>CM057106.1:15018582-16218582 GCA_029959045.1 Taenioides sp. WSHXM2023 | reverse complement strand
ATAAAGAGGAGGAGAGGAGGGAGGTGGCGGTGGGTGTATGTTGGGGGGAGTGGTTGGGGCCACAGTGAGGCCTCTATTTTCCTTGAGAGCTCCCTGAAAACCACAGACACATGCTACAGAATTCCCCTTTCGCTGTTGGAGCAAAAAAAAAAGGGGGAGGGCCCGCGCAGTTTGCAAGACAACGCCACACATACATTTCCAGATATTGCGTATTTCACAAAAAAGAAAAGAAAAGAAAGATCTGGGAGTGTGCGTAACAGATGCGTAGTCTTCACCAACACAAAAGCGCACCACAAAACGGACTACTTTTTAAAGACTCGCCCAAACACGACACGCCAGTCACCAGGCATCACTGTACCTTCAAAAATAAGGGTCTTTCCAGGCTCCTTTCAGCATTATTCCCACTGATAGCTCATACAGTAGTAGACCGTGCGGCGCTAATCCTGCATACTTTGTTTTGAATAGCACAGCCCGGCATATTTGGGCCCCTGCTATTGCTTAAGTACAAACGTATAAGGGAGTATTAAAAGGGTGCTGATTGGAGAAAGGTGAAGGGTGAGGGCGTGTGAAACAGCCCGCAATTTGGGTCCAGTGTGCACCCAGCGACCCTGAAATAAGATACCGAGGGGGGGCGGGTAATAAGCACGTGACGCTGGGTTCGTTTTGGGAATTGTGGGGGTACATTTTGTCTTTTAGCAGAAAAGTTATCAGAATCCTGCAGCAGCATGTGTCATCTTGTACTTAAGGTCATGCACGTGTACTGCGTTCTAAAATGCTCTCACGGCGCCATCTAGCGGACAATGTGTGCTACCGTGCAGGAGCAGGATTTTTGGGAAGGTACGCACAGCCAAGTGTATGACCGACCCTCCACTGAGTCTGCACACTTACACCTGACACATGGGGCTTTGGAGGTCCACGTCTCTCTCTTCCCTCGCGCTTTTCCTCTCCCATCTGATGTCCGCAGTGTTTTATTCAGTTTCCCAAAGCACTCAGTCTCATGTGCTATGATTGCCACACTACTTGTGTTGGACACTATATTGTTGTGCGCAAAGTTACGCGCTGTCATACTATAATAAAGGGCCGGGCATTGCGGCTACCAGCTAAAACGTTAAACATGACTCCTGGCTCGTGTGTCTTGCTAACTTGGTGAACTATCAGTAATTATTCTGCAAAGATGTTGACAGAAGCTGAGGGCAGGAGGAGGGGAGAGCTCACGTGCACCCAGAGAGCGACCTTACTGAAGAAGTTTATGTTATCTTCTCATGTTGTTTAGGATTTCTACTGGAATTTCCCCACTGTGGGACTAATAAAGGCATATCAATCAATCAATCAATCAATCAATTTCCCATTCTGTGAAATAAAACGTTTGATTATGCGTCGCGGGTATGCGTCCTGACAGCCCTGAACGCACTGACTGAGAAAGAGAGTGCATGCTGGGATGCGAGGGACAAAAGGAGACCTAGTGCTCGTCTAGGTCCAGCGCGTACCCATTGTCAGAAAGAACAGGTTTTAATATAGAAATAAAGTAATGAACAATTTGGTCAATAATCACTGTCGCGCTCCTCCGTGCGTAACTTGTGACATCAATTTGGATTCAGTGGGTACGCGCGGTGCGTAAGGCAAGGCAAGTTTATTTGTATAGGACAATTCGTACAAAAAGTAATTCAAAGTGCGTTACAGAATAAGAAATACATTAAAATCACAATACAAACAAATCAAAACATAAATAATCATCATAAATGAAAAAGAGAGAGAGATTAAATGAGTTATATGCACAGCTAAACAGAACTGTTTTGAGCCTGGATTTAAACAGTCAAAGTAGAGGCCCGTCTCACATGTTCAGGAAGATTGTTCCAGGTTTTAGCTGCATAAAACTGAAACGCTGACTCCCCGTGTTTAGTCCTGACTCTGGACACCAGCAGGAGGCCAGTCCCTGAGGTCCTCAGAGTGTGACATGGTTCATGTGGCACTAACATGTCAGAGATGTATTTTGGTGCTAGGCCATGGAGAGACTTGTACACAAGCAGAGCCGCTTTAAAGTCTGTTCTCTGAGCCACAGGAGCCAGTGCAGAGACCTGAGCACAGGACGCATGTGCTCGTACTTCCTGGTTCGAGTCAGGACCCGAGCTGCAGCGTTCTGGATGTTCTGCAGTTGTCTCACAGCTCGTTTGGAGAGGCCAGAGGGCAAGCTGTTACAGTAGTCTAACCTAACGGAGACAAACGCATGGATAAGTCTCTCCAAATCTGCTTTAGACAGTATACCTTTGATTTTTGCTGCGTTTTTTAGATGGTAAAAGGCTGCAGATGTTACTGATTTGATGTGGCTGTTAAAGTTCAAGTCTGGTATAGGCCCCTGCAGGCGCCACTGCTACTGTGAATATTCTAATAAAGTGAGCTTGCTGATATGTAATAGTTTTTTATGCAATTTTAACTCTGCTTTAAAGGAAATATATATATATATATATATATATATATATATATATATATATATATATATATATATATATATATATATATATATATATATATATATATATATTATGACATTATGAAATATGTATGAGCTTTAAGCCATGTTCGAGCAACCCTTTATTATTAATCTGTCGACAAAGCTCAAAATGCTCTATTCCACCTTGTGATGTCATATAGTGGTAGTTTTCTAGTTAACATGTACCTTTTACCTTTTGTTCAGTAGAGACTGGTATTCCACAAAATAGTGCGAAATGGTCCCTTTAAATCAAATGACCAAGATATTATATTTACACGGTATAGTCCTCCATTTGCTTTCACAGTTACTCCTTATAGACTAACATGGAACAGTCCAGAATGGAAAATGTGTCAGCCATACAAACTTGGTGACCTCTGTCTGGGAACTGGGACACAATAAATGGGAATACTGTGAGTTTATAAAAAGCCTCGAAGGTGACCTTATCCACTACTTTATTCTTAACATAACATTATTCATATTGCTGTAATTGTGGGGAATGTCCCACCCTCTCTGACCTTGCAGAGTTTGTACAGCCTGTATCTCAAGATTTTATTTCCCCCCCAAGAGCTTAACTACACAAGAGCAGAGGTCACCATTTACACATGACACAAGGTCAATGGTGAAATATGTCATACAGCAGAAATGAATTATGAAGTTTTGCCATAGGAGACATAGAATTTATACAGTAGAGATGAATGAACCCTACTGTGCTGTGAATATGGTTTTCTGTATGCAACTACAGGCCTATTGCTACTTCAAGGAAACAATTTCAAAGTTTTTCCATAACGTTTTATTCATTTATTTTGTTATTACTTCTAGTCACACTCAATACAGCTTGCTATTTGGCTGTTACCTTAAAGGTGCATTGTGTAACTTTTCTGGTGGAGGGTCTGTCAAATGCTTTTCACCATGGAGATGTTATAGCTTTGTCTGGAATGTTTCACAGTATGGCATTAAACCTTTCTATTTTCATGGAGACCAAACCATACTAATTTACAGATACGATCTGTGGAGAGGCAACCTCGCTCAGTCAGAATGTTTGTTTTTCTAGTTATTTTTGTTGTGTTGTAGTTTTAAAGGGCCCATATTAAGCTATTTTGTGTTTGTTAGACCCTGCATATTTAGGCTGAGTTCTTCTCTCAAACTGAAAACACTCTGTTCCACCTTGAATAAAGCTAAATCAAGATAATATTTGTGGGAGTGAGGGGCCACAGTTTGAGAATCACTGCTTTAGCTCAAGTTAAAGCACACACCCTGTAGAGGAAATCCCAGAACACCAAATAGGTTTAGGTAATAGGCTTTATTAAATTAATTATAGGTTAAGATTTAAGGACTGGAAGGAGACGTTTCCAATCGATGTTTGGAGATAACTCAACTCCAGCAAACTGTCACTTTCTATATTTTCCTCAGGATCAGACGGTAGCCCTTCTGGGACATTTTTGGATTCATTTTCCTCTTTACTCGCGCTCAAATCTGATATTCCTGTTTCAGTCTCTGCTTCTGCTTCTCCTTTAAAATCTACCCTTTCCCCACCAACAGAAAGTTCCATAGTTGCATTTTTATTATTAGTACTTGCTTTCCCATCCACATACACATCTGAGGAGTCCATGGTCTTATTTTGTATAGTTGTAGTTTCTGGTTTTTCAAAATGGTCCGTGTGTGTGATTGTTTTTGCAGGCATGACGCTACTAAAAGATGCACTTCCAATAATATCGTCATAAGTAACTGCTTTAAACTCCACATCTTTGACTTTCCCCTGCTTGTATCTCCTATTAAATGGTGCTATGGTGGTCCCATGTTTAACTATTTTAGACTGGGGCTTGATCCTTGTCAGTGTGACCGATTTTATATGTGGTTTACCATCTCTCTTTTGTTCATCGAGTTCAACACTACTGACAACTCCAGATTTAAAATTATTTTCTACTTTAATCTTGTTTGCAGATCCATAATCTTGCAAGGAGGATGACTTGGGAGTTGTTGCATATAAAAATTCTGAAGAAAAATGTCTGGAAGTCTTCTCGGGACCTGCTAACCTTTGTCCAAAACTGTACTTTTGCAACATAGACGGACGCATAAACCTGTAAGTCCTAGCTTCAGAATTAGCCTCTTTTGAATTAATAGATGACAGACCATTTTTCTTCAAAACTGGCCAACCTGCAAAACCTGAACTTGGGTTTAAACTTTTTTGTTGCACATTCTCAAAAGGATTCTGGGGCCTTCCTGTGTCCGCTAGGCTACTTTTAGCATCTTTAGCATTTTGTTTAGCACTGTTTGGGTCTTCATAAGACATCAGTGTGTCCTTTTTCGGAGTCCTATAAATGACAGACGCTGGGTCATACTTCATTAAATCACCAACATGGCCGTCAAACTGGTTTTCATTGTGTATCCGCATAGAATTAGCTTTGGTTTGTTGATTAAAATCTTGACCGCTATGAAGATTATATAGGGAATTTTGGGTGTTCACTCCCTTGGGTGCCATTGTTGTGTGGATATTCCGGAGAAGAGAAGATTGGACTCTTTTGTAGCTGGTCTTTACGTAACTGTTTGGTGGGATTTCGCTTTGGGAGGACTTTGTAGTGATGGATAATATTGTTTTCTCAGGCTTAATCTTACTTGAGTCTAAACTGGTGCTCACTGGTGACAAAAGAGAAGATCTTTGGTTTAAAAAGCTGGGAGGTTTATTTGACTGGATCCCACTTGTTCCAGCATGCCCTTCTTTGTCATCTCTGTTATACCCCTTTGAATCTTGACTTTGTAAACTCCAATACCCACTTCTCCTGAATGGCACAGGGGAGCTTGGGAGATTCGGGGATTGCCAGTCAAATCTATTTTCACTTCTGCTTTCGAGAAATGCTGATGGACCACTTCTGGGAATGTGATAATCATACACTTTTTGAACTTGTGAAGGACTTTGAGGGAGGGGCCTTTCTTGTTGTGACGATATCCGGAGAACTGGTGCGAGCCGAGACTGAGAATTGCCATTGTTAGGTCCATCATTTTGGTTCTGGAAAAAAGAGTTAGGGTTGATTCTAGAAATGTCTGAGTGAGTGCTGCTGGCTGGCTTCACTCCTCCCAACTTTTGACCTCTGTGAACTTCAGTCATTCTATCAAAATGGGGCTGGTTGTGTTGAGAGTTTGGGCTTGGGTTTGAGAGTCCTATTCTTGGCGAGTTTGATTGGACATAAATGATTGATGGAGCATTTCTATTATTGGGAGCCTTCCAGTTCTTTGGAGTTTCAGGGACATTCCCAGGTAGAATTCCTGGTTCAGACGACAGCAGACTGAAGTGCTTATATGACCTTGAGACTGGTTCCACCCCTCTGTCTATGGGGGCAACATTGGGAAAGGCTGAAAACATAAGAAAAATGTGTTACTATACATTTGTTTTAATTTATTGTTTAATGTTTTTATATTGTGTTGGTTTTATTGGAAAGCACTTTAGTCATCGTGTGTTGTAACTCGATCTATAAATAAAGTCTGATTGATCAATTTATATGCATGCTACAGCTAGGCATAAACAGTGGTAGATGAGGTACTAAGTACAGATACCGAAGCAAATACTCAAATAAAAGTAAAAATATTACATAGGGGGGAAAAAAAAAAAAAAAAAAAAGTACTTAAATAAAAATAATACCCTCATAAAAAAATACTTCAAAAATGTACAAAAATGTAGGAGTAGAAAGTACACATACTTGCTCTCAAATGTAGAGAAGTAAAAGTATCCACTTTAAAATGTACAGATATCTGAAAGTACAGTACTTTACTACTTTTACTTTGTTACATTTCACCAGTGGTTACTATATATATATGTATGCTACAGCTAGGCATAAATAAATAGAAACAGGCTATTGGTGTTCAGGTGTTGTCACTATACTCAAATAGATAAATCAGTTTTGATACTGATTTCCATAGTGACAGACGATTTCTTTGAACAACAGAATGTGGGTGTGCCCTATATGCATCTCTGTTGGTGGAATGTTTATTATTTTCCATGGTGACATTATGCACACATAAGCAAACACAGACAAAAAGACTAAACACTGGATTTTAAAAACACATTTTCAGGAGCCTGTGATCAGTCCGCGCATTCATGATCCTGTTTAGGAATTTGATTTTCAGCAAAAAGGTGAGAGTGACTCACTGAAAAACTGTTACTGCTAATGTTAGCTAGTTTGTGACTGTAATTTTATATGCGAGTGATTTGTTTAACAGCACAAATCAGCTCACCTATTGTAGTTCCAAATAAATCAGTTCTTTCTGGTAGATTGTGCTAAACTAAAGATTAAAGTCTAATAGAACTTCAGACAGAGTAGTGCCTACAGTTAGGATCACACCCCCAGGGAATCTTGATGACATCAGCTGCAAAGTATCAATACGAACATTATTATGTTGTACAAGTTGTGAAATATTGCAAGGCCATAAAACTGATCAGGAAATATCCAATATTATCCACTTTATGCATTTTTCCTGATATTAATTGATACTTACTCAGTTGAGTATGTAGTTCCAACAGGAGTTTAAGTATTTATTATTATATGGGTGGGATTTTTTGACAACCCTAGACTACCTTAAAGTTGCACTATGTAACTTTTCTGGTGGAGGGTCCGTCACCCGCTTGTTTCTGTGGATAAGTCATTGCTCTGCCTGTAATATTCCACAGTATAACATTAAACAGATCCACCTTACATTTATTAAGTTGCAAGTGTTTTTTTGGCTTAAAAATACCTAAAAAACATATTATGACTGTGAGCAGGGTTGCCTCTCCACAGATCTGACCTGTAAACTTGGTCTGGTTTCATTTCCATGAAGATAAAAATATTTAATGCCATACTGTGAAACATTCCAGACAAGGCAATAACATCTCCATGGAGACAAGCATTTGACGGACCCTCCACATCATCATCTTCAATTTGATGAAGACATTTGCCAAAAATTCTAAATCAACATTTGATTTATGCTTATTTCATTTGATTTCTATATAAATGTTTATCTTTTTAGTAGCCCAAATCTAGAAACGATCTAAAATTATTAGTCTGCACAAATGTACTGTACTAACAACAAAACTTTAAAGGACCCATACTAGGCTATTTTCTGTTCCATATTTTATAATGTCATTTAGGCTGAGTTCTTCTCTGAAACTGAAAACACTCTTTCACCTTGTTATGTCATGTGGTAATTCAGGAAGTGCTCCACTAAATACTCCTTCACTAGAATAATTTGGATAATTTCAGTCCTGGATTTGCCAATCTCTACTGAAGTAAAAGTAAAAAAAAGCTGTAATATTGTTTCATAACATTCACAAGGCAGAACAGAGCATTTTCAGCTTTGGAGCTGTAGACAGACCAATAATAAACAGTTACTCAAGTATGTGAGAATGAAACCAAACCCAACTCTGGGTATATTTTTGATTGGTGAGGTAACATAGCATGGCTTAAAGCTCACAGAAGTCAATTTTGCATATTATGGGACCTTTAAATAGTGCAAATACATTCTTTCGTCAGTGTGGTTTCAGCTGGTTAAATGGGGGACAACATTTAGAATAAACTTGAATTTGAGAATCTCAAATGACCTGCATGCCTGCTTACAAAACATCAGCTTAGATGAATATAGAGGCAGAAATCTTACCCTTTGCAGTGTGTGAATCTATGATAAAAGACACTACAGCTGCACAGGCAAAGACAATGACAAAAGACATCCTGCAAAGAAAGGGGATGTCTCATATGGAAGAGTTTGTAACAGAAATATGTTTTTAAATATTCATAAAACTCATTTTGTTTTACCTGGTAAAGAGAAAAGTGGACATGTTGACCCCCAGGTTATGTCGGACAAAAGAAAAACTAATAGTTGTGGTGAGGACCTGTCAAATAAATGAGATGCTCCACACTAAAGACTCACTGACTGAGTGATTGGGGGCAATGACAATCACCTGCATGTCAAACCAGCTGAAAACACTTCCAGCTCTTTGTCATGGACTTTTGCACTTTATTTTCTAGAATGTACTAGTATCAATATTGTTTCATTTCAATTGAATTAGAACACAGCCAGTAAAATAACTTATTTATTGTTTTCTTAAATATATAAAGTTAAATAGACAATAGTAAAAAAGGCATTGTAAATTCACATGTGCATTGTATAATTTCACAAACACTAAGTATTCAGTCTAGCTGACTGGCTCTACCAGTTCAGTTCTTTTGAGTGAGAGTCACAGGGGGTCACATTGTTCAGGAGTTTGAGTCCGAGGAGGTCAGAACATGTAGCAGGCCATCAAGGCTAAGTTCCTCATGTCATCAGCGGACATATCTGCAAAAGAAACAATATTCACATTTTAGATATTTATATTTGTTCCATTACAACAAATTGTTGGCCTATTCTGTCTGTCCAACATCTGCTTTATGTAACAGGTGATTGTTTTAAGTAGGCTACGCTACATTTACCCCATTGATTCTAATTCTATTTTCTATTCCATTCGCTTGTTTTAACCCAAGTTTAAGACTAGAACCAACCCGTAGAGTCATTTCCGGTCTGTCGCGAGTTTTTTCCACTTATTTTCTTCCAAACTTTTCTCAAAGTTCGCCGCAGCGTGCCTCTGCTGTTGCCGTCTGACAGGTCGCCGTCCTCGGCTGTGCTCCCGCACGGTGCCCGCTCCTCCTCCGAGTCTTGACTGCTCTCCTCCGGTTCCTCCTCCGTCTCCAGGAGCACCCCGGTCACCAGCAGCTGCTCCATGGCGCACTCGTCCACCCTCAGCTCCGCTCTTATCTGCTTTTCGCCGGAGATGGAGGTGGTGTGCCGGCACAGCGGGCAGACAATCGCCCTGTCCGGACGGTCCGGCGCGCAGTTCGCCTCGCTGTGCGCCAGAGCCCGGGACAGCGCCAGAAGACAGCTCTCACAGAAGGTGTGTTTACAGTGAAGCTCACGAGGACACCGCCGTCCCCCGTTGTAGGTCAGGTAACAAATGGCGCACTCCAGTCCCGTGTACATGTCCCCTTTCATGTGGTCAGTGAGCCTGACTTATCCAGACGTTTGATTCAACACTGGGGAGTTGTGCCATTTATATAACGCTCTGAGACAGGCTGGACGGATACGTGGGAGGAACGGGCTGTTGGCCAAGTCTAAACGTAACCTTGACAAAAAGTGTGAGTCATAGCTCATGTCAGTATCACGTCACATGGCGGGTTTATCCAGCTGTGGGGCTGTCCCAGCAGGGGTCAATAAACATTAACTCAGTGGAGGTGAATCAGAGCGCCAGTGCCAAACAATGAGTCCTTACAAAAACAACCAGGCTACAGTGGGAGCTGATGTGACATCCATTTATTCATTTTGAGGCCAATGTATTATAGTGTAACATGATCTTTAAAATAGGCTGATATCGGCTTAGCCGACATTTCAAAAGCCAACAGGCCTACACCCAAATTAGTGTTCAGACTTAACATTTCATATCAGAACTATTTGGTATTTATTACAGTGAACTTCCCAGTAATATCCAGTGTGTGTGTACGTGTGTTTGTGCGTACACTTCCTCCTCCCTCTACTATCAGATCTGTTACCTCAGCCCTCAATCTTTTCATGGGGATTTCCGCTCCACTCTGCCAACAATCACAGCCTCTTGTGTGTGTATCTGTTGCTGTTGTTTCTGATCATTTCTTTTATGAATTTCCTGATTTTCCATCTTTGTTGGTGTTACAGTAAGAGCCTAAGGCACTTGTCAACATCTTTTTTTAGGTTTGGATAAAAGGTGAGCCTGTAACCTAATATTAGAACTATTACTGTTTGGGACATGTTTCCATTACTGTAAAACCTCCTGCTGAGCATTGACCAGACATTATAATGTTACATAGCCTACAATGTTGACATGTTAAATTCAACCCTCAACTATTAATTAGAATTAATACATAATAAATATTATGATGTTCATGACTGAAGGAATGTCTTTTATCTAACGTGTGAATATAATACAATACAATATAAGAGATTTCAGAGCTGTTCTCAGAGTAATTAACACAGGAGTTTGCTGACCCTGCAGGTTTCAATTGAAAACATGTATCACTTTCATTTGAAGAAGTCACACCTTCATCTACAAAACAATAAAATAATCAAACAGTCAAAACAGTCTCTGTGTTTGTTTAGAGAAACCGTCAGTTCCAGCTGCTATTAAAAGAGATATGATGTTTATTTTAATCATAAATAATATGCACAGCCCCTTACAGGAAGAGTGGACTTCACTGGAGTTCCGCCTGCTCAGGCTTAAAACATCAGAATGAGGGATGTGGGGTCTTTTGTACTGCACAGTGTGCGGTTACCTGACACCTGTGAGTTTCTGCCCAAAAGTAAATCAACACTAGTATTCTCATGTAACATCCTTCCTGTTGTTTTAATCTGGTATTCCTCATTAAGCCAAAGGTGTGATTTGAGATAAGCCAATGGAAAATATGACAGGCTCAGACAGGTCCAGACAGGGCACCCAGGTTTCAACAAATTTATTTAAAGAAGACATGACTCAAACAGCCTTTTTTTTTTTGTTTTTTTTTTTTTTTAATTATACTTCCTTCCTGATCTTATCTATATTGTAAATTTTAGATTAAAATATGTAAAAATACCATAGAAAACATGTATTTGGTAATGTAATAAAACAGGGATCTGAATTGTTGATACTGTCTTGTCTTTGTCTTATTATTACTGCACTTCCTTGACAAAGTTAAGGGTGCACTATGGAGGTGCCACTTGTCTCCATTAAAATGTTATTGCTTAACCTTAAAAGTTATAAGTTTAATTTGGCATTAAACTCATAACTTTTGCCATTTTCAGGTGTCATGGCCAAAACATACCTTGAAGAACATCTATTCATACTGTGGGTAGGACTGCCTCTTCCTTGATTTGACATGATTTGATTTGCCGCTTGTCTCCATAGCAATATGGAAATTTAAAGGGCCCATATTATGGTATTTTCTAATCTATGTTATAATGTTTTGTCATCACAAACATACCTGGAGTTGTGTTTTGTTAACTCTATGTATTCTATTTTCTATTTGAGAGAAGAACACAGCCTAAATATGCAGGATTTGTATGAAAAACATGTGAATGAAACAAAACAAAACTCCAGGTGTGTTTGTGATAAGGAAACAACATTATAACATGCAACAGAACAGAGTGTAATATGGGCCCTTTAATAACATTGTAGACTTAGAATATTTTTGTGGTTTAAATCTGCGTTTGGGTTTTTATGTCAGTGGCATAGTTCAATATCATCTTTTCATTATCATTATCATATTTACTTCAGTAATATATAGCACTTCAAATGTTGTTATCATGACAGGCCTACATGCTGACTTATATACTAATACACATACACAGGCAAAAGTGACAGAATCGAGGGTGCGTTACAGTGATAATATTAATGCCATTTGTGTGTATTGTGTCTCTTGGTTACCTCCACATCACCAGGGGTTTAATTACTCTTTGACAAACTGTGGCTGTGTCTCGAGGGGTGACAAGAGGCAAGGGAAATCAGGTGAAGTCAAAAACAAGATGAGCCCAGGCCTCATTCGTAACATGAAGGATCAATAGAAGCACCAGTGTTGGAGATTGGGTGATCGAAGTGGACAACAGTGGGCAAGTGAATGTTCTTTATGTTCATAGACTTCATAGACTGTATATCATAGACTTCATAGACTGTATAAAGAAGTGGACTAAGGGAGTGTGAGGTCATCTATAGCATTTTGCTCCAGTCAAATGAAGCTCACGAGACTAGCAGTTACAGGGGCGAATTTGGAGCCAGTTCCATATTAGGAATAGGAATTTATTTGCAAACAAAATAGCAAAATAGGAACAGGATCATGTAGAGCGGGTTAAAGGTGCATTGTGTAACTTTTCTGGTGGAAGGTTCGTCAAATGCTTTTGCTTCTTTTTACGTATTTTTGAACCGTAAAACCACCCGTAATTGAATAAATGTAAAGTAGATCTGTTTAATATCATACTGTGGAACACTTCAGGCAGAGCAGTGACATCTCCATAGAAACAAGCAGGTGGCAGACCCCCAAACAAAAAGTTACATAGTGCACCTTTAATAAAAACATTTTAAGACCAAAATGAGGGGGCTCACTGCAGCAGTTACAGAGAGAGGGGTGACAATTTTTCAATGTAAAGTCAATTGGAGCCAGAGTCGATGGAGTCGGAAGCGCGCCCATGCTCACTTCCTATTTGGAACGCGGCAACTAGTGGATTAGCTATGTCCATTTATATATACAGTCTATGGTTATGTTGGAGAGAGGCCAGATCCCTCCCTCTCTGCTGTCTCACTCAGCTGCTGGCCTACATAGATACAACTGGGCTATTTTTATTAAAGCATAACTGGGGTGTACATTTCCGGTGGTGCAAATCAACAGCTTCTAGGTTTAATTCATGATTTGATGAGTTTGCACAATAATATGGGTCAGTGTGTCAACAATGGAGAACTCCATCTACAGAGCACCAATGTGGGAAACAAGACTGCTTTCTTAAAATGTTAAAATTACAGTCTGTATCATTTCTTACCCAATATTTTTTTATATTACTTGGTGTATTTAGTAGTTGAAAATCAAAAAGGCCTATTCAAAATAAATAATATAAACAAGGGAATGCAAGGAAAGCAACCTGGAGTTTGATTATAGTGTGATAGAAGTGCACTTGATTTAGTAGTCTTGGAGTTTTAGTAGTAATTGCAGTAGCAGTATTTAATATTAATACTTTGCAGCCCCATGTCCTCAACATTCCCTGGGGGTGTAATGCTAACTGTAGGTACTGCTCTGTCTGAGGCTACTTCAACCTGAGCTCTATTGCAACACAATCAGACCAGAAAGAACTGACTTAGCTGGAACTACAACAGGTGAGATGATTTATGGTGTTAAACCAGTGACTCTCAAATAACATTAGCCAACAGTTTTTCAGTTAGTCCCTCTCGCCAAGTACCACGAATGCTCATATTGGCCACAGGCTCCTGAAAATGTGTTGTTTAAATCCATTTTGTATTTTTTCTTGAGTTTTCAAAGAATCTTAAAACTTTTTTGTCGGTACTTGCTAATATGTGCATTGTGTCACCATAGTAACTGATAAACATTCTGCCATATACATCCCCAGCATATCACTGCAAAGTATCCATTTTTATGTTGTATTTTTTCTGTAAATTCTTTCCAGTTTGAAATCCCACACTTCCACACACACATATATCTTAATGTGTGTTACTTATTGCTTTTATTTACAGCTTTACTGCCTCATTACGGTGCTGCTTCCTGCTCATGGGTCAGAGCGCACCAGGCAGACACAGACCTGGGGGGTGAGACTCTAGATGTCTGTGTGCAAATGCTATGACTCGTGTGCTGTGGAATTTGTTCATAAAACTAAGAAAAAACAAAACAGCATCCCTCTGGTTAAGGTCTAATCTCTGTGTTTACCAAAAGCCCATGTAACCTTTGAGAGTTCTCACAGCTTTCAAACTGTAAAATAAATATGCCCAGATACTAATCAGTACTACAACATGGATGGTAATGTTAAGAAACTACTGTTATTTTGCTTTGAAAATGGTCAATGGTCACTTTTTTATATAGCGCTTTTCCACCTTCAAGGGACTCAGCTCTTAACATCAAGAAACCACTCACCCATTCACACGCACATTCATACACTGGGGCAAGATGGGTTAAGACTCTTGCCCAAGGACACAACAACAGCATTTATCTGTGGAATCACACAGCCAACCTGTGATGTTCTTTACCAGTGATGTTTATGTTGAGAGCGGGATTCGATCTGCCAACCTTCCGATCAGTGGACAAAAACACTTGTCTAAGTTACTGTCACTCTGAATGAATACTTTATATTTTGGGGAAAAAAATTAAAAGAACGTGTCATTGTGCATCGAAACTAGTACTGAGTATCTCAAAATCGAGTTTGAAATCTTGCTATTGTAACATTTAGTCTAATATTTTTTTCTTGTTGCAGATTGATAAAAAACAAACATCATGACACCTTCTATGCTAACAGCAAAAGTGGGTGTTGCTCCTCACCCTGGGGACCCTGCTCCCCCTTCGTCAGGGGAGCATTCGGATGTGGAGTGCCCCATCTGTTACCACGAGTACAACCCGTACCACAACTCGCCCCGCATGTTGGAGTGTTTGCACATCTTTTGCACTGAGTGTCTACACAGAATCCAGCTGTGTCCACTTGTGCCTGGGGACCCCCAAAGCCCACCCGCCATCCCCTGCCCGCTCTGTCGCCACCTCACCCCCCTCGAGAACGGAGATGCCCTCTCTCTCCCCTGTAACTCGCGCATACTCGCCCGTCTGGCCCCAGTGCCCTTCAGACTGCCTGGCACCATAGCCACACCTTTAGCCACAGTGACCCAGAGAGTGGTGTTGTCTCTGGAAGAGGAGGACCGCGATACCCGCTACATCATCCTGCCCACGGTGAGCCTCAGGGTGCAGCAGATGCACCCGACCAGACTGTACGGGACTGCCCCCGGTCTGATGGGTGAGGAGGAGGCCATACAGCAGAGCACGAGGACTCTGCGCTGGGTGAAGGTGCTGGCTGTGCTCTTTTGGGTTATGTTTGTGATCATCTGCGTGATTGGAGTGGTGTTTGGGCCACATTTCTTCAACAGAAAATTATAGGTTTGTCACAGCAGGCAGCTTGTTAAGATCCATGATTAGCAGTCATAAAAAGAGGCAGCAGCTCCCTCTAGCGGATACATTTTTAATAAAGTTTTTTTTTCTCACTAAGCCAGTTTTCTCATTTCATTTGCTAGACACAGACACAACAATTACAACATTTAGAGATTTAATCATGTATTACTAAATGTGCAATAATAATACTAATAAAAATAACTAAAGCTACTACAAATACCAGAATGGCTCAAGCGTATGCATTATATTTTAAAGGCAGCCGTTTAGGCCAGCTAATGAAGGATACAAAATTAAACTAAGAAACATATATCGACCAAACACATGACATAATTTCATTCAAGTAAAACCACTGTAAAATCACAGGAACTAATTACAGCGTAAAACAGCTAATTAGTGCAGTGAGGGGCTACGTAAGGAGGGGGGATTACGTCTGACGTCACACGCCGCGTTGGCTCGCAAAAAGTGGTGAAAAGTTTTCAGACCCCCTCCTCTATGTTTTTGTTGGGGGAAAAGTTGTCGGTAGTTAGGTCGTGTGAATGTAGCGTGTCCGTCGGTTTTCGCCCCTCGGTAAGGGGTCTACGCGAGTTTTGTAGTTTTTGAAGCCGGTTCGTGAGTTTTAACGGGGTTTTCTTTACGCTTTTACGTGCGCTGGCTCGGACCGAAAATCTCAGTGGCCACCATCGTTTCACCTCTGCCGTCTCGTTAGCCACCTAGCCGCTAGCACATCCAACAAAGTTAACGCTACCTCGCTACTTAGTTTGTTTCTCGTGGTAACTTGCTAAAAAGCATCCGTGGACATGGCCGAAACCAAAATAATTTATCATATCGACGAAGAGGAAACGCCGTACTTGGTGAAGATTCCCATTGCTGCCGAAAACATCACTTTGCTGGATTTTAAACAAGTGTTGAACAAGCCAAACTACAAATTCTTTTTCAAGTCTATGGACCAAGACTTTGGGTAAGCCGAAATGACGTTTATTTTGCAGGAAACTACGAAATTACTGCTTTTTAAAACATACCGTGCAAAAAGAGAATTACCTTTTCACATTTAGAAACCCCGTGATATATGCACGTGTGAAACAATGGTTTAACATGGGAAAACAACTCTACCTAATGGGGACTGTCTGTTCAGGTCAGCCCGGCTCACTAAGTCCCCACTGAAAATGTACTAAACACACGGTTAAATGAATGCATGCCTGTTGTCATGCAAGCCAGTCTTGTGACCGACCTGTGCTCATTTTGACCCATAGAAAGGGACTTACGAGTAGAACATGGAAAAACAAGGCTGAGCTGCAGCAGGCCCATCCCTTTTCTGCACATTATCTGGACTAGTGATGAATAATAAGCAGTTGTTTCTATTAATATTGAGGTACGCTTCCTGAGACATTTCTGAGCAGACATCATTACAATGAGAGGCATTCCCTGTCCCCGCTGCTTTTCTTTGCCTAATCCTCACCCTCTCTCCCCCCTCCCCTCCCGTCAGTCCATCATCTTGTGAAATCCTGGCTTTCTTTCACTTGGGAGTGAAGCCAGGGTTTTGTCTCCACTCTTTAACACTTTGGCCTGGCAGCCATCCTTTCAGTCCCCACGTCCTCTCCCCCTTTTCCCAGCTCACTCCTCCAGAAAGAACCCTCTCCTCTTCTCCATCTGAAGTCTCCAGAGCAGGAAGCAGCATGTCTGTGGTCTGATTACCCGGTGAGATCCTCGGGCCTTCTGCTAAAACCATTGTAAACTGGATATGTGTTTAACCTGATGATTTGACCATTTGGATTACACTGTCGGAAACTATATAAACTCCCCATACTGCTACAAAACTCTTCATTTTACATTTTATGTACTTAATTTAAAGGTGCATTGTGTAACTTTTCTGGTGGAGGGTCCTTCAAATACTTTTCTCTGTGGTGTTATTGCTTTGTCTGGAATGTTTCACAGTATGGCATTAAACCTTTCTATCTTCATGGAGACCAAAGCAGACCAAGTTACAGGTCAGATCTGTGGAGATGCAACCCCGCTCACAGTACAATGCAATGTTTTTCTAGGTATTTTTGAGCTGTAAAAATGATTTTTTTTTTTTTAAATGTAAGGTAGAGCTGTTTCATGTTATATTGTGGAACATACCAAGCAGAGCAATGACATCTCCATAGGAACAAGCAGGTGATGGACCCCCATCCAAAAAGTTACATAGTGCACCTTTAAGAAAACAGAATCACATGGTCGTCAATAGGTGAAATCAGTTATGCTAAACTGATTTACAAGGGAGTGCTACTTTGGCCCAGCCATCTACTAGTATAGTGTTTTACTTGACAAATACCTCCTCAATGATGTGTCTGGTGTGGGGGCTTTTACCAATAAGCAGTAGATAATGTGGTTGTGTCTGCAGAGGCCTTTGTTTACCTGAATGACTCCTATTTACATGAGTGCAGCTCTGCAGGGCATTAGGCACCTGGGGTTTGCCTGTGGAGGGGACCTGAGCACTTAACACTGCAACACTTTGATTAATCACTCAAAATGCCTCACTTAAAGGACCTATATTAAGCAAAACTGACTCTTGTGAGCTTTAAGTCATGTTAAGTTGTTTATTCAAAAACATACCAAAGTTGTATTTTGTTTCATTTACCCATGTTTGAGTAATACTTTATTATTGGTCTGTCTGCATCTCCAAAGCTCAAAATACAGTAACAGCAACCTTTTACCTTTTTAGTTCAGTAGAGATTAGCAGTTCTTGGACTGAAATGATCCAAATAATTCTAGTGAAGGTGTATGGACTTTAAAAACCTAGTGAAGCTCTTTCTGTATTACCACATGACATCACAAGGTGGAACAGAGTGTTTTCTGTTTTGAGAGAAGAACTCAGCCTAAATATGTAGGATTTGTGTGTTAGCCATGTGTGAATGAAACAAAACACAACTCCAGGTCTATTTGTGACGAAGAAACAACATTATAACATAGATTAGAAAATGGTGTAATATAGGCCATTTAAAACTGCTGCCTGTAAACAGTTTAATCATTTTACCACACTATATTCTCAACAGTGAATTGTTTCCCCAATGATATTAATTGCTTTATAAGTGAAACCAGCCTAGTAGAGAAGCTAGCATGTGTATGTATACATTTTCTTTTCATCATTGGAGTACTAAGTAAAGCTTTAACTTCTTAGGTTCTTTTTTTAAAGAACCCAAGAAGTTAAAGTATATAAGAAGACAAAATGAACATCTTTAGTTTACTAAGTAAAACTGTTTACTAATTTGAATTCAAAACATGTATTGCACCAGATTTCCTAACCCTACCTGATGCAGTAATCTTTGTCTATGGGAAGATTGCAACTATAAATTTTCAATGCAAAGAGAACATGACAGTAAAAACTAGGGATGCACAGATACTGGTATTGAATATCTGCGCTCATCAAGGAAAATTAGCTGGATTGAGTATCTGTTACGTGCTATAAATTAAGATGATATTCTGATGGGCTTTTAATTAAATGTAATAAGACTGTTTACAGGCTAATATTGGTATAAAATGTTTCATAATGTTGAACTAATGAACTTTTATTCATACAAAGCTGTTCATTAGATACATGGTGTGGTATTTTAACTGTTTTAATGGAAATAAAGACCTCTTTCAGTTCCTAAACAAAAATTGGTAAATATTCAGTATCAACACATACCAAAAGCCAGTATCTAAAGGTGGATAGGTGCATCCCTACTAAAAAAAGACATTTTCAGTTGTACATATAATTGCATCTAAGCTATCACTAGAATACATATACTAGTATTTACAGCCTAGGATCACACTTGTGCTTACATTTGAAAACCTCTGACTGAGCTCTGATGAAGAATTTCAAACATAACTCTGGGTCAGCTGTCCAATCACACCGAGGGGGAGCGACCCTGGAGAGCGCTGTGTAATAGTGTGTGTTTTCATTTGCCCTGGTACGAGGCCAGCTGTCGGCAGGGCCTGTGTGTGGCAGAGAGAGACTGGGAAGAGAGGGGGAAGAGAGAGAGGGGAGAGAGACTGAGACCAAGACCCAAAGACCCAAACCCTCTCCACACGGGACCAGGCCCATTTGCTGCTGTCTGTGAGGAGGAAGTGGAGTCTTGATGCACAGTTAGGGTTAAGCCTATCATGATAATTACTATATTGATTTATTGTTCAATATATGAAAGTTGGGACAATGTATTTTGGAGCTTAGTATTTATCTTGGGTATGTTTCCTCTGCAGTGATGGGGAGTTTTTTGTTGTTTTTGTTGTAATACGATACGTAGGTTTTGAATAACTCACTCTTATAGCTAATTATGGACTCTTGTGAGCTTTAAGCCATGTTAGAAAAACTCATCACAAGCGTACCTGGAGTTTTGTTTTGTTTCATTCACACATGTTTGAGTAATCCTTTATTATTAGTCTGTCTACATCTCGAAAGCTCAAAATGCTCTGTTTCACCTTGTGATGTCATGAAGCTATAGTGTTCAAGTTAACTGATACCTTTTACCTTTACTTCAGTAGAGACAGGCAATTTCAGGGTTGAAAATATCCAAATGATTCTAGTAAAGGTGTATGGAGTTTAAAAACACAGTGGAGCACATGACATCACAAGGTGGAACAGAGTGTTTTCTGTTTGAGAGAAGAACTCAGCCTAAATATGCAGGGTATGTGTGTTAAACATGTATGAATGAAACTGAACAATCGGCAGGTATGTTTGTGAGGACACAGCATTACGGCATAGATCAGATATGGAGTAATATGGGCCCTTGATACTGTCTATTTAAAAATGGTTTCCTGGGATGGTTCTGCTGTTTTAATTGTGCCATTGGTTTCAGTTTTATCGTTCATCTCAGTATCACAGAAGGTGTTTGTTGTTGTACTCTTAAAACAAGTTACTAAATCCGACCAAGTGTTTTTGGTAACAGTAGCTCTAATAAGCTCCAACCACAACACTCCAGCCATATGTAACACCAGGCCACAAAACAGCTGCTTTGGAGGAGCACAGAGGAGCCAAGGCCCTACACAGGAAAACGAGAAAGCGAGGGAGAGACAGAGAGGTGGGAGAGGAGGAGCGGTACAGAGGGGGAGGAAAAAGAAGTAGGGAGAGAGTAGGGTGGGGGATGAAGAGAGGAGATGGGCAGAGAGAGAGGAGGAGATGACAGAAAGAGGAGGAGAGGGTGGGAGAGGACGTGAAATGTTGGAAGAGGAAGAACCAAGTGTTTTTGAAGTGTCCTCTCTGCTTCACTTGAGCTGTGGTCTGTCCAAGTAAAGGACTAAATAACTGAAAAACTGATGTGAGACAGCTGCTGTAGACACTGTCAGAAACATAGTATGGTCACCACAAAAGGCAAAAGCATCAAAAATCAGATACTATCAATATCGATATTAAAAGTAATATTGAAACTAGATACTCATTTGAGCAGGTAGCAGTATTTTAAAAAGTCACTCACAGGACAAAATTTGGGCTTTCCTGAACAGTACAAGTTTGAGCTTCGTCATACTAGTTTAAGATCTCATGGTAACCTAATGAAAGTATTATTATTATCCCCACTTTTTTGCATTGAGAATTGAATTGAAAAGGCAAAAAAGGCTGCAGGTTGGGACTGCATGTTTAATACAATAGTTGTTTTTTTCTCATTCATAAAAGATTTCCCCACTGGACAATGGGTTAAATATGATCACTGAATACAGACTTTTGAGTTTTGATCATTTTCTGTAGTTTGTAGAACATTTTTAGTGAATTTTTCACCCAGCCCGAGATGGTTGTTTTAAATTTTCAATACTTTTGACAGCTCTATTCCAGAATGCGCTTATTTTAGTTTGTTGTAACATTAAGAAAGTACTATTATTTTGTATATGGAGTTAAATTCTATTACTAAAAAGGAGCTTGTTTTATCTTCATTGTGGTATTAAAATGGCTGGAGTCAATTCCTTAGTATTGAAATCTAATTTGAAAATTTTGTCTCATGAGAACACTACTCTCATCTCACAACAGGAAGATCCCAACTGGGCCTTTTTGTGTGGAGTTTGCATGTTCTCCCCGTGTTGTTTCCCCTCCATTAACCCAAAATATGTACACTACTTTAATCCTGCCCATGAGACTTGAGTCTGAGCACAGCACTGTTGAGGAGTCTGGATAAATGACAGTAAAGTAAAAATGATACAAAACGTATACTGTCTAAAAGTTTAATACTAGTGCTGTCAATCAATTAAAATATTTAATCGCGAATAATCTCATGAATGTCATATAGTTAACTTGTGATTAATTGCATATTTTTGTCCCTTGAATTATCGTTTTAATACACTTATCAACATAGAAAAGTGGATAGGTTTGCTTTGTGCAGATTTTTATTTATTTATTTCTTTTTTTGCAAACCATAACACTTGTTTCAGACACTTTGTATGTTCCACTCTCTGGCTACTTTCATGAAGTGCTCTGCAACAGTGTGAGTGAAGTGCTTCTCTTCTGTCTTCATAACAATCCAAGCGATTGCGTAGGGTTCTATGATGCGCACTCACACCTGCACAACCGAACCGGGCCACAGCCCGATGACGTCATCACACTGTTTACATGTCACACAGCAGAGCTAACGCTTTTAGCATAGAATACAAGTCCAGCGGCAGAAATATCTCTTATATAGACAGATATGAGTCTTGCTGCGATACACGCTCCTCTGTGAGTTGTGGATATAATAACAGCATATAATAACAGCTCGGAACAGTGAGGACAGCTGGAGACAAGAGGCTGCAAAACTTCTGTTGCTGTCCACAGTCCTTATCGAAGGTAAGCGTGGATTTGTCATATGTTTTGGAGCGGACTTTATTACAGTTTTCCTCGTATCAGTGACATCTGCGCACACACAGGGCTTGTATAGTGAAGTCGTGCGTGTGTGTGTACATGAGCAACCGTGCCGTGCTTTGGCCCACCTCCTCCAACCGGGACTTCTCAGTTTCGTAGAAATTGTTTTGCTTCTGGTTTACAGCCGGATCGTGTAGTTTTTCTAACCTTACTAGCAGTAACCACATCTTAAGAAAAAAAAATAGTTCACTACAAAGAGCGTTAATCTTGTGATAAAAAAAATTAACACCATTAAAATAGTTTTGCGTTAACTTGTTAATAACAAGATATTTTTGACAGCACTATTTAAAACGTTAGCTCCCATCTATATCCTCAGGCGCAAGTCAAAATCTGTCACACCACTATCAAACATTTTGGTACTGAAAATCCATATCTTTTTTGATGGCAGGTGTTTATGCTTTAGCCCAGTATGGGTTGAGACAGCTCTATTAGCAAGTTGGGCAACTAGATAGTCCTAGTTCATTTATTATTTTGATTTATTTAGTTTATTTATGAGACAGGGACAGTGCACAATCTACATTAACCTTAACAGGAGAGATGCATTGTGCCAGGTTGTAGCACTAGAGATAATTTCCACCTGTAGTCCCTGGTGCATGTTTTTTAAGTTTTCGTACCTAGTACATCATCAAAAACATACCTGGTGTTGTGTTAGTCACACATGTTTGAGTAATCATTTATTATTAGTCTGTCTACATCTCCAAAGCTCAAAATGCTCTTGTGATTTCATATAGTGGTAGTTTTCAACTTAACAGCTACATTTTTACCTTTTGTTCAGTAAATTTGAAATATCAGGACTGCAACTATACAAATTATTTTAGTGAAGTCATATGGGGTTTAAAAACAGTGGATTTTCTGTATTACCACAAGACATGACAAGGTGGAAGAGTGTTTTCTGTCTGAAAGAAGAACTCGGCCTAAATATGCAGGGTTTATGTGTTAAACATGTGTGAATGAAACAAAACGCAACTCCAGGTATGTTTTATGATGAGAAAACAACTTAACATGGATCAGGAAATGGTGTAATCAAAAATATGGGCCTTTTTAAACACTTAAAAAATGGAAAGACACTGTCTGGCCAATAGACAGTCAGAAGCACAGTTTATCCAGAAAAGGTTCATATAAAGTTAGTCCCTTTGGCATTGAACCCTCACCCTCTTAACCCTCAACACATATAACAGCTCTGACTCTAATGAACAAACCAGCGAAAACACGTCCACTGACTCTGTGTGAACTATGTTTTACGTTTGATGCTGTGTTTTCATAAAGCTCCTCCATATTTCATGTTGTGTAAGTGTAATGTCAGCAGTTGGCAGTTGGGCTTTGAGCTGGCCCCACACAGTCACAGAGCTCTATTGTTTAGGGATGTAACGATTTCCTAATTTCTCTTTGATCCAACTTTATTGATCCACAAGGGAAATAAAAAAATAAAAAAATAATATAAATAAATAAATAAATAAATAAATAGTCCTGTATCTTTCACTGTTTGAGCGGAGCTGTAGGAGCCTGTATTTATTGTGATATTTTGTAGAGGCTAACAAAATTGTGACTGTACTACTTTTTCCTTTTAAAAATGCCTTGAAGACTTTGGTTCTGTCATAAACTAAAGAGTTAAGACAAAAGGAGAAATTTAATTTGTCAACTGGACAGAGTTTATTTGGTCGAATACGTTTCGCAGCTCATCCAAGCTGCTGCTTCAGTTGAAAAAAAAAAAGAGTTAAGATTTATAAGTGCTTATAACTGTTATTTTCTCGTATAAATTGGACTGAAACAGAGCAAAGGATCATGGTTTATGTAGTTCCCTCTGATTCTTTTAGCTATTGCAGCACCATAACAATGAATTTAAGCAAAAAGACTTGAGATTCGATATATTCTGATGACCCACGATATTATTGAGACTTTTGATGATGCGATGTTGATGCTACATTCATGGTAATGTGCCTCCTGTATCTCACTCTCTCTATGCTTGGGTTTACTTTTGTGTTTCAGAGTGGTCAAAGAGGAAATCTCAGACGATGCTGCCAAGTTGCCCTGTTTCAATGGGAGAGTGGTGTCATGGGTGAGTATTTGAAAAGATGGAGAAAAAAGAATTAAGAAGTTTTTAATAAACTTTTTTTTGCGAAGATAATAAGTATATCTGAATATTGGTGAAGGAATACAACACTAATAAACACTGCCATCATTCTACATAAAGCACCGATGTCCAATTTTGATTACAATTAAAGGTCCTACATTATACAAAATTACCTCTTATGAGCTTTAAGCAATGTTGGAATGTTGTCATCAAGAACATACACTATATTGCCAAAAGTATTTGCTCACCTGCCGTGGCTCGCATATGAACTTGAGTGACATCTCATTCTTAATCCATAGGGTTTAATATGACATTGGTCCACCCTTTGCAGCTATAACGGCTTCAACTCTTCTGGGGAGGCTGTCCACAAGGTTTAGGAGTGTGTTTATGGGAATTTTTGTCCACTCTTCCAGAAGCGCATTTGAGAGGTCACACACTGATGTTGGATGAGAAGACCTGGCTGGTGTTCTGTCGGGTTGAGGGCAGGACTCTGTGCAGATCAGTCAAGTTCATCCACACCAAACTCTCTCATTCATGTCTTTATGGTCTTTACTTTGTGCACTGGTGCACAGTTATGCTGGAAGAGGAAGGGGCCATCTCACAACTGTTCCCACAAAGTTGGGAGCATGGAACAAAAAGAGAACAAAAAGAGAACAAAAACTCTTGGTATGCCGAAACATTCAGAGTTCCTTTCACTGGAACTAAGGGCCAAGCCCAGCTCCTGAAAAACAACCCCACACCATAATCTTCCCTCCACCAAACTTTAAACTTGGCACAATGCAGTCAGACAAGTACCGTTCTCCTGGCAACCGCCAAACCCAGAATCGTCCATTAGATTGCCAAATGGAGAAGCGTGATTTGTCACTCCAGAGAACGCGTCTCCACTGCTCTAGAGTCCAGTGGCGGTGTGCTTTGCATTGCACTAGGTTATGTAGCTGCTCGGCCATGGCAACCCATTCCATGAAACTCTACACACTGTTCTTGAACTAATCTGAAGGCCACATGAAGTTTGTAGGTCTGTAGTGATTGACTCTGCAGAAAGTTGGTGACCCCTGCACACTATGTGCCTCAGCATCCACTGACCCTGCCCTAACAGTTTACGTGGCCTACCACTTCATTCCCAATCGCCTTTCACTTTGTTATAATACCACTGACTACTGACAGTTGACTGTGGAATATTTAGGAGCAACAACTCTAGTTAGCTCTTTTAAATGCTGTTAATGAGTGTGCTTATTTCAGAATCCAGAGTTTCCAAGGACCATGTGAATGCAGCATTAATACTTAAATTTCTTGAATATTTGAAGTTGTTCTCGATGTTTGGACCTAGTTGGTTACATCACCTGGTATATCATTGCATTGTAGTAATCAGGAGGCGGAGTTTAGGTACTAAATGGTCTTGCCAAACAAAAGCTTAGCAGAGTTTCTCACTGTAGATAGGGTTCCACTGTGTTAATGGATACTCCAGCTGTAAACCACACAGCCTCCACAGTTACAGTAGGCTTCAAGGTAGAGTTCACCTACTTCCAGTCTCTCCCAAAGGCACCCGTGTACACCAGCCCCACCCCACACCCCGAAGGCCCAATCTGAATAGGCACAAAAACTACCCGACTTGGCTCAGATCGACAGGTTAGAGGCAGAGAGCATCTGTTAAGTGCATAAGACGAAGACACGGCATTTTAAAAAAGCAGTTGGAACAAAGCGAGTGCACCAGGGGGACTGCTATGTGATCCGTGAGCCAAGGCCGGTCCCAGAAGATGGAGTTTAGTCCTTGCTCGCCCATTAGAGGAGATGAGGAGAGGGAGAGGACCTCTGTGGAGAGAATGACTTCAACAGTCTGTGATGAATGTGGCGAATGCTGCAGATTTGTCGTCTGATAGAATCACGTGTGAACTACATTTTGGCTCAATAATAAAGAGAAAAGCAGTGATCAGTCTCTCCCTTCCTCTCTCTGTCCCCCTCTCCCTCTGTGTCCCTTATGTTTGGAGTAACTTTATCCTGAATAGTTTTGAGTTTAATTGTCTCTGTGTGTTATTGTGTGCAGGTATTGTGCAGTTGCGTTTGCTGGTACTTTTGTCACGTAATGAGCAGAGACAGGTTAAGTGTGGGATAGCGTTTCAGTTTGCCCGTGAGACGTGCCTCTAAAAAGACCAGTGTTTTGAGTGTCATGGTAACAGACATCTTAACTGTATTCTTGCCTCTAACTTCCCTAACCTCCCCCGTTTCTCCAATTGCCCGAAAGCTAACCTGACTCACTCCAAACTGATGTGTGTAGAGTTCTACACATTTATCAGTCTGGAATGGCTCCCGCTGAAAACGATTGGAAAAATGCAATTATTTGAATCTGATTAGTCAAAGCGTCACAACAGTGGAACAAATCGAAAAATCAAATTTAAATTTAAATCCAGTTGAGAGAAAAGCACACACATCTTTACTCTCCACAAGTGTTTCCCTCTGCACATTTTTACAAACAAAGTTTGTATTGACGCTAAAATAGGCTGGAGTACATCTGTTGGTGTCCCCGTGTTTGTTTGGAGCCATATTGCCTCTCTGTACCTCCCACCACTGTGTGGCACTAGTTGTAATATATATTGTAATTGACACTCCTATAAAAGGGGAGGAAAAAACGCACTCAGGTGTTCGCAATGTGGGGGTAAACAGTCTTTTGACTGTGGTCTATGGAGGGCTGGATCTGTGTATTATTTGGATGGCTGTAAAGTACGCCACTAAACATTAAGGAACACAGTATTTTTGGACTCTCTTTGATGGAATACACGTGTCCAAAATGCCACACACGCTGTAGCCATGCGGACCTTGCACAGGACAAGTTTAAGTCACTACATTGCCTTGGGCACAAACCTCGTGCTGCTCTGAGATTGTTCTGGCCTCACAATTAACCGTACAGTGGGCGCATGCCGAGACGCATTCTCGTGGGTATCTGAACCCACAAATATTGGGAGAATCCAGCTTGCTGTGCAAGGTTAAACTAAAACAGCATTTTCATTGGTTAATAGTACTGGGTGTGCTTCTGAACATAGTTTCTTGTTTTGTTTGTTGTAGTTGGTATCGTCGGATGGCCCTGGTGGAGATGCCCCTGTCCCAGTGGTCCCTCCTGTGGAAACGCCCCCACAGCCCTCACCCCCGCCCCCTCCATTGCCCCCGCCCCCCGTCGAAAGGACAGGGGGCATCGGAGACTCCAGACCCCCCTCCTTCCAGTAAGAAAAGCACCTATTCACACTTATATTTGTTTTGTACCATATTCCTTATTCAAATTAAAATGACAGTGAAATATCAAGCAAAAGAGAATGTTGTCTCATTAACACTGACCAACGCTGCCCTTACCTACCACAAATAAGCAAAGCATTCTCAGTGTAATCTAAATTATGGACTAAGCCCTCTGACCCTCTGACACTCAGCCTGCTTATTTAGTCAGTCTTATTGCTTCAACAAAGGACTCAAGAGGCACAGAGGAAGGTAAAGGAACAGTCAGAGAATAATTATATAAGAGCCAGCCCTACACCCAGTGTTCAAGTAGATTTGGGTGTAAAGCTGCCAGATAAATGCATGTTTTCTAGGGATGCAACAATATCTAAATCTCATGGTACAATAATTATTGCGATATTTTGGAGAGACTAATAAAATTGTAGATGGGATGCATTTAAAAGACTTTGCATAATACCAAGAATTGAAGTTAAAAACATGTCTTCATATTGAAATGCATCATTGTATATGTAGTTCCCTGTGTCTATATTGTGATAATGTATCGTTAAAGGTCTCACAATAATATCGTGGACCATCAAAATATATCGACTTACAAGACTTTTCTCTTAAATTAATAGTTAATAGGTGCAGCAATGGCTAAAAAACAGGGAACTACACAGACCATGATCCTTTGCCCCATTTCAATGCATGTAGTCTACATGAAGAAATGACTGTTCTAAGCCCTTTAAAATCTTAGTACTTTGGGTTAAGTCTTGTCAGGCATTTTAAAGAGGAAACAGTAGTGGATTCAGTGTTGTTGGCCTACACAAAATATTGTAATAAATATCGTACCGTGAAATGCATTTTGTGAAAATATCGTACCAAGAGATTTGGATATTGATATATATTGATCTCCATCCCTAGTTGCTACTATAAAACAGTGCATTTAAGCAAAGGAACTTATAATTCGATATAGTGACAATATGGTATCACTTTCCAAGCTAAAATCTGTGTTGTCTTTTAAAAGTATTTGATTTTAATTGACTGCGCTTTGTTGGTCTGCCCCAGTTTCATTTCACCATCTGAAAAAAGCTGTTGTAATGCATGCAAAATTTAAGCTTCTGAATATTAACCCTGTGCCAAAGGCTTTGTGATAGCTAGGAATTAGATGGATTTAAATACCTACTTCCTCCTTTTGCAGCTTGAAAATCAGGTACCTCAGTTTTAAAATTGTAATTTAAGCCTTTGGCAAACTGAAATGAATCATTTTCAAGCAGACCCATTGTGCAAACTCGGCCTTTTAGAACTTTTAACCATGTTATAGATGTTTCCCCTCACCATTTACTCACCTGAAGTTGTATTTGGAGTGATTTTTGCATGTTAGAGGAATCTTTAATCACTTATTTACAAGACGCTATATTGCCGATCTGTTCCCATTTTCACTGCCACCAGCACATGCCCAGTGCACTGCACTTATTTCATTCTCCAATTTTATTTTCTGTGATAAGTGTACGATTCGGCAGTTTAGTAATCATTGGGTCCATATATCACCGGAGGTGCTGACTCTTTGTTGTGATGACATTAACGGCAACATCTGCTCCGATTGGGCATTATAGTTTTCAAAGGCAGAAATCAGCAGCCTTGTTTTTTTTATCAAGTTGTTTTTATATGAATATTGCGATTAAAACATGCCACTTATTATAACATGGATGATCCAGAGGTGTCATAGATTATAACTATTAAGCAGACACAAGCACAATAGGTCTTCTTTAAGTCTTATCATTTGAGCCTTAGACATATTTTTTTAAAATATGTCTGGAGTTCAGATAAAGAGTCACACTGGAGTTCACACACACTCTTTGAACTTCAGAAGCGCATTCTAATCATTTTTACATTTTGCACAATTAGCCTTGATCCCTCTAAACCAACTGAAATATGTGGTGTGTGGTCACAGCAAGTTATTTTCCATGCAGCAGTTGTAAATGAGACACTGACCCCATTTCTCTCATTAAATCACATTTCTTGGTCTCAAAAGGAAATTCCATGATTCATATGAGCAGCTAGGGATGTAGCGATATCCAAATCTCTCTGAATGATATTGTCATGATATGCATCTCTCAGTACGATATTCATTGTGATACTTTGTGGAGGCTAACAAAACTGTGAATTGGCTACTTTTCCTTTTAAAATGCATTAACAAGACTTGACCCAAAGAACTAAGATTTCAAAGTGCTTAGAACAGTTATTTTCTCCACTTTGTCTCCACTGAAATGGAGCAAAGGATTATGGTCTACGTAGTTGCCTCTGTTTTCTTATCTGTTGCTGCACCATAACTATTCATTTAAGTGTTCAGAGACTTGTAATTCAATATACTGTGATGGCGGTGAGACCTTTTACGATATCATGATATTTCAGTTATTGTTACATCCCTACAAGCAACAATGGATTTGTATGCTAATGACTGAAAAAGAAAGTGTATAATGGATTATTTTTTGTATATTTTTAGCCCAAATGCAACTGGAAGTGTAGAGACTTTGGACGACCAGACTGAAACAGAGTCTGTAGTTTCGTTTAGAAGAGAGAGGCCCCGACACAGAGAAAGCATGGATCCTCATGGTCAGTACAAAGCTGCTAAAACACCTCTACATGATTTGACTTGTTTTCAACTTCCAAACATTGCACAGATCTCGATTTTTGGAAAAGAAAATAACTCGAGGAAAGTTTGTGATCTAGAAGAATGTAAACACTGACATGAACAAACACGTAAGCAGAGTTTTTTTCTTTGTTGGTTTCACAGGGCCCAGATTGAATGGGCAAAGTCGAATGGATCGCCACCTAGCGGGGTATGAGAGCTCAAGCACGATGATGAGCAGTGAGCTGGAAACAACAAGCTTCTGTGACTCTGATGACGATGATACCATGAGCAGGTAAGGCCAACTGTAGGGTCAGATTTAAACTACAAAATATGAAGTATGGTCATAAATGATGGACTACTAACTTTAAAGGTGCATTGCACAACTTTTCTGGTGAAGAGTCCGTCACATGTTTTTCCTCCATGAAGATGTTATTGCTTTGCCTGAAATGTTCCACAATATGACATGAAACTGCTCTACTTTACATTTATTCAATTACAGTGGGTTTTATAGCTCAAAAATACTTAGAAAAACAGGCATTCTGACTGAGCACGGTTGTCTTTCCACAGATCTGACATGTAATGTGGTCTGGTTTGGTCTTCATGCAGATGGAAAGGTTTTAATATCATACTGTGAAACATTCCAGACAAAGCAATAACGTCTCCATGGAGAAAAGCATTTGATGGACCCTCCACCAGAAATGTTACACAATGCACTATTAAATATCTTTTCTGTGTTGCTGTTTGTTTCTATGTTACTACTGCTGAGCTTTGAATTTCCTCCTGGATCAATAAAATATCTCTTTCTCTTTCCCTCTTTCTCACTATCTATCTATATCCATCTATCTATCCATCTAACTTGGCGTCTGTTTTTAGGTTTAGCAGTGCAACAGAGCAGAGCACAGCCTCACGACTTCTGAAGCGCCACCGCCGACGAAGGAAACAGCGCCCCCCACGTTTAGAAAGAGTTAGTACACAAGATATTTTCCTGCTTGTTTTAAATGATTATAAAAACATAATGATCCATTTGTTTTTTCCAGGCCTCTTCCTTCAGTAGTGTGACAGACTCGACAATGTCTCTGAACATAATCACTGTAACTCTTAATATGGGTATGTGTACATCTTCTGTGTTTACCAATATTTCAGTTATATACTTAGTAGGTCTGTCACGATAATTACTATATCATGTAATATATCACTTATCATTCACTACATGACAGATGGAACAGTTATTTTTGGGGTCAATAAATAACACAAAATAACTACTTAAAGGTGCACTGGGTAACTTTTGGTTGGAGGCCCGCTACCATGGAGATGTTGTTGCTTTGCCTGGAATTTTTCACAGTATGATATTAAATTTATCTATTTCCATGGAGATGAGCACCATGCCAGTTTACAGGCCCGATTTGTGGAGAGGTGGGTTATAGTACAATGCAGATTTTTTCAAGGTATTGTTTTATTGTAAAAAAACACCTATGGTTAAATAATAAGCAAGTTTAATACTATACTGTGGTACATTTCAGGGAAGGCAATCTTCCTAGTATATCTCCATGGACACAACCAGTTGCAGGACTTGGACTAGAAAAGTTACATAGTGCACCTTTAAGTATTTATTGCAGCTCATGTTTTTAACAATATTGCACTTTTAGAATACTTCTCGAGATGATTTTACTCTATGGTTTGGTTTTAATATTATAGTTCATTGCCCATATTTACTTCAGCAATATATTGCAGTTCAAAATGTGTTCTTGTAGCAGGCCTAGTAATTAAAGGTGCATTGTGTAACTTTTCTGGTGGAGGGTCTGTCTAATGTGTTTCTCCATAGAGATGTTATTGCTTTGTCTGGAATGTATTTTTGAGCTATAAAACCACCTGTAATTGAATAAATGTAAGGTAAAGCTGTTTAATAGTAGTAATACTGTGAAACATTCCAAACAAGAACAATGACCTCCAAGAAGAGAAGTTACACAGTGCACCTTTTAAAACTACAAATTCAAACTACTTTTACCAAATACAGAAAAGTACAACTTCCTCGGAATCAGCATCGTTGGTCAGAGCAATGAACGGGGAGATGGCGGCATTTACATCGGCTCGATCATGAAGGGAGGGGCTGTGGCTGCAGACGGACGCATTGAGCCTGGAGACATGTTGCTACAAGTATGACCTGAGAGTTCTCTTAAGTGTGTACTCAACATTATCTGTATATCTAACCCACTCCTCTGTGCTCAGGTCAATGATATCAACTTTGAGAATATGAGTAATGACGATGCCGTGCGCGTTCTGAGGGAGATTGTGCACAAACCAGGGTATGTTGAGTTGAAAGTCATTTAATTATTATAGTTATAGTTGTGTGTAGAATCCCTCAGTCATCCAGGTAGAATCCATGGTAAAAGGAGAAATTCAGTTTGTCAACTGGACAAAAGTTTATTTGGTCGAATACGTTTCGCAGCTCATCCAAGCTGCCTCTTCAGTTCTGGTCAGAAGCTGGTGGACACTGCTTTATATCGGCAGATATAAAGCAGTGCTTTATATAAACTTTTGTCCAGTTGACAAATTAAATTTCTCCTTTTACCTTAGTTATAGTTGGTTATCATGTTGTTTTCTCATCGCAAACATACCTGGAATTGCCTTGTTTCCTTGACGCATTTTAACACACAAACCCTGCATATTTAGGAAAATGCACTGTTCCACCTTGTGATGTCATGTGGTAATACAAGAAGTGCTCCACTGTGGTTTTTAAGCTCGGTACATCTTCACTAGAATTATTTAGATCATTTCAGCCCTGGAATTTCCAATCTTTACTGAACTAAAAGTAAAAGGTAGCAGTCAACTTAAACTATTTCTACATGACATCACAAGGTGGAACAAAGCATCTTGAGCTTTGACAGAATAATAATAAAGGATTACTCAAACATGTGAATGAAGCAAAACACAACTCCAGGTATGTTTTTGAGCTTTTAACAGCATTATAACAGGGCTTAGAGCTCACAAGAGTACATTTTGTGTAATATAGAACCTATTTTAAGATGTTTGTTCATGATAATTAATTTGTAATAATTTGATTCCCCAGACCCATTATTCTCACGGTGGCCAAGTGCTGGGACCCTTCTCCACAGGGTTACTTCACTCTGCCACGCAGTAAGTACATATGATGTATCTCCTCTTAAAGTGCGTATGACAAGTTTTGATGATTCTCTAATTTTGACTTGATTTGGTGGGATAATACCTGTTGTAAATATAAATTATAGTTTTACACAGATAAGTGATTTGTGAAGAAAAGTTTCAAAATATTACTGAAAAATACAGGAAGTAGCATTTTTTTGATGCTTTGAACATTATGTCAACAAAATAAAAGTGTTTTCTTATGATTTTATTTCTCAGATAACAATTTCTGTGTACATTAGAGGACTTTTGGCTGGTCTACTGTGCAGCATGGTTTCTAGATAACAGTTCCTTAGCGTGATGCCATAATTTCCAATCAGGAAGTAAAATTTTAATCCCCCCAAAAAGTATGAATTTTTAAGCAAAATCTTAAAGGTGCACTGTGTAGAGGGTCTGCCATCTCCTTGTCTCCATGGTGAGGTTATTGCTGGCATGATCCACAGTATGGCATTAAACAAATATATCTTCTATGTATGTAATCAACTACAGGTGTTACCGCAAAAACTATTACTGTGAGCAGGTCCACTTCTTCACAGATCTGACCTGTAACTTGGCCTGGTGGTGTGGCCTGCATGTTCCCATGGAGATGGTTAAATGAAATGCCGTACTGTAGAACATTTCGAGAAAAAACAACATGTAGTCAGGCAAGTGGTGGACCCTCTACCAGAAAAGTTATACAGTGCACCTTTTAAATATATTGGTCTTAACTGTTTTAGTCAAATGAGGAGTGTAACCTGTCATAAGTCCTTTAAAGATACGCCATGCTTTATAACAGTATATTCTCTTCACATGTGCAGATGAGCCGATCCGACCCATAGATCCTGCAGCGTGGGTCAGTCACTCTGTGGCTATGACTGGGGCCTATCCTCCCTATCCAGGCAGCTCCTCCCTCAGCACCATCACCTCCTCCTCCTCCGTCACAGAGACTGAACGTAAGCATGCACAATCATTTAAAGGGCTCATATTACGCCATTTTCTGCTGTTATGTTTTCTCATCACAAACATGCCTGGAGTTGTGTTTAGTTTCATTCACACATGTTTAACACACAAATCCTGCATATTTAGAGAGTTTCGCCTTGTGATGTCATGTGGTAATACAGGAAGCGCTCCACTCTGTTCTTAAACTCCATACACACATGTTTCAGTAATTTTTTATTATTAATCTGCCTACATCACCAAATATGACCCCAGGTATGTTTTTGAGGAGGTAACAGTATTATAACATGTCTTAAAGCTCACAAGAGTCCATTTAAAAACATTTGTAACAGCTGATTTAAAAAAACAAAAAAACAAAACCTTCGACATGAAAAAATCCACTGTGTTAAACTGAACCATCTTTCGGTGGCTAAATACAGTTTTTTTATCTTAAGATTCATTTCAGTTTTGTCAGGATATTAAAGCTTTTGTTCTCTTTTTAGGTTTTGATGACTTTAACTTGTCACTGCATTCGGATATGGCCTCAGTTGCCAAAGCCATGGCTTCTCCAGAGTCTGGTTTGGAGGTCAGGGATCGCATGTGGCTGAAAATCACTATCCCCAACGCTTTTCTTGGTAAGAAACTTGTCAAAACACGTCAACATTATCCACGTGATCATGTTTGTGGCTCAGTTTTGAAGGGCAGCCATTATGTTGCTTAAATTAAAACCGTGTGACTTGTAGCAGTGAGAAAAAATCTGGTGTTAACAGAAGAGCCTTGACTGCAAACAGCTGTTAAATTGGAGTCACCTGTGTCTGAATCATGAAGAGTAAAAAGCTACACATTTTTCGATGTGTCAGTTTTTAATGGGGAGCGTGTATTGTCCCAACAGTGCTTCTGTACTTGGTCTGTAATGTATCTGTCTTTGACACAGGGTCTGATGTGGTGGAATGGCTTTTCCACCACATTGAAGGATTCACAGATCGTCGTGAAGCCAGGAAATACGCCAGCAACCTCCTGAAGGCGGGCTTTATCCGACACACTGTCAACAAGATCACCTTCTCTGAACAATGTTACTACGTGTTTGGAGACTTGAGTGACTGTGAGAACTGTGAGTATTGACCACCATTCACTAGTGTTACTCACTGAAACAGATTTAAACAGATTTTAGTTATCTATAGCATACCTACTCTATTATATTAAGTGTGTAATGTCTTTTCTTCTGCAGATATGGCAAACCTGTCGCTAAATGACAATGATGGCTCCAGTGGAGCCTCAGATCAGGACACCCTTGCCCCCCTGCCTCTCCCCGGGGCCTCCCCCTGGCCCATGATGCACACATTCCCCTATCAGCCGTACCCCACACATCCCTACTCCAGCCAGCCCCCGCCCTACCACGAGCTCACCAGCTACAGCTACGCACCCGGCAGCACCGGCAGCCAGCACAGTGAAGGTAATGAAGACTCTTCCTCAACCTATGCACTGTCATGTGATATGAAACTGTTTTAATGTTTCTTAACAGTATTCATAATAGCATGATTAGCCATCAAAACTCCTCTTTCTCTGCACATATACAGGCAGTCGAAGCAGTGGTTCGACTAGAAGTGAGGGAGAGCGACGGCGCAGCAGTAAAGGCCCTGGCAGCACCATCGGTGGAGGGGAGAAGTCGCCCTCTGGTGGCCTCCCTGATGGTTGCGGAGACTCCCGCTCGGGCAGTGGCAGTGAATCTGAATACTCCACACGCAGCAGCATAAGGAGAGGTCATGGGTCAGCTGCTCCCAGTGAACACAGCCACACCTCCCAGCGCTCCTCACACCACCACCGTATCCCCCAGGGACCCCACATGTCCCCATATCCACCGGGCATCTTACCCTACAACCCCATGATGGTGATGATGGTACCCCAACACCCCCATCCTGCCATGGCAACCGCACATGCTCTTCCTCACGCGCAGCAGATGCCCACAGCCTCCATGCACCCGGCCTTACCCCCACCACCATCTTCCACCCCAGGAGGACCCCCTGGAGCACCCCCCACACGTGACCTGGGCTCCGTGCCCCCAGAACTGACCGCCTCTCGCCAGTCCTTCCACTTGGCCATGGGTAACCCTAGCGAGTTCTTTGTGGATGTCATGTAGTGTTTTTGTATTGTGTAAAAAGGCTATTCATGTGAAGTGTACGGCTCCCACATACTTCTGGTTCTGACAAGGGCCTTTAAAATTTAGGGCACTTGTTTAAAAAAAGTAATGAATTTGGTAAAAACAGGGTTAAACGAGAAAGGTAAAATGCATTTCATATAGAACCTGTTGGGTATATTTGAAGCAAAATACTAATAAGTGCTATTCAGACTTTATACCATGTAAACTATGTTTAGTATTTGCAGGCAGAACTTTCAGCGCCTGTTTTTAAGCTGCTCTGCTCAGTTTTCATTTTTATTTCAGCTCCAGAAGCCACGAGTCTCAGAGCTGCCCAAAAGAGCAGTGCACAGTTGAACACTACCGGGCGTCAGTGCGTACTTGAAAGGATAAAATCCTAAAACAAACACAGCAGCAAACATGTACTTTTGAATCGAGTGCCTTACTTTTACAATTTAGGATTTTTTACACTCTTGGTACATAGACATCATGTTTGATAATGAACATTTTTGTATATATCAATTTCTATATAAATAAAGCTCTAATGTGAAAAAAGAAAATAGGTCCAACAGTCAGATAAAGTCTGTAGTAAGACTTGGGCTGGTCAAATAACCTTTTGGGGGAGCATCTTGTCGGTATTGGGCTGTAGTTTAACGGTACATGTAGGCAACACTAAAGAGGTACCTTATACATAGCCTACATGTAGAGTTACTGATCCAAATGACTATGTTACTGACTATTATTCACCCAGTACATTTTGTATGAGTGTGTATAAATAATCTATAATCGAACATTTAAGGTGCTAAATGAAGAGTCATCATTTCAAAAAGAATGACATTGTTTTGTCACTTTGTGTGATTTCATATGGACACCTTTGCTTGTGTAGTTGACAATAAACTGACAATTTGATACAAAAGAAGTCCTTATCTTTTATTTATATGGTGATCTAGATTATCTAGTAACAATTTATTTTCATCACTTTAAGGTCCTGTATACTACACTGTGGACTCTTGTGAGCTTTAAGCCAAGCCTCCTCAAAAACATACCTGGAGTTGTTTTGTTTCACTCACACATGTTTGAGTAATCCTGTCTGTCTGCATCTTGAACGCTTAAAATGCTCTCTTCCACCTTGTGATGTCATGAAGTTTACAGGTTAATGGCTACCTTTTACCTTTAGTTCAGTAGAGACTGGAAATTCCAAGAAAATCCCAATGATTCAAGTGGAGGTGTATGGAGTTTAAAAACACAGTGGAGTATGTCTGTGATGAGGAAACGACATAACAGTTCAGAAAATGGCATAATCAGGGCCTGTTAAAGTTATGAAAAGGCAAGGCAAATAGAACTGCATTTCCCATGAAGCACTGCGGTAGAAGGCATCCGGAAAACAAACCACCAGCTCCAAAGATTCAGGGTTAGTGGGTCACTCCTGATTTTCAGACACCGGCGACGTGTTCGATCACAGTACTGTAGAGGTGAGTGGGGTTTTCTTACTTCTACACATAAAACTCCAACAAAATCACTTTGTCTTGAATATAAAACCGAAACGTTAACGTCAATAGCTAACGTTACAAAGAAGACTTGACAATTGACTGTGTGGACGCTTTAGCTTGCCTTGTTAGCCTGTTCTTATCAGCGTAAACTTGACTACACTGGGTAGCTTACTGGGGTTTGAAAGGTTAATGTTATGTCGATTTTTTTCTGACCAGATATGGTTTTCTTTTTAAGGACAACTAAAACCATGCTGCTCCGTAATGTAAACAAGTCCGCAGCGTTGTGCAGCGCTCTCCTCAAAACCCCCTCGGTTCTGTCTGGGTATGTCCAAGGCTGCGGCGCTGCACAAAAGAAATCACAAATCCAAATGTCTATTTCTTTGTGTAATAATAGTGTTTTCTCTCCACAGAGGTCAGTTTCAAGCCGGTGCTGTGGTCGCTGCACAAAATGCACGTTTCTACGCCAGCCAGCAGGTAAACCCAACGAAAATACTAAGCTATGACACTTCACCTTTCGCATTGCTTTTTATCTAAACGATGATCAAGACTTGTTATTGTTTTGTCTGGTATAAATAAAGATGCCATGTTAGGTTACATGGATGACATAACCTCCTCCCGCAGGAAGTGGGGGAAAGTTCACTGGTCACATGAGCAGCTGATTTAAAGGTGACACTCTAGTGTCAGGGCCTGTTGTCCCAAATCCATATTTAGAATCTAATTTTACGTGTATTGTACACGTAAATTGAAATGTTTGCTTATTACAACAATACATGCATTAAAACAGGGGTGGACAATTCTTTTTTCCATGGGGCCACATGAGAAACAGAAAATATTGTGGAGGGCCAGGACAAAATGCTTAACTCAATTCTGCATAATAATCATAGTATTTCTTCATAAAAAGCAGTAAATAGCATTGTTTTGACAAGCTGGTAAGATTAGTAAGAGTGTATGTTATGACTAAGAAATGAAAAAGTGAGGTTGCGTTACAAAAATGCCATTTAAAAAAACACCTCTAAAATAAAATGCAATGTAGGTTTAGTCCATGGATGAGGTAAAATGATAAAATACGTTAATTTTGTAATTCCAAACTGGCTTAAATGGGAAGGTCAACCAAAGGGCCGTATGTGGCTTGGGAGCTGGACAATGCCCAGGTCTGCATTAAAGTCTTAACATTTTATAGTACGCTTTATAGTACACTTGCTCAAATTAGTCTGTTGTACATAACTTTTATGTTATGCTGGGACAGCCAGTCTGGAGCAGTGGAAGGACTCATCGCCAGATCTTGATCTAGATTTGGTCAGGATTATTTTAGCTGGAGGAATTTACACATTGTGCATGTTTTTTTGGGGGGGATTGATGGGGTAAAGTGGTGTCCAGAGAAAACCCATCTAGACACAGGCAGAACATGCAAACTCTGCACGGAAAGGGAGTTGAACCTTTGTGCTGAGAGTGCTAGCCACTTATACATTTTATAGAAGTATTGAAAAATCAGCCTATTTATGTCTTTAAAAATGCTGTTCACATGACTTATTTGTACTACTTATTTACTTTATTCCTTAATACAGATGCTAACCTGTTTTGAATGGTTCTCTGTCTTCTCTTTAGGCAGTGTTGGAGAAGACTGCAGCCGTTGGAGCTGACACTGCCACAAAAGCAGACACAAGGACAGCACCAGTTGTATGTGTTATTGTTTTATTAAAATATAATACTTTAGTTTATATAATGACCAAAACTCAAAGAATCATCAACTCTTTTGTAAATGTTATATGCCCAGCAGAAACTCGGACGTGACCTTTACTGTTATTTGTGAGTTCATTAAACATGGAAAGACAGAGCAAACTAAGCATTATTGTCAAGGATCTCTTAGGTGTTGTTTGGTGAAACTGGTCTGTGCTGTCATTGTTTAACTCAAACATTGACTCAAACGAAATCACAGGCCCAAAGTTCAGTGTTACACATTTGAAAGTATTCTCCTTTTTGGAGAAAAAAGATTTAAATGAACATTTATACACAAAAATTCTGTCCATATCACTGAAACTACTGTTCTGTTTTTTTTCTTTCCAGGAATCCAAGTCATTTGCTGTAAATATTTTCAAAGGACAAATTGCCACCCCTCAGGTGTTTCCTTATCCTTCAGGTATACAATTAGAATTTGAATTCATTAAATTAAAATGCTCAGTGAATTCTTTTTCACTAACTTCATTCTGTGTGCCTCAGCTCTGAATGAGGAGCAGGAGGAGTTCCTCCGTGAGCTTGTTGGACCTTGTGCCAAGTTCTTTGAGGTAATGTTTCTAATCTGAGCTTCTGATAATGGTCATCTCTCTGACACTTTTACACTTTTTCTTTTATTGACTTTCTTACCGTTTCTGATGTCTCAGGAGGTGAATGACCCAGCCAAGAACGATGCACTGGAGAAGGTGGAGGACCACACGATGGAGGGGCTTAAAGAGATGGGAGCCTTTGGGCTGCAGGTCCCAGCCGACCTGGGCGGGCTGGGCCTCAGCAATACACAGGTGTGTCTATGTGCTCACATTCACTGTGTTATTACAGCAATCTGTGTTTGTAAACTAAATTATGCTTTACAGTATGCCAGGCTGGTGGAGATTGTGGGCAGTCATGACCTGGGGGTTGGCATCACTCTGGGTGCCCATCAATCCATTGGCTTTAAAGGAATTCTACTTTTTGGAAACCCTGCCCAGAAGGAGAAGTACCTGCCCAAACTAGCTACAGGTTAGGAAATAGTCTATGTAACCTCATTCAACCAGGACTGGTCTATAGATAAAAAAAAATAAAATAATGGTCATTCAATGATGTAATACTTGTTTTGCTATAAATAGGACTACAGTCAAATAAATCTATTCAAGTTGTTGACATTAAATTGGTATCAAAAGTGGATGCTCGTGTCAAGTATAATTTTGAAAATACTGAGCCGTTTACTTGGTATCAAAATTGAGTTTGAAAGTTTTGCATCGTGACAACACTGGTGAGCACCACTAATTGGCCAGAAGGTTGTACACTTTCCACATATTTAATATAACAAAGTAATCATAATCTACAGAGCTGTCATAGCTTAAATAGTTACTTTAAAATGCCAAATGTTTATTTGTAGGTGAAAATGTGGCAGCCTTCTGTCTGACTGAACCTGCCAGTGGCTCTGATGCAGCCTCTATTAAAACCACAGCAGTGCAGTCTCCCTGTGGAACATACTTCACATTAAACGGCAGCAAAATCTGGATCAGGTGACTACACGGCTGCTGTACACTTTTATACCACCAGAGGGCAGTATTCAGCACCATGTGACAAAAGATGCTAACAATCTGCACTTGCTTTTCTTTTTGCAGCAATGGGGGCCTGGCAGAGATTTTCACAGTATTTGCCAAAACACCCATGAAGGACCCAAACACAGGGGAGATGAAGGATAAGATCACTGCCTTTATTGTAGAGAGGAGCTTTGGAGGCATAACAAAGTAAGAATGAGTTTTATCATTCAGAAATCTCCCACTTTCATTGCTATAGGCTGTGTGCACAATAGATCCTGGTAACCACACCACTGTTGGTTTCAGTACTTCCTGTCCAATTTTATTTCTTTGGGGATTTTGCCTAGTCATGCAAAAATAAATTCATATTTTAAGATCAGGCAGTGCAGAGGAAGCTGCGGGTGGTGGTCACTGCTAACATGTTAAAAGCTACACAAATAAAATGATGGACAGAGACCTGATGGTTGTGAAAATGATAGTAAAATAATACAGTTCTTTCAGTAAATCTGTAGTGAGCTCCACATGTGACTGATTAAAATGAGCCATACAGAACAAGCCTGTCTTCTGTTTCTCTGTGGTTCTGTGGTGATGAACAGAGACACAGCCACAGATTTGAGCCCCGCGTGCTTCGCTCACCACGAGCTGCCCCAGCGCTCCCGACACGAGACCCTCCAAACCACACACAGTAGATGTATTGGTCATGTGACTTTTCTTAAAGTGATTACACACAGCGACATCGACACAGCTCGACACAGACATCACTTCCTGAGCTCGAGACAACAAGACACGCGTTGACTCGTTATTCTACAAAGTCTTTATTTTAATTAATTTGAATTTGAATTTGCATGGCTTATTTATTTTATGTTTTACGATTTAATAAAAGTGACTGTTGTCTTTAGAACACAGTGAGCTGCTAATGTGCTGCTGTGCAAAGAGCCTATAGATACTTTGCAGTGACATGCTAGGGGTGTTCTAAACATTACACCATTAGAGATACATGTAGCAGTTACCATGGTGACACAATGCACACATTAGCAAACACTGACAAAAACATTTTAAGATACTAAGGTAGTTCCAAGTGAACCATCGCTTTCTCATCAGATTGTATTAAAACAAAGCTCAGATTAAAGTCTAACTTGAGTAACAGAGCTTCTAAATAGGGTAGTGCTTTCAGTTAGCATCACACCCCCAGGGAATATTGATGACATCAGCTGCAAAGTAACAATTATTCTACTCCGTCTATCCCAGTGGCCCCCCGGAGAAGAAGATGGGCATCAAGGCTTCGAACACAGCGGAGGTGTACTTTGATAACGTGCGTGTACCAGCTGACTGCGTGCTCGGGGAGGTGGGCAGTGGCTTCAAAGTGGCCATGAACATCTTAAACAACGGGCGCTTTGGCATGGCTGCTGCCCTCTCCGGTACCATGAAGGGAGTCATCACCAAAGCGGTATGTGAAACTGTATTTACGCTTTTACTGCAAATGCTCACTCGCACATCTCTTTGTAAACTCAAGTGCAGAGCTGTGGTTAAATTGGAAACCCCCATCTATATTTTCTGTAGGTGGCGGCAGCTTGGAGAGGAAGATTCGTGGGTAGAAAGAAACAATTAAATCACCAAAATAAAAGCTTGGTGGTAGCACTGTATTATTCTTATTTCAGTGGTAACATTAATATGAAACTAGGACAATAATGCGTCGTCGTAAAAAAGGGCTTAAGCCTCATTATCAAATAAGGAATGGCTTATCTAGTCATGCCAATGCATTTTACTACTTTGTGTTACTTATTTTTTACGGTCCTATAACCTTGAGGACGTCCTATCTCATTACTGTGTTACTCATATTTGATTGTAGTTTTTATTGGCTCTGAGCTGCCTTGCCAAAGAGAATCTCTCTTTGTACTTTCAAGGTCTTATATTACGCAAAATGGATTCTTGTGAACTTTACTTTTAGGTATGTTTTTGTGTTGTGTTGTGTTGTGTTTTGTTTCATTCACACATGTTGAGTAATCCTTTATTATTAGTCTGTCTACATCTCCAAAGCTCAAAATGCTCTGTGTGATGTCATGTAGCGGTAGTTTTCAAGTTAACAACTACCTTTACTTCAGTAAAGATTGGTAAATCTAGTGCGGAAATTATCCATATGATTAAACACACAGTGGTGTGCTTCCTGTATTACCACAGGACATCAGAAGGTGTAGTATTTTTCGAGAGAACTTTGTGCGTTAAACATGTGTAAATAAAATAAAACACAACTCCAGGTATGTTTTTGATGAGGAAACAACATTATAACATAGATCAGAAAATACTGTAATATGAACCCTTTAATAGCCGTAATGAAATGAAGCTTTCCACACTAGTACTGATCAATCAGACTATACAAAGAACCTCCTTATTTACAATATTTTTTTTGATCATTTTTAAATCAGGTGGACCATGCAGCCAATAGGACCCAGTTCGGCAGCAAAATCCATACGTTTGGTACCATCCAGGAGAAGTTGGCAAGAATGGCAATGCTTCAATATGTTACAGAGGTAAAAATATTTAAAAAAGAGTTTCTGTAATTTGGTAAACTAAACTCTTCTAAACTAAAATCTTCTACAATCTTGTCACTTGTCGTTTGTCAAAATCTTCAAAATAATATATATAGTTCCTCTTTTTCTGCTAGACTGGAAGTTACAGTTTCATCTTTTTGTTTTTCTTTTCATTTCTTGATATAATGTTTACTATAATAATAATAATAATAATAATAATAATAATAATAATAATAATGATGATGCTATAATATTTACTTTTACAGTCTCTGGCCTACATGGTCAGTGGTAACATGGACAGTGGAGCGACTGAGTTCCAGATTGAAGCAGCCATCAGCAAGATCTTTGCTTCTGTAAGTGACATTCAAACTCACAGATTAAAGTTGCCACGATAACAATTCAATTCAGTTCAATCTTTATCAAGACCACACAATATCTGGTGCATAGTAAAAGAAGAATAAGAAGAATAAAAATGTAATTAAATGTATATTGCATGTTATAATGTATACAGACAAGTAATTTCACATTTTATTTAACAAGTGTATTGTGATACATTTTTTCTCAGGAAGCTGCATGGATAGTGACTGACGAGTGCATCCAGGTCATGGGTGGGATGGGATACATGAAGGTCAGTGGAAATTTCAACATAATTTATTTTTTTTTCCTGTTGGTTTTACTTAAAGGTGCAGTGTGTAACGTTTCTGGTGGAGGGTCCTTCAAATGCCGTTCTCCGTGGAGATGTCATTGCTCTGCTTGAAATGTTACACACTATGACATTAAACAGCTCTTTCTTACTTTACTTAAGCGTGCACTATGTAACTTTTTGGTTGGGGGTTGCCCCCTGCTTGTTTCTATGAATATGTCACCGCTCTGAATGGAATGTTCCACAGTATGACATTAAACGGCTCTACCTTACATTTATTTAATTACAAGGCTCAAAAATACCTTGAAAATTCTCACTGTGAGCAGTTTCTCCACAGATCTGACTTGTAACATGGTCTAATTTGGTCCAGACAAAGCAATAACCTCTCCATAAAGAAAAGCACTTGATGGGCCCTCCACCAGAAAAGTTACACATTGCAACTTTAAAGTATGTCCCTATGTTTGCTTCATTGTTGCTGGAGCTGAAATTTAAATAGAATCTATCTATGTAAAGCTCTGTCACCGTATACAGAGGGGCGGGCCACTTTGAGAAAACAGTAGGGCTGTATTCGGAAAAGCAGGAAACAATGTAGTTGTATAAAGACAGAACAAACTTGTGATTCGTGCCTTTTTACAAATACAGAGTCGTAAAACACCACATGACATCTAGGGCTGCCACAAACGATTATTTTGATAGTCGACTAATCACCGATTATTTTTTCGATTAGTCGACTAATCGATCCGTAAACTGACTGTAAATTAGGGCTTTGACTTTTGCCCAAAAAATCATATTCGAAGTTTGTTTGTTTATTAATATTAATATTCAAATATATTCGAATATTGTATTAATATTTTGACCATTAAACGCCTTCAGTAAGACCAGGGGTCGGTAACCCGCGGCTCCAGAGCCGCATGTGGCTCTTTCATCGTTCTGTCGTGGCTCCCTGTGACTTTGGAAAGTAATAATGAGTATTTAATTCCATTGTATTTTTATTTTAGTTTGTTTGTTTTTAAATGTAAATCTAAAATTGTAGATAATGGTAATCTTGAAACATTTAAATAAAACGTTTTTAATATTTTTGTCACTCAAAACATGCGTCAAAGCCGCAGATGTGCGCCACCCGCACACACTGGCAGCCCGGACTTACCGCACCTACATCAGCAGTATGATTTTCAGCCCAATGATGATAAATCCAAGAAAAGAAAAGTTTCTGAAGAAAACAGAACGCTTAATGCTACGTGGGCAGATTCATTTGCTTTCGCGGCTGATGAGACTGGTACACGCGGTACACGCGACAGTGGATCATTTAAGTTTGGATTTTTATTTCCTACGAGGAGGACTCAAATAATAATGTGTTTAATGCAGCTTTGCGCACATTTGTTTACGTTATACAGAAGCGAAACTTAAAACCACATGGCTAATTTGCATAAACTAGAAGGCTTCACTCCTTGTACCACTGATGCGGTCAGCTTCTGTCGGACTAAAGGGCAGGACTCAGTGGAATATGCGTGTTCTTTCTGTGACTGAGGGATGTTCTGCCTATGGTGAGTCTGTTCTGCGCTTCTATCGCGTTGGAGATGCCATCCATCCATTTTCTCCCGCTTAATCCGGCTGGGTCGCGGGGGCAGCACGCTGCCCATTACTCTGTGCACCATAGACCCCTATGAACCCCTCTGCAGGTGGTGAGCCCACAGGAGGGAGGTGGTTCATGTTAATTATACGTGTGCAGGTCGTACGTGTGCAGCGCAGTTCTTTATTTCATTCATGCACTTTATTTATGTTGCTACTGTTGTGATGAAAAGACTGAAAGGTGTAAATAATTCTCTTAAGACTCGCGCTTATGAGCTGTAGTGGAGGATGGTGCGCGTGTTATAGTTCCGTCTGTGTGTTCAGTAGCAAAAAAGCATCGTTGTCGGAGACATATCGCGCCTTCAGATCAGCTGACATTATTGTTGCATTGTTGACATGCTTTCTCTTCAGATGCTCATGCATAGCCGTTGTGCTACCATGATACGCAAGTTCAGCTTTGCAAATGTTGCACTGCACGCTTTTCTCACCACTTTTCTTAAACTGCTCCCACACTTTGGAGCTCCGTTTCCGGGTAGCCATGCTACTGTTATGGTATCATTTACAGTGAAATCAGGACTGACGCCAATTACCACTACTGCGCATGTGCGAACGTGTGTGTGTGTGCGTGGTATGTGACAGAAAGGCAGACGCGGCAGTGGAAGCTGCAGCCACAGTTTCGAGAGAAAAGCAAAGTTAAAACAACAAAAAAAAACAAAAAAACAAAACGATGCGTCGACTACTAAATTAGTTGTCGACGATTTTGTTCGTGGACATAATCGTGACTAATCGACTAATCGTGGCAGCCCTAATGACATCACAGCGTGGTCTCAACCAATCACTTTCTTTGCAGCTCCCAGTGCAAACCCAATGGTTTTGGTGTATTATCTCTCATCTCTAAATATTTGCTGTCCAAAACATGAGTCACTAGTAATTTAGAAAAGCAAATAGAAAATGCTTGTGTTTGCTTAATTTGTCTTCTACATTGGTTTAACTGTTAGCATTCTGCGGGTTGATGATCAAACACAGACGGTAAATTGAAGTAACTAATATTTAAGCAACTGATTATCTGTTTTACAATGTTGTTTCCACATCACAAACATACCTGGAGTTGTGTTTTGGTTTGTTTCATTCACACATGTTTAACACACAAACCCTGCATATTTGGGCAGAGTTCTTCTCTCAAACAGTTCTTCTCTTAAACTCCTTCACTAGAATCAATTGAATGCTTTCATCAAATTTAAAATCTCTATTAAACTAAAGGTTAAAGGTCACTGTTAATTTGAAAACTACCGCTTCATGACATCACGCGGTGGAACAGAGCATTTTGAGCTTTGGAGATATAGACAGACTAATAATAAAGAGTTACTCAGACATGTGTAAATGAAACAAACACAACTTCTCATATGTTTTTAGGAGTTAACAAGATTATAACATGGTTCAGAAGAGTCAGTTTTGTGTAATATAGGACCTTGTATGTGTATGATATACTTTTTCTTTTTTGAGTTTTATTGCCCATCATAAATGAAAAATGAAAAAAGCTAAATAAAGCAACATTTCAAAATATTTAAGTCATTTCCGGTTTGTCAGCATTATAGTTGCCTTCTTTTATAGACTTCTTGAGAATTTCCCAATTTTGAGACGAATAAACAAATGCATGTAAGAGGATTCTTTTGATATCTTATAGCAATTTTTTTGTGACTGCACTGCTGTTTTGTTGCTCATTTAGTGCAAGGAAAATTCTTTATGTAATACACTTGACATATTCACTATTTTGATGATTAAAAATATGTATTTCATATTAACTTTGTACAAATAGTGGTTCTGTCTGAAGCTGTTACTCAAATTAGGTTTAATCTGTTTATTTTAACATAATCAGACCAGAAAGAACTGATTTAGTTGGAACTACAACAGCTGATCTGATTTGTGCTGTTAAACAGGTCCCTCTCAAATAACATTAGTCATTAGCTAGTTAGCATTAGCCAACAGTTATTTTTGTGTTGAAAATCAAACACCTAAACAGGACCATGAACGCTCGTATCCATCACAGGCTTGTGAAAATGTTGTGTTTTAAATCCAACAATACAACAATTCCAGTTGTATTTTTCTTAAGTTTTCAGATCCTAAAATATTTTCGTTAGTCTTTGCTCATGTGTGCATTGTGTCACCATGGAAACTACTGAACATTCCGGCAATAGAAATGCATTATAGAACACCCCCAGCATGATGTCACTGCAAAGAATCAATTTACCCCAGAGTATCCCAGAGTATCGCCATTTCGTGATAATATTGTACTGGCATCCATGAATCATGTATCATATCGAATTTTGAGGTACAGTGTGATTCCCAGCCCTACTGCTTATTTATATCCAAAATAATCATATAATTAAGGGAATTATGATTTTTTTTAGCATACATGAACATTCACACAGTAGCTCCCTCTTTCTGCATCATTCGAGGAAAAAGAAAAACTGAAACACAGCCCTACCCATGCCATGCTCCCTTAGAGATAGGATGAGGAGCTCAGTCACACAGGAGGAGCTCAGAGTAGAGCTGCTGCTCCTCCACGTCGAGAGGAGCCAGCTGAGGTGGCTCGGGCATCTGTTCCGAATGCCTCCCTTGGGAGATGTTCCGGGCATGTCTGATCGAAAGGAGCCCCCAAGCTATACTCAGAACACACTGAAGGGACTATGTCTCCCGGCTGGCCTGGGAACGCGGGGTGAAGGAATTCTGGGAGTTCCTGCTTAGACTTCTGCCCCTGCAACCCAGGTGGATGATAATCATATAATTCTAACTTAATTTTTTGTGTGTATGTTTTTTTTTGTTTTTTTTTTAAGGATTCCGGTGTTGAGAGAGTGATGAGAGACTTGAGGATTTTCCGTATTTTTGAGGGAACCAATGATATTCTCAGGCTGTTCGTGGCTCTCAATGGCTTCCAGGTAAAACATTTAGCTCCAGTGTACACATACACACACATACATACATACATACATACATACACATACACAAACACAAACACAAACACAAACACACACGTACACGTACACATGAGGAAGTATTTTTGGTGTTTGGACACACTCTTGCAACACATGGGCTATTTGAAGCTACTTCCTTCTACACTATTTCACACTTCATCTACATCTGTTGATTTTGCATCACATGTCTTATTATTGAACACATACTGACTGAGTACAATGTTGACAGAGAGGGCATGGTGTTTCTCAGAGGATGAACTGTCAACAAACAAACCTTAAAACGAAAATCATCAGATACATTTCCGTCTTTTTCTTCCAGGGTGCAGGTAACCAACTCAAGGCTCTGCAGAAAGCCCTCAAGAACCCAATAGGAAATGCTGGTCTGTTCGCTGGAGAGATCACCAAGAGAGTCAAAAGGTTAAAGGGCCCATATTACGCTATTTTCTAATCTGTTTTTCCTCATCAAAAAGATACCTGCTTTATTTTGTTTCATTCACATGTTTAACACACAAACCCTGCATATTTAGGCTGAGTTCTTCTCTCAAACTGAAAACACTCCACTTCCACCTTGTGATGTCATGGGGTAATACAGGAAGTGCTCCACTGTGTTTTTCAAACTCCATACACCTTTACCTACACTGGAGATGTAGACAGACTAACAATAAAGGTTTACTCAAACATGTGTAAATGAAACAAAACATAAGTCAAAGTTCAAATTTGTATTTTTTCCCAGAGTGTCTATGGGAAAAATGAATGGGAAATGTACTGTACTTCTGAAACCAGGGGGTGGGCGGTCACTGTTGAGCTCCGTACGTTTTAAATTTGTATTTATTTATTTATTTATTAACAGTTGTTTCTGTGGTGTCTTTACAGAAAGGCAGGTTTGGGCACTGGTCTGACTCTTCAAGGAAACATCCACCCTGATCTGGCTAAAAGTGGTGATCTGGTAGGAGTTCTTTTCCCTCATTGACATCTCACACTCTTATAATAGCTCTTAGGCTAATATTTACTTGTACATTGTTTTTCTTTCCAGGCTGTACAAGCTATTGAACAGTTTGGGACGGCCGTGGAGGAGCTGCTGATCAAACATGGGAAAAATATCATTGGTAAGTTTGCATTGTTTATTGACATTTCAAACTTTACTAAGGAATAGACTTGATACTCAGTATTGATTCCAATACCACGATGATAATAATAAGTGTATAATAATTTTCAGCTTTAAATTGTAGTACTTTGTTTTATATTAGTAAGTGGTCTTATATCTGTGTAATCCCTCAGTGGTCCATGGGCGTATACTAGTCTATATGTTCTTGTACTTGCTCTGATACAGCTCAAGATTGTTCTAAAGGTATTCAGGAAAGGTTTATTTCTGTCCTGTGAATGTTTTTAGTTTTTTTTAGTATCAATACTCAATGTGTAGATTTGATACTAGTTTTAATATCGATTAGAATCTCATTTTCGATACCTTTGACAACGCTGGTAGTAGCATTATTAGACTCAGAGTTAGACTTAGTACCTAATAACAAGTAAAAAATATAGAAATGGTAATACAAATCCTAAATAAGTAGCAATGAAAAAATAGCAAGAGACTAGTGTAAGATAAAGCATAATTATATAAATGTATATGTACAAGTAAAGGAAAAAAAACAGAAATATAGTAATATAGATACAGTATATCACAGTTATATATATACAAGAGGTCGTAAGGAAAATTAACTGATTTCTATTAACAGAGGAGCAGTTTGTTCTGAAGAGGGTGGCTGACTGGGCTATTGACATCTATACTATGGTGGTGGTTTTGTCTAGGTAAGTAGCATATCTCAAAACACACAATTCAAAGTTTTTAGCTCTTATGGTAAACATTTCTCCCCCACTTCCTCTTCAGGGCTTCTCGTTCTCTGAGTCAGGGCAGCGCCTCCGCTCAGCACGAGAAGATGCTGTGTGAGACCTGGTGCATTGAGGTGAGTTGCTCTGTCTGCAGGAAATGTATTTATAAATAATACAAAGTGATGCAGTAACATTGACTGATTCTGCTCTATTGTGAATTAAAACAAATAAGCAAAATAGTTTAAAGTACACTCGCTTGTCTCCATGGAGATGTTATTGCTTTGACTTTATGATCTATGTTATAATGTTATTTCCTTATCAAACTATACCTGTTGTTGTGTTTTGTTTCATTCACACACATGGGTTTTGTACACAAATCCTGTATATTTCGGCTTTTAGTTCTTGTATCAAACAGAAAACACTCTGTTCCAACATGTGATGTCATGTGGTAATACAGGAAGTGCTCCACTGTGTTTTAAAACTCCATACACCTTCGCTAGAGCACTGAAGAATCCATTTTGTGTAATATGACTTTTAATGTTCCACATCATGGCATTAGACATCTGTTAAGCGTGTATTTTATTATGGCTGTTTTTATTGCTCAAAAATACTTAAACTAACTAGGCTTTCCTGTGTCGCCTGCTTGTCTCCATGGAGATAGATGAGTTTAATGCCATACTGTGGAACATTCTAGGCAAATAAAACATCTCCAAAGTACTGTACTTGAGTAGGATTTTTAGGTACTTTTTGAATCAGAATGAAATGTAAAATGTACTTTCCATGTGATTTTAGGGGAGATGTTATTGCTTTGTTAGAATGTTCCACAGTACACAGATTAAACCTCTATCATGAGAGAGACAAGCAGGTTATAGAACTACGCTACATTACAGTTTAGATCTGTGGAGAGTCGCCCCTATTCACAGAAGGAATTATTGTATTTTTGAGCAATAGAAACACCTGTAATGAATAAATGCCAGATGGATATATTAATGTCATACCATGGAACATTCCAGGGAAAGCAATAACATCTCCATGGGGACAAGCAGGTAGCAGACCCTGCACCAGAAAAGTTGAGCAGTACACCTTTTAAGTAGATTTTTTCAAGTGATACTTTTACTTAAGTAACTTTTTACCTCTATATCTGTACTTTTTCTTAAGTGACAAAATTCAATACTTCATCCACCAATGTTGTAAACAGATTTTGTAAATGACCAAAACTAACACAGAGCCTTCGTATTTTTCTTTCCAGGCCCACGAGAGAGTGATGAGAGATATCAAAAACATTCGCTCCAGTGAGTCCAGACAGGTGTTTCGTAACCTGAAAGCTGTATCTGCTGCTATGGTGGAGAATGGTGGAGTGGTCTCTGTTCACCCACTAGGATTCTAACTACGCATCTCAGTTTGGACCTGCCACAGACTTTAACTCTTTTATGTCTAACCCACAAACAAAAAAAACATCTGAGGTCAAACTTTCACTAGAATAATTTCAATCATTTTAGCCCTGGAATTTACAATCTCCACTGAACAAAGGTTAAAAGGTAGCTGTTAACGTAAAAACTACCATTGGAGATGTAGACAATAATAAAAGGTTGCTTAAACATGTGTGAATGAAACAAAACACAACTCCAGGTGTGTTTTTGAGGAGGTAACAGCGTTATAACATGACTAAAAGCTCACAAGAGTCAATTTTGTGTAATATAGGACCTTTAATCCATATTTCTTAATTCTGCGTAACTACAATATCAGTGCAGATCTACTATTGCCAATGTATTAAATTGTATTTCCTGTAAAAAAAAAATGCCTACACTTCATCAGTACAGGCATTGTCATGAACAAAACCTCTGCGTTAGAAACCTGCTGGAAAAACTGTATTTGCAGCCGTTTTTTGATTAGAGCTACTTTTTCTGTAATGGTCAACAGTGTGCTCACCAGATGCGCTCAGAGTTGTAATTTGTAACTAACTGCAGCTGACATCTCTCTTGCTGTATTTAAAGGTGTATTGTGTCATTTTTCTGATGGAGGGTCAGTCACCTGCTTGTTTCTATGGAGATGTCATTGTTCTGCCTGGAATGTTCCACAGTACGACATTAAACAGCTCAACCTTACATTTATTAAATTACAGGTGGTTTTAGAGCTCAGATATCTAGAAAAACATTATTTCTGACTGTGAGCGGGGTTGCCTCTCCACATTTATGACATATTTATTTATATTTGGTGTCTGAAATGAAAATGCATTGTTGCCTTCCACTGTATACAAACATTGCCTGTAAATGTAGCTGTTAATAAGAACAATTCCTTTGACTTCTTTTTGTAAGCTTTTAAATAAAATAAACCTTACTGCTCTGTTAAACCTTAAAGGCTTCGAGCTGCCTCATCACGTACATTTGCTGTTTTTAAATTTGCATGCTGGTTTCACTTCTGCAGTCTCGCGCTTCCAGAGTAACGCGCGGGTCAGGAATGACTGTAACTCACACATGCAGAAACAGCCTTTGTGCACGTTACCACAGCCTAGGGACTCTGTGAGAAATTCCCTTCCAAACTTAGATTCATGCACTGTCAACAGTCATTTGCCGCTGGTTCTTTCTCACGTCCCTTTTAGACAGTATGCAGATAGGTCTGAACCAGTTAGAAAAACTTCCAAGTTCAAAATGTCTCAGATGTGTTTTCAGTGTCTGTCAGTGACGTCCAATCACTGAGCTGCGTCGTCTGCCTGCAGGTCACGTAAGGGACTTGTGGTCAGCATGGGCCCAGTCTGATCCTGTACCTCTAGCCGCAGGGCCTCGGGGGGCTCCAGCGAGACAACGGTCTGAGCGGTCAGCGTGCGCTCCCTGCAGAAAGGAAGGAGATTTTCACGTTAGCATTGTAAAAGATTTAAACAGATGGACATAGGTCTAACATCAAGACAAAAGGAGCCTATAGGAAAATCACAGTGACCTTGCTTTGTGCGGACGTGGGGTCCAGGTGGCCATCACAGTCCATCCCAGAACTCTCTTCAGATGCCCTGTACAGCACGGAAACCTGTGACTTAGTTCCTCCATTAGCTCCTCTTTGCGCAAACCGTATACCACTGGCGCAATGCATTGCGCCAAACTAAAAAAGACAAATATAACCACAGCAGACAGTTCCTTAGTGTCTGGTCTGATCAGCTTTTTTTTGTGAAGCATAGTGAGAATAAAGCTGACAAAGTTCGGGAGGATGTACACGGCCAGTTGTGAGCCATGCAGCGCTATTGTCCGACAGCCGGTCCTGTTGCGCCTATTCAACACCCCCAGACGCCGGGTCTCTACCAGGATCCGTGCGTAACTGTAGAGGATGAGTAGCGTGCACGCGGACAGGAACAGCACCTTGTGCAGATCGCCTTTGCGCAGCTGCTCTTGGCCACACTCTCCGCTGGGGCTGGCAGGGTGGGCGGATGGCTGCACTAAACTCAGAGGAATGACCAGAGCTATGACCCATGTACACGCGCCACACAGCCATGGCCACGGGACGCAGGCGCGTGTGGAAGTGTAGCGCAGAGGGTGACACACGGCGCAGTAGCGGTCAAGCGCCATGGCCGTGAGAGTCAGTAGGATGTTGGACGCGCTGCTGATGAGCACAGTGACTATAGCCACGCACGCGGAGTGGTGCGGCTGCGCGTGCAGGTGCATCTGCAGATAGAAGACAGAACTTGTGCCCAGGTAGAGCAGCGCTGAGAAGAGAAGGTGAAAGAGCAGCACAAAGCGCGCGTGGGTCCGAAGCCTCTCCACGCGGATGATGGTCCAATTGATGATGAAGTTGAAGAAGAGGAGAACTGAGCAAGACAGCGCAGACACGTAGAAACGCACACACGTGTAGTCCGGTGCCTCGGCCGTGTTGATTGACCTGCTGCTGTTGTTGAACATGTCTGAATGTCCCAGGTTTGGGTTGGATTACTCTGGTTGTACAAGGAGATATCCGCAGATGTAGGAGGAGAATTCCGCTTGTCTTCATGTTCATGTTCTGCGCGCCTCAGACTGACACAGAGACACGGCCTCCTTTCACTTAAACTGTCACGTGTCCAAAAGTGAAGACGATAAGAGGACGGCTCTTGTCTGGACACAGTTGGCCGGTCCACACGGGGGCGCCATAGCTCTTCCCCATGACTTCCCCACGGACATGTGGTTATCGAGCATAGTTCTGTGTTATCGTGGATTTAGAATATAATTATATATACTATGATTATTATTATTATTGTTTTGTAATTTGATCATTTTTGATCACGATTAACCTTAACCATAAAAAGACAAAAGAGACAAAACACACAGACGGGACAGACGGAACACAGACAGAGACACAGACAAGACACAGACAAGACACAGACAAAACAGACAAGGACATGTGTAACAGACAAGACACACAGAAATAGACAGGACACAACAGAACAAGACAAACTGGACAAGACCTGCACCTGAAGCCCCCGTCCCAACCACAGGTCCCACACCTAAAGCTCAAAGCCACAGCCCCACAACTTCTTGACGTGGACAAACTTGTGTCTAAATATACAATAAGTTATAATGTCTCTAGAATTCAGAACCACATTTTCCCATTTTAATAGTTCCCATTGAATATAACAACAACCTATTATTATTTGTAGCTATAATTTTTTCAGTTATGAATTGTAGATTTAATTTATTTTATATACTATGATTATTAGGTCTATTTTATAATTCTACTGCTAAATTCATAATAAAGCAGAGTTAAGTAACACTTCCTAATATAAGTAAAACGCGTTGTTATTATTATTATTATTCCTTCTGTATTATTTTATCAAGTCTGTAATAACTGAGCACCTGTCCAGAGCAGGTTTCATTTCCCTCTTTTCATTTCTATGCAAAGGAAGGAAAAAGTGGGCGGCCCCGGGCTCTTTATAAAGACTGAGGCACCTGAGTCTTTATGGCGTCTAAACCTGCTCTTCTGCCCCCACACTTCTGATTTACACTTATTTATATCGCGCCAAGGACAACGAGAAACGGTATGAACTACAAATTATCACATTTGTTATTACAATATAATTATTAAAATATTGTATTTTAAAAAGGCTATTTTGACTTTTATTCAAGAAAAAGCCTGTGGCATCTGAAAAACGCGCCTGTTATTTTACTTCAACATATCCCGAAGTCTCCGGGGAAAGAAAACTCTTACCCTGGAGCATTTTGATAATAAAAACATTAGTCTACAGTTGTTTTAGCTCCGATCAAACACAGATTTTTCCATAACGAGGACGTTAGCAGGTTAGCTATTAAGCAGATGAACTATACAGGAAACATGTTTTCACTGTTTTCCTTTAAGAGCTTTGTAAGAGCTTCTAAGTATAAAAAAAATGGAAAAAAATTAAACATTTGTGAATAAAGTATTTAATTTCTTTGTTATTTTTTATTTATTTCATTATTTTTATTTCATGTATTTATTTATGTGTGTAGAATCCATAGCAAAAGGAGATATTCAATTTGTCAACTGGACAGAGTTTATTTGGTCGAATACGTTTCGCAGCTTGCCATTTATTTATTTTTTATTTTATTTATTTATTTTATTTGTTTTTTGTCAGAAATGGCCGTTTTCCAGCAGCCCGGCCACGTGGTGTCTGTGACCACCACCGGGAGCGCCGGTCCCGGCACATGGAGCACGGGCTTATGCGACTGCTGCAGTGATATGGGCACATGTAAGGCACAGCCATGGTTTTGTTTCATTTGATTTGTTTGTCGTGTTTTTTGTTCATGTTTTTTAAACGCTCTTTCAGGCTGCTGTGGCTACTGGTGCTTCCCCTGCCTCCAGTGTCAGACTGCCGGGGACTACGGCTGGTGCTGCGCGATGCCGCTGCTGGACTTCTGTTGTGTGGTGTCCTGCTTGCTCCGAGGAGGCATCCGGGAGCGCTACAACATCCCAGTAAGACCAGGAGAACTTTACTCACATCAGAGAGAGCAGCTTTTGTGACATACAGCTAATAGACTTAGACTTAGACTTAGACAAACTTTATTGATCCACAAGGGAAATTATTTGAAATGTTACTGTAACAGCTCAACAAGTGGGACTTTAAGACTCTACATAGTTTAAAGTAGGCCTAACTGAGACCGTTTCACTTGCATTATACACTACAACTTTCATAGTTTTACTTCTCTAAAATGAAATAATGACTTCAGAAAAACTTGAGTACAATTGCATCTGCTGTGGTTAGAACTGCAAGAATGATATGCCTCTACAGGAAGTGCAGCTTTTACACGTTAACCACAATGCTCATAGCACATGCATTAAGTTGATTAGCGCATGAATTAAGTAAATTAATTAATGTCTCATTCATTAAGATCACTTAAACAGGTACTTGTCTGGCTATTTACATCATTGTTGAGGTGAGATTTGCCTCATACGTCGTATCTCTCTCTCTACAGGGCTCAGGTTGTGATGACTGCTGTAAAGTGATGTGCTGCTATGTTTGCGCTTGGTGTCAGATGAGCCGAGAGCTGAAGATCAGACAAAACCACATCGGCAGGAGCACAGTTTTCGTCACTACGCACGCCAGCTAGACTTGGCCTGTTTTCATTTCAACTTTTACAGTTCAAGATTTTACTTACACATGCAGTACGTCTGTGTAACTTGCTTGTTTCACCTGCTTGTTTCTATGATTATGTCATTGTTCTGCCTGGAGTGTTCCAAAGTATGACATTAAACAGTTCTACTTGACATTTATTCAATTACACATGGTTTTATAGTTAAAAAATACCTAGAGAAACACACATTCAGGCTGTGAGCGGGTTTGTCTCTCCACAGATGTGTAACTTGGTCTGGTTTGGTCTCCATGAAGATTAAATACCATATTGTGAAACATTCCAGCCAATAACATCTTCATGAAGATCTGCATAAGAAAAGTTACACAATGCACCTTCAAGTAGTAGTTTAAATGTTGCTTTTATTATAACTTAAGCTTCATTTAAATGCACTTTTGCTCGGAATATTTTTGAATAAAATGCTAACTAGTTCCTAGTTTTATTCACATCACTTTTAGAAAAACCATAAATGAAACCTTTTTTACAGGCAGTATTGGAAACTTCAAACTGGTTTACAATAATTTGCATCTAGAATTTACATGACTGCCAGGCTTAGCAAGAAAAAAACAGGACTTACTCACACTTAGTTTGCACATTTTCTGTATAATTTACAGATAAAATACATGTATTTATTCAACTCTTTACTCTAGACAAAATGCTGGGTTGATTAAGCACATTTCTACAAGGGGACGATCTGATCTGATCTGATCTGATCTAGCTTTTCGGGGGAAGAGCCTGTCACCTCTATGGATATCTTATTGATTTGCCTGCAATGTTCCGCTACATGGCATTACAAACCTTCATACTATAAGGGGAAAACCCAATGAAAAGAATAAATTGTTTTAAAATATCTTTTTAGTTAAAAATTCCACAGTCAAAGGTTAACCATGGTCTGATAAGATACAGTAATAGCAGTGTGCTTCTTGTTGTAATACAGTGTTGTTTAAAGGTCCTGTATGACACAAAATGGACTCTTGTGATCTTTAAGCCATGTTATAATGCTGTTTCCTCATCAAAAACACCTTAATACACTATTCTGCAATATTCTAAAACGTTTACCTGTTTAGTGCCCTTTGAAATCCATGTGAGTAGCCTGTCCGATTTTTTTTCTTGATACGAACAATATTTATTTAATTTATTTATTGTTTATTTGAAAAGGGACAAATGCCTTTTCATTATTTATAGGGATTATTTGTAGAAAAAAAGCAATAAATCCAGTGAATGCGTCAAGAGAAATAATAAATATCAAAACATCACAAACATACATACAAACTCACACAGATACATTTCATTTTTATTTTTTCAATTAATCCATTCTGAAAACTGGGCCCTGAGCAATTGCATTGTGTAACACCTTTTTATTACAGTTTAAGGTTCACTGGAAATGGAAACAAAATGAGGAACCCTATTCACTGAGTCACCTGGTTCCACTTTTGTCAGACCTGCATATTGTTTTCTGATCTATGTTATAATGTTGTTTCCTCATCAGAAACATACCTGGAGTTGGGATTTACTGAACAAAAGGTAAAATGTAGAGGTTAACTTGAAAGCTACCACTACATGACATCACAAGGTGGAGCAGAGCATTTTGAGCTTTGGAGATGTAGACAGACTAATAATAAAGGGTTATTCAAATGTGTGAATGAAACAAAACACAACTCCAGGTGTGTTTCTGAGCAGGAAACAACATTCTAACATGGCTTAAAGTTCACAAGAGTCCATTTTGCGTAATATAGGACAGATAACTGTGTGATTATTTTATTATGGGTGACAAAAGGGCATGGCACAGTAGAGCTCCATTTTTACCGTCAGAGAAGATTTATGGTCAATGTCAGTAAAAAAAAACGCCTGACACAAATTCCCGTAAGAGCTCAAAGTGCATTAAACTAAGTAGTATTAACTTTCAGTGACAATAAGAATCTATTTTTAAGCCTGTAGTTGATAAGAACTATATTTATCACACATTTATTAGTGTTATTAAAGGGCCCATATCACACAATTTTCTGATCTATTTTTATAAAGTTGTTTCATCATCAGAAACATACCTGGAGTTTTCATTCACGCATGTTTAATACACAAATCTCTTCTTCTCTCAAACAGAAAACACTCCACGTGGATTTCAAAGTCTTTTATTTTTACTTCCACCTGTTCACTAAACAGGTGAAAGTAAAAATAAAATCCTTTAAAGGGCCCATATTACGCTATTTTCTGATCTGACATAATGTTTCATCATCACACACATACCTGGAGTCGTGTTTTGCTTCATTCACACAAGTTTTAACACACAAACTCACATATTTAAACTGTTCTTCTCTCAAACGGAAAACACTCTGTTCCACCTTGTGATGTCATGTGGTAAAACGGGACGTGCTCCACTGTATTTTTAAACTCCATACACCTTCACTAGAATCATTTCAGTTATTTCAGCCCTGGAATTTCTTCTTCCTATTAAACTAAAGGTAAAAAAGTCGCTGTTAAAACTACCACTTGATGACATCACAAGTCTCTGCTCGTTCACTCACATGTTTGTCTAAAAGTGGACCGGAATCTTGATTCTGTGAACAGACTTTTTCATGGGTAACTGTGTGTTAAGTGAAAATAAAGATAGAAAAGTACCGTCAACAGTACGTCTTTTGCCTACCTCAGCACACAGACATCCTCATGCCACTCCAAAGAGCAAGAATAAGTCCAACTGGAATTATTCAATACTCTGATGTTTGTCCATTTTGTAAACATCTTTGAAATTACCGCCGCGGCAACATGGTCCCTCCCGCTCAGTGCGCTCTCTTGGACTAGTCCATTCTAACGTGAAAGGGAGGAATGCTTTGACAGTTAAAATAGATTTGATAATCAGATACTATTTTGATGGTATTTTCTTGTTTAAAAGAAACTACTCTCATTTAATGTCATATTGAGAGAAAATCTAATTGCTTTGAGGCCTCGGCCATTAGTGGCACTGAGGGCAATTGGGGGCCCTTCCAGGTTTGGGGGCCCTAAACGGCCATCTACTTTTGCCTAATGGTAATAGGCAAAAGTGAGTAAAGGAACACTCAAACATGTGAATGAAACAAAACACAACTCCAGGTATGTTTCTGAGGAGCTAACAATATTATAACATGGCTTAAAGCTCACAAGTGTCAATTTTGTGTAATATAAGGCCTTTAAATGACAGAGGACAGCAGGTTACTCACAGATAGTGTGTCTTTATAACAGTGTAGGCGTAGGGTGACCAGATTGGGGTTATCAAAAAGCTGTTGCAATGTTTATGCTTTGCGATTTCTGTTGGTGTTTGAATTTAATATTACAAATGTGTCATATTATGTGTATCAGGGGATTTTTTGGACAATTTACTGTATTTCATTGTATTTTAAAGGCCTACTAAACCATAGCTCAATAATATAAGCCAATGTAGCCTATATTTATTTTTTCATGGGTTATTTTCCTGACAGTGTCTATGTCCTCTGTCCCCTGCCTGTGATTCAGAGCAGGACGAACACTACAGACTTCAGCCTTTATCAGGACGTCTGAACACGTTTTATCCTGTATTTGTCCTGTATTTATCCTGTATTTATCCTGAGATCCTGCTGCTGAGGGAGAGACTATGCCCGTACAGCGTGCCTCTGGGTTCGCGAAGCTACATACTTTTCCAGCTGGAATTTATGATCGTATCTCCACTAATATGAGGTCAATTTTCATCAAATTAAAGGTGACTCTGTGGTGGCATCAGCCATCCTGTACGGTGTGGTCTGCTGGAGCAGCAGCGTCACAGAGAGGGAGAGGAAGAAGCTGGACAAGGTCATCAAGAAGTCCAGCTCCGTCCTGGGCTGTCCTCTGGACTCAGTGCAGCAGGTGGGGGACAAGAGGGTCCTGGCTAAACTCATGTCTATGCTGGACCATGAGGGTCACCCCCTGCAGGACGCCCTGTCTGCTCTGGAGAGCAGCATCAGTGACAGACTGATTCACCCTCGCTGTGTGAAGGAGAGATTTCGCAGGTCTTTCCTTCCTGCTGCTGTCAGACTGTACAATGATCAATGCTAGTCATGTGTCATCTCCATAGCAACCATGTGTCATCTCCATAGTAATAATAACAATGTGCAATACTATTTAAAGTCACTACCTGCTACTTATTTATTTAACCACCACTGTCCATCACTGCACTGTACACAATCATCTGAGTCACTTTATTGTAGTAATATTATATATTACTATACTGGAGTCACTTTAACTGCTGTTTGTTCACTGCTCAGAATCAAAGACACTTATTGTGCAACGTTCCTGTGCCTTTTAGCTTTACAGTGTTGTGTTTTTTAGTTGATTGTAAATACTTATTATTATTTATCTTGATTTGATGCATGCTCTTATTTCCTACTGTTTCTGTAACTTGCGTTGTGACACTGCAATTTCCCCATTGTGGGACAAATAAAGGATTATCTTATGTAGAGTTTGAGACATGAAGAACTGCGTTATTGCATCCAGCCTCTCCACAGTAGCTAATATGCCTTCGTAATAATACGTTTAATAAATGTAATAGTTGTCTGTCTCCTCCCTGTGAGAGCGCACAGGGCGAGGAGGGTCAAGGCGGAGTTTAGACACAGGTATCCAGGCAATTATAATAAGATCTTAATAAGATCCATGATTGTATCTGATCAGATGAACCAAGACAGGCACCAACACTAAGAAAAGTGTCCTACTCAAAGCTGTTGACTGATTCCGGAGCACCTCAGATCACGAGAGGACAGATCTGATGTTCGTTTGAAGTGTTGCATTAAATTAAACTAACATAAAACTTTGTTCATGTATTCTCCTGTTTCCCCACACAAGTAAAGAAATGTGAGATGAAGGAATAAGAAAGAGGGTCGCTCCTGGGCGGTTACGTTTATCAAAACACCCCAGGTCCAGTCAGTTGTGAGTCAGCCATGAGTGCACGTGTTTGATAGCCCTGCATTTCCCATCAGGCGTCTGGGCTTAGCCGCGTCGCATTTCTCTTTCCTCGCTTCCTTCTCCTTGATTCCTCTCCTCGATTCTGCGGGAGAGAAGAGAGGGGAGCAGATGAGTGAGGAGCAGAGGAGAGGAGAGACGAGCAGAAGAGAGGAGAGAGGAGAGGAGGAGAAGAGAGGAGCAGAGGAGAGGAGCAGAAGAGAGGAGCAGAAGAGAGGAGAGGAGCAGAAGAGAGGAGCAGAAGAGAGGAGAGGAGCAGAAGAGAGGAGCAGAAGAGAGGAGCAGAAGAGAGGAGAGGAGCAGAAGAGAGGAGCAGAGGAGAGGAGAGGAGCAGAAGAGAGGAGCAGAAGAGAGGAGCAGAGGAGAGGAGAGGAGCAGAAGAGAGGAGAGGGGAGCAGATGAGTGAGGAGCAGAGGAGAGAGAAGCAGAGGAGAGGAGAGACGAGCAGAAGAGAGGAGAGAGGAGATAGGTGGAGAGGAGCAGAGGAGGAGAGACGAGCAGAGGAGAGGAGCATAAGAGAGGAGCATAAGAGAGGAGCAGAAGAGAGGAGCAGAAGAGAGGAGCAGAGGAGAGGAGCAGAAGAGAGGAGCAGAGGAAAGGAGCATAAGAGAGAAGGAGAGGAGAGGAGGAGAGACGAGCAGAGGAGAGGAGCATAAGAGAGGAGCAGAAGAGAGGAGCAGAGGAGAGGAGCAGAGGAGAGGAGCAGAAGAGAGGAGCAGAAGAGAGGAGCAGAAGAGAGGAGCAGAGGAGAGGAGCAGAAGAGAGGAGCAGAGGAAAGGAGCAGAAGAGAGAAGGAGAGGAGAGGAGGAGAGACGAGCAGAGGAGAGGAGCATAAGAGAGGAGCAGAAGAGAGGAGCAGAAGAGAGGAGCAGAGGAGAGGAGCAGAAGAGAGGAGCAGAGGAAAGGAGCAGAAGAGAGAAGGAGAGGAGAGGAGGAGAGACGAGCAGAGGAGAGGAGCATAAGAGAGGAGCAGAAGAGAGGAGCAGAGGAGAGGAGCAGAAGAGAGGAGCAGAGGAGAGGAGCAGAGGAGAGGAGCAGAAGAGAGGAGCAGAAGAGAGGAGCAGAGGAGAGGAGGAGAAGAGAGGAGAGGAGAGGAGGAGAGACGAACAGAAGAGAGGAGAGGAGCAGAGGAGAGGAGCAGAGGAGAGGAGCAGAAGAGAGAAGAGAGGAGACATGAGCTGAGGCTGAATGGGACAGTCAAAAAATACCCTATAACGAGGACTATGGCCTACTAAAAATAATTGATATTATTATTCCAAGACTGTTAAATCAAAAGCAGTCCAACGTCATTATTTTCAGATAAATGTATTTTAACTTTTAGTTTTAATATCAAATTCAAAATCTTATTATCTTCAACCAATTCACAACAAGGCCAATAAAGTTTCATTATTTGATCTGATGTCTGCCTCCTGAAGCCTCTCCCATGTTTACTCTGTGGGTTCCTTTCCTTGTCTACTCAGAGCTTTGGGACACCACTTAATATGACACATTTGATTGACAGCTGAAAAATGCAGGATTGAGGAGAGGAATCAAGAAGAAGGAAACGAGGAAAGAGAAATGAGATGCTAAACAGTTTTTGAGAGAACCATAACTAGCGGCTTCATGAATATGGGCTATTTGCTACTGTGTCTAGTAATTAGCTTAGGCCTCCACTGAAAATTCTAAGTTTATTTTGAGAGTGAAAAAGAAAAAAGAGATTTACTAATAGCATCAATTAATATTAAAGGTCCTACATTACACAAAATGTACTCTTGGGAGTTTTAGCCATGTTAAAATGCTGTTACTTCATCAAAAACAGACCTGGAGTTGTGTTTTGTTTCATTCACACATGTTTGAGTAGTCCTTTATTATTAGTTTGTCTCCAAAGCTCAAAATGCTCAGTTCCACCTTGTGATGTCATGAAGTGGCAGTTATCAGTTTTCAGTTAACTTTTCCTTTTACCTTTGGTTCAGTAAAGATTGGAAATTCCAGGGCTGAAATTATCCAAATGACTCCAGTGAAGGTGTATGAAGTTTAAAAACACAATGGAGCACTTCCTGTATTACCACATGACATCACAAGGTGGAACCAAGTGTTTTATGTGTGATAAACATGTGTGAATGAAACAAAACACAACTCTAGGTATGTTTGTGATGAGGAAACAACAACAACAAACAGAGAACAGAGTGATATGGGCCCTCTTAAAAAAAAAAAAGTATGATGCAGTTTTCCAAAGTTGCGCTAGATGTCACTATGACATGCGCAAACAAATTGCAGCATCTTCGTTCTCATCATAGACACAGAACGGTCAATATATCGTTCTTGATCTATGCGCTTTAATCAGCAAGTTCATTTTCCTCTTCATGATGATGTGCAAACCGTAGAACCGCGTGGAAGTAATTATTTTTTATTTTTTATTTTTTATTTATTATTATTATTTTTTTTTTTAGTTTTGTGTGAATTACTAGTATAAATCTGTACCATAGACTGGTCTGTACTGGCATGACACGTTTGACTAACTTCACGCTAGGTGTCACTAAAGTTTTACACACAAATTGCATTGTTTAGTCTAACACAGGTAGTGATGTGACTTTCGGCTCCTTTGTGGGATCCAAATCATTTGGATGGGTTAATGTCAAAGAGCAGTTGAAAAGACTATCTCTTTTTATTTTTAATTATATAACATAAGCCGATGTGAGAACTCATTTAGCTACAAACTAATCAGAAAAAGAAATGAAGAAACGAAGGCTCAGATTTGTTTAAAATTGTGCAAACTGAGAGCGGAAGTGTGTTTATAATAATTATTCAAAAACTAACTGTTATTAAGAAGATGCCAAATATGTTTTTTTTTTTTTTTGTCTTATGTTGGTTCAGCGTTAATCAATGCAAAAAAAAAAATAAAAAATAAATAAATAAATAAATTAAAATTAAAATAAATAAAAAAAAAAAGCTGAAAAGAGGAGCTGGCTCGTTCATGAACATCACATCACTAAACACAGCCAAACAGCGGATTTTTATTAGTATTGTTTACCCATAAATCACATGTAATTACTGAATCGCTTTACAAGAATACCCACAAGCCAAAACGAAACTAAAAACTGTACGTTTGACTCACAGACCATTATGGTTAGACTATACAGTTCACAATTAACGTACACTTAGTTAACAGGAAGTTCTTGTTCTCTTTGCGTTAAGTAACAAAAGAGGAAGTTTTTAATGCGTGTCTGGTTCACTTCAGTTCTGTGTACGTAAACTCAATACAATGGACGTTTTTCAGGAGGCTGTGGATTACCTGGAGGCTCGGGACGTGTCAAGTAAGATAATAATAACTTTATTTACTACGTAGACTGCAATATATGTACCCCACTGATTGCTTTTTATAGCAGTAATAGTTTTCAGAAATTAAAGGGGCTCCTATATTCTGCAAAATGTACTTGAGCTTTAAGACTGCAATTTCGTCAAAAACATGTGTTTTGTTTCATTCATGCAGGTTTGAGTAATCATTATTATTAGTCTGTCTACACCTCCAAAACTCAAAATGCTCTGTTCCACCTTGTGATGTCATGAAGCGGCAGTTTTCAAGTTAACAGCTGCATTTTACCTTCACTTTAGCAGAGATGGGCAATTCCAGGGTTGAAAGGACCCAAATGATTCTAGTGAAGGTGCAGGGCAGGGAGGGCAATTTTTTTTTTCCCATGGGGCCACATGAGAAACAGAAAATATTGTGGAGGGCCAGGCCAAAATGCTTAACTTATTTGCATAATATTAATTGTATTTCTGTATAAAAAGTAGTAAATAGCATTGTTTTGGCGCACTGGTAAGCCTGGTAAGAGTGTATGTTATGACTAAGCAATGAAAACATTTGGTTACCTTTTAAAAAACACCTCTAAAATAAAAGCAATGCAGCTTTAGTCCATGCTTGAGGTAAAATGATAAAATAAGTTTATTTTGTAATTCCAGATTAGTTTAAACGGGACGGTCAGAGTCAACCAAAGGGCCGTATGTTGCCCGGGAGCTGGACGATGCCCAGGTCTGGTGTAGGGAGTCTAAAAACGCAGTGGAGCACTTCCTGTATTGCCACATGACATCACAAAGTGGAACTGTGCTTTCTTTTGATTTGTGAAGATATCAGCCTAAATATACATAATCTGTCTGTTAAAACATGTGTGAATGAAACAAAAAACAACTCAGAGTATGTTTGTAGGGAGGAAACAACATTATAACATAGATCAGAAAACAGTGTTAGATTCTGTTGTATTTTTCTTACAATTACATGAAATTATATATAATAACTTTGCCTTTAAACGTGTGTTCCTAGTTGTAATGGAACCAGAGCCTGAGGTTTTGGAAGAGGATGTTTTCCATGAAGAAGTAGCTCCCATGTTCTCTCCTCTTCTCACTACAATGACCCTTCCAGAGACACCAGTGAGTAAATACTGTATACCAGTGGTGGAAGAAGTACTCCATTTTGTTACTGAAGTAAAAGTACAGATACCAGAGCAAAGAAATACTCTCTAATTAAAAATAAAAGTGTTACATGAAAAAACAACTTAAGTAAAAGTATTAAAGTTTAAAGTTTGAGATCTAATAAGGCTTCAAATGTAGCAATGTTGATAAAGATTTGTTCTGAATTTTGTTCAGCAGAAGCAACTGAATCGATTGTTTTTTGTAGTTGTTTTTATTTGTATTTTTTGTTTGCTCAAATGATGAACTTCAGTCCAGTTCAAAGATGTAGTGGAGTAGAAAGTACAGATACCTGCTTTCAAATGTAGTGAAGTGTAGGTAAAAAGTATTCATTTTAACATCTACTTCAATAAAGTACAGCTAACTGAAATATATACTTAAGTACAGTACTTAACTACTTTTACTTTGTTACGTTCCACCACTGAAATATACCAAATATTATCCTCATGAATACTGCAACAACAATTCATTTTTTATAATTATATTTCAGACTTTGTTAACTGAAAAGGAAATGTTGGAGAGAAGGCTGGTGGTTCTTAAAGGCATCTTGGAGAGCGAGGAGGTCTATCTCAGTGAACTGGAGACCCTGCTAACGGTGCGTTCACCGTCTACAAATCTTTACCGTTAACCCAGTTTCTGCTTTTGTGACACCCTGCCCAACATCAGAGAAATATGGCTGTTATGTTCCACTTCCTTTTTAAACCGCTATCACTTATCTTTAGCCTTTCGGTCAAATACAGTGTCCTCTCTTGCATATACAGTATTACGCTATTTTCTCATCTATGTTATAATGTTGTTTCCTCATCACAAACAGTTGGAGTTGTGTTTTGTTTCATTCACACATGTTTAAACACACAAACACTCTGTTCCACCTTGTGATGAGGAAGTGCTCCATTGTGTTTTAAAACTCCACACACCTTCACTAGAATCATTTGGATAATTTCAGTTCTGTAATTGTCCATTTCTACTGAACTAAAGGTAAAAGGCGCTGTTCACTTGAAAACTACTGCTTCATGACATCACACTGTGGAACCATAGACTGTATAAATGGTCATAGCTAACCTGCTCGCTGTCGTGTTCGGAATAGGAAGTGAGGAGGGCTGCTTCCGGCTCCATCGACTCTGGCTCCAGTTGACTTTACATTGAAAAACTGTCACCTGTTTCTCAGTAACTGCTGCAGTGAGCATTTTGGTCTTAAAATGTTCGTTTTTATAACCCGCTCTACATGATCCTGGTGTTTTTATTTAGCTATTTTGTCCATAAATAAATTCCTACTCCTAATATGGAACTCTGCTCCAAATCGACTCCTATAACTGTTAGCCTCAGTGAGCTTCATTTGACTGGAGCCAAACGCTATGGGTGACGTCACACTTTTAGTCCACCTACATACAGTCTATGGGTGGAAAAGAGCATTTGAGTTTTGGAGATGTAGACAGACTAATAACCCAGAATTACTCAACTTTGTGTGAATGAAACAAAACACAACTCCAGATATGTTTTTGATGACGTAACACCATTATAACATATCTTAAAGCTCACAAGAGTACATTCTGCGTAATGTAGAACCTTTAAGTTAAGTTTCCTCTCATGTTCACAGCCAATGAAGGCCCTCCGAGCATCTGCAGGCACCTCCCAGCCGGTTCTGTCCGCGCAGCAGGTCCAGACTGTGTTCTACCAGGTTCCAGAGCTCAAACAGCTCCACCACGACTTCTACTGTGGCCTCAAAGCTCGTCTCTCCGCTCACTGTGATCAGGAACAAGAACAGGAACCAGCCCCAGACCGAAAGTACAGCTCTGACCTCGAAACAGAAACCAAACACAAAGGTTTTGAGCTGACCGTTGGCGACCTCTTTCTCAAACTCGTAAGCTTGTTTCTGTATTGTGCAAAAATATATAGACACATCTGTAATAAGATTCAAGCAAAACAATAGGTGTTATAGAAAGTAATGAGCCATGGCAAACCTCCTCTGTGTTCATTCATCATTTTGATCACTTCTACTAGTTTATAAAAGGAGTTAACCAAACTTGGCCATCATGTGTAATTTTGTAATTAAAATCTTGTGAGCTTTAAGACATGTTATAATGCTGTTGCTTCATAAAAAACATACCTGGAGTTGTTTTTGGTCTGAGTAACCCTTTATTATTAGTCTGTCTGCATCTCCAAAGCTGAAAATGCTCTGTTCCACCTTGAGATGTCACGAAGGGGTAATTTTCAACCTACTTTTTACCTTTTGATAAGAGGAAATTGGCCATTCTAGGGTTGAAATTATCCAAATGATTCTAGTAAAGGTGTCTATAGTTTAAAATACAGTGGAGCGCTTCATGTATTACCACATGACATCACAAGGTGAAACTGAGTGTTTTCAGTTTTTGAGAAGAGGTAAGCAGCATTGTGCGTTAAACATGCGTGAATGAAACAAAACACAACTCCAGGTTTGTGATGAGGAAACAACATTATAACATAGATCAGAAAATAGAGTAATATGGGTCCTTTAAGAATAAATAAACATTACAATTATTACTTTTAACAATAACTAATAATACATATGATTCGTTTATCATTTGTGTATTTATTATTATTTATTTTGCTTTAGGTAAATCAGATTGGAATATATGGAGGTTACATTGAAAACTATGTAGATGCTGTAAATGTGGTCCAAAAGTGCACACAAGCCGACTCCCGCTTCAAAACTCTGGCCGAGGTACTTCTCTGTGTTTAGTCTTTATTACTCCATTCATTGATAGACCAGTTACCAGTCAAAAGTTTGGACACACCCTCTCATTCAGTGTTTTTTAAAATTTGATCAAATATATGACACAAGATATATGGAATTATGTAGAAAAAAAGGAAAATATATTATACTGAAATCCTCAAAGTAGCCACCCTTTGCTTTGTTGAAAAATATTTTTGTTGAGTAATAATCTGATGCTTTCTGTCTATATCTAAAATGTAGAAAGTCCTAAAAAAACCAAAACAAAACAACAACATTCAAAGAGGTGGTGTGTCCAAACGTTTGACTGGTAGTGTATTCTAACCATGATAATCTCCTCCTTTATAATCCTTTATAGAGCATGATGTCAAATAACAACGGCTCTCCCAAATCTCGCACTAAATATACTTTTGAAGGTACGTTTGTTGTTTATTTTCAGTTTTTTTCTGTGAGAATTTTCTGCAAATCTGAATTTTGTTCACTATTTCAGCTCTGTTGTACAAACCTTTGGACAGAGTCACCAAGACCACTCTGGTGTTGCGTGTGAGACATTTTCATGCACTTTTTATAACAAATGTCCTGAACACCATTTTATATTGATACTTTGCAGCTGATGTCATCAATATTCCCTCGGGGCGTGATGCTAACTAAGGCACTGCTCTGTCTGAAGCTCTGTTACTCAAGTTAGACTTAATCTGAGCTTTATTTTAACACACTCTGACCAGAAAAAGCTGATTCTACAACAGGTGAGATGATTTGTGCTGTTAAACAAGTCTCTCACACGTAAAATTACAGTCACAATCAAGCTCGCATTAGCCAACAGTTTTTCAGTCAGTCACTGTCACCTTTTTGTTGAAAATCAAACACGTAAACGGGACCATGAACGCTCGTATTTATCACAAGGTCCTGAAAATGTGTGGTTTAAATCAGTTTTATATTTTTGTTTTCAGACATCTTGGTGCATTGTGTAACCTTTCTGGTGGAGGGTACGTCACCTGCTTGTTTCTATGGAGATGTCATTACTCTGCCTGGAATGTTCCACAGTGTGACATTAAACAGCTCTACCTTACATTTATTCAATTACAGGTGGTTTTATAGCTCAAAAATACCTATAAAAACAGCCATTCTGACTGTGAGCGCAGGTCGGATCTGTGGAGAGGCATGTAACTTCTTCATGGAGACCTGGTTTGGTCTCCATGAAGAAGGTTCATGAAGGTTTAATGCCATACTGTAAAACATTCCAGATGAAGTGATAACATTTCCACGGAGAAAAGCATTTGACGAACCCTTCACCAGAAAAGTTACACAGTGCACCTTTAAAGCTTTTTGACTGTGTTTGCTAATGTGTACATTGTGTCACCAAGGTAACTGCTGAACATTCCACCAGTAGACATACATGCAGAACTCCCCCAGCATGGTCACTGCAAAGTATCAATAGACCAGAAATCATTGCCTTTTGTTACTAACTACTCACTTGCTTATGTCAAATTGTAAACACGTATTTGAATCTTCTGCGTAGGACCTTTTAAAAACCACACCTGAGGAGCACCAGGACCACCCCTCCCTCCAGGAGGCCCTCAGACTGTCATGCAGCTTCCTGTCAGGGGTCAACGAGAGTTCACAGAGCAGACGAGGCGTGACGCTCACTCATGAAAAGGTAAGGTTCAATAGTCCTTACCCAGAATGCATCACAACTTGTTTATTACTTAAGTAAAAGTACAGATACCAGAGCAAAAAAAGTAAAAGTATCACATGGAAACATTTATTTAAGTAAAACTATTAAAGTACATGTTTAAAAATGTACTCAACGAGTAAAAAGTAAGAGTATTTTGCACAGATTTTGAGATCTAATAAAGCTCCAAATGTAGTGATTTTGATACAGATTTGTACTGAATTTTGTTCAACAGAAACAATCTGTTTTGTATTTTTGTTTGCTCAAACTATTCAAATATGTTAAAATAAACCCCTCAGACTTTTCAGCAGGTCACAAACAATAATCAAAAATACTTTTACTTTGTAGTCGAGTTAAAAAATGTAGTGGGGTATAAAGTACAGATACTTGCTCTCAAAGGTAGTCAAGTAAAAGTAAAAAATATCCGCTTTAAAATAGTACTTAAATAAAGTACAGATACTTAAAATGTATACTCAAGTACAGTACTTTACTACTTTTACTTCGTTACCTTGCACCACTGCAACTTAGCAAAGGTTGGTGGTGGTTACATTAATTAATACTATACATCTGGAGTTTCTAGACACCATACTTCCACTAATACTAATGTACTAATATATTTCACTGCGTAATAGAAGTTACATTTGAGTTTAGGTTACTTGAGTTATATGTGAGTTTGGGTTACTTCTCTCACTGTGAGTTAGTCTGCAACTGATCAAACGTGTGATGCCCTTTCAGATATGATTTTTTGAGGTCTATGATTTAGAAACATCAGATTACATGAACATAAAATAAAATCAGATAACCTGCGTACTCTTGAACCACTATTTTGCACTTCTGCTTGAGAAATATTGCTACTTGACTAATATATTTCACTGTGTAATAGTATATTTGTTATAGTTATAGTTATATTTAAGTTTGGATTACTTCTTCCACTGTGAGTAAATCTGCAAGTGACAAAAGCTTTATGCTGACAGTTTTAATTTCGTACACTTCTTACACTTCAGATATTAATTTTTTTTCTCTTATTTGAAGTCTGTTATTGGGAAACACAGATAACATTAACATGAAATAAAATCAGATAACTTGTGTAATCTTGAACTCCCGTTTTGTGGTTCTACTTGCGAAATACTACTACTACTTGACTAATATACTGTGTATTACTATTTTACTGTGTATTGGAACTTATATTTGAGTTTTTGTTACTTCTCCCACTGTGATTAAGTCCTTTAGATAAAAAGGATATTTGAAATCTTATCATTTGGAAACATCAGATTACATTAACTTGAAATTGAATCTTAAACCACTATTATGTACTTTTACTTATTATTTTGAAGTAGTGGATGGTACTGAGTTAAATTTTTTGTTGTTTTTGTTTGAACTAAATGCTGTAATCTTATCAAAAACATATCTAGAGTTGTGTTTTGTGTCACTCACTCATGTTCAATATCTGTAGCTGTACAGAAAAATACCACAGCCACAAAAGTTCCCATAAAAATATTATATTCAGGTACTACTATCTGTGTTAACAAGATAAAGCGGTCATCATTTTGTGTGCTAACTGTAGAGACGGCAGCTGATTCGCGATGGTTTTCTGGTGGATGAGAGCGATGGGGAGCGATGTCTGCGTCACCTTTTCCTGTACACAGACCTCCTGCTGTGCACCAGAGTCAAACCAGCAACCAGAGGGTAACAATAGCAGCGGGCGCTAACAAAAATACAAAACACTGCTCTTATGAAGCAAGCATGTTTGATTTTTCCTTCTCTGATTAGTGATAATACATGTAAAGCTAACTGTGAAACAAAAATGAGGCTGTTGCAGTTTTACTAAAATATAATGCAACTTAAAGGTCCATTATTACTCAATTATAATGTTGTTTCCTCATCACAAACAGACCTGGAGTTTTGTTTTGTTTCATTCACACAAGAATACTCAAACGTGTGTGAGTGAAACAAAACAGGATCTTTAAAATGAAAGTGAAAATCTGCTGTAAGCATTAAGAAAACAGTTCTCTGATTTGACTATGTAACAGAATAAGTTACACAATACTTTGCATGTAGCTTGTTGTTATCTATTATCTATTCAGGAAGCAGGATCAGTACAGATTTGGTTGGTATCTGCCCCTCGCTGGACTCAGGCTGCGCTGCTTTTCACATGAGCGGACTCCAGAGGCCCAACTTCGCTTACACACCATCAGAACCAAAATGTACCAGCTCCATAAACAGCTACAGCATCACGTATGTGTGTGTCTGACTTAATATCAGAAATCAAGATGGAAAATAATTTGTTTCATCAGATTTTGAATTTTAAATGCTGTTGAATTTCTCACTTTTAATTTTTTAACTCTGAAAAAACATGCTTGAATTGCTTTTGTTGTAGTTAGTTAACCAAATCAACTGGACTTACTTTGCTTTTGCAGTTGGCATTATCTAATCCCTGGATGTCTCAAAATTTGCATCTGACTTGTTTTTATTCTGAATTTTAAGTATGTATTTTCAATGTGTTTAAAAATTCGAATGAAAAAAACACCTTTTAAATATTCAGCTCAAATATTTTCAGGCCCTCGGATTCAACCGTCAAAATTCAGAGTGTAACATTTGCAGTGAAAAGATCAAGATTTTCCAGCAATGATCCAAGAAATTGCTCCTAAATGTTCGTTTTTAACCCGCTCTACATGATCCCGGTGTTTTTATTTCGCCATTTTGTCCATGAATAAATCCGTTTCGAATGTGTAACTCTGCTCCAAATTCACTCCTGTAACTGCTAGCCTCGTGAGCTTCATTTGACTGGAGCTGAACACTATGGGTGACGCCGCACTCCCTTAATCCACTTTTTTATACAGACACTGGACACACACATCAATGCAGATTTTTTCACTGCTAATTTTACGCTCTTTTACACAATTTTAGAGTTTAAAAAATTCTAAGTGAGTAATTCAGCATGATTTAAAATTCAAAATCTATAAACCAACCCATTTCTTTACGTATTTATATTATATCGTACGATTGTTACGATACAGAAGGGATCCAGGGTTCGCAGCTGGAAGAAACCTGAGCAGACGGAGCTACTGTTACTCACACTGTCTCCTGTGTACAGACTGGAACTGCACAGTCCCAATGGGAAGGTGAGCGTGTCTTACTACAGTGTTATTCTTGTATTTAAAGCTGCATTGTGTAACTTTTCTGGTGGAGGACCTGTCAGATGCTTTTCTGTATTGAGATGTTATTGCTTTATCTGGAATGTTAAGGTATTTCTAGGTATTTTTGAGCAGTAAAAACATTTGTAATTGAGTAAATGTAACGTAGAGCTGTATAAAAGTCGTACTGTGGAACATTCCAGGCAGCGCAATGACATATCCATAGAAACAAGCAGGTGACGGCCCCCCCCAGCCAAAAAGTTACGTAACGCACCATTTAACTGAAGTGGACCTGTTCATTCCAGAGCCACACGTTGCTGTCTTCACTGTATGAGCTTGAAGAATGGAGGGAGGCCATTTGCAAACTCACCAAAGAAAGTAAGAGAGCCTGACCTGTTATAATGTTATTTCCTCATCAAAAATATTTCATTCACACATGTTTAACACACAAAACCTATATACTTCGGCTGAGTGCTTCTCTCAAACAGAAAACACTCGGTTCCTTGCAGTGGCATCGGCTGGGGGTGCTCTACATGTATCTCTGTTGGTGGAATGTTCATCAGTTACCATGGTGACACAATGCACACATTAGCACACATAAGAGTTTGAAAAAAAACAAAACTAAATGGATTTAAACAACACAATTCAGGAGCCTAATAAGTATAAATAAATATAATAAATATGAGCATTCATGGTCCTGCTTTAGGTTTGTTTTTAGGTCCCTTTTAGGTGAGGGACTTTTGTAGTTCAAATCAGATCTTTCTGGTCAGATTGTGTTGAAATAAACTCAGATTAAAGTCTAACTTGAGTAATAAAGCTTCAGAGAGTTTGTCCTGACTGTATTTCCTTGCGTATTTGCAGACATAGAGCCAGTCCCTCCTGACCTGCTCACGCTCACCGGTGCCTGTTTGAAACTGAGAATGACCCAGACCCCGCCGCTCCACAGCAGCAGCAGTAGCTATGGTAACGCTACTATATAACACACAGCATCATATCGTGTTTCTAACCCCCTGCTCTTTTTTATGGTGTCATTCCTCCATAGACTGTACATATAAATGGACGTAGTAACCCGCTTGTCGCCGAGTTTCAAATAGCAAGTGAGCATAGGGGCGCTTCCAATTGACTTTACATTGAAAAATTCTCTGTAAATGTTGCAATGAGCCTCGTCATTTTGGTCTTAGAATGTTCATATTAACTCACACTGCATGATCCTGGTGTTTTTATTTCGCTATTTTGTCCGTGGATAAATCCCTATCCCTAATATGGACCTGGGTTCAAATTCGCCTCTATAACTGCTAGCATCATGAGCTTCATTTGACTGGAGCTGAACACTATGGGTGACACTCCACACTCTAATACTAACATTTGACTTCAATACTAAGGAATATATTCAGTACTGATTCCGATACCACAATAATAATAAATACACTTTTTATTTAGACGATAGAATATGATTTTCAACTTTAAATCGTAACTTATCTTTATTTTGAGCTATAGCTGAACAAACAAAAGCTGATTCTTTTGACAACCCCTAGCTCATACAAATCTGTGTGAATCTTGTTTTTATAATCAGCACAAACGATGGAAGGGCTGTGTGGGACTTTGGCTGTGGTGGTCCATTCTGCCAGTGGTCTGCAACAACCAGCCTGTATGTTTTTATATTTTATTTCATCAATCTTAAAGTATGTTTGTGTGTTTAACAAAGCTGAAAAGTACATTTTTGTTTTGCATTTTAGGTGTGTCCGTTTGTGTGGAGGTGGATGGATTTGATTTTTATGAAAAACAAGCTCAGACACACTCGGTCCACGCTCTGAACCCGCAGTGGGAACAGGTAAATAAAGAGTTTGCATGCGAAAAATTGTATTTAGTCAATGTACATTAGATAATCACTGAATAAACCCTCCTAGCAACATACAGCTAAAAGTTTGTACAGCATGTCAATTATACAATTTGTATTGTTTTTCATATCCTAAAACTGCACATTGGCTCAACATATATTTACGTAAACATACAGTAGGTACAAAAATGCAGTTAAATTTGAACTATATGTAATTTTTCTGGCGTAGGATTTGCTACCTGCTGATCTCCATGGAGATACTTTTTCATCTAGAATGTTCCACAATATGCGTTTAGGGTATTTTTAGCAATAAAAAAATATTAATTATTATACCAAATAAACTTTTGCCAGTTGACAAATTGAATTTCTCTTTTTGCCATTCCAGGAAAAGCAATAACATTTCCATGGAGACAACCAGGAGGTAGACTCTCCACCAAAAAAGTTACATAGTGCACCTTTAAAGAGGACCATATTAAGCTATTTTCTGATCTGTCTTCATCACAAACATATCTGGAGTTGTGTTTCATTCACACGTTTAACACAAAAACCTTGCATATTTAGGTTGAGTTCAGCCAAGGAATTTCCAGTCTCTACCAAAAATAAGTAAAATGTAGCTGTTAACATGAAAACTACCGTCTTTTGAGCTTTGGAGATGTAGACAGACTAATAATAGGGTTACTGAAACGTGTGAAAGAAACAAAACACTACTCCAGTTATATTTGTGAGGAAACAACATAACAGAGATCAGAAAACAGCGTAACATGGACCCTTTAAGCTCTGCTAATGTGTGGTCTGTAAACTCTGGCACATGACACTAAATTGTCTAGACAACATCTTATCTGTGCTCAGTTTAACACAGTGTAAATCCTTTGAACACCACCGGCAGTGATACAATCTGCCCTAGATCCGACTGGTAGCTCCAATGGAAACAGCACATGGATCACTCTGGCCTCCCTCTGTGTTTTGAGCAGGAGCTGTACTTCCAGGTGGACGGAGCCAGACACATGAGGGTGATATGTGTACGACAGTTAGACGGACGGGACTGGGCTGTGCTGGGGAAGACCTTTATCACGGTACAAAAGATAAATAAATGATACTTTGCAGCTGATGTTGTCAGTACTGTATTCTCTGGGGGTGTGGTGCTAACAGTAGGCACTGCTATGTCTGAAGCTGTCTTACTCAACTTTAATCTGAGCTTTGTTTTAACACAATCTGACCAGAAAGAACTGACTTTCTGACACAACAGGTGAGCTGTTATTTAAATCCTTTTTATATTTTGAATTGAGTTTTCGGACTATCTTAAGTCTGTTTGTCAGTGCTTGCTAATGTGTGCATTGTGTCACCATGGTAACTGCTGAACATGTAGAACACCCCCAGCGTGAATACTCATACAATGATAATGTTTGGATCACCTGCATTAGATGGAAGGACTGATAATTGAAGACTGGAAATACAGTGAATAAAATTGTTGCTTAGTTTTCGTTTCAAGACTATTAATATTTTTCAATGAGGGGAAGAGCTAAGTTTTCTCTGGATTTTAATAATAAATATTCAAAAAAGAAAACTGAAAAATGTTGAACCAGATCATATATAAATTACACAAATGTAATACGTAAATGTCAAAAGAGACTAATTTTTAAAGATTTGGGTATTAACTGCAAACATGCAACATATTTAGATCACCGTGTTACTTTTTATAGTTTGAAAATGCTATATTTGCTGAGTCTTCCCTCCCTTTTCTCCCTGCGTTAAGTCACTCCCCCTTCAGAGCACTTTCACAACACAATCCGCGTGCATCCTTTTGTTTACAGTTGTTGTGTACAGTTTTGTATCATGCTTTTGTATATTTATGGAGAATCGTCATGTGGGAGCATGGGTGACGTAGGCTGAACATTGCACAGAATCTTACAGCTAAAAGATCACTAAATTACTCAAACATGCATGGATGACATCTAAAACCTCTTGAGGTGTGTTTTTGATGTTATAACATGGTATAAAGCTATTTTGCATAATAAAGTGTATTGTGTAACTTTTCTAGTCGAGGGTCTGCCTCAAAACCAGACCAAGTTACAGGTCAGATCTGTGGAGAGGCACAGTCAGAATGCTTTTGTAAGTGTTTTTCTAGGTATTTTTGAGCTATAAAACCACTTGTAATTGTATAAATGTAAAGTAGATCTGTTTAATGTCATACTGTGGAACATCTAAAGTAGAGCAATGACATATCCATAGAAACAAGACAGTGACGGACCCCCAACCGAAAAGTTACATAGTGCACCTTTAATCTCTAAATCATAGCAGGACTATAATGAGTTTGATAACAATTTTCATATCAACTTCTGTTTTCAGTTGGATCCTAAAAGTCTCAGTAATCGATGGAGAAAACAGTCTCTAAATCTTGGCGAACTTGACGTGAATCTCTCTCTAAAATACACAAATCACCCTCCGGACCCCCCCAGCCCCTCGTCACAGCAGCAGCAGCCTGTTTTTGGTGTTCCCATAGAAACCGTCGCCCAGTAAGTCGAGACATTTTACTTACTACTTCCTCCTAATACAATTATAATAGCAACAATGAAGTTAAAATAGTACTGATGTGGTTTCAGTTCAGTTTGGAGTTTTTTATTTCCGTTTTCACGGCAGACAGGAGGGCGTGCTCGTCCCTCATGTAATCCGATGCTGCGTCGAGGAAGTGGAAAGACGAGGAATGGACGAAGTTGGGATCTACAGGATTTCGGGAACCGCCAGTGACATCAATACACTAAAAACAGCATTTAACTGCAGTAAGTTACATAGACCCTTTAGAATACTGAAATCTGGTGGGAGGTCTGTCAAATACTTTTCGCCATGTAGATGTCATTGCTTCACCTGGAATGTTCCACAGTATGGCATTAAACCTTTCTATGTTCATGGAGACCAAACTAGACCAAATTACAGGTCAGATCTGTGGAGAGGCAGCCCTGCTCACAGTCAGAATTCCAAGGTATTTTTGAGTTATAAAACCACCTGTAATTGGATAAATGTAAAGTAGAGCTGTTTAATGTCATACTGTGGAACATTCCAGGCAGAGCAATGACATATTCATAACAACAAGCAGGTGATGGACCCCCAACCAAAAAGTTACATAATGCATCTTTAAGTTATTTTCTAATGTATGTTATAATGTTGTTTCCTCAATCCCAATTTCTCCATTGAAATCACGTTATGTTCCACTTCACTTTTGCCTCCAGTTGCCTTCATTCATTCTTTTTATTTATTCTTTTGTTCCGAAAAGGTTTATTGATACTCACACTCCTAAACAGGACAACGGACGCTCGTATTGACCACAGGCTCCTGAAAATGTGCTGTTTAAATCCATTTTGTATTTTTTCTTGAGTTTTCAGACTATCTTAAAACTTTTTTGGCAGTGTTTGCTGATGTGTGCATTGTGTCTCTACAGTAACTGATAAACATTCTGCCATAGTTATACGTGTAGTATCTCAAGTATCAGTTATTGTACTTCGTGTATTTTTGTCCATGTTTGTGCGTTTGTGTGTTTTGGTCAGATTTGTGTGAAGCTGTCACTCGGCTCAGAGGCGCAGAGGTGAACGCCGTGTGTGGAGTCCTCAAACTCTACTTCAGAGAGCTGCCAGAGCCCCTGATCCCCGCCGAGCTGTTCCAGAGTTTGGCCCAAGCTCTGGGTAAGATTTATAATGAAACAAAGACTCTATTGTGTGTACTTGTGTAGGGGCAGGTGATGACAGAAGGGAGTATCTGTTCTATTTTGTTTTTTATCCAGATTATTATGAACAGTTATAAGATTTTGGCAGCCTATCAGAAATGTGCTTAAACTTGCCTTTAAATGTCTTGGTTGAGGTTCAGACAGTTCATAAAAAGGTAAGGTAAGGTACGTAGACGGTATAAAGAAGTGGACTAAGGGAGTATGACGTCAGTATGATGTCATTTGACGCTCCAGTCAAATGAAGCTCACGGATGCTAGCAGTTATAGGAGTGAATTTGGAGCCGAGTTCCATATCAGGAACAGGAATTTCTTTACGTACGAAATAGCTAAATAAAAACACGGGATCATGTAGAGCGGGTTAATATGAACTTTTTAGGACCAAAATGACTGCAGCAGTTACAGAGAAAGGTTACAATTTTTCAAGTGAATTGGAGTCACATAGCGGGTTAGCTATGTCCATTTATATATACAGCCTATGGTAAGGTACATTATTGCATTTGACCCATCTCCATGATCTTGTTTCTAGGCTTGGTCGGGACTACCTTATCTTAGTTAATATTTAATGACGGAACTGCAAAATTAACCACAAGTAAACCACAGAAATAGCTTTATACATAGCCATGTTTGTGTTTTAGTATATTTTTTATTTAGAATGACCTCTTTTTGCTGTGTTTTTTAAAAATTATTATTTATTTTAATATACTGCCTACCAACTTCTGCTTGTAGATTACATTTATAAAGTCTCATGAATATATTTGATTACTCTATATTAAGATATTTCATTTATTCATACATTTTTATATTCATACATAGGTAGAGGTAATGCCAGTTCTGTTACCTAGCAACAATAATGCTAAATGTCTAAATTAAATAAAAAAAAATAAAAAAAAAAAATAATAAAATAAATAAAAATAAATTACAACACCTTTATTTTGTTAAAAAAAAGTTTTAATATGTCAAAGAAATGCTACTTGTTTTTTTTTTTCCAAATATACAATGTAATATACAATGGTATAAACAATAACATTGCTAGAGGCTTTAGAATTCATGTTCACAGGGCTCAGCATGTGCAATACCTGCATTATGCATTATATAAATGTAGAAAAATAATAAATACATTCGCATTTTATATTTCAAATTCCATACAAAGTGATTTTGTTTTCATGGGATTTGTGCAATAATTTAGAGACTTTATATAAGAGGACAATTTGTGTTTCTGATTTACAGCATTGACAGTGCTGCTTGTGTCTTCTTCACAGACTTAACGGACGTAGATGCGCGCTCTTCTTCTCTGTTGTCTGCGATGGAGTCCTGTCCTGACACAAACCGCAACACCCTCCTCTTCCTCCTGCACCACCTCCGCAGGTCTGAGCCTCTTCACTCATGTTTTAAAAATAAACCTGCCCGCGCTCATTGACGCTTCTTCTTTTTCCGCAGAGTTTCCGAAAGGCAAGACATCAACAAAATGTCTCTGTTAAACTTGGCTACAGTGTTTGGGCCGAGCCTCTTGCGCCCTCCAGTGGCTGGTGATGGGAGTGACGGTGCTGGAATAGACATCTCTCAAGAGGTGGTTGTGCAGGTTAGTAATGGATAATGAATACATTTATTTTTTTATTTAAAGGGCCTATTTTACGTTATGTTCTGATCTATGTTATAATGTTGTTAACTCAAATTACAGGTCTTGTTGTCATTAGTTACCACATAATAAAATACAGAAAAATTTATGAGAAATTTACTTCCTGAACCAAGGGGTGAGCTGTTACCTCCAAAAACACTTAACTGGAGTTGTGTTTTGTTTCATTCACACACGTTTAACACACAAATCCTGCATATTTTGGCTGAGTTCTCTCAAATAGAAAACACTCTGTTCCACCTTGTGATGTCATTTGGTAATTCAGGAAATGCTCCACTGTGTTTTTAAACTCCATTTGGATGATTTCAGACCTGGAATTGTCAATCTCTACTGAACAAAAGGTAAAATGTAGCTGTTAATTTGAAAACTACCACTACATGACATCACAAGGTGGAACAGAGCATTTTCACCTTTAGAGTTGTAGACAGACTAATAATACAGAATTACTCAAACGTGTGAATGAAACAAAACACAACTCCAGTTATGTTTTTAAGGAGGTAACAGCTCACCCCTTGATTCAGGAAGTAAATTTCTCATTAATTTTTCTGGTAACTAATGACAACAAGACCTGTGATTTTATTTCAAATCTATTTCTGTAACATTATAAACTTTTTGAACTTAAAGCAGCTGCGTGATGGAAATGAGTCACCACATCGCTGATTATTCTCCACGATCCCTTTGAACTCTTAATATTGGATATTTTGGAAAAGTCTATGAGAAAATGAATGGAAAATTTACTTTTGGGACCAGTGGGCGGGACTATTGCGTTCCATACACAGCCTTATTAACACTTTCAACCTTTGTTTCGTGGAAGTTTTATGTTTTATTCGACGGTCGCGACTATAGTGTTTGCATTTTAATTTCTACACTCGCATAACAAATATCTATACACATTTTATACACTGAATTTGAAAAGCTTTTACAGTAAGTGTGTACTCTGTGTGTGTAGGTCCAGGTGGTCTACTCGTACCTGCAGTGCAATGATCTCCCCCAGCCCCAAATCTCTCTACCCCACGACACAGACACTGAAGACGAGACCACCCACCTGTGAGACCACCAACACTGTCATGGATGGAAACGGTCCAGGCATGTGTAAGAAACTAAACTATGAACTACAAATGTATAGATTTATTTACAAAGTTCTAGCGTTCAGATTTTATTGCTGTTAAAACCAATATGAAGGTCCCATATTACACTATTTTGTGATCTATGTTATTATGTTGTTTCCTCATCACAAACAGACCTGGAGTTGTGTTTTGTTTCATTCACAAATGTTAAACACACAACTGTGGTCTTCTCTCAAAGGGAAACACTCTGTTCCACCTTGTGATGTCATGTGGTAATACTGGAAGTGCTCCACTATGTTTTTAAACTCCATACACCTTCACTAGAATCATTTGGATGATTTCAGATTTGTAATTGCGAATCTCGACTGAAATAAAGGTAAAATGTAGCTCATAACTTGAAATCTACTGCTTCATGAAATCACTAGGTGGAACAGAGCATTTTGAGCTGTGGAGGTGTAGACAGACTAATAATGCAGGATTACTCAAACATGTGTGAATGAAACAAAACACATCTCCAGGCATATTTTCGATGAAGTAACAACATTATAAAAATATCTTAAAGCTCACAAGAGTCAATTTTGCGTCATATAGGACCTTTAAAAACCCAGCGCACATCTTTTTGTAGAACGTTTAGCTGAATACAGTAATTTGATAAAATGATGAAGTACGATCGAAGATGTCAGAGCTGCAGATGTTGTAAAAAAGGTCAAAGGTTGACTCCCATAGCTTGAAATCCAATCAGTTCTGGTTCAGATCCAACTAGCCAGAGTTCAACACAAAATGTACGGGCCATAAAGTCATACGCCATGTTGGAAACCAAAACACACACACACCACCTGGGCACGCTGGGTTTGGGTTACCTCTGACCTTTAACCCCCCCCAAAATCTCGCCTCTCTACTTTGTGATCGCTAATCCAAAGCGCTAATATAAGTCCAATAGAAAAACTTGCTGTGTGGATGCCATAACACCAAGGACATGTGTTAAAAAGAGGTTAGGTCTCTCTTATCGTAAATCACTGAGGTTCAAATCTGTGCCTGTCAAAATGAGGTCCAGCTTAGTAACTACAAAGAAAAGGAGAGGTATTTCCATAGCAGACATGCATGGCCCAAGACTGAACCGGACCCAAGACTGGAGGCACCTGTTAGGGCCAGTGGGAAGTAGGTTATGCGTGGATATTGTTGTCTAACTTTATAATAAATGTGTAAACCCTATGGAAAAAAACATGCAAGAAAAAGTACAAGGCCTGTCATGATAACACTTAATTTGAAGTGCGATATTTTGCGGAATAAATAAATATAGACGATAAATTATAATATTGAAAGTTAACCATAAAGCAGAATATCCCCTAAAATGTAAAAAAAAAAAAAAAAAAAAAAAACATGAGCCGCTATAAATAAATAAATAAATAGAAGTAGAGAAGTAGTGAGTCACAGTCATAGTCAAGTTGTTTAGTCACCACTCTACAGCTCAGATCTTATAAAAAAATTAAAAATATCAAAAAGTTTCCCACTAGATCAAAGAAAAAGTCTCCATGAGAAACACAGAAATACCAAAAATGATTGTTTCATCTGTCATAGACTACCAGTCAAAAGTTTGGACACACCCTCTCATTGAATGTTTTTTTATTTTTTATTTTGTATTTTTACTTTGGACATTTGATATACACACAGAAAACATCAAACATATGAAGTAGTAAAGTAAAAACAAGTTAAAAGTGTTGAATAAGAGGGTGTGATAGACTGATTATTGTCAAAGTCAGCAGTGTCACGGGCATCTTAATGGTCTGATAATCCTTCCCCAAATATTTCACTTTCAAAAATAAATTCTCCATGTCATTTTTCATAATACTAATAACTGTGAACTTTATACTGTGTTAAAGTAGTGTAATTAAACAAATACAACATTGATCAAGCTGTATTTTATTGCATGTGTCTCCTCACAACTCGTTTTCAGTTGAATCTATTGATACTTTGCAGCTGATGTCATTAACATTCCCTGGGGGTGTGATGCTAACTGTAGGCTCTGCTCTGTCTGAGGATTTATTAAGACTTTAATCTGAGCTTCATTTTAACACAATCTGACCAGAAAAGGCTGGTTTAGTTGGAGAACAGGTGAGCTGATTTGTGCGGTTAAACGAGTCTCACACACAAAATCACAAGCCTAAACTTTTTCATCACAGGCTTCTGAAATTGTGTTTTTCCATTTTTCCATTTTTTTTTTTTACAATTTGATTTAGATTTTTTACAGAAACAAAAAATAATAAAAAGGACAAAAATAAAACCCTCCCATCTCTCCACACTCCAAACACACACAGAAATACAAAAAACAAAAACGCCATTAGAGATACACATAGAAGGGAGAAAACTGTGCTGAAACTGTAACCTGTGTAACTGCAAATGATAATACTTGATTAAACATTTAATCATAAAAGAGATACATGTAGAATCCCCCCAGCACGGTGCCATTGTAAAGTATCAATGGAGTAAACCCATATTTAGCCCATGGCGTTGGCGCTGGGAGCAGTATCGTGCTTTGATTGGCTGTAATCTGTGGGGCTCAGGTTTCTGTGTCGACGGCGTGTTTCTATGGGAGGCACGCAGGCCCCGGATCACAGGGATTGACCCTGGAGCTCTCAGGTTAACGGGAGCTCTCCAAGTGTGCAGCAAAACACAGGCTGAACCTGGACTTCAGCACTGGATTTAGAAATTGCATGAGAAAGCTAAATTGGAAAGATCATTTTTTAACAGTGAAAATTTGAAGGAAAATGCTCGTTTGTGTAACAGTAACAGTACTACAGTGGTGGAAGACGTTTTTAGATACATGTCATGAAAAAATCAATTTAAGTAAAAGTAAAAAAGTACCTGTTTCAAAATGTACTGAAAGAATAAAAAGTACAAGTTTTTTTGTACAGATTTTAAGTACTACTTAAGCTTCAGACATAGTGATTTTGATGAAGAATTGTACAGAATTTTTTCAACCAAAACAACTGAATCAATTTTTTTTCTGCCTTTTCAGCAGGTCTCAAACTATAATTAAAAATACTTTTACTTTTCAGTCCTGTTCAAAATGTAGTGGAGTAGAAAGTACAGATATCTGCTCTAAAATGTAAAAGTAAAAAGAATCCACTTTAATGTCTGAGTAAAAGTTTTGGTGACTCTTCCCACTGTAAGTAAGTCGACAAGTGACAAAAGCTTTATGTGATAATATGAAATGATTTGAACATTTGTGTTTCTGCACCGCTCCTGCAGATATGATTTAGCTGGTCTCATTTTTGTGTGTATAACCTTTGAAAATACCAGATTTTGTGCTTTATTTAATGTTTACTCCTTCAAATTACATTAACTTTAAATTATAAATCAGATCTCATCTCGCAACAGCCACTTTTTAATTTAAGTTGCTCTTACTTGAGTAGTACCTTTCCCAAATACGTTCTTTCTTGAACCACTACTTTATACTTCTACTTGAGTGATATTATTTTATGTACATTACTTCGAAAAGAGTATTTTTAAGTGAAAAATTCTTGGATAAATTTCTTGTTGAACTTTGACTGTGAACTCACCTCTCGTAAAAACCTCCTCTGGCAGGTTGTAAACATAATACCACACAGTAAAAGCTGCATGTCTACATATACGTGAAAATTTGGCTCCACAGAACAGTCGAAAGTATTGAAAATAAGATGGTAATTAAGACTAAAACTAGTATTGAAACTAGATACTCGTTTGAGCAGGTATCGATACTAAAAAAAGTCATATTCACAGCACAGAAATGAACCTTTCCTGAATGTCTTTAGAATGGACCACTGAGGGATTACACAGATATAAGGCCACATGGGAATATAAAAGAAAGTACTACGATTTAATGTTGCTAATTCATTTACATTTGTTTGTATTGAGTGTTTTTATTATCGTCATGGTATCAGAATCAGTACTGAGTATCGAGTTTATTCCTTAGTACAGAAATGGAGTTTGAAATTTTAGTATGTGACAACACAGCTCTACAGCTTTTGTGGGTTAACGGCTCCACATCTGCAGGCAGGGCCCCCTCCCCGGGCCCCTGCCAGAGCGTGGTGGACTTAAGTTGTCTGTTGGTGTGTGTGTAAGTTTGAGGATCAGACCTGCATGTCGACAGGAGCAGAGCAGAGGAGACGGCTGCTGACAGGTGCTTCCTGTGACAGCCGGCAGGTGCTTGGGACATGACGGAGCTAGTGCCTCACACACATTCACACACACAGACAGAGAGACACACATACACGTAACCACAAACACACATACGTGCACATACACGCGTACACGCACAGACATGCACACGTAGACACACATACGCACATACACACACACACAGTTTGGGTTTCCGTGTTTCTTGTGGACGTTACATTGACTTCCATTCATTTTCTGCAGACTGATCCATAGACTGTTCATATAAATGGACAATGCAAACCCACGAGCCACCGCGTTCCAAACAGGAAGTGCGCAGGGGGGCGCTTCTGGCTCCACTGACTGCTCATTTTGGTCTTAAAATGTTCATATTAACCCGCTCTACGTGATCCTGGTGTTTTTATTTCGCTTTTTTCTCCTTAAAACAATTCCTATTCCTAATATGGAACTGGCTGTCCTTTGAAAATACCAGATTTTGTGCATTATGTTATGTTTAGTCATACAAATGATATTAACTTCAAAGCGTAAATCAGATGTTACTTCTTGACACTCTTAAGTTACTCTTACTTGTAGTACTTTTCCCAAATATTTTTTTACTAAATTACTCTTACTTGAGTACAATGTTATTTTAAAGTTATATATCTGATATTATTGTGATGACAGTAATATAAACCCTAAAACTCATTGTTATCTACATATTACTTATTGTTTTATAAATTTTATATGTTTTAAAGAGGCTTACAATAACATCCTTTCTATATCACACACTAATATAACTTTTGAATCATGTACACAGTATTCACCTGGGTCACAAAATACAGATATTTAAATGTCATGTTTTATTACAAAATAAATAGATCACAAAACCTTTATAAACAAATATAGTATAAAGTCTCTGTAGGTCATCTAGCCCTTTGTGTGGATAGAAACAGATCCTGAGGAAAACGATGTCCAGTCTCATGAGAGCCCCATCCATCACCAGCTCTATTTTCCTCTCTTTATTTTCACTCTCAGGTTTCCTTTCAGCCAATCACAGCTCACGCAGAGTCCCAAACAAGATGGCCGCTGCACACATAGGAGTGGGGCATCTGGTTTAATGCTGCCCGGGTTCCCCTGGGCAGTGACGGCACTTCGGACAAATGGAAACAGTCCCTCGCAGAGCTTGGACCGGAGCTTTTTAGATCTGTATCGGAGAATTCTTGACCTCTCAGACAGCCAGGCCCTGTGACTGTCTGTGGAGATCAGTTTACACAAATAACATTAGGTGGAGCATCCAAAAGTTCATATATTATAATATTATTTGGCACGACTGATCTGTTTGTTTAAAGGGGCCGGATTACGCTATTTTCTGATCTATGTTATAATGTTGTTTCCTCATCACAAACATACCCAGAGTTGTGTTTTGTTTCACTCACACATGTTAAACACACAAACACTGCATATTTAGTTCTCTCAAACACAAAACACCTGTTCCACCTTGTGATGTCATGTGATAATGCAGGAAGTGCTCCACTGTATTTTTAAACTTCCTACACCTGCACTAGAATCATTTGGATGATTTCAGCCCTGGAATTGCTACGCTCTACTGAACAAAAGGTAAACTGTAGCTGTTAACTTGAAAAGTACCACTTCATGACATCACAAGGTGGAACAGAGCATTTAGAGCTTTGGCGATGTAGACAGATTAATAATAAAGAGTTTTTCAAACAAGTGTGAATGAAACAAAACTCAACTCCATGTATGTTTCTGAGGAGGAAACAACATTATAGCATTCTAATTAATCGATATTTATGATAATTTATTTTATAGTAATATATTTTTACAATTTAAATTATATATTTTGTTCTGGACAAATATATATATATAAAAAAATCTATAGGCTGATTTTGCATTGCTGCAAAATCTGTAATTGCACCTTAGAAATAAAGGCATGTTTCATCACATTCTGGTCATGTGAGCAGTCTTTACTCTGCTCATTCATTTACTCAACATTCCTCTTCTCGATCCTCTATTTTTCAGCTGTCAATCAAATACGCCACATTAAGTGGTGTCACAAAGCTCCGAGGAGACAAGGAAAGGAAACCACAGAATAAACGTGAGGAAGGTTCAGGAGGCAGACATCAAATAAAATAATAAAACTGTTTTTGTCTCAGAGTGAGGAGTTTGTACTTTTACAACAATTTAAGGGACAGCAGCAAATGATGTCTGACTTGAACAATTCAAAATTTGATATTAAAACTAATGAAAACATACGTTTAAACATCTTTATCTGAAAGCAAAGACGCTGGTCTGACTTTGATTTAAGTCCTGAAATAATTATATTAAATAAGCCTCAGTATAGTCCTCCCTGTAGGGTTATTTTGGTCAGAACCAGCGCCTGCGGAAAGACTAACTCCTCTCTTCTCCTCTGCTTCCCTCTCCTCTGCTCCTCTTTCCTCTGCTCCTCTTCTCCTCTCCTCTGCTCCTCTCTTCTCCCCGTGTCTCCTCTGTGGGTGGGACTTCCTCACCCATTTCCTGCAGAATCGAGGAGAGGAATCAAGAAGAACTCCTTCATTCTGTGGTTTTCCTTCATTCCGTGGTTTTCTTTAGGACACCACTTAGTATGACACATTTGATTGACAGCTGACAAATGGAAGCTCAAGGAAAGGAATGAAGGAGAAGGAAGCGAGGAAAAATGAGACGTGCCCTCTCTGTGTGTGTGAGGAGCAAAGGATTATGGGTAAATGCTATGAGGGCGCTTGTGTGGAGCAGACCAGCGTGTGTGAGGAGGGGGAGGGCATCTGTGTGGAGCTCTGTTTGACGTCTGTTTCAGTCTGTGAGTCCGTGAGCAGGTGAGGGGGGATATACTCTGCCTTTGTTTGCTCAATATGCGGCTGCCCACTGGATGATTTGGGAGGACAGCGCCCCCTCTTGTCCTGGCCCCTGAAGCCTCTGAGTTTGGGGCTCCAGTGCTCTCTCCATTGCAGAGCCAGAGTGGAACGATCTGCCACCAGCCTCCTCTCTTCAGGCCCCCAGCCCCTCTCCCCCTCCTCTGCCCCGATCAAGAGAAACGTCCGGCCCACGTGAAGCCCGGGGCAGCCACAGCTCAAGTCTCGATCCGGGACCCACAGAGATTGGGAGCCCCTGCGCACGCGAGAGGTAGACCCTGAGCGAAACACCGTCTGTACAGAGATGGAGAACTGCCACCAGGGTCCAGAGCGCTCCATCCCCTTCACATGAACCTTCAGAACTGCAAAAAAAAAACAAAAAACAGAAGAGAGTTAAACTGTTTACTGGTCATAATTGTGCTTAGTTACTTAAATAAAATAAATAAGGGATAAACAGGAGCTACATAACACATTTTAGTTTAAAGGGGGAAAAAACGTCCCTGCATTGGTATCGGTTGATATTTGGCATTGATACTTTAAGCTATAATATCGGAATCGGTATCAAAACTGAAAAAGCTGGATCGGTGCATTCCTATTATTGATTTTACCTTCTACAGGTCAAATATCACATTAAATCATATCACATTATATCACTTATATATACATGAATTATCACATTTTCACATCACACATCACATTTTGCAAAGAAATTGTACATATTATAAACATTTAACCACAAAATATATGGTCCCAGCTTTCATATATTGAACGATAAGTTGATATAGTAATTATCATGACAGTTCTACCAGCGCCGTAAAAAGAGGTTTATAAATAACTGACACGTACCATAATCCTTGAGACAATAGGTTTCCAGATTCATTCGGACTTTGTGTTGGGCGGGCTGGCAGTATGACACGCACTCTTCAGCTGCAACACATGAATAGAGAGAGAGAGAGAATGTAGTAAATGAGAGAGTGGATTCATATCAGCACATGTCTTTACCCCTAATTACAATATGGCCGCTTGTATTTGTCATCACTGTATCCTGTGACTAACAGATGACCCCGACTGGAGCAGGTGTGACATTCCTACAACTGCCACTAGGAGGGAGTGGTTAGCTGCTACTACTGTGACAGCGCATTACTAATCATGCAAGAAGTACATAAGTAAGTGTATGTTATGATATCGGAGCTGTGACGCATAGGTCCAAGTCCAAGTCAAAACAAGACTACATGTTCAAGTAGCAGCTAGATTATCTTAAAGCTGCACTGTGTAACTTTTTCTTTGGGGGTCCGCCCCTTGCTTGTCTCTGTGGATATGTAACTGCTCTGCCTGGAATGTTCCACAGTATGACATTAAATAGATCTACATTAGATTTATTCAATTACAGGTGGTTTTATAGCTCAAAAATACCTAGAAAAACAGGCATTCTGACTGTGAGCGGGGTCGTCTCTCCACAGATCTGACCTGTAACTTGGCCTGGTTTGGTCTCCATGAAGATAGAAAGGTTTAATACCATACTGTGAAACATTCCAGCAAAGCAATAACATCTGCATGGAGAAAAGTATTTGACAGACTGTCCTCCAGAAAAGTTACACAATGCACCTTTAACATTTCACCTCGGTCAGAAGAGAGTTTAAAATAGTTCAAGTCTGAACTGGGTGCACAGCTCACTTAGTTTGGACTCGAAATTGTCCCTTAAAAATGTGTCTTAAAGGTGCATTGTGGAACCTTTCTGGTGGAGAGTGGAACATTCCATGGAAAGAAATGAGATCTCCATGGACACAAGAAAGTAGCGGACCCTCCACCTTTAAATTTCCCTCAATTTTAATTTTTTACTATTATTATTATTTTTTTACATATATATTTTTTCTCTATATGTGATTTTTTTTTTGAGACTACTATATCCTACTGTAGATCCTACTGTCTATGATTTTGATATTGATGTATAATCTCCCATCAAAAGTGATAGGTATCTCCAGTTTTTTTATTTTGTATTTAATTTTATATTTTATTTTATATTCTTTGCCTCTTTTTCAATTGAAAGTGCCTGCTGTCCTGTTGTGTTTTAAAGTTTTGTTTTTTTTAAAGGTAGATACTTTATTGATCCTGAAGGAAATAAATAGATAGATAAATAAATTAATAAAAATCAATAATAATAAAACAGTTGAATTATTTTACTGTTTGAAGAGCAGATGAACTTGCTGAAGAGTCTTACCTATGCTGTACTGGGACTGGTACATGGGCGTGGGGGCGACCTCCAGGACCCCTGCAGAGACAAAGACACCGTGAGACAGGTGACGGCAGGTGACGGCAGGCTATTGCTCCTGTCATCCGTGCTATGGCTCAGAGCTTCTGTGTGTAGAAGATCATCTAAACTTCTCTGTGTGTGTGGCCCTTTTATGGCTCTGAAATTCTCACTGTTAACAAACTTTTCTTTTCTGTAATAACTCCAGCCTTAACACGGCGGATGGTTTTATCTACAACATTACGCAGGAGCTAGTAAAGTTTCATTCTGAGAGCGTGAAAAGAACACAGAGGTTTAAACATACATTATCCAGGCGTCTTGTAAAAGTGTGTGTGTGACATTGTCGTATATAACCAGCTCAGATCTGTCCCTGTTTCTGTCCACGCTGATAAAATAGGACCTGACACTCTACACGGGCCCCAGCTGACCGCTTCAAAGCACAGGAAGCTGCACTGGAGATACTTAACATCTTGGTGGGCCCTCGCTACTTGTTGTCTAATGAAAAATGCATATGAGAAGACTTTGTGAGGGGCCCCCAACCCCCGCCAGTCTGACGCCCATGTATATATTTAAAAAAACAAACAAACAAACAAACAAAAAACATATTGAATGAGATGGTGTGTTTACATTTTTGACTGGTAGTATATATTGTACCAGATTTCATATATTGAACCATACAGTAATCATCATCACAGATCTACCAGCGCTTTAAAAAGAGCACAATACTTAAGTACATTTTTTAGGTATTTGTACTTTACTTAAGTACATTTTACAGTGGATACCTTTTACTTTTACTTCACTACATTTGAGAGCAGGTATCTGTACTTTCTACTCCACTACATTTTTTAACTGGACTGAAAAGTAGTTTAAGATCCACTTTTTTTTTAATCAAGTTTATAGGCTAAGCAAACAAAAATATACAAATAAAAACAGATAGAAAAAACAAACGATTGATTCAGTTGTTTCTGTTGAACAAAATTCAACACAAATCTGTATCAAAAAGTTTTATTAGATCTCCAAATATGCAGGAAATACTTTTACTTTTTACTCTTTACGTACATCTTTAAACAGGTACTTTAATACATGTAGATTTTTTAATGTGATACTTTTACTTCAGTATTTCTTTGCATCTGTACTTTTACTTAAGTAGCAAAACTGAGTCCTTCTTCCACCTCTGGTTCTTTCGCTAAATATGCAAGGATTTCATTATTCTTCATCCCAAATACTCAAACAGAATGGACTGATGGTAAACGCATGTGCTGCTAACAGGACTCTGCTCTGCTTTCTGCCTTTGGGTGCGTTTGATCAGAGGTGCAATGAGCAGGGGGTTTTTCGGGGGGGTGGAGATGCTAAACTTAGACTGAGATGGTCTGGCAGTAAAAACAAACAAGGATGTCTTTCACTTGCGCCTTTCACTGGAAGAGTTATGAGTCTGGACCTGGGTTTGTGGAGGGAGTTTGAGCTGGACAACAGGTGTGCACTGGCTCCTGAGGTCACGTGATTTCAACAGAGACAGTGCCAGGTCAATAGGTGACCATTTTTTTAATGTATGATTTATTTAGGATTTTTTAAACTATAAAAGACAATTTACATAAAGAGGTGTAATATCCAGCTTACAATGTACACACATTAAAAAAAAGAGAGAAAAAAAAACACATATTTATTGTTTTTTTTTATAAATTGTATTATTTTTATTCATTGATTTTATTTTTATTCTTTTATTTATTGTTTCTATTAGTTCCCTTTGTCGAGAACATAATTCTGCTGACTGTTTAGAGTTAAATAAACTTCACAAATAAAGTTGGATCGGATTGGGTCACCTTCAGTGTCAAAGGCTTGACATGATCCAAAAGAAAGCCAGACTTCAATAAACGAGCCAGAGCCTTTGAAAAAATGCCTTATTTTCTTTGGTTTTGTGAAAAAGAAGCATCTTTTATCCATTGACAGTGGGTGCTGTTGGCCCTTTTGCCCTTTTGTGATTAGGTGGTTTCATTGCTCAAAAATGCCTACAAAAACTGGCATTCTGAACTCTCCACAGATCTGACCTGTAACTTGGTCTGGTTTGGTCTCCATGAGGATAGAAAGGTTTAATACCATCCTGTGAAACTTTCCAAACAAAGCAATAACATCTTCACGGAGAAAATAATTTGATGGACTCTCCACCAGAAAAATTGCACAATGCACACAATATAAAATAAAATAAAATAAGACAAAACTGATGCAAATGTTTTATGTACATAGCTGTCATTTATCCCTCAAGTAACCACAGAACAACTTTGTATAAATAAAAGTTCAAACATTAGGAGCATCCAGCTAATTTTTCAGTATCAATACCAGTATCAGATCAGTGCATTCCTAGCATTAACCCATGCATAAATATGATGTGACAATAATGTTTGATCTGAAACTGATGGAGAGTGTTTTTCTTGTGTATTTCAACATCTGCGGCGAGAATTTACAAGCACATTTGGCCTGGAAAACATGCACTTGTCCAAATCAATTATTATTCCTTTTAGACCTCCAGCACTGAACAGGAATCTAGAGAGGTCACATGAGGTCAGTTATGCTTCATTAAAACAGAGATTAATACAGGCTGTTCTATGCTGTAATGACTGGGAGGTGATTGCTGGGGCTGTTGACATAGTGACTACTTTAATAATCCAGTGCTGAAATCCAAACAAGAAACAAATGCCATAACAAGTGTAAGGATGTAGCCTGCACAAACATAGGCTGGGATCATTATCAATAACTTTAGAATTTAAAGGTGCACTGTGTAACTTTTCTGGTAGAGCACACGCCAGTTACTTGTCTCCATGGATATGTCATTAAACTTTCCCATTTCCACAGAAACAAGCAGGAGATGCCACCAGGCCAGTTTACAGTTGAGATCTGTGAAGAGGAGACCCCACTCACTGTAAGAATGCATGTTTTTAAAAGGTATTTTTGAGCAATAAAATCACTCATAACTGAATAAATGCAGCTTATATAAGTTTAATACCATATTGTGGAACATTACAAACAAAGCAATAACATCTCCATGGTAGAGGACCCCCAACCAGAAAAGTTACACCTTTAATGATAGACTTTGGACAGTGACTATGTGTGAACTAAACTAAAGCTTCTCCTCAAAACTAAGACATCTTATAATTCAGTGGTAAATACTCAATTCAGAATCCAAAATCTGATGTATAAATGTGTGATTGTGTGTAGTGAGTGTGATTGTTTGTACTCACTGACACAGGGTCTCAGGGGGGACTTGCCCTGTTTGTATCCAGGGGCACAGCGGTTACACCTGAGCCCGGCCACGCCCTCTCGGCAAAGACACTGCCCCGAAGTCTGATTACACCACCTGCCCACCGCGCCCAGAGGATGGCACTGGCACGCTGAGAGATAACACAGGGTTTTAGTCTTTTTGTGGGCACATAACTAATTGAAGCAATTCTTGAGACATCCAGTAATAAGATATTATCACAAAATGAATCAACTGGACTTACTAAACTTTTGCAGCCAACATTTCACTATCAACCAAGTAGCTTCTTCAAGGCTTTGTGTGACAGTGAGTGTTTCCCAATTGCCAGGATCCTGGGCGTCTGGGCATCTGATGTTCCAAATGCGCTCCCAGACGCTGTGAGCAGGACCCTTGGCTCTGCTTCGGAGGAGCCGACTCTGGAGGACTGCTACAAAGTGATCTTTGGATGATGAATCCTGCGGCTCTCACTGACGTAGCGGTGGAGCTAACAGGTGTTAGCCTGTTGCTGGAGGCTAAACCACAGGTGGTTCTCTTCCACAGTCACTGCTCCATCAGTGGGAACCACTGTACAACACAAAGCCCTGAAGAAGATACTTGGCTGGTAGCCAAACATTGGCTTTAAAGTCAAAGTCCAGTTGATTTGATTCATTTTGTGAGAATATGCAAAGAATTAAAAACAAAGCAGTTTAATTTTGCTCTATACCCACAGTAAACAAAATCTGCTGTTTGGAGCATTCAACTGTGTGCAAGTGTAAACTATTTTATTGCTGTTGAAGTTTATTTGAGACAGCTGTACAGGCTACAGTGCAAATGTGGTCGAGATTAAAATATTTTCCTTCAAAGGTGCAAGTTTTTGTATTACCTTAACTGAACTGAACAAATAAGATTACAAACATTTAAAAGTATTATGCAGTCTTGAGCTTTAAGCGTTGTTGTAATGTTTTTCCTTCATCAAAGACATACCTGGAGTTTTGTTTAATTCACACGTTTGAGTAAACCTGCATTATTAGTCTGTCTACATCTCCGAAGTTCAAAATGCTCTGCTCCACCTTATGATGTTACGAAGCTGTAGTTTTCAAGTTAACAGCTACTTTTTACTTTTGTCAAGTTGAGATTGGCAATTCCAGCGCTGAAATTATCCAAATGATTCTAGTGACGGTGTATGGAGTGTAAAAACACAGTGGAGCACCTCTTGTATTACCACATGACATCACAAGTTAGAAGAGCACCTCAGTTTGAGAGAAGAGCACAGAAGCCTAAATATGCAGCGTTTTGTTTCATTCACACATGTGTTAAACATGCGTGAATGAAACAAAACACAACTCCAGGTCTGTTTGTGATGAGGAAACAACATTATAACATACAGTAGATCAGAGAATAGAGTGATATGGGCCCTTTAAAGTCTTGGTGTTCCTCAGTGTGAAAAGGACACAGGTGCAGTCTTTCACACTGAAGTATTTGCAGAGTAAAGTCCTTGAACAGACCTTGAACGACACAGGATACAGAAGGCATTTAGGACTCATTAAGAGGGTAAACATGACCTGAGGGGGGCTATTTTGGACAATTATCCAAACAAGAAAAGATCTGAAAGGCAATGTCCCAGCACACAATGGTATAACAGTCACCAGCCCGTACTTCAGGTACAATGAAAGTGTACTTTATTAATCTCTAATGAGACAAATAAAGTGGGCCACAATGCCTTAATGGATCAAGTATTAAATGTTCTATTGCGCAAAATTGACTCTTGTGCGCTTTAAGCCATGTTATAATGTTGTTACCTCATCAAAAACATACACACACAACATTAAGTCACCCTTTTATTAGTCTGTCTACATCTCTAAAGCTCAAAATACTCTGTTCCACCTTGTGATGTCATGAAGCAGTAGTTTTCAAGCTAATCGCTACCTTTTACCTTTGGTTCAGTAGAGACTGGCAATTCCAGGGTTGAAATAATCCAAATGATTCTAGTGAAGGTGTATAGAGTTTAAAAACTCAGTGGAGCACTTCCTGTATCACCACTTGACATCACAAGGTGGAACAGAGTGAATTCTGTTTGAGAGACAAACTCAGCCTAAATATGCAGGAAAATAACATCGAACATAGATCAGAAAATAGTGTAATGTGGGCCCTTTAAGAGTTTGTTATGATTTGTAAATAAATAGAAGTCGGAAAGCCCACTGGCAAAAAACAGCATTGTTCCTATTAAAAAAACCACAGACCTTGTAATGATCCCTGCCTCCAGTGTTTGTACCAAGAATCCTTTGGTTTATCAGAGCTATAACTGTGCCAGCCCCAATGAAACTAGACAGATTAAGAGGAAGGGCCTCTTCAGCAGCTCTGTTCACACTCCTGTAAACTTTAAACAAATCTCCAACTCTAGTCCAAACACGGCGACAGCAGCCATGATCTACTACCTCTTAAAGGGATGCTCTGCTCAACATACCCCGTGAATAAAAGCCCTGGGGCAGTTCGGTGTGCATTCAAGTATAAAATCGATCAAAATCCTGTATTAGCTTTACTTGGTCATCTTCGCACATGTGTCAGGGGAGGCCCATTAAGTGAGGATATATTAGGCCCAGCTCCCAGACTCCCAGCATGCTTCAGTGTCACACAGTCACTTAGGACAAAGGTCAAGGGTCATGGCAGACGCCAAACTGTGGTAACGACGGGCTACAGGTGTCAGCCCAGTGGGACTCGTGTACTCGCTGTGTACATTGATGTTCGGCGCATAAATAACTGACTGCTCCAACTGACGCCCGCTTTAAAAACGAGGACAGTTTGAGGGCAGCGCTCTGAAAAACCCTCCTCATAATTTACCTCCAGACTCAAGAGACTTCCTTTATAGTTGGCATTTATGGGGCTCATATTGCAGTTTTCTGATCTATGATATCATGTTTCCTAATATTTCATTCACACATGTTTAACACACAAATCCTGCATATTTAGGCTGGGTTCTTCTCTCAAATAGAAAACACTCTGTTCCACCTTGTGATGTCGTGTGGTAATACAGAAAAAGCTCCACTGTGTTTCTAAACTCCACATCTTCCAGCTCTGAAAATTACTAAAGGTATAAGGTAGCTGTTAAAGGCACACTATGTAACATTTCTGTTGGAGGGTCCGCCATCTGCTTGTCTCCATGGTGATGTTATTGCTTTACCTGTGTTGTTCCACAGAACGGCATTAAACAAATATATATTGTATGATTCAATTACAGGTGTTTTTATTTCTCAAAACTACCAGAAAGACATGCTGTGAGCAGGTCCACTTCTCCACAGATCTGATCTGTAACTTGGCCTAATGATGTGGCCTGCTCGTCTACCGTACTGTAGAACATTTCAGGAACAAACAACATGGAGTCAAGCAAGTGGTGGATCCTCTACCAGAAAAGTTACACAGTGCATCTTTAACATGAAAACTGCAACTGCATGACATCACATGGTGGAACAGAGCATTTTGAGCTTTGGCGATATTTGAACAATCCCCCAAATGTGAAACCCAGTCTGTAGCAGTAGACTTACGCTGGCAGACCCTGCGGTGGGTGAGGGGTTTGGTGTGGTCCCGTGTGTACCCGTTCTGGCAGTACTGGCAGTGGCGCCCGGCCGTGTGGTGCCTGCACTTCTGACAGACTCCTCCACTCTTCCTCCCCGACTGCTGGAACACCTCCATGCTGAAGCGACATTTGTTTGAGTGACCGTTACACTCACAAGCTGAAAGAGGAGAAAAAAACAAAACAATATTGATACTTTGTGGTGATGTCATGCTGAGGGTGTTCTGCATGTATCTCTATGGTGGGATGTTTCTGTAGATACCATGGTGACACAATGCACACATTAGCAAAAATAAAAAATAAAAAAATAAGATTGTCTGGAAAAATACAAAATGGATTTAAACAATACATTTTCAGGAGCCTGTGATCAATACAAGCGTTCATGATCGTGTCTAGATTTTCAACAAAAAAGACTGTGACTAACTGAAAAAATGTTGACATATGACTGTAATTTTATGTGCGAGAGACTTGTTTAAGAACACAAATCACTTGTTGCAGTTCCAGCTAAGTCAGTTCTTTGTGATCAGTTTGTGTTAAAACAAAGCCCAGATTAAAGTGTAACTTGTGTAGCAGAACTTCAGACAAAGCTGTGCCTACAGTTAGCATCACACCCAAGGGAATGTTGATGACATCAGCTGCAAAGTATCAATAAAGCATTATCAGAAAAATGTAACTCTGAAACAACATGGCTGAATTGTTTTCATTCTGAATTTCAGTATAAATTTCCAATGTGTTTGAAAATGCAAAATAGAAAATATTTTAAATAGTCATCACATATATTTTCAAGCCCTCAAATTCAACAATCAAAATTCAAAATTGTAAAATTTGCAGTGAAAAAATTGTATCCAAAAAAGATCCACTAAAAGATGACAGCTCTAAACCCTGGACTCACCGACACAGGGGTTGGGGTTGGTGGGCGTGGCTCGGTGCCATGGTCTGTCGTAGTAGAAGTCCTCGCACACGTCACAGTCTGGACCCGCTGTATGGTGCTCACACATGCACACCGCCTGCCCACTGTCGTCACGGCGACACTTGGAGGCGTGGCCATTGCACTTACACCTGCCGCCCACTTGCAGGTCAGACAGGGCCAGGGTCCGGACCGGCTCAGAAGGGAGTGGAACCATCTGCAGGTGTCTGACGCTGGGTGTGTTGATGTTATTATTGCGTCTCTTTCTCAGCTCGCGTCCTTTGTTGCCCCGCCCCCGTCCCTCCACCGTCCAATCACAGTCCTTGTTGGGGCAAAGGCCGCTGTCCTTCTTGCGGCCTCGTCCTTTACCCTTCCCTCTCTTTGGTGACGTGTGCAAATCCAGATCGAAAGTGTCTCTGTTTTCTTTGCTGGTCACATTATGCCCCTGTTTATCCTGACCTTTCCTTCCGTGTTTCTCTTTATTTCTGGGCTGAGCCTCTGAGCTCTTTGCATCTGCGTCGAAAAACACCAGCGTATTTTCTGCGTTCATCTGATTAAACCCTGGTCTCCACCTCAAAACTCCAGTCCGTCTGTTGTCATCTGCGTCATGCCATCGCGGAGGGGGCGGGGCTTTAGCGATTTCAAAACTGCTCCCTTTCTCCTCTCTGGTTACTTTGTGAAAGACTATCCTTATGTCTGTAGCTGTGACCCAGTCTTGGAGAGTGGGGCTGTAGTCAAAGTCAGGAGAGGACGGACGGCCATCTAAAGTGGAGAAAGCCAGAACCATCCCTCCTCTTTGCTTCTGGAGGGGTCTGGGGTCTGAGCAAAGGGGCTCCGTTTCCTGGTGTCTGGTTTGAGCAGATGTTTGAGAAGGCAGGTTGAAATCAGTTTGACAGTCACTGGAGTAATGCTGCATAGGTCTCCATGTGCGCCCAAAGTCCATAGATTTGAGTATGGAGATAGAAATGGGATCAGACGGCTCCCCCTGCTGGCAAAACTGCAGACTGATGTACGTGATCTCAAAGCGCCGCCCTAGTGGAAGCGTCAGCACCCACTCTCTTGCGTCTAGGCCTTGGGGTGCCACCCAGCAGGTCAGGTTATGGGGGTTATGCAGATCCGTCAGAGAGGTGATGTTATTGTCAAAATCGTGTCCAGAGCGAGTGGCTTCCACGGAAACGCCATACGCCGCGTTGATGAACTCGGAAAGGCAGTGGCGAGGCCGGGCGTCGCTGTGGTAGCAGGGGTTATGGGGAGAGGTCCAGCTCAAGGGCACGTGAGGAGGAGAGGAGGAGACAAGCGAGGAGGGGTAGAAGAAGAGGAGGAGGTGGAGGAGAAGAGGGAGAAGACAGGTGGAGGAGGGCAAGGACGGGGGTAGGGAGAAGGGCGGGTACATCATGTCATCCAGCCTGTAACCGAAACAGAACAGAGCGAAAATAAATTAAAAGTGAGTGATTTATATGATTCTAATTTAGCGCCAAAGAGAAACTTGAGACAAAGCACCTGTTTCTTTATTGAAAACACTCACCTCACTAAACTCTACCAGATTTCAGTGTTGGCACAATACTAAAATTTCAAGCTCGATTTCGATATTAAGGAATAGAGTTGATACTTAATACAAAAAAAACCTCTAAGAATACAAAAAATACACCAAAGCCAAACCAAAAAGACAAAACTCAATACCAATTCCAAAGCTACCTTGATAATAAAAAACACTCTTTCTTTAGACAATAGAATGATATTTTCAATATTAAAGATGCACTGTGTAACTTCTAAAGTGGAGGGTCCGCTACTTGATTGTCTCCATGGATATGTTATTTAATTACCTGGAATGTTCCACAATATGGCATTAAACATATATCCCTTGTATTTCTTCGATTACAAGTGTGTTATAGTTCAAAAATACCTTACAAAAATATGAATGCAGGCTTGCTTCTCCATAGATCTGACCATTAACCTGTCTCCATTGTGAAGTTTATTTGGACACTGCTTTATATCTGCCTGAGACTACCACACCTATTTGTTTACAGTTTCTGTTAGTTAGCTAGGCCTATTGAACTTGCACTGAGTTTTGCCTCCACCAGAAATGTTACACAGTGCAACTTTAAATCATACGTGTACTCATACATATACTTATACCATACCATATCTATGTGTGCTCTTATACGTGTTCTGATACAGCTCAAGATCATTCTAAAGCTATTCAGGAAAGGTTCTGTGAATGTGACTTTTTTAGGATCAATACCTGCTCAAATGAGTCTCTAGTTTCTATACTAGTTTTAGGTCAATGTTTATTTAATAGTATATTAAAAAGAGACTACCACCCCAAAGTGAACCACTTGAAATAGAAACAAGCAGGTGAGGGACCTCCAACCAAAAGGTTACACTATACTCCTTTAAGAACAGAGATAAAACAATAGAAAATCGCTTAGTTTAGTATTAAATAGCAACTGATTTTCAATACTTTCAATACAGCCCTAGTAAATTTCAACGCCTACACAGACAGAGCTACAAAAAACAAACTGTCTTTCCATCTAAATTATTGCTGAAGCTGTTGAACCTTTGCTCTTTCTAAAGCCTTAAGTGTGATAAGTGTTTGTGAAGAAGAGAACTAAACTAGAAGCTGTCGTAACTGACAAAAGCATGGCCGACAGCTGAGCCCCTGAGCCGTGAGCATGACAGCATTCATCAAGTTTACGGTCTCCTTCTGTAAACTGCTCCATTTCTCCTCCAGGCTGCTCACACACAACAACCAAAAGACCGCCATGCTTTCTCTGGTTATGAGAAAGCATGGCGGAAAAGACTAATATGAAGATTTAGGACAGATACCGGAGCAGAAATACTCAAGTGACATATCCATAGAAACAAAGTAAAAGTATCACATGAAAAAATGTACTGATGTGAAAGTATTAAAGTACCCGTTTATAAATGTACCTAAAGAGTAACAAGTAAAAGTCAAGCAGATTTTGAGGTCTTATATTCTTATATGGCTTCAAATATGACACAAATGTGACTTCAAATGGTACACAAAGTGCTTCACTGTGTTTTTAAAACTCCTTACACCTTCACTAGAATAATTTGGATAATTCCAGCTCTATAATTGCCAACCTCTACTAAACTAAAGATAAAAGGTAGCTGTAAACTTATAAACTACCACTACATGACATCACCAGGTGGAACAGAGCATTTTGAGCTTTGGAGATGTAGACAGACTAATAATGCAGGATAAATGAAAATGTGAGAATGAAACAAAACACAACTCCAGGTAACATGTTATTGCTTTACCTGCAAAGTTCCACTGTATGGCATTAAACTTATTTAAGTAAGTAAGTAAGACTTTATTTATAGAGCACCTTTCACAGATAAAAAAAAATCACAAAGTGCTTTACAGAGTGCAATAAAAAACATGTACAAGAATAAAGGAATTACAGACACAGTCAACCAAAAGCTTGTCTAAACAGCAGTGTCTTGAGCTTCTTTTTAAAAAAGCCAACAGAGTCTGCCTCACGGAGTGCTGGGGGTAAGGCATTCCATAATTTGGGGGCCACAGCCTGAAAGGACTGGTTCCCCCATGTTTTAAAGCAGGTCTTTGGGACCATCAAGAGGCCCTGACTTGAGGACCGAAGGGTGTGGCCTGAGGTGTAGGGGTGCAGTAAGTCCCTGATGTACTGGGGTGCCTGTCCATTTAGAGCTCTGTAAGTTAAAATCATGATTTTAAAATCAACAGGGAACTTAACAGGAAGCCAGTGCCGTGAAAATAAAATTGGTGTGATGTGTGTTCGCCTGTTAGCTCCTGTTAAAAACCTTTGCAGCCGCGTTTTGTACAAGTTGCAGACGCTTAAGTGTGGAAGCGTTACAACAATTAAAAAGAGAATTACAAAAATCTAAACGAGATGAAGTAAAAGAGTGAAGAATCTTCTCAAGATCAGCATTTGATAAAATTGGTCTCAGTTTAGAGATGTTCTGTAAATTGTAAAAACAGTTTTTAACCACTTGGCTGCAGTGACCCTCCAAAGACACTGATTTGTGCAATAACACTCCAAGATTTCTAATGCTGGATTGGACTGCAGGGCTCAGTGAGGCACGATGATCCTTAATTATTGGAATTTTTTCATCTGGTGCCAGAATAAGAGTTTCTGTTTTTCCATCATTAAGTTGCAAATTTAACTGCATGGGATGATAAGGTGACACAAGGCCAATGTTCAGGACAGATATGTGGAGTGATGACCCCTTTTGCAGTATGAATGCATTTTTAAAGGTATTTTTGAGCTTTAATAAACGCTTGTATTAGAATAAACGCAAAATAGATTTGTTTGATGCCATATTGTGTAACATTCTGGGAAAGTGCTATCATCTCCATGGAGACTAGCAGGTGGCAGACCCTCCACCAAAAAAGTGAACCTTTAAAGCTCAATTTTGAGTAATACAGGACCTTAAAGTACAGTACTTCACTACTTCATTCCAGCAGTAATACTAGGCAGTCTGATTTATAGATGTGAAATGCTGGCGCTTCCGCGGTACAGACGAAAACAGACATGTACTTCGACAGCTTGAGCAGATCTTTTCCTGTCTCACACGACTCCCGATGACGTTAATTTATTCCTCTGTCAGGATTTGATCGCCCGGTGTTAATTCTGGCATGTGGACAAATGGAACAATGCGTCTTTCTTTCTTTCTCTCTCTCTCCTGTGATTTATCATGAGCTCTCCTCTCGCCAAGCCCAGAAGCGCATTCCCAACAAGCTTCTCTGTCATCCCTGTTTTTCCTTCTTTCAGTGAAGTAACACACAGATCTAGCCCACGTCCTTTCTTAACTTGATTCAGTCTGCTTTGTTTTCTTTTCAAGACAGATAAGATAGGCAGACTTTTATTTTAAAGGTCCTGTATTATTAAACAAAATGGACTCTTGTGAGTTTTAAGTCATATTATAATCATGTTACCGTGTCAAAAACATACCCAGAGTTGTGTTTTGTTTTGTTCGCACATGTTTGTGTAGTCTTGCATTATTGGACTGTCTGCATCTCCAAAGCTCAAAATGCTCTGTTCCACTTTGTGATGTCATATAGTGGTAGTTTTCAAGTTAAAAGCTTTTACCTTAAGTAGAGCCTGGCAATTCCAGGGCTGAAATGATCCAAATGATTGTAGTGAAGGTGTGTGGAGTTTAAAAACACAGTGGAGCACTTCGGTTTGAGAGAAGAACACAGCCTAAATATGCAGGGTTTGTGTGTTAAACATGTGTGAATGAAACACAATTCCATGCATCTTTGTGATGAGAAAACAACATTATAAAAAAAATAGCATAATATGAGCCCTTTAAATAACATACATTTCCAGGTTGGACACTTAAAGGTGCACTGTGTAACATTTCTGGTGTAGGGCCTGCCACCTGCTTGACTACAAGTAGATATTATTGTTTTTTCCAGAAATGCTACAGTATGGCATTTAATTTAACTATTTCCATGGAGACAAGCAGGCCACATCATGGCCAGGCCAAGTTACAGGTCAGATCTGTAAAGAAGTGAGCCCGCTCACAGCAATAACGCATTATGTTTTTGTGGTCGTTTTAATATCTAAAACACATCCCAGGCAAAGAAATAACATCAGATGATGTTATTTCCACCAGGAACGTTACACAGTGCACCTTTACCTCGATTCAGTTTTGTTTGCTTTCTTTTCAAGAAACAGACAAAATATTTCTCCAAATGACCCTCTGCTCGTATTTTAAAGAACTCTCCCCGCTCCTCTGTGTGTCCGCTCATCCATCACCTGCCCCCTTCAGTCTGTCCTGGGAATATTCTTAACTGTGCAGAGATTGATGATGTCCTAACAAGCATTTGACAGTGACAGCGGAGTCAGCAGGCCAGCAATAAGCAGCACACAGGAGAGGACAGAGCCAGGATCCTTAGCGCCCTCGTCATCTCGCCCAATTAGCCCCAGGACGAAATCTGAAGCTCCAGCCCACAGGGACCACACAGCTCTGAGGCCAGAGGAGAGACTCATGCACTCACAAGGCTAGTTTATTTATCAGTTTGAAATCTAGAGCAGGAAAACTGTCAATAGGCAAATTATGAAGTATGATGTGTTGTTGAAGAAAATATAGACAATAAAAGGTAATTAATTAAATTAAATTTAACTGTTTAAAGGTCCTATATTACGCAAAAGTGACTCTTGTGAGAGTTTAGTTCTTAGCTCTTAGCTTTTAGTTATAATGCTGTTACCTCATCAAAAACATACATTGTGTTTTGTTTCACTCATCCATCAATCACCCTTCATTATTAATCTGATTACATCTTCAAAGGTCAAAATGCTCTGTTTCACCTTGTGATGTCACAAAGCTGTAGTTTTCAAGTTAATGGCTACCTTCTACCTTTTGTTCAGTAGAGACTGGAAATTCCAAGGCTAAAATCATCCACAACAGGTATGTTTGTGATGAGAAAACAACATTATAACAGAAAATAGCGTAATATGGGCCCTTTAAATGTATGTTTGAGTATGAACCTGAGCCCTTTTACTACAAACACACTAAAATGTTTAAATAATGAGTTTACCCTCTTCAAATGTAAAGGGAACATTATACCTCAGAAAACAATAGAGCAAAAAGAAAACAAAACTAAAGAAGCACCAGAGAGAGCAGATCTTTGCCAAAGGTGCAGAGGCCAGAATTCAGAGAGTCAAACTAAATTATTCTTAAGAGAATTAAAAATCTCTATTGAGTTTCATTAAAAAGAAAGGGGAAACTATTTTACTGAAGCATTGTTAGGGCCAGAAACTAAATGAAAACGTTCACAAAGCATTCATATTGTACTCAGTTGCATTCACTTGAGTAACCTTTAAAAGAAATAGTACTTTTCAGGGTTCTTTTCTAGCAGCATACTTTTACTCCTACTTGAGTAATATTTTCATTGAAGTAACAGTACTCTTAGTTTAAAAGTAAGAGTAAAAGAGTAAAAGTTTTGGTTTCTCTTCCCACTGTGAGTTAGTCGACAAGTGACAAAAGCTTCATGTGACAATATGAAATGATTTGAACATTTGTGTTTCTGCACCGCTCCTTCAGATATGATTTAGCTGTTTTCATTTTTGTGTCTATCCTTACCATATTTACCATATCTATAACATATTTGTGCATGATTTCATGTTTTGTCCTTCTAATCACATTAACTTCAAGTTATAAATCAGATGTTATGTCCTCATACTTGAGTAATAGTTTTCCCATAAACTTTTCTACTCAAGTCATTTTTTGGACCACTACTTGAGTAATATTACTTTGAAGTAATGTTACGCTTTCTTTAAAAATACTTTTACTTACATTTTTGGCCTTTCTACCCACCTCTGTATGATTCAAGATTTAAGGGCTTATAAGATACCATTAACAAAATAAAATAGGCCAGTTGCAACACATGTGTATTGGAAACCCAAATGAATTCATTTAAACAAACATGTCTGCCTCTTCTTCCGGCCTTTACAACTTATAAACATTAGAATTACAGCCATTTCATCTTGTCGTTATCATTACACCAAAACATATCGGGGCATTGACTGTACATGTTATCAAGCAAAGTATTTCTCAACTCGTCATAAAAACAATACAAAACAATACAACAAAAAATTAGCTTCACTTTCCACTTCTCAACTCACACAAACCACAGGGGTTTGAGAAAATCTCCCAGAATTCCTGTGCACAGCTGGGCAATCAATGGTCCTTGATTCCTGCTCAAAACGCTCTAAAAGGTATCTTTTAACTGAATATATGTCCGTAACTTGTGTTTAGCCAAGATCTCCTTAAGCTCAGTTGTATATATAGTACAGCAGTATCAATCAATCAAACTGTATTGATTTATTTAAACACTTTTCCTACAAAGCGTGTAACCATGTGCTTTACAAAGACAAGTAAAATGACTCCCTCACACTCACAACTACCTTTCACTTTTACATAAACAACTACAAGAAAAAGTTTTAAAAGTAACTGAAATGTGGACCACACAGTTAAAAGGGCCCATATTTTGCTTTTTTGTGTTTTATAATGTTGTTTCCTTCATTAAAAACACACCCAAAGCTGTGTTTTGTTTCATTCACACATGTTTAACACACAAACCCTTCATATTTAGGCTGAGTTCTTCTCTCAAACTGAACAGATGATTTCAGCCCTGGAATTGCCAGTCTCTACCGAACTGAAAGGTAAAAGGAGCTGTTAACTTGAAATTGAAAGGTGGAACAGAGCATTTTGAGCTTTAGAGAAATAGACGGCCTAATAAGAAGCATTCACAAACATGTGTGAATGAAACAAAACACAACATACTGTGAATCATTCCAGACAAAGTAATAACATCTCCATGGAGAAAAGCATTTGACGGACCCGCCACCAGAAAAGTTACACAATGCACTTTTAAATGCTGCTGTCTTTACACTTACACAAATGTGAACCAAACCAAACAACGCCAGAGTGAACAGAGGAGCGAAAAAACTACAAACATGAAGGCCACATTGTTCTGACTGTGACCCAAGAGCCACTGCACATTCCCGGGGTCCAGAGAGTGTCGGTTGGTCATTCCTCACATGTTGATAATGCCTCATGGAATCTGAACCCTATAAGTCAATGCCGTGATTAATTATGTCTTTGGTTTTCATATGAGCTCATGTCTCGGAGTGAATGGGGCTGGAGCAGGGCTGGGTGAAGGAGGTAGTGCCCGGGTTCGAGGGTAAGGGCACTGTTGGGAAGTATCTGAATACTAAAACTCTATATTCTCAATACTAATTTTGAATAGCTGTATTCCGGTACAGATACTTTTTCATTTGGTGGTATTCAGTTTGCAGTAACTTTTTGAAAATGAAAGGAATACACGGTGGTACTTGATCGCACAATTTAGGTTTCAAACTGCACAACATTAGTGAGAAAAACACAAAACACCACTCTTGTTGTGAATGCAAACTATAATAAAAAAATACTTTTACTTTTCAGTCCTGTTCAAAAATGTAGTGGACTAAAAAGTATAGATACTAATACATCTAATTGTGGATTAAAATTTTTGACTTAAATAATAAATAATAAATTGTATCTAAGCCCTTTTACTACAAACATACAAACATTTTCAAACGTAAATGGAAAAATAATACCTCTGCAAACAGTAGAGCAAAAAAGAAAATGAAGTAAAGATCACCAGAGAGAGCAGATCTTTGCCAAAATATACGAGTACATGCTCTCAAGTGTAGTGAAGTAAAAGTAAATATCTACTTTAAATGTACTTTAAAATGTGTACTTTTCAAGGTGCACTGTGTAACTTTTCTGGAGAGGGTCCGCAACCTGTTGTTTTTATTTATTGCTCAAAAATATAAAAAAAAAAAAGACAAGCAGGTGCACCTTTAAGTGAAGTACAGATACCTAACATTTTTACTTAAGTAGAGTTCTTTAGTACTTTTACTTCATCACCTTCCAGCACAGATGGGCTCAGATGGGGCGGACCGGGGGGGAGGACGGCTGGGCATTGCAGTTGCTTGTTTAACATTCTCACGACGTGCTCTGGTCCCGTCTCTGTCACATTATCGGGCTAATTAAACAGTGGCTCTTACAACTGCTCTGATAAAGAGGGACTTATCTCAGACAGGCCCTCGAGGGTCCAAACCACAACCAAAGGGATTTAAAAGGGCCCATATTACGCTGTTTCCTCATCTATGTTATAATGTTTCCTCATCACAAACACACCTGGAGTTGTGTTTTGTTTCACTCACACATGTTTAACACACAAACACTGCATATTTAGGCTGAGTTCTTCTCTCAAACAGAAAACACGCTGTTCCACCTTGTGATGTCATGTGGTAATAAAGAAAGTGCTCTACTCTGTTTTTTTTAAAACTCCATACACCTTCAGTAGAATCATTTGGAAAATCTCAGACCTGGAATTGCCAATCTCTAGTGAACAAAGGGTAAAATGTAGCTGTTACCTTGAAAACTACCGCTTCATGACATCACAATGTAGAACAGAGAATTTTGAGCTTTGGAGAAGCAGACAGACTAATAATGCAGGATTACTCAAACATGTGTGAATGAAACAAAACACAACTCCAGGTATGTTTTTGATGAGGTAACAGCATTATAACATGACTTAAAGCTCTCAAGAGTCAATTTTGCGTAATATAGGACCTTTAAATCATGGACATATGTGGTGTTTTGTATGTTCTGCCAACCTGCATTTGCGTTGTCCATTTGGCACACTGAAATGGTTTTCACAACAGCATTTTTCTTAATAATTCATTGGTGTAGGGCTATAGATCACAGGCTTTAATATTACTTTTCTCTACCCTTCAGTCTTTCAAAGTTACGAGAATTTTGATAAACGATCTTCTTTGATCCTCCTTTGCTCCATAAATCCTCGTCAGTCTAAATCAGGTCTTTCACATTCGTATTTCACTGAGGTCCGTGCGATAAAGCTTAAAGTAGTTAATCTGTGTCTGTCCAAAGGCTTAGCAGCTGATTCGTGTGAGGTGAGATCAGGGGTATCTGCAGCGGGTGATGTGGTGGGGCAGATATGTGAGGCTGGCACTGCCCCGAACATGCCCTGACCTGCGGCCTGTTTACAGCGAGGTGGCACTGAGGCAGGGGGCAGACTGGGCATTATCCGGGAGGACTTTAAAGTGATATTCAAGGGTTTAGAAGAAAGAAAACATAGGATTAACAATTTAAGAATTTATTTTCTTTGAATGGGAAACAGTCCTCAAAATTAACACTCCATTATATATATATGTATAAAAGAAAAAAAAAAATAGATAAATGCCGGTAAAAAACTAAGACCTGTGTGAAAAAAATATATATAAATAATAAAATGTTTTATTTGGAAAAAAAAAAAAAAATAATTACAAGTAGAAATACAAAATAGAAGCAACAAAAGACGACCAGGACTACTACAGTGCCCAAACCATAACTTAAACCAAAGCTGTCCAAACTAAGGCCCGCCAGTTTTTGTTGCTGAATTGGCCCAAGTGATCATGGGTAGCACTTTATATCTGAAATTCAAGTAATTCTATCACTATAACCTCAGTAACATTACCATATATTGTGATTCAGACCTAAAATTTCCCATTCCCAATCGTATTAAAAGTATAACGGATGTGTGAAAGCTGTGTACAAAGCTCCCATCTGAATGACTCAATGTACGGCCCTCCGCCACAAACACATTGTCTTGCCTAAGGATACAATGGCAGCAAAAACTGGTGAATTTCGCATCTCTTAGTCTTAAAACTGTACAAAATTGTTCTTAAATTTTATCCACGTCCCAAAATCCATGTCACAAAATATATAAATGGATCACTATGGGAACTAGTACAGCAATATCTTGGCTGATTTTTATTTTTTCATTTGTTGTTTTCCTGTTGCTGTTTCCCAAAGCCATGAGCACGTTATTGTTATGAGGAGTGGAAATGCTGTATTTTGTGGTTCAGTTCATAACACTAAAAGTATGAACATGTTTATGGAAACTGTTTGGGGAGATATGAATTTATAGAGTCATAAATGTTGTGAGTTTGGAGAAGGTGAGAATCCGGAGAGAGGGACTTCTGCCAGGACTTTTATGAGTTTGTGTTTGGTTTACCTCAATGTTTTTATTTTGTTTTGTTTTTTATTTTGCAAACAGAACCAACATCCTGATCCAACTTTTATTTAAAGGGCCCATATTACGCTATTCCCTTATAATGTTTGTTTCCTGTTTTGGTTTATTCACACGTTTAACGCACACATCCTGCATTTTTATGTTGAGTTCAAACAGAAAACACTCTGTTCCACCTTGTGATGTCATGTGGTAATACAGGAATTGTTCAGCTGTGTTTTTAAACACCTTCACGAGAATCATTTGGATAATTTCAGCCCTGGAATATCCAATATCTACTAAACAAAAGGTAAAAGGTAAAAGCTGGTAAAACTACTGCTTCATGACATCACAAGGTGAAACAGAGCATTTTCAGCTTTTGGAGATGTAGATAAAAAAGACTAAAAATAAAGGATTACTCAAGTATGTAACAAAATACAACTCTGGGTTTGTTTATGATGATACCAACATTATAACACGGCTTAATTTTTTGTGTAATATAGGACCCTATTCCACAGTATGATATTAAACACCTCTGCTTTACATTTATTAAATTACAGGTGCTTTTATAGCTAAAAAAAACTAGAAAAACAGACATTCTGACTGTGAGCGATTTGCCTCTCCACAGATCTGACCTGTAACTTGGTCTGGTTTAGTCTCCATGAAGATAGAAAGGTTTAATGCCATACTGTGAAACATCCCAGATAAAGCAATAACATCCCCAGGGAGAAAAGTATTTGACGGACCCTCCACCAGAAAAGTTACACAGTGCACCTTTAAGTCTGTATAGTTCTTCATTACACTGTCTATCTCAGTAAATGAAACCACATCAGGATCATCTTTGTTTACCATAAGAGCTGTGAAGCGCACTGGTCTCTGGCTACCTGTTAACTGGCCTGGCGTGTTCACGCTTGGAGTAGATCTGGGGCAGTTGTGGGGAGCAGATGAGTGGGATTTGCCCCTGTCTCTCACGTTTAACATTCTTCGTCATGGGCAGGAGCTCGGGCCAAGACTTCACCGACATTTTGAGCTCAGATTGGGGTGGTTTTCAAGTTCTCAGCGGGGTTTGTAAACTTAAGTAAAAACTGTTGGTAGGATTGTGTAGTTTTTTTTTAGCACGTTATGGGGATAGGCTATGTAGTTTCTGTCATTGTCTATTCTTACATGTCTATTTTTATCTGGTTTCTGGAGTTATCAGATTATGAATTAACAGTTACTTCTGATGTGCGTAATCAGATTCCTTTCAGACACCTCTGCAGGTTCTGACCAAAAAAAATTATACAAACAAATGTGGCAAAGACAAAAAAATGAAAATGTTAAAGATTATTTCTCTTTGTTTTCCAAATATAAAAGTTACTCTTAAAATGCAATGAATGACTGATACCAGGCATTTCTAAAGCTGATTTCTTTCTGCAAGTTTTGACAAAGGAAAATTATGCAAACTAATGTGACAATGAAAAATTTAAATGTGAAATACTGAAAGAGTTATTCTGAAATTCACTATCTTTCGTTTTCCAAATATATAATTGTACTAAAAGTATATTAATTTTCCAACAATAATTTTTTTGTAAAGGCTTAGCTGAGATTTTGCGGAGTTAAGAGATAAGTTTACAAGCTTAAATGGTATAGTATGCTTTTTATTTGTAGAGGGCAATATACAACAGTACAGTAAAGGCCCTATATTATGCAAAACTGACTCTTTTAAGCCATGTTAGAATGTTGTTACTGCATCAAAAACACACCTGGAGTTGTGTAGTTTTCAAGTTAACAGCTACATTTTACCTTTCGTTCAGTAGAGATCAACTATTCCAGGGTTGAAGTTACCCAAATGATTCTAGTGAAGGTGCATGGAGTTTAAAAACACGCAGGAGCACTTCCTGTATTACCACATGACATCACAAAGTGGAACAGAGCCTAACTCAGCCTATGTGTGCAGGGTTTGTGTGTTAAACATGTGTGAATGAAACCAAACACAACTCCAGGTCTGTTTGTGATGAGAAAACAACGTTATAACAGAGATCGGAAAATAGTGTAAAATGGACCCTTTAACCAGGACAAAAGCTGGTGCTAATTTACCCCTGTAGACCCTGAACAGGATGGTGGAAATACTGAAAAATACGGATATAATGTCTACAAGAAAATAAACAAAAACTGGACACATGGGTCAGATTTGCTTTAGGAAACACAAAAGATAAAAAGTTCAAATGAAAATATCCACAGAGGTCTATTTATTGAGATGAGTTGCTTGAAGATTGCAATCTGCACAAAAACCCTGCACTTTAAAGGGCCCATATTACACTATTTTCTCGTCTATATTATAATGTTGTTTCCTCGTCAAAAACACACCGGGAGTGTTTTGTTTCATTCACACATGTTTAACACACAAACCATGTGTAATACACAAAGTGCTTCACTGTATTTTTAAACTCCACACACCTTCACTAAAATCATTTAGATAATTTCAGCCCTGAAACTGCCAATAACTACTGAACAAAAGGTAAAAGGAGCTGTTGAAAACTACCGCTTCATGACATCACAAGGTGGAACTGAGCATTTTAAGCTTTGGAGATGTAGACAGACTAATAATAAAGTTACTCAAGCATTTGTGAATGAAACAAAACACAACTCCAGGTATGTTTTTGATGAGGTAACAACATTCTAACACAACTTAAAGCTCACAAGAGTCAATTTTGCATCATATAGGACCTTTAGCACACAGACTCTTTCAATAAATATGACTGATTTTATAAGCTTGTCTGGGACTCTGCACCTGCCATTACATGTTACCATGGCGACGCCTTTGTTAATTCGCAATTGTCCTCGGCCAGTCAGCAATACTACACCACGAGTGAGATGAGCGCGGCTATGAGGGCCTCTATATTCCCAAAGTGGATTCCTCTTGGCTCCGGCCCATGTTATTCCACACGGAGCAGATTCCCAGAGTTCTGTTTTAGGTGTAATCATCTAATTTTAGAGAGGCACAGAATGGATTAGCGCTGCTTGTATCTTTAGCTAAAGGCTCCTGTCCTTCAAGTTCACACCTTCAACAAAACTGCCAATCTACATACTGACCCCCTCTGCCTGACCCGTGCTTTTGCTTTTGTTACTGAAGTAAAAGTACAGCTACTGGAGCAAAGAAATACTCAAGTAAAAGGAAAAGAATCACATGATAAAATCTGATTAAAGGTGCACTGTGTAGCTTTTTGGTTGGGGGGCCGTCACCTGCTTGTTTCTATGGATATGCCATTGCTTTGCCTGGAATGTTCCACAGTATGACATTAAACAGCTCTACTTTACATATATTCAATTACAGGTGGTTTTATAGCTCAAAAATACCTAGAAAAACAGACATTCTGACTGTGAGTGAGGTCGCCTCTCCACAGATCTGACCTGTAACTTGATGTGATTTGGTCTCCATGAAGACAGAAAGGATTAATACCATACTGTGGAACATTCTAGACAATAACATTTCACTGGAGAAAAGCATTTGATGGACCCTCCACCAGAAAAGTTACACAATGCACTTTAAGTAAAAGTATATAGAGCAAAGAAATACTCAAGTAAAAGTAAAAGTATCAAGTATTAACGTACCCATTTAAAAATGTACTTAAAGAGTAAAAAGTATTTTGCACATTTTTGAGATCTAATAAAGCTTCAAATGTGGTGATACTGATGTTTGTATTTTTTGTTTGCTCAAACTATGAATGTGTTAAAAAATAAACCCTCAGCCTTTTCAGCAGATATTAAACTGTAATAAAAAATACTTTTACTTTTCAGTTCTGTTCAAACATGTAGTGGAGTAGAAAGTACAGGTACCTGCTTTCAAATGTAATGAAGTAAAAATAAAAAGTGTCCACACCAAAATCTAATCAAGTAAAGTACAGATACCTAAAACTATACATTACTGTATAGTACTTTACTACTTTTACTTCGTTATGTTCCACCACTGGTCCTGACCCACACTGCTTTCCTGATTCAAAAACCACACGTTACATCACTATATTTAAAATTTCCTCCCAAATCTCCCCTTCGTCGGCTCGTTAGTGCTTAAACCCTGCAAAAACTCAAATCTAGCCAAGTTAAGAAGACTTGAATTAAGAAAGATTTGAGTAAATTTCACTTGGCAAGTAAAATGATCTACCAATGGAAGAAGACTTTTTGTACTTGAAATAAGAAAATACATCTTGCTACACTTGAAGGTGCATTGTGTAACTTTTCTGGTGGAGGGCCCGTAAAATGCTTTTCTCCATGGAGATGTTATTGCTTTTGTTGGGATGTTTCACAGTATGGTATTAAACCTTTCTATTGTCATGGAGACCAAACCAGACCAAGTTACAGGTATTATAGGTATTTTTGAGCTATAAAACCACCTGTAATTGAATAAATGTAAGATAGAGCTGTTTATAATGTCATACTGTGGAACATTCCAGGCAGAGTAATGACACATCCATAGAAACAAGCAGGTTATGCCCCCCAGCCGAAAAGTTACTTAATGCGCCTTTAAGATATGAAAAATAACAACTCTTTGCACTTAAAACTTTACTTGTCAAGTTAAATCTACTCAAATAAAGTAAAAATGTTCTTAATTTACGTCACTTAACTCACCTAAACATCGCTTTTTACAGTGTAAGTCGGCAGGGGCCCTTCCACCGGGGTTCAAGCTTCACATGCTGATATTGAAAAACAGATGGAAATGAAATCACGATGAGTCCATGTTTCAGTTACGCCAAAGACAACTTCTGGCATGACGGACATCAATTTAAAAACCTCTGTTTGTAATTGCGCGTCAATTAAATCTCCGGCAGGTTTATAATGAGAAACAGGTGGATGGAAGAAAGTGTGTGCTATTGTACGGAACCAAATCAAACCAAATCAAACAAAATCAAACGTGGGTAATTTCATGTAAAAATAGATCTGAGAAAATTTCAATAAAACAGGGACTTTGTATTTTTTATGTCATCAAAGGCCTGTTGCGTCAAGCTCTAATATTCTAGTAAATTCAATATCCATGGGTTTCAGAGTGATGAAAAATTGGATTGTTTACCATTTAAATGAAAAAAAAAAGGTGCACATATATATATATATATATTCTGAATGGTCTGAAGAAGTCTAAAGCTTACAACCATGCATTTCTTTCATTATTATTCTTTTTGTAGGCTAAATATTATTATTGTTAACTGCCAATTATTGTATTAAAAACAGTAAAAAGTAATGTTTGGATAGTAATGACAATTATTTTAATTATTTTTAAATTAAATGCAAATTGTTAAAGGTTATAGGACATCTTTGTATGTTGCCATGGATACGTGGTTAGACAACGTGAACTAATTTCTTGTTAAAAAAAATAAAATAAAGTGTAACAAAGTGTACAATAATATGAACATGGCTTAGAATTAATGAGGACACTTTTAGGTTAATTATTTTGGTTTGACAAGATCAAACTACAATATATTTTTACGCAAGCAACAGGCAAGGAGATTAAGAAACTCCTGATCAGTTATAGACACTAAAATGGCTAGAGATGATCTGTTTTCAGAGCTGTATTTAAATGTCTAAAAAGGTTAGGTTATGGGCCATTTGTAGTAAAAAAAAAATAATAATAATGATAATAAAATCATGACCTCAGTTAGAGAAAATAACAGGCAGTGAATACTTTGAAAATGTATTTAGTTACAGAATACTAAATACCTGCATTAAAATGTATTTTATAACATGCTCTGATACATGGGCCAATCAGAGTACTGTATTCTGAATACTTAATACTTTTACATCGAGTTTCACGTAAATTACAGCGTAAAAACGCAACATAGAATTAAAAAAACAGCTCTATATTAGTTTAACCGTTTCTTATCTATTTCCTATCACTGATCAATGAGGAAAAAAATCACACATGCACCACATGACCTGTGGTTTTGTATTTTTCTCGCTACTTTAAGCCCTAAATTATGCGATAAAATACCACCATGTATTCCTCTGATTTTAGAAAAGTCACTTAAGTATTTGAATACCACTAAATGAAAAAGTAACTACACCTAAATACAGTTACTCAAAATCAGTATTCTGAACATATTTTCTCGGTACATGGATTCAGTTACTTCCCAACACTGTATAGAAAGTTCTAATAAAAAAATGTTGGCTGGAAATCGCCCGGGGTCACACGCACCGGAGCACTGGGACTAATCATGCGCTTCACACGGTTCGTTTAAGATAAATGTTTGTCATACTTCGTCCGATTACTTTGGCAAGCGCTAACAGTGCGCTCTAATTGGCGTAATTCCGCTAAGCTAATTGCACTTGTTGCGCACAAATTGGCTGCACTCAATTACCTTCATGTGTCCGCGGAGAAACAATAATATTTACAGAGGTGGTCGGTCCTAATCAGATCAGAGACTCAAGTATTCAAGGGCTATAGTTGTGTTTTTAATTCTGTTTTTGGTATTTAATTTGTACAGTTAAAGGTAAAGTAAAACATGTATTGGTAAATGAAAAAGATGTGCCATCGTTACAGAATTTACGCGTTTACTGATTAGCCAACTGACAAAAACTTTTATAATTGAGTGTAATGCTATTCTGTGAAATCCTACATTTATGGTAAATCATACACATTTTACGTGTGTTTTTGACCATTTGTTTAGTGACGTTTATTCAGTCTGTGCGTCTTTCTCACTTTACCAGAGAGACTTTAAAAAAGCACCGTAAAAAAGCACTGTTAAAACTTTATTTGTCGATGGTAAAAATGTGTTCTCGCCGATTTTGTGTGTGGCTAAAAGTAGCCTACCTGAGTCATTAATTTTATCCATAATTACGCGCGTAATCTGTGCGTAATTACGAGCGCTCGCAGAGATAAACACGACCCTGAAGCGAGCACAATAAAATCCTTTTACGACATCATTCAAGTGCTTAAACTCACTCACCATACGCATCCCAGTGACTTCCCTTCTGCGTATTCAGCCCCTACGGTCCGTCTTGGTCTGGAGCAGGAGCGTAACAAGTGTCCGGGTCCAGCGCGTCCGGAGAGTGAGAGGGGAGCGGTCGAGAGGGGACAGCACGCCGGCAGCGGGGCACAAGGAGCCCTGGAGGACAGCGGGACGGCTCGTGAGTGATGGGAGGTGCGTCTTCTTCTTATAGAAACTCAACCCAAACGCGCCCACCTCACTGCGCACCTCTGCCAAGTTGATTCATGCTAACGTTTAAACGAGAGCTTGATAAATAGGCTACTTGCTCAGTTCAAGTTTACAGTTTCAAACGGCAGTCAGTGCGCGCTGTGGTGCCGTAAATGAATTATATTGCCGAGTGTGACACGTTTATTCCAAACCTGTTAGGACGTTTTAAATGCGTCGCTGTTGCAAAGGAAACTACGGGCGTAAAAGCGTATTTGGGTGCTTGTCACTAATTTAGATCAAACCACAATGGAGATATATTATTATTATTATTATTATTATTACAGTAATCTCAACCCCTAAACCCCGCAGATAACAGTAATTTAATCATGCTTTAATAAAACTCCCTCTGTGTCTGGTGGAGTTGCTTTGTCTGGGATGTTTCACAGTATGGTTTTAAACCTTTCTATCTTCATGGAGACCAAACTAGACCAAGTTACAGGTCAGATCTGTGGAGAGGCGACCCCGCTCACAGTCAGAATGCCTGTTTTTTGTTGTTTTTTTTTAGCTTTAAAACCAATTGTAATTTAATACAAGAAAGGTAGATCTGTTTAAGGTCATACTGTGGAACATTCCAGGCAAAGCAATAACATATCCATAGAAACAAGCAGGTGACGGACCCCCCAACCAAAAATTTACATAATGCACCTTAAAACATGGTATTCTAAGATAAAAAAAAATTGAAAATGGGCCTACCTTAAAAAGTTCAGTTTAGAATTTGCAGACATTTGACATGTGGTTATGTCACCTGTCCAAACTTGAATTAAATGAGTTGATAGACATGTTATCATTATCTGTTTAATTCACTTCTTATTTTGGTCTTTTCGATAATTGATTAATAGCTCTTTATTTAGAGTGGGAAAATGTCAAACTGAAAGCCACAGCTGTAATGTTCAATTCTGTGGTGAGCTGTATTCTTAAAGGAGCACTGCATAACTTTTTTGGTCTGGCACCTGCTTGTCTCCATGGAGATGTTATTACTTTGCCTGGAATGTTACACAGTATAGCATTAAACGTCTATCTAGCATTTATTTCATTACTGTTTTTTAATTGGTGCATTCATGCATTCTTACTGTTACTGGGGCCGCCTCTTCACAGATCTGACCTGTAACTTGGCCTGGTGGTGATGTCTCCATGGAAATATGTATGTTTATTGCCATACTGCAGAGCATTCCAGCCCAAAGCAATAACATCTTCATGGATACAAACTGGTGGTGGATCCTCAAAGTTACGCAGTGCACCTTTAAAGGTCCTATATTACACAAAATTGACTTTTGTGAGCTTTAAGTCATGTTATAACGTTGTTACCTCATCAAAAACATTTCATTCACATGTTTGAGTAACCGTTTATTATTAGTCTGTCTACATCTCCAAAGCTCAAAATGCTCTGTTCCACCTTGTGATGTCATGAAGCGGTAGTTTTCAAGGTATCAGCTACTTTTTACTTTTTGTTTAGTAGAGACTGGCAATTCCAGGGCTGAAATTATCCAAATGATTCTAGTGAAAATTTATGGAGTTCAAAAACACAGGAGATCACTTCCTGTATTACCACATGACATCACAAGGTGGAACAGAGTGTTTTCTGTTTGAGAGAAGAACTCAGCCTAAATATACAGGATTTGTGTGTTAAAACTGATAGAAAACAAATTATAGCATAGATCAGAAAATAGCTTAATATGGTCCCTTTAACAATATGAACTCTTATTGTCCTCTTAATAAAATTGTTGCCATGGCGAACTTGTTAAAGCATTACTAATCCATCAAACTCTGTATTGTGAAACTGCAGGCTGTCACGGTGGTTTAAGAGTTGACTCTAATAATTACACTTAATATCTGTGTTGTTTAGATTGATTGCAGTCCCATTGCACTGAGATAGCTTCGGGGTCTACAAATTGGCACGGCGTTGCACCTGTCAAACCACCTGACATTTTTGCATCTAAGTATGTTATTAATTATGGAGGAAGAAGGATTCAGTTTTGTTACTTAAAGGGCCCATATTACGCTATTTTTTGATCTATGTTATAGTGTTGTTTCTTCGTCACAAACAGATCTGGAGTTGTGTTTTGCTTCATTCACACATTTAACACACAAATCCTGCATATTTAGGCTGAGTTCTTCTCTCAAAAAGAACACACTGTGATGTCATGTAGTGATACAGGAAGTGCTCCACTGTGTTTTTAAACCCCATACACCTTCACTAGAATCATTTGGAACTGGAACAGAGCATTTTGAGTTTTGGAGATGTAGACAGACTAATAATAAAGATTTACTCAAACATGTGTGAATGAAACAAAACACAACTTCATGTTTTTGAGGAGGTAACAGCAGACAGCAGACTGAAAAGTTTAATACCATACTTTGGAATACTGGAGGTAACGCAATAACATCTCCATGGAGACAAGTAACTGACGGGCCCTCTACCAGAAAAGTTACACAGTGCACCTTTAAGTAAAGTACAGATACCCAAAATTTATACTGAAGTACAGAACTTTACTACCTTTACTTCATTAAGTTCCACTACAGATAATTTATATTCAATACAAACCACAGAATCACTAGTGACTTTACAACTACAAACCCACAAACAGTTCTATATTTCCTGGCCCTGCTGTCAGCGGTCCAATGAGAGAAGATCTGAGCGACACTCTAACTATTTAACACACAAATCTGAGGCACACACACATCTGAACACACCTGGGGAAACAGTCCTCGGGGGAAGTCATCAATCAGTTTTATGGTTTTCTCTGGGAAACTTTCCTCCGCTCCAATCAAGCCACTACTGCCTCACTCTCTCTCTCTCTTTCTTACCCTCTGTCTCGCTTGCTCTCTCTCCTCTTTCTCTGTCTCTCTCTTACCCTCTCTCTCTATCTCTTTTGTCTCACTCTCTCTGTTTCTCTCTCTCCCTCTTACCCTCCTCCCTTTTACCCTCTCTCTCCCTCTCTCTCCCCTCTTACATCCCACCTCTCTCTCCCTCTTACCCCCATCTCTCTCTCTATCTTCCTCTCTCTCCCCCCTCGCTTTCTCTCTCTCACTTTACCTCGCCCTTGCTCTCTCCTTCTTTCCCTCTTACACACTCTCCCTTTCTCCCTCTTACCCTCTGACTCTCTCTCTCCTCTTCTCCTCCAGCTCTCTCCTGCCCTCCCTCTCCCTCTCTCTTTCTTTCCCCTCCTCTCTCTCTTTCTATACATTTCCATCTGCATCAGTTTTGCTTCACATCTGAGAACGATCCACCTCGAGTCAATTAGCTTCAGACATTTTCCCCATTCTGCACATGGGGATAATTGGAGAGGGTCCGGGGTGAGATCTTCGCCTGGACGATACAAGATAAGACTCCTCCAAGTGCCCCCAATTTGCCCGCCAGTGGTAATAAACCCGACGAGGGGGATCTATACATTGTAGTGAATGTTCTTTAGTGGCCATGAAAAGATGAATTCAACCAGGACTAAGTGCTCGGTGCAGAGACATGCCTGGGAGCAGATCAGGAAAAGGTTTTCTCTATTATGCTAATATCGAAAAGCTCTGTTCTTTTCTCAATTATGTTAATGTTGACATAACTTGGCTCCTTCTTTAAAGAGAATCTCAAGCCAAATTTTCTGTTGAGTTGAATTGGAACAGTGTGTTGAATATAATTTTTTACAATACTAAAATAAGGTGAATTAAGTTTGTCTGTCCTGGTTCTTTCCTTCATTATCTAAAATTTCGCCCATATTGCCATGTATGAATGTGGTGTGTCTGCCGTTGGTGATGGTAAGAGGAGATGATGGCGCAGAATGGCAGCCTCTCTTCTGTCAGGCTACCCCAGGGCAGCTGTGGCTACATTATTGTCTTACCACAAACAGTAACACCAGTAAGGAATGAATGAATAATGCTCAGACTAATGCATTATAATGATTCTTTTCTCCTCTAATGTCCAAAGCCATTCATTTTTATTACGTAAATTTACTACGATCTTTTAGCCATGTTATAATGTTGTTACCTCGTTAAAAACATACCTGGAGTTGTGTTTTGCTTCATTTGCACATGTTTGAGTAATTCTTTATTATTGGTCTGTCTACATCTCCAAAACTGAAAATGCTCTGTTTCACTTTGTGATGTCATGAAGCTGTAGTTTTCAGGTTAACAGTTACCTTTTACCTTTTGTTCAGTAGAGATGCCCAGTTCCTGGTCTGAAATCATCCAAATGATTCTAGTGGAGGTGTATGGAGTTTAAAAATATTGTGAAGTACTTCATATATTATCACATGGTGGAACAGAGTGTTTTCCGTTTGAGAGAACTCAAACAAAACTCCAGATATGTTTGAGAAAAAAACATTATAACATAGATCAGAAAATAGCGTAATATGAACCCTTTAAAGTTGATATACATGTTTTGATTTCTTGCAGCTTTTGTATGTTCATTAATACACATTGTCCCTTTAAATAAATAAATCTAAAAGTCTATCTGATTTGTCTTGCGCTCACCTCCATGAAACCAGATCCACTATTAACTGGGAGATGTTTCTTAGATGCCCTCCCTGTACCCGGCTCTGGCCCCCTCACCACCAGCGGGGCTTCAAGGGGATCGAGTTACGCCCCCCCTGACCTCCTCCCGTGTGCCGTCTACTACTGTACCACCAGAGGAAGCAATGGACACGTTTTGGACATGACCTGGTCTCAGATGGTGACCTAGAAGATAAACAAAACAGAATCAATACAAATACATTTTCTACAAACACTAATATAATGTACTCTGTCGCTCTAAAATGTCACTTAAAGGTGCATTGTTTAACTTTTTGCTTGGGGGTCCGTCACCTGCTTGTTTCTATGGATATGTCACTGCTGTCTGGAATGTTCCACAGTATGACATTAAACAGCTCTACTGTCTACAAAGTAATAACATCTCCATGGAGAAAAGTATTTGACAGACCCTCCACCAGAAAAGTTACACAATGCACTTTTAATGCACTTTTTGGTTTCCTCATCACAAACATACCTGGAGTTGTGCTTTGTTTCATTCATGTTTCACACACAAACCCTGTATATTTAGGCTGAGTTCTTCTTTCAAACCGAAAACACCTTGTCATGTCATGTGGTAATACAGGAAGTGCTCCACTGTGTTTTTAAACTCCATACACCTTCACTAGAATCATTTGGATGATCTCAGGCCTATTAAACTAAAGGTAAAACGTAGCTGTTAACTTGAAAACTACCGCTTCATGACATCACAAGATGGAACAGAGCCTTTTGAGCTTTGGAGATGTAGACACTCAATCATACTCAAACATGTGTGACTGAAAAACACAACTCTATGTTTCTGAGGAGGTAATACCATTATACCATGACTTAAAGCTCACAAGAGTAAATTTTCCGCAATACAGAACATTTAAAACTCATTTCCGACGATTCCCAGTTTTACTTCTCTGTTTTCGTACAGTAGTAGAAGAGTGTGTGTTTTTTGTGCAATAAAAAGATGTTTCACAGCTTGGCTCTGAAACACGGAGTTGGCAAAATTACAACTCAGATGGAACATGAGTTTTGTTGCCATGAATCCGAGTCCAGTATTATTGTTTTTCTACTTGTTTCTAGTCTTTCTCGGCATGACTGAGTGTTGACAGCTGCTGGATCGCGAAATCCTCATAACAGATTCGACCTGCTGTCTCTCAGAAGATGAAATGAGAACAATGTTTTTGTCTCCTTCCATACCATTTGCTTTTTCTACAGCAAACATTCAGCTCAGATCGTTTCCAGATGTAGCAGGTTAAGTGCATCTTTCTGACCTGAACACTGCACCATTTTCTTGGTTAAACTTGTTCCAAACCTGTGCTTTTCTTTTATCTAAAACTCAGCTCTCCAAATTGCTAAAACATGCCCTCTGTTCTGTGTGCCCGTATGTAGTGGTGTAGTAGTAGTAGTAGTAATAGTAGTAGTAGTAGCAGTAATGTAGGCACTTCTAACTTTTATGTCAAGAGGTAATGGGGCAGATATGTGCTAAAGACAACTTTTAAGGTGCATTGATAACTTTTCTGGTGGAAGTTTGGTGTAGGTACTGCTTATCTCCATGGAGATGTCATTGCTTCACCTGGAATGTTCCACGGTATGACTTTAAACATATACATCTAGCATTTATTCATTACAGGTGATTCTACTGCTCAAAAATACAATAAATCCTTCTGTGAATAGGGGCAACTCTCCACAGATCTGAATTGTAAACTACTTTTCTGTGTAACTTTTCTGGGTGAGGGTTGGTGGAGGTAGTGATCGTCTCCATGGAGCTGTTATTGTTTTGTCTGGAAGGTCCCGGCATGGCATTTTGTCCGTAAATAAATTCCTATTTCTAATATTGAACTCAAATTCGCCCCTGTAACTACTAGCCTCAGTGAACTTCATTTGTCTGGAGCTGAACGCTATGAGTAACGGCACACTCCCTTAGTCCACTTCTTTATACAGTCTATATGAGTCTAACCCAAATAAGTAAAATAGGCCATCAACAAGTATGGGCTACTGATACCAGCAGCCTACATGGACTCTTGTGTCGTAATATTCTTCATATGTAATTAAAGCTGCACTATGTAACTTTTATACTTTTAATCTATTTTCATGGAGACAAGCAGGTGACGCCCAAGGTCAAGTTACAGGTCACATGTCAAAAAATTAGCACAAGTTAAAAAAAAAAACATGTTTTAGCCCTAAAATGTCTGTAATTGAATAAATGCAAAAAAATTAGAAAAATAAATCACTTTGATGTTAAATGTGGAAGATTTCTGGCAAAGCGATAACATCTCCATGGAAACAAGCAGGTTGCACAACCAAAGTTACATAGTTCAGCTTTAAAAAGACTAAGAACAACATAGAAGGATGTAAAATTGTTCTTATTTCTTACAAAATCTGCACATTTCAAACGTCTTACAGTAAAGACTACATTAGATTAGATTAATATTAAATGTGTTTTCTGTGGTGAAGTGTCGTTACCTTAGCCCTCTCTCGTTGGCACTGCACTATAGCGCCCTCATGCGTCTGTCTGTGGAACACGAGGTGGAGGTTCAGGTAAAGTAATAGTGGACAACTTTCCTGTCGCAGCCAGGCCCAGAACAAAGCAAATTATTGTATAAATATGAGCACTACAGATACTCTTACCATTCCTTGTATGTATGGTCCTTTTTTTCTTTTAATCTAGACAATTTTTTCTTTTAATCTAGACTATCTGCATTTACCAGCCTCCATTACAAGTGCATTTCTCCACTGTGAGATCAATCGAAGTTCTATATTAGCCATAAACTGCATAAAGAATTTATATATACAGTTTATGATATTATCTCCAACTCTGTATTCAACTGGAAACATAATGTTAAACCTTATACTTTGTGACTTGTGGTTTTGACCTTTTCCACACTGAGATGAAAATGCGTTTCTGTATTATTTTCATCTACAAATTATAAACTTCAAATAAACATTGTAGGCAAGTTGACTGAGCGCAATTCCGTAGAACCCTGAGCCATGAGGGTGAGAAATGAAATAGAAGTCTTATTTTGATCTGCTGTAGATTAATTATCCTTATCTAACTCTGGCATCAGCTAGTCATCCCTGGAGACAGAGCGCATGCGCATCACCCTGGCTCAGCTGTCTGCAGATGTGGCTGTAATAATCAAAACTGCTTCTCCTGTAGTTTTTAAAATCTAACAAGCTATGAAAGTTTCCATTTTTGTGCTATTTTGGGTCACGATCGTCGATGCATCAAATGAGGACGAGAGATTACCGAATAAATGCGAAGGTAAAGGGGAAATCCAGTAGTTAGTAGCAGAAAAATGCCATTCAGTTCAGGGAGACAAAGGCATTTTGTTAACAACTTTTACAAAATTACAATTTACGACATTTATTCCACGTGTATTTTCTTATTCACACGTAAATGCTTTCTGGTGTCATGTATGGAAATATGTGTAGCCCATTGATTTGTGAAGAAATGTAAAATACTGTTGTGGCCCACTACTGTGTTTTTATAGTAGTAGTAGTAGTAGTAGTAGTAGTAGTAGTAGTAGTATTAGATATAATAGCCTATAGATTGAGTAGTGTTCATTTAGGAGCATATGACCTAGTAGTAATGATCTCTGAAACAAGAACTACAAAAATAAAAGTACAAAAATAAAAGTACAAATTAAATTATATGAGACAAAACTATGATGAGCTACATGTATAGCTATGCAAAGTGTTAAATGATTTCTATAGATTAAAGTTCCTCTCCTGTTGTATTTTTTTTCTTCCTTACAGTGTGTAAGTTCCTGACAGTAGAGCTCCAGGAGGCTCTAGAGAAGACTGGACGTTCCAGAGAGGTCCTGGAGCTGGGAGAGGTGCTGGACACTGGGAAACGGAGGAGGAAAATTAAATACAATACATCGTATGTACTTCAGACAGGAGCAGAAGACTAAAACTAGGATAACTAGTGATGAGACGTTTGTGAACAAGTCTGCGCTTTGGAACAGTTCCTTATTGTCATTGGTTGGAACCAGATACAATTTTTTAAAAGAACCAAATCTTTTTCTGTCTAATTTTTAAGTATTTTACACTGATTAACGCTGAACCAACACAAAGATCAGCACAGAAACAGAGCAGACAACACAAGTGAGAGCTTTGTGCACAAAATACATATTTGGCATCGTGATGACAGTTGAAATAAAGGTTCTTTTTGACCGACCAGTGTGTTGTTACCCGATACCTTGACATGTTTCAGATGCCTTCTGGATCTTTCGTCAGAAGGGTCACGTGATGCAGTTATGGTGACGTGTCTCACCAGCTGATCAACACAGACTCTTCTGAACGGTGCAGAAGGCATTTGCAACATGTGTATGCATGTGTGTATGAATGTGTGTGTGTATGAATGTGTGTGTGTATGTATAAACAACACACTGGTCTGTCAAAAAGAACCTTTATTTAGTTATAACATTGGAAGACCGAAATTAATCTCAGTTTGTTTGTTTTTATTATCATTACTGTAGTTTTATTTAGATTATGCTTACTTTCAAAGGGTAAACACACTCCCACTCTCAGTTTGAAGTTTTTTCAACAAACCTGAGCCTTTGTCATTTCTCTCTGTGATTCGTTTGTTGTTAAAATTAGTTTTTACATTTGGCTTCTGTCATAAAAAAACAGTAAAAGAGCCAGCTCTTTGAAATGAACATATCCAAAAGATTCAGATCCCATAAAAGACCTGAATGTCCCATCACTAAAAATCACATCTAAATGTGTTTTGTTTTGTAATTTCAGTGAAACTCGGTTGACAGAGGCCGTGGATAACATATGTGAGCGTATCCTGCAGTATAATGTTCATGCAGAGCGGCCGGGGAGCCTTCGATATGCAAAGGTAAACCAATATGAGCCTGTAATATGGGCCTTCCTCCACCACCAAGTCTTTAATACTTAATGACCATTTCTCTGTGGCTAATGGAGTGTCTCAAAATAGAGTGTTTTTTTGCTTTATTTCATAGTTTGGCTTGCCTAGTTTATATATTTCAGGCAAATGTAAGGACCAAGGACAAATATATGTGTTGCTATTATAGTGAGAGGTTTTATGATTATTTACAATTATTGACACTGTCCAAACAAAGGTAATTTTCCATATTCCTGTCGTATGTGACCATGCAGCTCTATGAAGTCAAACTTTCTGAATGATTAACTGAAGTAAATGAATCTTACAACAGTTTTTAAAGGGCCCATATTACGCTGTTTTCTGATCTATTTTATAATGTTATTTCCTTATCAAAAATATATCTGAAGTTGTGTTTTGTTTTATTCACTCATGTTTAACACATAAAATTTACATATTTAAATCTCTTTTTAATATTTAAGTCTCTATTTTAGTCTTCTCTAAAACAGAAAACACTGTGTTCCACCTGGTGATGTCATGTGGTAATACAGGAAGTGCTCTACTGTGTTTTTAAGCTCTACACACCTTCACTGGATATGTTTTGCCCTGGAATTGCCGGTCTTTACTAAACAAAAGGTAAAAGGTTGCTGTTAACTTAAAAAAAATTACCACTACATGACATCACAAGGTGGAACAGAGCATTTTGAGTTTTGGAAAGGTAGACAGACTAATAATAAAGAGTTACTCAAACATGTGTGAATGAAATTAACACAACTCCAGTATGTTTTTGGTGAGGTAAACACATTATAACATGGCTTAAAGCTCACAAGAGTCTTTATGTTTTTGACTATATAGTGAATTGAATTTTAATTCAATTCACTATATTGGCCAGGTCGTCGTTGAAAATGAGAATTGGTTCTCAACCGACCTACCTGGTAAAATAAAGGTTAAATAAAAAAATAAAATAAAATAAAATATTTTACTTAGAAAATTCCCACAATTATTATTTTTTAATCTTTATGATTATATTATGACCTGTACAATCACAGAATAACCAATCTTTACATCCCAATTAGCTACATAAAAATACATTTTACAGAATTATCCTCCTTTCTGTGTCCTTCAGGGTGCCAGTCAAACGATGACCACCCTGAAGAACCTGGTGCACAAAGGAGTGAAGGTGGACCTGGGGATGCCCTTTGAGCTGTGGGACGAGCCATCTGTGGAGGTGTCGGACATGAAGAAACAGGTACATCTGTTTTACAGCACAAATGAACAGAGGATTATAAGAATAGTTTTGCTTTTTCTGTCACTTAAAGGTTGTATATTACACAAAATTGACTCTTGTCAAGTTTAAGCCATGTTATAATGTTGTTAGGTATGTCAAAAACATACCTGGAGTTGTGTTTTGTTTCATTCACACATGTTTGAGTAATCCTTTTTTATTAGTCTGGCTACATCTCCACAGCTCAAAATTTCCACTGTGTGATGTCATGAAGCGGTAGTTTTCAAGTTAACGGCTATCTTTTACATTTAGTCCTGCAAAGATTGGCAATTCCTAAATATGCAGGGTTTGTGTGTTAAACAAGGGTGAATGAAACAAAACTCCAGCTATGTTTTTGATGAGAAATTAGTATAAAATCATTATAACAGATCAGAAAATGTCGTAATATGGACCCTGTAATATTAAACTGGCTGTATCTACTTGTCAGTGTGAGACGATGCTGGAGGAGTATGAAGAGGTCGTGGAGGACTGGTATTTTCATCATCAGGACGAACGGCTGGAAAACTTCCTCTGTTTGAATCATGTGCTCAGAACCTCAGACCAGGGTGAGAGAGGCTTTATATTATCTTTGTTCACGTAAAGGTTTCAAAATAGTACAGCCAAAAATCACACTGATGAGCTAAATATACTGCAAACGAAAATAGGTTGTTGTATTGTATCTTTAATCTTGAAATGTTTTGGTGGTGATGCATAAAAAATCAGTAAATTCATTATGGTCAGATTATTTTAAAATAAAGCACAGATTAAAGTGTAATAAAGCATCAGTGTGCATTGTGTCACCATGGTAACTTATCATGTTATCAATAGGTAACATTTTTTTCTGTTCCTTCTCTAGCATGTCTGGAGGAGGTGTGGAAGGGGGACATGGGGGCCAAAGGAGGGACAGACACAGCTGAGAATGACAAAAGCAAAACTGAAAATACCCATGATGCATCTGAGCTTTGAGGGAAAAAAACTGGAAGACCACACTACAACCTGAAACTGAACTAAATAACACATCTTTTGGTAAACGCTGTATTTTTATATGAATTGGTACACGTTTATAAAGGGATTGAAGAATGTATGTTTTATGCACTCCAAAAGCTACACAGTATTTCTGCAATACGGCGTTTTGTTTACAGATTTAGCCATTTTAAACGTGTGAATTAGTTTACATGGTGAAGTCCAATTTAATACTGTTACTGCCGTCAAGGGTACAATGGATGCACTTTTTAAAGGGTCCATATTACACTATTTTCTGATCCATGTTATAATGCTGTTTCCTCATTACAAACATAGCTGGAGTTGTGTTTTGTTTCATTCACACATGTTTAACACACACATCCTGCGTATTTAGGCTGTTCTTCTCTCAAACAGAAAACACTGTTCCACCCTGTGATGTTACAGGAAGTGCTCCATTGTCTTTTTAAACTGCATACACCTTCATTAGAATCATTTGGATAATTTCAGCCCTGGTATGGTACATGTTTGAATGAAATAAAACACAACTCCAGTTATGTTTTTGATGAGGTAACGGGAGGTAATTTTGGAAAACATACTTTACAGATGTTGCCCTGATCTGTTGTAATACCTAGCAATATTTTAAGCAATATTTAATGTTTGTACAAAATAAAGAAACATGTTACATTTTACATCCACATCTCTTTTTTTTAAATTTATTTCAATTAAAAGTGAATGCCAATCACACAGAGCAGCAGAGGGGAAATGTTATAATTTAGTATTTTATTATTTGCACTACGTGATGATTTTTTCTATAATAATGTGTTTTAAATATGGATCTGCTCTATGCTTTTTCATTCTAGGTTATGTTAATAATGTGTAGGGTTTTGGCATATTTATATGTTTGCACTTTGCACCAGCGTACACTACCAGTTAAAAGTTTAGACACACTTTTAAGTTTATTTTTCTTCTTTATTTCCATGATTATTTACCCTGTGGATTCTCACTAAAGGAATCAAAACAAGATGGACACACATGGAGGGTAGTAAACAGAAGATAAACTCAAAATAATCCAGAACATTATTTTAGATATATAAAAAAAAATTATATTCACCCTTTGCTTTAAACCCTGCTTTGCACTTTTGGGATTCCTTGACCTTGACATGGCACAGCTGTGAAGTGAAAATCATTTCAAGAGACTTCATCATAAGCTCACTGAGAAAAGGCCAAGGGTCTGCAGCTCTTGTCAACAAAGCAAAGGGTGGCCACTTTGAGGAAATCACTTTTTTTCTTTGCTGCATCCATAGCGTAAACCTTGCTTAATATATTTGATATCTTCTGTATGTAAATATAAAAAGTAGTAAACATAAAGAAAACAGACCAGAACCTCTCGCCATAAGAACAGTTTCTTCCCCTCTGCCGCTGGACTCATGAACACTTTACGAACACTTTATAACACCTGTACTAAGGACACTTTATAACACCAGTCACTTTAAATAAGTCATGCCACACCACTTGATCTTTTGCACTGTTAGTTTGCACTGTTGTCCTGATGCTTCTGTATATACTAGACTATTTTTATTTTTTATGATATATCTTAATCTTTTTTTTGCATGCTCTTACTTTATTTTTAAACAGTGATACTTTATTATTATTATTCAGTGTTCTATGTTGCACCTCATTACCAAAGCAAGTTCCTAGTCTGTGAATTTGTGTTCACTGACAATGGCAATGAAAAAAACAACACTGAATGAGAGGGTATGTCTGAACTGTTGACTGGTACTGTAGATTCTTGTTTGTGCTTAAATGCAAATACTTCCATAGTCTCTTAGGTTGTGGTTGAGTTTTTATGTCTTATTTTCTTCAGACTGTGTAAGTGACACTGATCTGTTACAGCAGCAGATCTAAGTTCTTCCAGTAAAGCGTCTCCGTGTTGTTCGTTGGTTGCGGCAGTGAAGCGGTTAAAACGGAGGACACGGGCTCTGTGGCTCCGTCTGCCGGTGCCGCTGCTGCTGCGGTCGGGGCCTCTGTCTCGGGTGTCAGGGGCGACCCGCGCGACGGCAACGGACCCTCCCCGAGTCCGCACGAGCCAGGGGCGGGCACGGCGCGCGCACGGCGGGACGTCTCGAGGAGAGGAGAGGACGCAAAAGCGCGAGGCATGTTCCGGTGAGACGTGGTGTTAGTATGAAGAGGACAGGACGAGCACCGGGGAGTACCGGGAGGAGATCACTACAAGCAGCCGGTAAAATGTGCACAGTCACCGGGGAGCGAGGCAGACGTAAGTAGCGTGGTGCATTCATTCATAAAAAAAAAAAAAAAGAAAAAAAAAAAAAAAAGAATTCTTAACGTCATTCTTGCACTTCATATTTTAAGTGTTTGTTCTTAGTGTATTATTTTTTTCTTATAACTTTTGGATCCCGTTTATAATCTTGATTTTACTAACACGGATAAAATTAGGCTATAAAATTCAAATAAGATAAGATAACATAAGATAAGCCTTTATTAGTCCCACAGTGGGGAAATTCCAGTGTTGCAACGCACAGTTCAAGAACAGCAGGAAAATGGAACATGCAATAAAACAAGATAATAGATAATGGCTAAAAAAAATAATAATTTAGAAATAGACTTAAAGATAGACTCTAATTTTGTTCCGGTGGAGCAAAAATATATAATGCAAAATATAAAATATAAAATACAAAAAAAAAAAACAATTCTTATAGCTGTTTATTTAATCTACTAATTCAGTAATTGAATTGGGTGATATCGTCTTTATTAAAAGTCCTATATGAGCTTTAAGGTATGTTATAATATTATCTCATCAAAAACACACCCAAAGTTGTGTTTTGTTTCATTCACACATGTTTGAGTATTTTATTTTTTTTATTGCCTGTCTGCATCTCCCAGTCTCAAAATGATCGGTTTTACCTTGTGATGTCATAAAGTTTACAGCTACTTTTTACCTTTAGTTCAGCTGAGATTGATTCTAGTTAAGGTGTATGGAGCTGAAAAACACAGTGGAGCACTTCTTGTGTTACCACATGAAATAACAGAGTGTTTTTAGTTTGAGAGAAGAAAAGAACTCAGCCTAAATATGCCGGATTTGTGTGTTAAACAAACTCCAGGTCTGTTTGTGATGAGGAAACAACATTAACGCAGATCAAAAATAGCGTAATATGGGCCCTTTAGATACACTTATCATTGAGGTGTTTAAAGTCATATATAAATAGCATATGTTTTTTTTTTATAATTGTATTTTTTCAACACTATACACCTTTGTCTGTGTGAAAAGTAATCGCCGGTGTTTACATGGTGCTTTCCTGTGTGCGATTGTTATGTCACTGTGTGTGTCTATTGTCGGTAAGAGTTAGTATAATGTTACCCAGATTCCTCAGCCTATAGTGACACCTGTCCTGACTTTGCACCCAGTGGACACACACACACACACATTACGAATGAACAACTGATACTTTGCAGTGACGTCATGCTGGGTGTGTTCTACGTGTATCTCTGTGGCAGAATGTTCAGCAGTTACCATGACAAACACAGCTGAAAAAGTTTAACGATTGAAAACTTAAGATGGTGGAGGGTCCGTCACCTACTTGTTTCTATGTGAGAGACTTGTATAAGAAAGTGGACTAAGCGAGTGTGACGTCACCCGTAGCGTTTGGCGCCACTCAGATGAAGCTCGTGATGCTAGAGGTTATAGGAGCGAATTTGGAGCCAGGCTCTATATTATGATTAGGATTTTTTGACGGACAAAATAGCAAAAAAACAAAAAAACAAAACAAAACAAAAAACAGGATCATGTAGAGTGGGGTAATACAAACATTTTAAGACCAAAATGACGAGGCTCACTGCAGCAGTTACAGAGAGAGGGGCCACAATATTCCAGTGTAAGTCAATGGGAGCCAGAGTCAGTAGGAGCCAGAAGAGCCACATGCGAACTTCCTATTTGGAACGTGGCAGCTAGCGCATTAGCTACGTCCATTTATATTTACAGTCTATGGTTTAAAAGCATAAATCATCTCAAATTTAAGTCTAACAGAGCTTCAGACAGAGCAGTGCCCACAGTTAGCATCACACCCCCAGGGAATGTTGATGACGTCAGCTGCAAAGTATCAACAGGAAGATAAGGTCAAAACAGCATTTTTATTAAGCATCAGGGAAATCCAAATAATGACATTTGCTGTTTATATTAGAAGATGTTTGTTTGTTTCTAGGGTTTCCTAAATGACCAAACGAGAGTCATTCAAAGGTGTAACTGCAAAAAAGCAAGAGGAGATTCTACCACAGTTCTAAAGGTAAAGTATATGCATTCAGGGAAATGTTTTTACAGGTATTAAACTCCATACACCTTCACTAGAATCATTTGGATAGCCCTGGAATTCCTAGTCTCTACTGAACAAAATGTGAAAGCTACCTGAACAGATGGGACAGAGCATTTTGAACTCTGGGCTCAAATCTGGATCTCAAATCTAGATCAAACCTGTGCAAGTGTGAACTCAGCCTAAATCTGATCCAGGAAAACCAAGCCTGACTTTGATAACCCTGACTCTGGGGTTATCTTCAGTCTGTCCAGTTTCTTCAGGTTCTCCTCTGAGCTCTGTGTCCTCACATGACCCCAAACCCTCTCACACTAAACCAGGGGCTCCTAACCCACCTCAACACAGATACTCCTGACCCACACATGAGCTGCTGCGTCAGGAGCAGTTCAAATCACTGATGACTAAAACAGTACAGACGTCAGCACTCACCCAGGACCATCACGGACTATGCAGGCCAGGGGCTGTGTAAGGGTCAAGATGTTAGCAATATTAAAGGGCCCGTGTTACACTATTTTCTAATCTATGTTACAATGTTGTTTCCTCATCACAAAATTAGCCGGAGTTGTGTTTTGTTTCATTCACACATGTTTAACGCGTAAATTCTGCATATTTAGGAGTTTAGAGTTGTTCTTTCAAACAGAAAACACTCTCTTCCTCATTGTGATGCCATGTGGTAATACAGGAAGTGCTCCATTGTGTTTTTAAACTCCATACATCTTCACTAGAATAATTTGGATAATTTCAAACTTGGAACTGCTAATCGCTACTGAACTCAAGGTAAAATGTAGCTGTAAACTTAAAAACTACCACTATACGACATCACAAGGTGGAACAGAGCATTTTGAGATTTGGAGATGTAGACAGACTAACAATAAAGGGTTACTCAAACATGTGAATGAAACAAAACACAGCTCCAGGTCTGTTTTTGAGGATGTAGCAGCATTATAACATGTCTTAAAGCTCACAAGATTACATTTTGTGTAATATAGAACCCGAAAAAGCACTGTCTGGATTTTAAATAACTATAGTTTGGTCTTTTTTATCAAGTTAAATTGACTAACCCTTACATTATACACACCTTTTGAACACCTATTGCCTGTTGTCTCATTTATTTGCATTGACAAAATCATGGATTATAATATTCAAAACCTGCAGGATACACCATACCCTTTTAAAACACAATTCAGAACTGTTGCTTGTTCTTGCTGTGCCCGGAATGCTCCACAGTATGGCTTTAAATGCATCTGTCTTCATGGAGACAGGCAGAGGACACCACCAGATCAAGTTACAGGTCAGATCTGCGGAGAGGCGATTCGGTTCACAGTATGAGTGAATGTTTCTCAAGGAGTTTTGAGCAATGAAAAACATGTACTTGAGTAAATGGGAGATAGATCTGTTTAATGCCATACTGAGGAATATTCCAAGCAAAGTAAAGCAATGACATCATAAGCAGGCAAGCAAGTAGCACACTTCTCAACAGAAAAGTTACACAGTACACCTTTAAAATTAAAATGACTAATTTAACCAGTGGTGAAACATAATAAAGTAGTCAAGTACTGTACTTAAATATACATTTTAGGTATCTATACTTTTACAGTGAATACATTTTTACTTTTACTTCACTTCATTCGAGAGCAGGTATCTGTACTTTGTACTCCATGTACTCCACTACATTGTACTCCACTACATTTTTTAACTGGACTGAAAAGTAAACGTATTTTTAATTATAGTTTGAAACCTGCTGAAAAGGCTGAGGGGTTTTATTTTTAACACATTGAACAAGTAAAATATACAAATAAAAATTCAGTTGTTTCTGTTTGACAAAATATCAAAATAACTACATTTGAAGCTTCATTAGATCTCAAAATATGCACAAAATACTTTTACTTTTTAGTCTTTAAGTACATTTTTAAACAGGTACTTTAATACTTTTAATTAAGTAGATTTTTTCATGTGATACTTTTACTTGAGTATTTTGTTTGCTCCAGTATCTGTACTTTTACTTAAAGCTGCAGCATGTAACTTTTTGGCTGGGGGTCCGTCACCTGCTTGTTTCTTTGGATATGTCATTGCTCTGCCTGGAATGTCCCACAGTATGACATTAAACAGTTCTACCTTACATTTATTCATTTACAGGTGGTTTTATAGCTAAAAAATATCTAGAAAAACATGACAATGAAATGAGTGGGGGTTGCCTCTCCACAGATCTGACCTGTAACTGGGTCTGGTTTGGTCTCCATGATGATAGAAGAGTTTAATGCCATACTGTGAAACATTCCAGCCAAAGCAAACGGACCCTCGAACAGACCCTCCACCAGAAAAGTTCCACGATGCACCTTTAAGTAATAAAATGAAATACTTCTTCCACCACTGAATTTAGCTTGTGTATCAAAATTGTTCTTTGCAGTTTTATATTAACCACTTGACTTTATTTCCTCCCTTCAGGTGTCTGTTGAAAATGCCTGAGAGAGTCGTCAATTTCCAGGGCCAAAGTTTCCACAAACTGAGACGCTCCTGTCAGAGACGTGGTGTTGTGTTCAAGGACCCTCTGTTCCCCGCCTCGGCCCAGTCTCTGTTCTTTAAGAGGGAGCCGCCGCCCGGACTGTCCTGGAAGAGGCCCAGGGTAAGAAGGCCATGCATATACTTACAGACATAGTGTTGTCACGATACTAAAAATTCAAACTTGATTTTGATTCTAAGGAATAGGCTTGATACTCAATACCGATTCTGTGATGATAATAAAAATACTCTTTATTTAGACAATAGAATGTGATTTTAGATAAAAAAAAAAGATAAAGATAAAAGTGTACTTTATTGTCAATTCACTATGTAACAGACATTACACAGAGGACTGAAATTGCGTTCCACCGGACTCCAAATGTGCAATTTAACTAAAAACTCACACTCACACATACGCACGCACACATACACACTCATGACATAAAGTGTACACATGCATAAACAAACAGGCAAGCATATACTCTTCCAACAAAAAGGAAGCTTGAGGTAGATGAATGTGCCATATGGAAGGTGCAAAAGTTGTTGAGGTGGAATATGTAAGGTGCAAAAAATTAAAGTGCAATTGCAATTGTAAAGTGCGAGAGTGCTAAGCTGCCTGGACATTATTGTATGTGAGATTGATTTGGATGTCACTAACAATAACAAATGTTCATGGTATCTTCTTCAGTGTGTTGATCAGCCTGATGGCTTGTGGAAAGAAGCTGTTTCTGAGTCTATTTGTGTGGCACCGCATGCTGCAGTACCGCTTTCCGGATGGTAGGAGGGTGAACAGTTTGTGTGCTGGATGGGTAGTGTCCTTGATGATATTGATGCTCTCTTAGAGCAGCGTGATATGTATAAGTCCTGGATGGCTGGTAGGGGTGATCTGATAATCTTTTCAGCAGTCCTCACCACCCTCTGTAGAGCCTTCCTGTCCGCCGCCTAGCAGCTGCCGTACCAGACAGAGAGGCTGCTGGTGAGGATGCTCTCAATAGCACCTCTGTAGAAGGTGATGAGTGCAGAAGTGGGGAGGTTCGCTCTCTTCATCCTGCGCAGAAAGTGAAGGCGTGTCTGTGCTTTTTTGACTAGGGAGGTGGTGTTTGTGGTCCATGTGAGGTTGTCTGTGATGTGCACTCCCAGAAACTTGGTGCTTTCCACAGACTCCACGGCACTGCCATTGATTATGGGTGGGGTGTGTGTACTGTGTTTTTTCCTAAAGTCCACAGTTATTTCTTTTGTTTTGTTGACATTGAGCTGTTGGTTGTTCCTGTCACACCAGTTGATGAGTTGATGTACCTCCTCTTTGTATGCCGAGTCATCATCGTCACTGATGAGACCCACCACTGTTGTGTCATCAGTGAATTTGATGATGTGATTTGATGTGAATCTGGCACAGCAGTCGTGGGTCATCAGTGTGAACAGCAATGGAGACAGCACACATCCCTGTGGAACCCCGGTGTTAATGATGGTAGTCTCTGAGGAGTTTTTGCCGACTCTTACTGTCTGTGGTCTGTTGATGAGAAATTCCAGTATCCAGTTGCATAATGAAGTGCTGATGCCTAGTGTACTCAGTTTGGTCACCAGGTGTTGTGGGATGACCGTGTTGAAAGCGAAGCTGAAGTCAATGAACAGCATCCGTACGTGACAGTTTTTGTTTTCCAGATGAGCCAGGCATAGGTGGAGTGCTGTTGCTATGGCGTCATCAGTGGAGCGTTTGGGGCGGTAAGCAAACTGGTATGGATCCAGAGTAATGGGAAGGCTGGATGTTATATGACCCTTGACCAACGTTTCAAAGCACTTCATCATAATTGGAGTGAGTGCTATGGGTCTGTAGTCATTTAGTGATGAAGCTGGGGCTTTTTTCGGCAGCGGTATGATGGTGGTGGTTTTGAAGCTCTCTGGAAGGATGGCTTGGCTCAGAGAGATGTTGAAAATGTCTGTGAGGACATCTGTGAGTGAGTCTGCACAGTCTCTGAGCACACGCCCAGGTATGTTGTCCGGACCTACAGCTTTCCTGGGGTTCACCTTGAGTAGGGTCCTCCGCACGTCCGCTGGGTCCAGTTGGAGTGCTGTGTTGTCTGAGCCAGTGGGGACTTTTGTCGGTGTGGTGTTGTTTTCTTCAAACCGGCTGAAGAAGATGTTTAGGGAGTTGAGGAAGTCTGTGTTATCCTCGCACGGCAGGGGGGTTGGTTTGTAGTCTGTGACTGACTGGATGCCTTGCCACAGTCGTCTGGGGTCTTTCGTGTCCCTAAAGTGAGAGTGGATTTTCTGTCCATAGGCCCGCTTGGCTGCTCTCACGCCCCGGTGCAGGTTGGCCCTGGCTGCTCTGAGGGCATCCTTGTCCCCGTGCTTGAAAGCAGCATTGCGTGCTCTCAGGAGCTCCCGTACCTCCTTGGTGAACCAAGGTTTGTCGTTTGCTCGTACAGTGACATTCTTGGTGACAGTAACATCATCCATGCATTTGGATATGTATCCAGTTACAGACTCTGTATACTCATTGAGGTTGATGTGCTGGTTGGTAGTGGCTGCCTCCCTGAAAACAGACCAGTCTGTGAGGTCAAAGCAGTCCTGAAGAGCTGAAGTGGCTCGCTTTTATCCTAGCGCTGATACCAGCTCGACAGCCCCGCTTGCGAGGTCTAGCGCATCTTTTGCGGCGCATGCTAGCTCCCACACACCGCTGGTCTGGCCGGCGCAGGATGCCCCGCTCGCAGAGTGTTTTGCAATCTAAGACTAGATTAACTCCTGAAAGATTTTTTGTGGAGTTGTTGTGTTGTAGTCTAAGTAGTGAGCTCCTATTGTAGGTGATTCTTGCCGAAGATTGCAACGGTACAGACGACATATTTAACATAAAACGCACATCGCTATCGGGAGCTGGTGTGGCCGCTGGTACAGGGCGCCGCCATCTTGAGCTATTCAACATTAAATCATAGTACTTTCTTTTATATTACCATGTGGCCATATATCTGTGTAATACTTCAGTCGTCCAGGTTGGTTCCATAGTGGTCCATGGGTGTATACAAGGTTAATTTCTGTCCTGTGAATATGACTTCTTTTAGTATCAATACTCAAATACTCAAATGAGTATCTAGTATCTGATGTATGGAAAACAATGTTAATTGTCAGTGTTATTAGGTATTCTTGGTTGCCAAAAAATGAACTAAAAATAGCTCAGAACTTCTTTTAAATTTTTTTTTAAATAGCTCCCTTTTTTTCCTGAACCCTGGTTTGCACTTTTGGCATTTCTTGACCCTGACATTGCACAGCTGTGAAGTGAAAACCATTTCAGGAGACTTTATGATGGTCAGGGTTTGCAGAACTGTCAACAAAGTTAAGGGCGGCTACTCTGAGGATTTGAATATAAAAATACTTACTTATACTTAGTTGCGTTATTTAAAGGTGCACTGTGCAACATTTTTGGAACAGGGCCCGCTTGCTTGTCTCCATGAACATGTTATTGCTTTGCCTGGAATGTTCTGTATTATGGCATTACACGTAAACACGTCTATTCCCATGGAGATACCAAGCCAAGTTATAGGTTCTGCGTAGAGCAACCCTGCTGACAATACAAATGCATGTTTTCAAGGTATTTTTATTGATGAATAGCTGTAAATTAATTCAAGCAAGATAGGTAAGTTTAATGGCATACTGCATAAAGTTCTTGGCAAAACAATGGCGATGTTATGGAGATGTCCACCACCACCAAAAAAGTTACACAATGCACCTTTAAACGTTTTTCTTTGCTACATAATTCCACATATCTGGTGTTTTCGTATGTATTTAAAAAGTAGAAAGCAGTAGAAAGAAGAAGAAGAAAAAACATGTGTCCAAACTTTTGACTGGCCCTGTATATATTCCAGTATCACACTGATTTGAAGTTTATTTTGTAGTGTGGTGTATGAGGTCAGTGGGAGTAAGTGCCGTGAGCTGCCTGACGACGGCTGGACTTGTGTTTATATATATAACATAGAGAAGTCGTTACTTTAAACAGCCCTGTGTTTTTAGCTCTGTGTTTTTAGCCCTGTCTTGTGATTGGAGAGTAAATGTGTATCTGATTATAACAGCTGCCACACAGGATGCCTTTCATACTTTTATCATATTGGAGTTAAAAAAGACATCAAACATAAATCTGTCTCAGTGAGTTAAGCAAGATTTAAAAACAGCAATTTAAAGGGCCCATATTACGTTATTTTCTGATTTATGTTCTAATGTTTTTACATCAGAAACACACCTGGAGTTGTGTTTTGTTTCATTCACACATGTTTAACACACAAATCCTGCATATTTAGGCTGAGTTGTTTCTTTCAATTTCTCTCAAATGGAAAACACTCTGTTCCACCTTGTGATGTCATATGGTAATACAGAAAGTGCTTTACTGTGTTTTTAAATGCCACGCACCTTCATGAGAATCATTTTGATGATGTCAGCCATGGAATTGCCAATCTCTACTAAACTAAAGGTAAAAAGTATCTGTTAATTTGAAAACTACCACTTCATGACATCACAAGGAGGAACAGAGCATTTTGAGCTTTGGAGATGGAAACAGATTAATAATGCAGGATTACTCAAACATGTGTGAATGAAACAAAACACAACTCCAGGTATGTTTTTGATGAGGTAACAACATTATAACATGACACAAGAGTCAGTTTTGTGTAATAATAGGACCTTTAAAGTCAGATTTTGACAGCACTTCAGAAAAGGCTAATATGTGAAGATTTCTGTTGTTGTTGGTGGTGTTTACAATGTTACTGTCTCCATTGTTATGTCACTATGTTGTCTGTAAGAGGTGGGATAAGGTTACAGACTCTGTGTAACCTTACAGACTCCCCGGTCTGTAGCACTGACACCCTGCCCTGACACCCTGTCACGACTCTGCACCTAAAGGATACACACATGTTACCAATATATAAGAGGAGTGTAAGATAATAGTCATAACATTTGATGCCATTCAAATTAGTCTTTATTAAGTCTTTTATTACGCCATGTTATGATGTTGTTACCTCATTAAAAACACACCTGGAGTTGTGTTTTGTTTCATTCACATATATTTGCGTAATCCTGTATTATTAGGCTGTCTATATCTCCAACACTCTGTTCCTCTTTATGATGTCATGAAGTGGTAGTTTTCAAGTTAACAGCTACCTTTTATCTTTTGTTCAGTAGAGATTAGCAATTCCAGGGCTGAAATCACCAATGATTCCAGTGAAGGTGTATGGAGTTTAAAAACACAGTGGAGCACTTCCTGTATTACCACATGACATCACAAGTTGGAACAGATGCATGAAGTGGAGTGAAGAGTGATGACAGACAATAGCATTGTACCTGTGTTCTGTGACCAAACTGCTCAGCATTTTAATTCAGTTGATCCTTTGCAGCTGATGTCAGCAACATTCCCTGGAGGAGTGATGCTAACTGTAAGCACTACTCTGTTAGAAGATCTGTTACTACTCAAGTTAGACTTTAATCTGACCTTTAAAACAATCTGACCAGAAAGAGCTGATTTAGTTGGAACTACAACTGTTAAACAAGTGTCTCATACATAAAATGACACCCAATCACTTTCATATGTTCTTGAATTTTCAGATCATCTTAAAACATTTTTTCAAAGTGTTAATGTGTGCATTGTGTCACCATGGTAACTGCTGAACATTTTGCCAATATAGATCCATGTAGAACACCCCCAGAATGATGTCACTGCAAAGTATCAATAGTAGGGGCATTCCAAATGATTATACATTCTGTCAAGTCTCTTTATTTATCTGGAAATTTCCCGTCTAGATCAATAAAGTATTAATACTGGATGTATTCTTAGTGAGATGGTAACGCACAACCCCAGTTTCTTCCTTCCACGGTCCTCAAAACCTGATATGATTAGACTGATATCAAGTTTTGAGTTTAGTTGAGTCATGACACTCTGTTTTACCCTCTCCCTGTGTGTGTGTGTGTGTGTGTGTGTGTGTGCGCGCGTGTTTTACAGAGAACACTTCTACAATTTCTAAACCAGGTCCAGCTTTTAGGATCGGTCTCTTTAGCAGAGCTTTGACTGTCAGCTCACAGTATTCAGAACATATGAGGACTGCACCATGTTTGACAACTGAATCTAATCTAATCTAATCTAATCGCAATTTGAGTTGGCGCAGTTATCAAATCGTAAAGGCTGCAATATAGAGAATAGAATGCACTTGTCTTGTCTTTTATAGAAACATCTTGTTGTACCTGTAGGTCAGACGTCTATAAACATGTTCGGAGATTGTATTAGTTTATCATATTTCAGTGTTCTACCTCTCAGAAACATTACATAATAAAACATACCTTTACATACTACATTAACAGTGTCCTGTTCCTTTTAGGAGATCTGCAGGGACCCTCGTCTGTTTGTGGATGGCATCAGCACCAGAGACCTGCACCAGGGCAGTCTGGGAAACTGCTGGATGGTCGCAGCCATTTCTTGTCTTGCATCTGAGTCATCTCTGTGGAAAAAGGTGCTTATAGTTCTGTAATTCATTCATTAATTATATCGCACCATTAAAAATACCCAAAGTGCTCTACATTGCATTATTCATTCACTCCACGTGGTAAGATACTATTGTAGCCACAGCTGCCCTGGCCCCTCCGATCAACACCAACACTCACACACACATTCACACACACATTCACACACACATTCACACACACATTCACACTAGGCAGTATGGGTGAAGTGTCTTGACTAAGGACAGAACAACTAATCTCTTGATTAGCCGGTATAGCTACTCTGGGTCTGAGTAGAAAGAAACCCATGGTCACTTCCTCTTTGTAACGTGGCAGACTGTGGGTTAGCTATGTCCATTTATATATACAGTCTATGATAATAACTAGTGGGAATAATGTAATTCAAAATCTTCAACTGATGATGTTACTCCTACCCCTTATCTCCGCCCACTTCTCGGTACTTTATTGCAGTTATTAAAAAAGACACCGAGTCATACATTATACGTAACTATAAAAACACATGAATGAAAATCTATTGCTATAGCTACTTAGGATTTACAATCATCTTTGAAATAAATGCCCACGAGTTCTGAATTGTATATTTAGACGCACAAATGTCTTTGCCAAACTTTGATCTCCAGGTGATTCCGGATCACACGGAGCAGGAATGGAACCCAAAGCGCCCGGGTCTGTACGCGGGAATCTTCCACTTCCGGTTCTGGCGTTTTGGGCGCTGGGTGGACGTGGTGGTGGATGACCGTTTGCCCGTCAGCGCAGATGGAGCTCTGCTGTTCTGCCGCTCCGCCACGCCAGGAGAGTTCTGGAGCGCTCTGCTGGAGAAGGCCTACGCCAAGTGAGTCTGAGTCTGTCCTCGAACACCTTCATTCAGTCACACATAATATAAAATGGGATCTTATTCAACAATATGTAACAGCTGGCCAAAAATCGTTTTTATTTTATTGCCCCTCTGACATCATGACCAGAGGATAAAAGCATTTTGGCTAATTCTGGCTTTTTTACTCCTATTTTTTCATGTGTTTTATGAAATTGCTCAGATCCCCATTAAATAAATTAATCTAAATCTAATTTAAAACCTCTTGATTTCCTTAATGCTGAGATAGTAATAATGGGTGAGTGCATTAAAGGACCACTTTGTAACTTTTCTGGTGGAGGGTACACCACTGTGAGCTGATTCTCCTCTCCACAAATCTGATTTGTAATTAAGCCTGATGGCAAAAGGAGAAATTTAATTTGTCAACTGGACAGAGTTCTGTACTCTGTCCAGTTGACAAATTAAATTTCTCCTTTTGCTATGGATTCTACCTGGACGACTGAGGGATTCTACACACAATTAAGCCTGATGGTGTGAATAAGTTCCATGGGTCATTGTAAACAAAGAAAAGACACTTACATGAAGATAAGACCCTCCAGAAAAGTTTCATATTGCACCTTTAATCAGTTAAACACACTTTTTAAAATATTTTCCATCCTGTAAAGTATTCAGTAATGATCAGGTGTGATGTTGTAGATTGAGTTATAGACTATTGCTACTTTGCAGCTGATGTCATCAACCCTGGGGGTGTGATGCTAACTGTAGGCACTGCTTTGTCTGAAGCGGCTGTGTAGACTTTAATCTGAGCTTTATTTTAACACAGTCTGAAAGAAAGAGCTGGTTTATTTGGAACTATAACAGGTGAGCTGATTTGTGCTGTTAAACAAGTCTCTCACACATACAGTCAGGTAGCATAAGCCAACAATTCATTTACACTCTCACCTTTTGTTGACCTAAACAGGACCATGAACGCTTGTACTGGTCACAGGCTCCTGAAAATGTGTTGTTTAAATTCAGTTTTCAGACTATTTTAAAACTTTTTGGCTGTGATTGCTAATGTGTGCTTTGTGTCACCATGTAGACCACCCCCAGCACGATACACTACTGGTACTGCAAAGTATCAATAAAGTTATAGACTAGACTGGTGTTGGTGACTCAAAGTCATTGCATCAAAATTAACTATGCAGCATATGTCATCTCTATTTAATATATCTGACTTTGCTGATATTACATCCATAAATCACTCTTTCTCCATGTATTTAGACTGAACGGCTGCTATGAGGCCCTGGAGGGAGGGAACACAGCAGAGGCCCTGATCGATTTCACTGGTGGAGTTTCAGAGCCCCTGAGTCTGGACCGAGAGGCACTGAGTCTGCAGAGTGACCAGAGGAGGGCGCTGTTCCAAACACTGGCACAAGCACACGAGAGGAAAGCTTTGATCACCTGCTTCATTCGGGTAATTGCAATGAACTGTGACACATTATTTGATCTGTAGATATAAGTAAGACCTCAAAACTTATTTACAGCATTTATTGTTAGTTGACTTTGTACTATGTTTTTAAAATATTCTACATATATTCTACGTATTGTTGAAGCCTTAAAGGTCCTATATTACACAAAATTTCATCTTGTAAGCTGTAAGTCATGTTATAATGTTGTATTTTGTTTCATTCACAAGTTTGAGCCACCCTGTTGTCTACATCTCCAAAGCTCAAAATGCTCTGGTCCACCTTGTGAAGTCATGAAGTGATAATTTTCAACTTAACAGCTACCTTTTACCTTCAGTCCAGCAGAGATGCACAGTTCTAGGGCTGAAATTATCCAGATGAATCTAGTGAAGGTGTATGGCGTTTAAAAACCCAGGGGAGCACTTCCCGTATTACCACATGACATCACAAAGTTCAAAAGAGTGTTAAGAGTTTGAGAGAATAACTCAGCCTAAATATGCAGGGTTTGTGTGTTAAACATGTGTGAATGAAACAAAACACAACTCCAGGTCTGTCTGTGATGAGTAATCAACATTACAACATAGATCAGTAAGTTGAGTAATATGGTTCCTTTTAAAATAATGTAATTTTCTCCTTGTGTTTCAGCCAGCCGAGGGAGAGCTGGTGGAGTCGGTGATGGAGTGTGGCCTGGTGAGGGGCCACGCCTATGGGATCACTGCACTGAAGAAGGTGCATGTGGCAGAGAGGCTGTCCACGGGCAGGAAGTCCCGTCTCCAACTGGTGCGCATGAGGAACCCCTGGGGGACAACAGACTGGACAGGAGCTTGGGGTCAAAGGTGAGGCCTCTTTGAGCACTGCCACATGCCACACTCCACACAATCCACCATATGATCTATAGGAGACCGGAGAGTATCAAGTCTGTGCTTTTTACTGCATCTTTGTAACTGTTTTCGACATTTTCTTCCATTACTAATAACATTTTATGACTGCACCAGAAGACATTTTCTAAGCTCTTAGTCATTACGCACCTGCCATTTACATTATAGGATTTTCAAAGAGCCAAAAGGGAATAGTAAGGACTTCCAGAAGTTACTGTATTTTAAACATATTTCCAGTGTGGTGACCCGAATGTCTTACAATCTGAGCGCCCCCTGTAGGTCAGAACAGTGGCAGCAGATCAGTCGCACAGACAGAGAAAAGATGGGCCTTCCTGTTCGAGATATTGGAGAGTTTTGGTAAGTTTTTTCATTTCATTCTTATTCTTATATTAAAGCCTATATTACACTATTATCTAATCTATGTTATAATGTTGTTTTCTCATCACAAACATATCTGGAGTTGTGTTTTGTTTCATTCACACAAACCTTGCATATTTTGAGTTCTTCTCTCAAACTGAGAACACTTTGTTCCACCTTGTGATGTCTTGTCGTAATACAGAAAGTGCTCCACTACACCTTCACTAGAATCATCTAGATAATTTCAGGTCTGGAATGGTTCTATACTGAACTAAAGGTAAAAGGAGCTGTTAACTTGAAAACTACCTCTACATGACATCACAAGGTGGAACAGAACATTTTGAGATTTGGGGATGTAGACAGACTTATAATAAAGGGTGTGAATGAAATAAAACACAACTTCAGTTATGTTTTTTATGATTATATTGATTATAACGTGGCTTAAAGCTCACAAGACTCAATTTTGCATAATATAGGGCCTTTAAACTATAACTGTACAGATGAAGCTGGACACTTACTGATGATTTTCAGATTTAATCAAGAATTCAATCAAGAATAAAAGTGTACCATGTGAGAACCGGACATTAACTGTCACTTATTGAAAACTGGCCAAGTATCAAATAAAATGCAATGAATGATTTAGTAAAGGAAAAATGCACATGTTGCTTATTTACTAATGTTTGTAAGGCACAAACATAAAAATGCTGAACGCTGTACCTGTCATTGACCAGCAGAGGGCACTGTGTAGCAAAAATTGCAACATGAATGTACATTTAAATGAAGGAAAAAAAAAGGAAAAAAAAAAAGATTCTGATTAACAAGGCAGCAATTTTAATCAACTCATCTAATTATTTCAAATCATTAATGATAATACTTGGGGATTTTTAATGAAGAGCTCTACAGTCTCATAAAAGCATATGGTGTGGAGCATATTTCAGCCTTTGAAAGAATAAATTATTTTGTATTAAATTTTATGCTGAAATCGAATCAGTAATCATGATTATTTTTCTGCCATTTTCGTTGCTCTAGCATCAATGTTGTAAACAATTTCAAACTTAAAGGGCCCATATTTCTTTATTTTCTGATCTATGTTATAATGTTGTTTCCTCATCACAAAGATACCTGGAGTTGTGTTGAGTTTCACTCATGTTTAACACACAAACCCTGCATATTTAGGCTGAGTTCTACTCCCAGACAGAAAACACTCTGTTCCACCTTGTGAACTCACGTGGTAATACAGGACATGCTCCACTGTGTTTTTAAAGTCCATACATACACCTTAAAAAGAATCATTTGGATAATTTCAGCCCTGGGATTTCCAATTTCTACTGAAGTAAAGGTAAAAAGAGCTGTTGAAAACTATTGCTTCATGACATCACAAGTTGAAACAGAGCATTTTGAGCTTTGGAGATATAGAGAGACTAATAATAAAGTGTTAGTCAAACATGCGTGAATGAAACAAAACTCAACTCCAGGTATGTTTTTGAGAGTTAATTTTGTGTAACATAGGACCGTTAAATCTTCTTTCTTTCTTTGTTAGGATGGAGTTTGAGGACTTCTGCCATTACTTCACTGATGTAGTTGTGTGCCGTTTGGTGGAGAAAGCTTCATTTTGGGCTCGATCACACTGGAGAGAGGTCAGCCTGTTTGGGCAGTGGACCCCAGCTCCTTCCACCCCTGTACCTGCTCCTCTTCTCCTCCGCCCTGTCTCCCAAAAACCACCGTCACTGAAGTCCAAACAGCAGAGAGGAAACTGCAAGGAGGCGAGGCTGGGGGAGAGCCAGGCGGAGAGGGGGAGAGGGGCGCAGAGAGGTAAGGGGGTCCCGGTGAAGTCAGTGGAGAACAACAGATCACAGCTGAGTGGAGTTTGGGACGAACAGATGGATAAGAGGAGTCGATGTGGAGGATGCATCAATCACAGAGACACTTTCCTTCATAATCCGCAGGTACTGTTATATTTATTTGTATATTTGGCGACATTTTTGCATTCAGAAGTAATACTGGGGTTTTAAAGGGACCATATTGCACTATTTTCTGATCTATGTTATAATGTTGTTTCCACATCAAAAACAAACATACCTGGAGTTGTGTTTTGTTTCATTTGCACATGTTTAAGACACAAATCCTGCATATTTAGGCTGAGTTCTCTCAAATGGAAAACTCTCCACCATGGTGCTATCATGTGGTAATACAGGAAGTGCTCCACTGTGTTTTTAAACTCCACACACTTTCACTAGAATCATTTGGATGATTTCAGCCCTGGAATTGCCAGCCTCTACTGAACAAAAGGTAAAATGTAGCTGTTAACTTGAAAACTATTGCTTCATGACATCACAAGGTGGAACAGAGTATTTTGAGCTTTGGAGATGTAGACAGACTAATAATAAAGGAATACTCAAACATGTGTGAATGAAACAAAACACATTTCCAGGTATGTTTTTGATGAAGTGACAACACTACAACATGGCTAGAAGCTCACAATAATTAATTTTGTGTAATACAGGACCTTTAAATAACTCCTAATTTTACATTATACTTAAACCCAGGGAACAACATTTGACAAGTGGCATCCAAGTTACTATGGAAACATTCAAGAGTTTTGTACTGCAGCCACTGTGCTTACATAAATTAATCCCATTGACTTATAATACATATTTTACTGAATTTTGCAGTAGTAGTTTATTCTGTATATATTGGTCCAGCCATTGTTTTTTAATTCGGTGCACATACATACAGCTATGAAGTGTTCTGGAAATGAAAAAGTGAGCGTGAATGAAGAGCAAAATATACAAGTTTCTTTTTTTATTTCAAATTTTTAATAATCTCGATCATAAAATGTTTTTCAGTTTATGTTTGAAGTACGGGGCAAAGAGGAGGAGGTGCTGATCTGTCTACAGCAGGAAGACAGGAGGATGAGAAGGAAAAATGGAGATGGGGAAAATTTACCCATTGGATTTGAAGTGCTCATGGTGGGAACAACATTAAAGATGCACTGCATAACTTTTCTGGTGTCTTGTCTCCGTGGAGATGTTATTATATGTTTCACAGCAAAGTTTATCACCATGGAGATAAGCAGGTGAGATGAGGTTACCAGGCTAAGTGTCATTTAAAGTCTGTGGGGAGGCGATCACAGTAAGAGGCTATTTCAAGCATAAATTGAATAAAGGCAAGATAGGTAAGTTTAATGCCATACTGTGGAACATTCCCAGCAAAGCACAACATCTCCATGGAGACTAGCAGGTGTCAGACCATCTACCAGAAAAGTTACACAGTGCATTTTTAAACTAAACTCAGATATTCAAACCTTTCCATTCTGTAAAGTATAATTTTTAAGGGTCCCATAATAAACTGTTTTCTGGTCTATGTTCTAATGTTGTTTCTTCATCACAAACAGACCTAGAGTTGTGTTTTGTTTCATTTACACAAGGTTAACCCACAAACCCTGCATATGTGGTCCACCTTGTGATGTCATGTGGTAATACAGGAAGTTCTCCACTGTGTTTTTAAACTCCACACACCTTCACTGGAATCATTTGGATAATTTCAGCCCTGGAATGGCCAATCTCGATTCAGCTGGTCAAGATGTAGCTGTTAACTTGAAAACTACCACTTCATGACATCACAAGGTGGAACAGAGCATTTTGAGCTTTGGAGATGTAGACCGTTTAATAATAAAGGGTTACTCAAACATGTGTGAATGAAACAAAACACAGCGAGGTGTGTTTTTGCTGAGGTAACAGCGTTCTAACATGGGTTAAACTTTACCAGAGTCAATTTTACATAAATAAGTGCTAATTTTAGTGTTTTTATGCAGACAGTTTGCAAGGAGTTGTTTTGACCTTATGTTCAGGTGGAGATGAATCGTTGTAGTCGTGTACAGACTGTGGTGGAGCAGGCGGCAAGCTCTGTGTACATGGACTCGCGCAGTGTCACCGTCAGAGCCTGTTTCAGCCCCGGCCGCTACGTCATCCTGGCAACCACCTTCCTCCCAGGAGCCACCGGGCACTTCCTGCTAAGACTCTTCTCCCATTCACACATACAGCTCCGGTTAGTGCACAAAGTCTATGTAATATGGACATGCCTACTACAAACTGAAATTATTCACAAGTGAAAAAGAATGAAATGTCTAAGTAAGAATATTTTTTATAAAACACAGATGAGAGCTTCAGAGGGTTCTCTTGGTGAAAAATACTGAACAGGTGCTCCTCAAAGGACAGGGCTTGTAGTATAAAAAATTACTGTGACAAAGTTTTAAAAAGCGTTCATAAAGGCCTGAGGCACTCTGTTAGTGAAAGTAAAAGTCCTTTATTGCTCTTTGGACTTAAAACCGTGTTATGGATATTACTTAAGGCAAAACTGCTTAGCCTCTGCGATGTCTTTGAACTTTTAATATTTGAAATAAAAAAAAAAAAGAATCTATGGTAAAAAAATGAATGGAACCAGAACCAGAACCAGAAGAGCTGGAACTAGAGCCGACCTTGACGTGACTGGGACTGTTCAGCCCCTTAAAGGCTTGTTTTTATACCTGTTACAATTCAGTTTGTCATTGAAGTAATTGGATGTTACTTCTTCTCCAGTGAACTGTTGGAGGATTTGCCAGCGCCCTCTGTCTTCCACTGTCTGTTACCGCAGCCCACAGTAGTGACCACAGTGCATCTGCGCAGAGTGACCGGCCTCTGTGTCCCCAAACAGAAAGGTGCAGTCAGCCGCAACAATGATTTAATCTTTGTTTGTTTTTTTGTTTTAACCTCTGCTCTTTTGAACTCGTAGCTCCAGAAGTGTACGCTGTGGTGCGCTGTGAGAATGACTCTGTCAGGACCCCAGTGTTTAAAGCTGAAGGAAACCCAGAGTTTAACTTCAGAAGCATTTTCTACAGGAGATACCCTCATGTCCACATTTCTATTGAGGTTTGTCAGTTTATAAAATGTCATATTATGTCATTGCCTCACAAATCCAGAATGATCACTCTGTATTTTTGTACAAATTGATATCAGTCTGGTCCCCACTCCCTCTATCACGTCTCAGGGCCAGTCAAATGTGATCGTCCAATCAGATTTGTTTATTTCAGTAAAACAAAGGAGCTCATTGGTCACATGTTACTTACAAATAAAATCAAATGTATCCCACCTCAGATTAACAGTTTAGTGCTCAGTGATTCTGCAGAAGTTTTTCAGTACCCTGTGATATTTTTTTAAATTGTATTTTTTCTGATAGATCACGTATGTCCCTGATTGGCTAATCCACCTGTCAATCACACACATTTGAAAATGAGGAGATTCACCGGTGACCAGAGTCCCATTTGTAAAATACTGAAGAAGTGTGTATTCTGGAGCCCAGGCAAATTATGCCATATTATAAAATGCCTGGTCCTAACCAATCTGTCAAGCAATATATGTATGTATGTTAAAGCTGTACTGCGTAACTTTTCAGGTCAGGGGTCCGCTACTATGGAGATGCTATTGCTTTGCCTGTAATGTTCCACAATATGGTATTGGTAAACTTATATAAGATGCATTTAATCAATTATAGGTGATTTTATTGCTCAAAATGTCTTTAAAAACATGTATGCATACTGTGAGTGCGGTCACCACACCTGTAAATTGGCCTGATAGTGTCTCCTGCTTGTTTCCATGGAGATAGAAAAGTTTAATGACATACTCTGGAATATTGCAGGTAAAGCAATAACATTTCCACAGAGACAAGTAACTGGCGGTCTCTCTACCAGAAAAGTTACACAGTGCACCTTTAAACCTGTACTAGTGCCTGTTTTGTGTTGTTTTTGTAGTTGTGGAGGCGGGGGATGCTGTGGGACTCCATGTTGGGCGAGGTCCATCTTCACACAGCAGAGTCAGAGCGTGGCCGGAGTCATGTGATGGACCTAAACAGAGGTTTATCTAGAACCACTGTTTACCTGGAGACGTCGTCCAGCCTCGGTCTCATGGACCTGTGATCGAGTCAATGGGCTATGGTCTGCTGGTCGGATCAGTATGTGGACAGTACAGTCTCAGTCTGTCTCTGTCAGGGATGAAAGAGCAGCCAAAATGAATCACTGAGTGGCTGATTACTTTAAAGGTCCTATATTACGCAAAATTGACTCTTGTGAGCTTTAAGTCATGTTATAATGTTGTTACCTCATCAAGAACATACCTGGAGTTGGTTTTGGTTCATTCACACATGTTTGAGTAATTCTTTATGATTAGTTGGTCTACATCTCCAGAGCTCAGAATGCTCTGTTCCACCTTGTGATGTCATGGAGGGGTAGTATTCAAGTTAACAGCTACATTTTACCTTTAGTTCAGTAAAGACTGGCAATGCCAAGGCTGAAATTACCCAAATGATTCCTGTATTACCACATGACATCACAAAGTGGAGCAGAGTGTTTTCTGTTTGAGAGAAGAACATACAGGGTTTGTGTGTTAAACATGTGTGAATGAAACAAAACACAACTTCAGGTATGTTTGTGATGAGGAAACAACATTATAACCTAGATCAGAAAATAGCGTAATACATGCCTTTTAAGACAGTGTGCGATTACTGTGATTATGTCAGTTTGTAATTTTTTACCTTGGTTTTGTCAAAACATGTAAAATAAAATCTACAAATTTTACACAAATAATTGCTTTGTCTGTTGTACAGAAAAGTATATATAAAACAAATTAGCATGTTTTTCAACTTTTGTTCACACATTGCTTCTTGATTGGTGCATTATATAAATTTGGGAATCATCGGAACTTGTCATACACACTTTAAAATTTAAGGAACTTGGGCAATATTATGGTTACCTCTCATATTTGCGAAGAAGAAGTTTTTTTTTATTATTATTAAAATACTTACATTTACAAATATATACAAATATATAACAGAAGAGTCAATACAGGAGAGTGTTTTTGTTTTACAAATGAACGTTAAGTAAACATGTATAACAAATAGATATTAACCGTACATAAATTTTAAAAAAGATAGAGCAAATATTTACGAAGAAGTTTACAGTTATATTCTAATGAAATATGACATAAGACGAAGCTCGACCAATCACCTTCGCCGTCAGCTGATCACGTGACCTTCCCGGGCGCAGTGCGTTATGTGACGTCTTAGTGTGACAGGCGCAGCTGGAAAGGCACGTTTACGCGTAAGGTAAGGAAACCCAATAAACCAGGGTCAACAGCAATATTAGTATTGTATTAGTAGTATTAGTATTACAATCCACGTAATGTTGGTTTTTTTGACGTAAAAATTAAGTTTGGAGCAGTTGTCAGTTATATGGGTTGGGCGCGTATCATTTCCATTAAGTGTTTTTAGTAGCGGTTTGATCTGATCGTGCAGCAGGCAAAATCATGAAAATCAAATCCCTCCATCTGTAGAGTTCACACTGACCTTGTCTGACCAGCCAGTCTCTTTCTACATTCTGTTCGAATCCATAAGGGTCTGGAACCGGACCATAGAGCACGAAAACGTCCGTCTGAACGCGCAGTGGTGGAAGAAGTATTCAATTTTGTTACTTAAGTAAAAGTACAGATACTGGAGAAAATAAATAAATAAACAAATACTCAAGTAAAAGTAAAAGTATCACATGATAAAAAATCTACTTAAGTAAAAATATTAAAGTACCTGTTTAAAAATGTACTTTTAAAGAGTAAAACTAAAAAAAGTATTTCATGCAGATTTTGACATCTAATAAAGTTTAAAATGTAATGATTTTGATGAAGATTTGTGCTGAATTTCAGTTCAGCATTTTTCATTTCCATTTTTTTTTTTTTTTGCTATGAACATATTAAAAATAAACCCTAGGGCTTATACATAAAGCTCATACAAAAATACTTACTTTTCAGTCCAGTTCAGAAGTGTAGTGAAGTAGATACCTGCTCTCAAATTTAGTGAAGTAAAAGTAAAAAATATCAACTTTAATATGTACATAAGTACTGATACCTAAACTTTTTACTTAATTCTTAATTCAAATAACATTCAGAACAAAATATATACCTTTAAAACAAATTATACTGTTAGAACTGAATTATTACTGAGTGGCACCAACTTTACATTTATATAATCTACTTTTTACTTTACAATAACTATCATGCTTTAAATGTAATTAATTTTTTTTTTCTTCCAGTGGGTGGGTCCTTGTCACTAACCATGAGTGTGTTGATTCAGCCTGTCAAGAATATCTGTAAACCCTCTCTACCTACACTGTGTAAGACATGATTTACATAAGGGCTGGGTGATTTTGTCTGAAAAATAAAATTGTTGATTTAAAAAAAAAAAAAAAAAAATCAGTGTTTTATTTTTTTTTCTCCATCTCCATTAAAAATTCTCTGTAAACTTTGGTACCTGTGACTGCAGTGAGTTTTTGCATTTTCAATCCAATTTCCAATGAAAATAATAATAATTAAAAAATTCTTCTAAACAAATCGATTTGAACAAATTTGATTTAATTGAGTTGATCGATTTTTGCCCAGCCCTAATTGACAGTTATTGACGTTATTTGGTATTTTTACATTGTTCAATACAGACTTTACTCTATAAATATGTCATTTTCTAGTCTGCAGTAAAGTGTGGGGCTGCGTGTGGCCTGTGGCTCAGATAACCATTGGTAAGTAAAAACGCTGTATTATTTTTTGACTTTTGTACAAGTAATAGGCTCTGTGCACAAGGCCAATTAGAGACTTTAAAGGTGCACTGCGTAACATTTCTAGTTGAGAGTCCGCCACTTGCTTGTTTCCATGGAAATGTTATTGCTTTGTCTAGAATGTTCCACAGTATAGATTAAACCTACAGTATCTATCACAAGGTAGACATGCAGGTTACAGCACTATACGTTACAATACAGGTCAGATCTGTGGAGAGTCGCCCTTATTCACTGAAGGAATTTTTGAACAATAGAAACACCTATAAGGAATAAATACTAGATGGATATGTTTAATGTCATACCATGGAACATTCCAGGCAAAGCAATAACATCTCCATGGAGACAAGTAGGTTGCGGACCCTCCACCAGAAAAGCTGCACAGTGCACCTTTAACTCTTACTAAAAACTAATATAGTGAGGTTTTGAAAACGCTTGAAAATGTTACGACGCTTGGCCTGGGCCTCCCTCCTCTCCCTGAGCTCCTCCTTTGTTTTCACTGCATGTGCCTTTCCATATTTCTGTCCTGGCGCCTGATTGGTGGGTGGTGTCCCCGTCTCTGCTGTTGGCTTCTGATTCCTGCTGCAGTGGTTGGAGTATTGGCACCTGCTACAACAGTCCCGTGCCTGAACCTGCCAGAGCTTTGCTGAGTAAAAGTGCCACACGCCTGATTGTCCGTGTGGCTGGACTTCAGTGACAGATTACCATCTTCCCATTTAGACGTCTCTTTTTTGTGTATACCATGGTGTAACTGTGTAACTTGTCATTTGTAACAAAGACACTAGAGGTCACTAAAGATCTGTTGTGACTGTCATTGTGGCTTGGCATTTGTATTTTTCTTTAATTTTGCCTTATTCATTTAGCGTCTCCTTCATTGTCATTTAATTTTCATTGGGAACTTCTAATTTATTACTTTATGTTATACCCATTTACTTACATTTACCTTATAAAAACACTTAATTTAAATTACATCTTGTGCTACTTTCCTTTGTCTCTAGCAACTGGTATGTAACAAATATTCTCAGAAATACTTTTTAATACATTAAATGATGAGGCCCACATGCCCTGTTATGCTGTAATTGTTACAGTATAAATTTAATACAAAGTGCTACCACATTAGATTATGGATTCAGCGTTGCTTTTACTGTACTTGAAGGGCCCGTATTACGCTATTTTCTGATCTATGTTATAATGTGTTCTCATCAAAAACACACCTGGAGTTGTGTTTTGTTTCGTTCACACATGTTTAACACACAAATGCTGCATATAGAGGCTGAGTTCTTCTCTCAAACTGAAAACACACGTCCACCTTGTAATGTGATGGATGAATGAAACAAAACACAGCTCCAGGTATGTTTTCAAGGAATAATATGCAAAATGAATCCATTTTGCATATTATACGACCCTTAAGTTATGGTGTGCCTTCTTTTTCATTTTGTTCAGGTGCAGTGTACTTAGATGAGTGCCCCAAGGAGCACTACATCCCCATCTACCTGGTGGTGATGGGGGTGTTCGGCCTGATGCTGGCTCTGCTGGCCTGTTTGCCCTGTGCACAGGAGCCCAAAGATGGGACCACCAACCCCCTTCACCGCCTGAGCGTCGTCTGGAACTCTCTCGTGTCCATTTTCCTCGGCTGCTGGTTCATCGCAGGTGAGCTTATACCTCTTGAGGGTCACGGTTAGAGGTCCTATATTACGACTCGTGAACTTTTAGCCATGTTATAATGCTGTTACCTCCTCAAAAACATACCTGGTGTTTGTTTTGTTTTGTTTGTTTTGGTTCCATCACACATGTTTAAGTAATCCTTTATTATTAGTCTGTCTACATCTCCTAAGATCAAAATTCTCTGCACCTTGTGATGGCATATCGTGGTAGTTTTCAAGTTAACCGTGATCTTTTACTTTTAGTTCAGTAGGGATTGACAATTCCACGGCTGAAATTATCCAAATGATTCTAGTGAGGGTGTATGGAGTTTAGAAATATGGCAGAATTCGACTGGATTTGGTGGTGAGTGCCAATAAAGATGGTCTCAGTCTCGGAGAAAGTCTCAGTCATCCACGCCTTTACCTCCTCCAGGCAGAGTGGAAGGGAAGGTATTGTAGCTATGAGGGTGCTGTCAGTCCAGATGTATAGCTGTGTATTGTCAACATAACTGTGAAAGATGATGTCATATTTGCTTATGATTTCACAGAGCAGGAGCATGTTAAACAGGGTTGGTCCGAGCACAGAACCCTGGGGAACACCACAGGAATTGTCTTTTTAACATAATACTGCACATTTAATACAAATATATTTCTGATCTATATTATATGGTTGTTTCCTCATCAAAATCATGCGGAGTCCTGCATATTTAGGATGTGCTCTGCTCTCAAACAAAAAACACTCTGTTCCACCTTGTGATGTCATGTGGTAATACAGCAAATGTTCCGCTGTTTTTTAAACTCCATTCACCTTCACAAGAATCAGCTCTGGAATTGCCAATCTCCATTAAGTAAAAGGTAAAAGGTAGCTGTTAATTTGAAAACTACCACTACATGACATCACAAGGTGGAACATTTTGAGCTTTTTATATATTATATTTTGAGCTTTTTATATATATACTAATCTGAATACACAAAGCCTTTTCTAACGCACATATTTTGTTTTTTACACATGCCCCAGGTAACGTGTGGATCTACCGTATATATGAGCCTAACTATGTGAAGAATGAAACCATGATCGAGACCTACTGCCATAAGACGCTGTACCTGTTTGCCTTCTGGACCACCACCCTGGTCTACATCCTGTTGGGGGCTGTTCTGGTGGGACTTTTCTGCATGTACTTCTGTATAATCCTGTGTGGCCACTCTGACCCCGATGATGAAGCTGAGAGCCCCAGACCTCCTGCTCAAGACAGAGGAGAAATTTAACATTATCAACTTGTTTATTTGCATTTTTCAGATGATGATTGTGTCACTTTGAGAATGTACCTTATCCGGTTCACTACTAGGTCAAAAGTCAGCTAAAGTAATGAGGCAACGTTTTTCCACTACACAGACACTGACTGTAACTTTTCCGGTGGAGGGTCCGTCAAATGCTTTTCTTCATGTCTAGAATATTTCACAGTATGGCATTAAACCTTTCTGTCTTCATGGAGACCAGACCGGACCAAGTTACAGGTCAGATCTGTGGAGAGGCGACTCCGCTCTCGCTCCCGTTCCCGCTTTTGAGCTATAAAACCATCTGTAATTGAATAAATGTAAAGTAGAGCCGTTCAGTATCATATTGTGGAACATTCTAGGCAGAGCAATGACATATCCATAGAAAAAAAGCACGTGACGGACCCCCATCCAAAAAGTTGCACAGTGCAGCTTTAAGAGTGTATGTAGAAGTGTAAGTATTTGCCAATTTTGTTCATTCTAAAATGTGTTTATTTTTTGTTTATGTCACATTAGTTGCCACTTTAGTTTTAGTTAATTTGCACATTTAATATTTTGCTGTATTCGTATTTCTTATATATTTTGCTAATTTGTTTAGTCTGATTTACTATTGTTTATCTTAGTCTTATCTTATGTTTCAGTTTCAGGTTTAGTCAGTGGCATCTAGGGGATATACCTAGGTAGCACAGGGAAATACATGGAATTTGAGTAAATACTGATATTATGGTTACCTCTCTCATATTTACTTTTTGTTTTGAGTCAGTAGTAAATAAATAGTCCAGATAAAACCTTGTTAATGTGCTTAATTGACTGCACATTAGACCTGATAACCACATTCTTGTTATCTTGTTATTCTTGTTGTCATATATTCAAAGAAGTTTACAGTCATGTACTAATGGGGCGTGACTAAGACGACGCTCGACCAATCACCTTCTCCAATCAAGTTTGGAGTGGTTGACTGTGAGTTACGAAGGGTGGGGCGCATATTATTTGAACAAACATAACGAGCGAACGTGCATAAGCAACATATTACTTGTTATATACATTATAGTAGCGTTTTTAGTCTGATAATGCAATTGGAAAATCATGAAAATCAAATCGCGTCATCAGCTGAGCTCAGTGCAGTGTTCTGAAGTTATGGGAAAGTCCTCAAAGTTGTCAGACTGGCTTTGTGGAGAATAGTCACAACACACTGATTGACTTTTGTGTACGTGTGTGTCATCATAGTACTACACTGTCTCGCGCTCATCATTTGTAACTGCAGTTTTTCTATGTGTCATCAAACAAAGCAAAACAATGCGTATGACGTTTAAAAAATGGCTAAAAAAAAAAAAAAAGGCTTTAAATAACTCAAATTTTGAGAAAAGAAAATTACTATTATTAAAGGTGCATTGCATAACTTTTCAGGTTTCTGTTTGCTTTGCCTGTAATGTTACACAATATGGTATTAAACTTATATAGATGCATTTATTAAATTATTGGTGTTTTTATTGCTCAACATTACCTTTAAAAACATGCATTCTAACTGTGAGTGGGGTCACCGCTTCACAGATCTCGCCTGTAAATTGGCCTGGTGGTGGCGCCTCCTGCTTGTTTTTATGGAGATGGAAACATTTAATGCCATACTTTGGAATATTGGAAGTAAAGCAATGACATCTCCATGGAGACAAGTAACTAGCGTGCCCTCCACCAGAAAAGTTACACAGTACACCTTTAAATATGCACTATGGAACTTTTCTTGACTCTATGGAGATGCTGTTGCTTCCAGAAAATTCAGTTCAGATCAGAGTGAGTTAAAAATAAATTACTTTGCATAATTACTGACCAGTTGTACATTTATATGATCTACTTTTCATTTTAAAGGTCCTATATTATGCAAAGTTGACTTATGAGCTTGAATATTGAACATTCACACATGTTTGAGTAATCCTTTATTATTAGTCTGTCTACATCTCCAAATCTTTTACCTCAGTAGCGATTGGCACTTCCAGGTCTGAAATCATCCAAATGATTCTAGTGAAGGTGTATGGAGTTTAAAAACACGATGGAGCACGTCCTGTAATACCACATGACATCACAAAGTGGAACAGAGTGCTGTCAGTTTGAGTTCAGCCTAAATGTGCAGGGTTTGTGTGTTAAAGATGTGTGAATGAAACAAAATACAACTCCAGGTCTGTTTGTGATGAGGAAACAACATTATAAAGGAGATCAGAAAATAGTGTAAAACGGCCCCTTTAAATTAACAATCTTGTTTTAGTAATTACGTTTTTTTTTCCAGTGGGTGAGTGTCTGTGACCATGAGTGCGTTCATTGATCGTGTCAAGAAAACCCCTCTGCCTGTACTGTGTAAGACATGATTTACATCCAAGTTATTTCTTATATTTACATTGTTCAACACAGTCTGTACTCAGTAATGTCAAATATGTCATTTTCTAGTATGCAGTAAAGTGTCAGTCTGCATCTTGCATGTGGCGCAGATCGCCATTGGTAAGTAGAAAAACTGCATTCTTTTTTTACTTTTGTACTTAGTAATTAGAGACTTTAACTCAAGTAGTATACTGAGGTTTTGAAAATGCTTTCTTCTTTTTTTCTTTTAATATCCAAAAATATACTTTTTACTCTTTTTACTTATCAAATATTTTCATCCCGTTATGCTGTAATGGTTATAGTATAAATTAAATACAAAGTGCTACCACATTACATTATGGCTTCGGCGTTAATAGCATAATATGGGCGTTACAAAATATAATGTGCTTTCTTTCCCCTCTTGTTCAGGTGCAGTGTACTTAGATGAGTGCCCCAAGGAGCACTACATTCCCATTTACCTGGTGGTGATGGGGGTGTTCGGCCTGATGCTGGCCATCCTGGCCTGTTTGCCCTGTGCACAAGAGTCCGAAGACGGGACCACCAACCCCCTCAACCGCCTGTGCACCGTCTGGAATTCCCTTGTGTCCTCCTTTGTTTTCTGCTGGTTCATTGCTGGTGAGTTTACGCATCCAATTCACATGGAACTTATACCTCTGGCCCACTGTTCATATTGTTAAGTTTATGATCAGATCCAATTTAAAAAACCAAAATGGTATAAAGGGGGTATTATGCATATCAAGGCCAGTTACATCACCCAGATTGGTGTCACCAGGGTCCCACCCTGGAGCCAGGTAACCGCCTGGTGCTCAGGCCTTTCCACACGGTGCACATGGTAGTCGAAGGGAGGGTTGGCAGCTTGAAGGTTCATGGGAGTTTGCCCAACAGGTCCACATGTGTTTTGTGGACCAAGAGAAAGCCTTTGACCATGTCCTTAGTTAGTGGGTGGTGGTCTGGGACTATGGGGTCCAGGAGCCTTTGTGTGGTCCAAGGGTGACCAGAGTAAGAGCTGAGTTCATTGGTGGCAGTAGGTCAGACCTGTTCCCAGTGCATGTTGGACTCCCCCAAGGCTGCCCTTTGTCACCGGTTCCTTTCATTGTTATTATGGACAGAATTTTTAGACACAGTCAGGGGTCAGAGGGGGTCCGGTTCTGGGACCAGAGGATCTCATCTCTGCTGTTAGCAGATGATGTTGTCCTGATGGTTCCATTGAACCAGGACCATGCTGCATTTTGTCAAAATCTTGTCAATTACTAAAAATGAGTTTTGGCTGTATTGTCTCCCCTAATACAAATACACTTTTGAATCTGAATGAACAAAACCTATTGTAACACACATATTTGTTTTTTTACACATTCTCCAGGTAACGTGTGGATCTACCGTATATATCAGCCTAACTATGTGAAGAATGAAACCATGATCGAGACCTACTGCAATAAGACGCTGTACCTGTTTGCCTTCTGGACCACCACCCTGGTCTACATCCTGCTGGGGGTGTTTCTGGTGGGAGGGTGCTGTGTGCTCTTCTGCTTCTGCCTGTGTGGGCGCGCTGATCCTGACGACTGAGCCAGCGCCCAGAGTGATGTGATGTTGATGTTCAAATAATATACACATGGACATCTTTTGTACTGTTTGTGAATGCTGAGAAACATTATGGACCTATGAGTTCTTACCTGTTTACTGTACAACACTTGTACAAGACTGTAATATAAAAAAAACAAAACAAAAAAACATACATATGTAAAATACAATATATTAATGTTACCATTGTTAAGTTGTTTATTGGTGTGGTATGGTGTGAGTGCTTTGAGTTTATTTCCTTCATCCTTTGTAACAAAAAGCACTTTTCAAAGTAATTGATTTTCACTCAGATTCTCAATCAGTCAATCAATCAATCAATCAATCAATCATGAACTGAAAAACTAAAAACAAACAACTAACTATGTGAAACAAATACATTTACTTCACTACAGTGTTTATTGCACCAAAAAACATGAACCCTTGCTGTGAGGAGGCTTGCCTCTCCACAAACCTGACTGTGCCTTAAACACTCCATAGATGGTCTCAAGAACAGAAAAATTAAATAGTTTCAACATCTACTGCATGTTCTGTCATTTTGCCAACATCAGTAATATCAGACGGTAATAGGCAAAACAGATTGTTAAATGTCACTTTGTTCATTGTTCTGTTGTAGCAGGTTAGTCTAAACCTACGTGTCTTCACATGTGTAAAGTCTGTAGTTATTATATGCAGAAAAATAAATGTGCCTGTTAAACCTTGATTTAAAATGTAAAAAATAAATAAATAAATGCTGAATAAAAAATAAATAAATCTAATATTCTCAAATCTTTCAGCCTAAAACTACAAAAAACCTACAAAATAAAATTACTCAAGTAGGAGTAAAAAAGTATTTTGAAGACTACTGCTCAAGTAAAAGCAACTTAAACAGTAACTGTCTGGACATAACATCTGATTTATCATTTGAAATTAATATAATTTAAAGGGCAAAACATTAAATAATTGACAAAATCTGGTACAAAGCATAGACACAAAAATGAGAAAAATTAAATCATATCTATAGGAGCAGTAAAAGAAACACAAATATTCAAATATTTCATATTGTCGACATTAAGCTTTTGTCACTTGTAGCCTTACTCACAGTGGAAAAAGGAACCAGAACTTTTGCTCAAGTAAGAGTACTGCTACTTCAATAAAAATACTATTATTAAAAGTATGCTGCTAGAAAAGTACTCTGAAAAGTAAAATTTCTTTAAAAGTTACTCAGGTAAATATAACTGAGTAAATGTCACTGAGTACTACCCACCTCTGCAGAATAGCTGATAAATATTAAATGAGATTATGGGTCAAATTCAAAATATTCACCGCATTCTTAATTATTCTTCAATCTGTAGTAGTTTGAGGTTTGATTGGTGCATAAAATGTTTAATATAATACACTTACTACCAGTTTTACGCCATTTATTTACTGACTTAAAAATCACATCATTATAATTTACATACAAAATATAACAGGACTCGATTTATACTTCAATGTTTATAAAAAAAAATGTGCAGTAAAATGTGTCAAAGATACATGTATTCTTGTCTCATTACATTCCACTTACTGAAGAAACACCGGGCATCGTGATTGGTCAGCACTTTTTACGGGTCAGATTGGCGAGGGCCTTGGCGTGGATGGGTTTATACAGAAGAGTGAAGCTGGATGGAGTCAGCTGACCATTGCCCTGAGGGTCAACTTTTCCCATTAACACGTAATTACGTCCTGCCGAGAGAAAAAACAAGACAATATATTATCCTTCTGTTACACTAGTATCTTAAAGGTCTCATATTAAGCAAAATTGACTCTTGTCAGCTTTAAGTCATGTTATAATGGGGTTATCTCACCAAAAACATACCTGAGTTGTGTTTTGTTTGTTTCACACATGTTTGATTAATCCTGTACATTAGTCTGTTTAATCTCGAAAGCTCAAAATGCTCTGTTCCACCTTGTGATGTCATGAAGTGGTAGTTTTCAAGTTAACAGCTACATTTTACCTTAAGGTCACAGAAGAGATTAGCAATACCAGGGCTGAAATTATCCAAATGATTCTAGTCAAGGTGTATGGAGTATACTACATGCATTACCACATGACATCACAAGGTGGAGTCTTTCCTGTTTAAGAGAAGAACTCAGCCTTAAATAAGCATGGTTTATGGGTGAAGAAACAAAACACAACTCTAGATATGTTTTTGATGAGGAAACAACATTATAACAGAGCAGAAAATAGCGTAATATAGGCCTTTTGTGAATACCAGTTAAAATATTGAACCCAATGATGAACCAATTTGCAGTTTTTTGGTGTAAAATTCACTGCAATAAAATATTTGCCATGGTTAACACAGTGAAATGATTTAAAGCACAAATTTCCTGCCGTTGCTAGGGTTGTCGAAAGTATTGAAAATCAGACGCTAACAACTCTAGATACTCATCTGAACAAGTATTGGCGTTAAAGAAGTCACATTCACTGAACAGAAATGAACCTTTCCTGAAAAGCTTTAGAATGATCTTGAGCTGTATCAGAACAAGTATAAGATAAGCACGTAGACTAGTATACAGTACACCCATGGACCACTACGGAACCCACCTGGACCACTGAGGGATTACACAGATATAAACTTTATTTACAGATCCCTTTACAACACTTAAGGCGACCAAAGTACAATTACTGAGTCTTAATAGCCAGTCTAAGTAGATTAGTTTTGAGTCTGGATTTAGTCAGACTTTAGTATCGAAATTGATCATTTAGTAAGAGAATCATGGGTAAAACTTTATCAGTACCTTTGAGGAGTCCGGGGCATCTTTTGCAGGCAGAGTGCAGAGTGACGGTCATGATGGGGCCAGACTTAGAAATGTTCAACCGTCCAGTCTTATAAGTCTTTATGAGATACACGTCCACTGTAGCAGAGCCTCTTGGACCCATATTCACAGATGTAACTTTACCTGTGACCACTAAACACAGAAAGAGTGATTAGGGCAAAAAGTCTAAAAGTTACTGATACTTTGCAGCTCATGTCATCAATATTATCTGGGGGTGTGATGCAAACTATAAGCACTGCTCTGTCTGAGGTTTGTTAGACTTTAATCTGAGCTTTTTATAGAGTTTAATCTGATCTTTTTGTTAGACTTTAATCTGAGTTTTAAAGGCGCACTATGTAACTTTTTGGTTGTCACCTGCTTGTTTCTATGGATTATGTCATCGCTCTGCCTGGAATGTTCCACCGTATGACATTAAACAGCTCTATCTTACATTTATTCAATTACAGGTGGTTTTATAGCTCAAAAATACCTGAGCAGGGTTGCATCTCCACAGATCTGACCTGTAACTTGGTTTGGTTTGGTCTCCATGAAGATAGAAAGACTTAATACCATACTGTGAAACATTTCAGACAAAGCAGGAACATTTCAAGGAGAAGAGTATTTGATGAACCAGATGAGTTACATAATGTACCTTTAATTTAACACAATCTGACCAAAAAGAACAAACTTAGTTGGAACTACAGCAGGTGAGCTGATTTATGCTGTAAAACAAGTCCCTCTCAAATAACATTGTAGTCACAAGGTAGGTGACATTAGCCAACAGTTTTTCATTTAGTCGCTCTCACCTTTTTCTTGAAAATCAAACACATAATCAGAATCACGAACGCTCGTATTGATCACAGGCTCCTGAAAATGTGCTGTTTAAATCCATTTTGTATTTTTTTTCTCGAATGTTCAGACGATCTTAAAACTTTTTTGGCAGTGTTTGCTAATGTGCGCGTTGTGTCTCCATGGCAACTGGTGAACATTCCGCCAATACACATACACGTAGCACTCACCAAAGTCATGAGGGCAGAAACTGGACTGCAAAGTTCCTGTCCTCTTACAGCTCTGTGTGCACAGGGGGTTCAGTGGTAATGCTGTGGGAAATAACACATAACATGAAATATTCAATCGGAAAAAATGTGATTCCAACAGTAAATGGTATTTCATTTTGCCAGGGTTTTATAGCACTAATTTCTGATCTATTTTATAATGTTGTTTTCTCACCAAAAAACACACCTGGAGTTGTGTTTTGTTTCATTCATACACGTTTAACACACAAACCCTGTAGGCTGAGTTCTTCCCTCAAACTGAAAACATTCTGTTCCACCTTGTGATGACATGTGAAGTCCTCCACTGTATTTTAATACTCCATACACCTTCGCATCACAAGGTGGAACAGAGCATTTTGAGCTCTTGAGATGTTGGCAGACTAATAAACCAGGATTACTCAAACATGTGTGAATGAAACAAAACAACTCCAAGTATGTTTTTGAGGAGGTAACAAAATTACAACATGATTTAAAGCTCACCAGAGTCAGTTTTGTGTAATGCAAATACACAAAACAGCGCTATAAATGACTCACGTTTCTTGGTCACAGAGGGCTTCTTGGTCACGGTTTTGACTCCTGGTTTGGGGGTGGCTTTCGGCTTCCATTTTGGTTTCACCGTGGGCTTTAGACCTGTTTTCGGCGTAGGTTTAAGATAAGATAAGATAATCCTTTATTCGTCCCACAGTGGGGAAATTTCAATGTCACAACGCAAGTTTCAGAAAAAGTAGGAAAACAAGAGCACACATCAAAAACAAGATAAATAAATAATAATAAGTATTTACAATCACAATATTGTGTACAGTGCAGTGATGGACAGTGGTGGTTAAATAAATAAATAAGTAGCAGGTAGTGACTTTAAATAGTAATGCACATTGTTATTATTGTTATTATTACTATGAAGATGACACATGACTAGCATTGTTCATTATACAGTCTGACAGCAGCAGGAAGGAAAGACCTGCGAAATCTCTCCTTTACACAGCGAGGGTGAATCAGTCTGTCACTGAAGCTGCTCTCCAGACCAGACAGGGCGTCCTGCAGGGGGCGACCCTCATGGTCCAGCATAGACATGAGTTTAGCCAGGACCCTCTTGTCCCCCACCTGCTGCACCGAGTCCAGAGGACAGCCCAGGACGGAGCTGGACTTCTTGATGACCTTGTCCAGCTTCTTCCTCTCCCTCTCTGTGACGCTGCTGCTCCAGCAGACCACACCGTACAGGATGGCTGATGCCACCACAGTGTCATAGAAGGTCCTCAGGAGTGGCCCTCTCACTCCAAAGGACCGCAGTCTCCTCAGGAGATAGAGCCGACTCTGGCCCTTCCTATACAGTGCATCTGTGTTATGAGTCCAGTCCAGTTTATTGTTCAGATGCACACCCAGGTACTTGTAAGAGTCCACTCTCTCAATGTCTCTTCCCTGGATGTTCACTGGTGGGGGGGCAGTAGAGTGGCGTCTACGGACGTCCACCACCATCTCCTTGGTCTTCCCCGCGTTGATGAGAAGATGGTTCCGGTGACACCAGTCCACAAAGTCCAGCGTTAGTCCTCTGTACTCCGTGTCGTCATCGTTCGTGATGAGACCGATGATGGCGGAGTCATCGGAGAACTTCTGCAGGACGCAGCTGTCCGTATTGTGTCTGAAGTCTGCAGTGTAGAGTGTGAAGAGGAAGGGCGCGAGGACGGTGCCCTGGGGCGCCCCCACACTGCAGGTCATGAGGTCAGACACACAGTCCCGGGCTCTCACAAACTGGGGCCGGTTTGTGAGGTAGTCCAGGATCCACTCAGCCAGGTCACAGTCCACTCCTGCCCACTCCAGCTTGTCCCTCAGGAGCAGCGGCTGGATGGTGTTGAAAGCACTGGAGAAGTCAAAGAACAAGATTCTCACAGTGCTGCCGGGCCTCTCCAAGTGGGACAGCGAGCGGTGCATCAGAGAGATGATGGCGTCCTCCACTCCAATGCCAGGCCGATACGCGAACTGCAGTGGGTCCATCGCTGAGCTCACCGTAGAGCGGAGGTGACCCAGGATGAGCCTCTCCAGAGTCTTCATCAGATGAGACGTGAGAGCCACTGGCCTGAAGCTGTTGAGGTCCTTGGCGTGCGGTGTCTTGGGCACAGGTACCACACAGGAGGTCTTCCAGAGCTGTGGCACCACCTTCAGCTTCAGGCTCAGGTTGAAGACATGCTCCATAACTCCACACAGCTCATCTGCACAGGACTTAAGGAGCCTGGGGCTGATCCCGTCTGGTCCAGCAGCTTTCCTACTCCTTATCCGGCTCAGTTCTCTCCTAACCTGAGCTGTTGTGACAGACAAAGAGCAGGGGTGTGTGCTGGAGGTCTGGCTGAGTATTTGATGTGGATTCGGGGGCTGGGGGGCTGAGGCAGAGGTGTGAGGAGGTGGCAGTCTGGACCTTTGTGCAGGAGACAAGGTGAGCCCATGCAGCGGTGCGGGGGGAGGGGTGGGTGATTGATCAAACCTCAGGAAGTGTGAATTCAGATCGTTCACCCACTGTTGGTCTCCCTCTATCTGGTTTAACAGCTGCTTTTAACGTGGGCTTCACTTTAGGAGCTGCTGGCTTTTTGGTCGGTTTAACTCTGGGCTTCAGTGTTGGTTTGATAATCTTTGGTTTCGGTGTAACTTTGACTATTGGTTTAGTGGCAGGTTTCGGCGTGAGCTTCTTCTTTGGTGGTGAAGTGGGTCTGGCTGGTTTGGGCTTGGGGCTGGGTTTCAGTCCTGGTTTAGGGGTGGGCTTGCGTTGAGGTGGCTTCAAGGGCAGAGTCACTTTAGTTTTCATTGGTTTTGTGGTAGGTTTGAGGCTTGCTTTTGGTTTTGGAGTAGGTTTTATTGGTTTAATAGGCTTGCTAGGCTTGGCAGGCTTGGTAGGCTTGGTAGGCTTGGTTGTGGGCTTGGATGTGGGCTTGGAAGTAGGTTTTGGAGCAGAGCTGGTGGGAGAGCTAAAAGTAAAGTCCCCTCCAGCCGTTGGTCTACGAGAACCCCGGGGAACGCTGTTATAAAGGGCCATGAAGCCATCCGAGGTCACGCTGAGGTCAGATACAAACTGGACCAAAAGCTCATTCCCATTGGTCACTATGGTTCTGTTGATGTCAAGGTAAACGTTAGATGCAAATTATCAGAACTTTGATACTTTGCAGCTGATGTCATCGATATTCGCTGGGGTTGTGATGCTAACTGTAAGCACTGCTCCGTCTGATGGTCTGTTACTCAGGTTAAGCTTAATCTGCTATTTGTTTTAACACAGTCTGAAGAGAAAGAGCTGGTTTGATTGGAACTACAACACGTGAGATGATTTATACTGGTAAATTGTACTGGTAATCTCTTACACAAAAAATTGCTAGCAAGCATTAGCCAACAGTTTTTCAGTTAGTCACTTCTTTTTGTTGAAAATCAAACACCAAAACAGAACCATAAACGCTTGTAAATCACAGTTTTCAGACAATCTTACAAGTTTTTTGACAGTGTTTGCTAATGTGTGCATTGTGTCATCATGGTAACTACTAAATATTCCACCATAGACATACATGTAGAACACCCCTCAATAGAAATCAACAACATATACTACTATAGACTATACTGCCTTTGAAAATTGCACAACACTGTGTAAATATATGGACCAATCTCTCTCTGTACCACCACTGGGACTTATATTATATTACATTTTTGTTTAAATTCTCACCCTGGCACAGTATCTCCGCAAAACTTGCCAATTCTCCTGGAGTCATCAGTCTCTCCTCCGTTAAACAGTGCCACATAGTCATAGCGACAGTACGTATCCGGCTCCAGGTCCAGCTTCTCAAACTTCACCTCAATCACCTGTATAAAGCAACACCAGGACACATTAAACGCAACATAATGACTTCGAATAAGGATTTGAAACTGTTTTGTGTAATTAAAGGTTCTGATGATTCTAAAATTTTGACTTAATTTGGTGCAATAATACCTGTTGCAAATATAAATTATAGTTTTACACAAATCAAGAAACAGAATTTGTGAAGAAAAGTTCAGTCCCATATTGATGACGTCACATTATAGGGAGAATTCTCTCTCATATTTACTTGGGTTTTGAGTCAGTAGTAAATAAATAGTCCAGATAAAACCTTGTTAATGTGCTTAATCGACTGCACTTTAGACCTGATAACCACATTCTTGTGACCTGTCAGATATTCAAAGAAGTTTACAGTCATGTACTAATGGGATGTGACTAAGACGACGCTCGACCAATCACCGTCGCCGCCTGCTGATCACGTGACCTTCCAAGACGCATGTTTGTTGTAGGTGCGGTGCGTTGGTTCACAGAGGCGCAGCTGGAAAGGTAAACTGGCGCACTTTTACGCGTAAGGTAAGAAGCACTCCGAATAAACCAGGGTCAAATGCAAAGGATTATAAAAGTCAGTTTTAGATGAGTGTTACAATGCACGTGCAGTAGTGTTGTTTTTGACGTTAAAGTTAAGTTTGGAGTGGTTGACGCATATTATTTGAACAAACATAACGAGCGAACGTGCATAAGCAACATATTACTTGTTATATTTATTATAGTAGCGTTTTGAGTCTGATAATGCAATTGGAAAATCATGAAAATCAAATCGCGTCATCAGCTGAGCTCAGTGCAGTGTTCTGAAGTTATGGGAAAGTCCTCAAAGTTGTCAGACTGGGTTTGTGGAGAATAGTCACAACACACTGATTGACTTTTGTGTACGTGTGTGTCATCATAGTACTACACTGTCTCGCGCTCATCATTTGTAACTGCAGTTTTTCTATGTGTCATCAAACAAAGCAAAACAATGCGTATGACGTTTAAAAAATGGCTAAAAAAAATAGGCTTTAAATAACAAGAGATCAAATTTTGAGAAAAGAAAATTACTATTATTAAAGGTGCATTGCGTAACTTTTCAGGTTTCGGTTTGCTTTGCCTGTAATGTTACACAATATGGTATTAAACTTATATAAGATGCATTTAATCAATTATAGGTGATTTTATTGCTCAAAATGTCTTTAAAAACATGTATGCATACTGTGAGTGCAGTCACCACACCTGTAAATTGGCCTGATAGTGTCTCCTGCTTGTTTCCATGGAGACAGAAAAGTTTAATGACATACTCTGGAATATTGCAGGTAAAGCAATAACATCTCCACAGAGACAAGTAACTGGCGGTCTCTCTACCAGAAAAGTTACACAGTGCACCTTTAAACCTGTACTAGTGCCTGTTTTGTGTTGTTTTTGTAGTTGTGGAGGCGGGGGATGCTGTGGGACTCCATGTTGGGCGAGGTCCATCTTCACACAGCAGAGTCAGAGCGTGGCCGGAGTCATGTGATGGACCTAAACAGAGGTTTATCTAGAACCACTGTTTACCTGGAGACGTCGTCCAGCCTCGGTCTCATGGACCTGTGATCGAGTCAATGGGCTATGGTCTGCTGGTCGGATCAGTATGTGGACAGTACAGTCTCAGTCTGTCTCTGTCAGGGATGAAAGAGCAGCCAAAATGAATCACTGAGTGGCTGATTACTTTAAAGGTCCTATATTACGCAAAATTGACTCTTGTGAGCTTTAAGTCATGTTATAATGTTGTTACCTCATCAAGAACATACCTGGAGTTGGTTTTGGTTCATTCACACATGTTTGAGTAATTCTTTATGATTAGTTGGTCTAATCATAAATCATAAAATCTGATCTCCAGAGCTCAGAATGCTCTGTTCCACCTTGTGATGTCATGGAGGGGTAGTATTCAAGTTAACAGCTACATTTTACCTTTAGTTCAGTAAAGACTGGCAATGCCAAGGCTGAAATTACCCAAATGATTCCTGTATTACCACATGACATCACAAAGTGGAGCAGAGTGTTTTCTGTTTGAGAGAAGAACATACAGGGTTTGTGTGTTAAACATGTGTGAATGAAACAAAACACAACTTCAGAGGTATGTTTGTGATGAGGAAACAACATTATAACCTAGATCAGAAAATAGCGTAATACATGCCTTTTAAGACAGTGTGCAATTACTGTGATTGTCAGTTTGTAATTTTTTACCTTGGTTTTGTCAAAACATGTAAAATAAAATCTACAAATTTTACACAAATAATTGCTTTGTCTGTTGTACAGAAAAGTATATATAAAACAAATTAGCATTTGTTTTATATATACTTTTTTCAACTTTTGTTCACACATTGCTTCTTGATTGGTGCATTATGTACATTTGGGAATCATCGGAACTTGTCATACACACTTTAAAATTTAAGGAACTTGGGCAATATTATGGTTACCTCTCATATTTGCGAAGAAGAAGGTTTTTTTTATTATTAAAATACTTACATTTACAAATATATACAAATATATAACATAATTTAAATTACATCTTGTCTGTGCTACTTTCCTTTGTCTCTAGCAACTGGTATGTAACAAATATTCTCAGAAATACTTTTTAATACATTAAATGATGAGGTCCACATGCTCTGTTATGCTGTAATTTTTACAGTATAAATTTAATACAAAGTGCTACCACATTAGATTATGGATTCAGCGTTTGCCCACGTTGCTTTTACTGTACTTGAAGGGCCCGTATTACGCTATTTTCTGATCTATGTTATAATGTGTTCTCATCAAAAACACACCTGGAGTTGTGTTTTGTTTCGTTCACACATGTTTAACACACAAACGCTGCATATAGAGGCTGAGTTCTTCTCTCAAACTGAAAACACACGTCCACCTTGTAATGTGATGGATGAATGAAACAAAACACAGCTCCAGGTATGTTTTCAAGGAATAATATGCAAAATGAATCCATTTTGCATATTATACGACCCTTAAGTTATGGTGTGCCTTCTTTTTCATTTTGTTCAGGTGCAGTGTACTTAGATGAGTGCCCCAAGGAGCACTACATCCCCATCTACCTGGTGGTGATGGGGGTGTTCGGCCTGATGCTGGCTCTGCTGGCCTGTTTGCCCTGTGCACAGGAGCCCAAAGATGGGACCACCAACCCCCTTCACCGCCTGAGCGTCGTCTGGAACTCTCTCGTGTCCATTTTCCTCGGCTGCTGGTTCATCGCAGGTGAGCTTATACCTCTTGAGGGTCACGGTTAGAGGTCCTATATTAGGACTCGTGAACTTTTAGCCATGTTATAATGCTGTTACCTCCTCAAAAACATACCTGGTGTTTGTTTTGTTTTGTTTTGTTTGTTTTGGTTCCATCACACATGTTTAAGTAATCCTTTATTATTAGTCTGTCTACATCTCCTAAGATCAAAATTCTCTGCACCTTGTGATGGCATATCGTGGTAGTTTTCAAGTTAACCGCGATATATTACTTTTAGTTCAGTAGGGATTGACAATTCCACGGCTGAAATTATCCAAATGATTCTAGTGAGGGTGTATGGAGTTTAGAAATATGGCAGAATTCGACTGGATTTGGTGGTGAGTGCCAATAAAGATGGTCTCAGTCTCGGAGAAAGTCTCAGTCATCCACGCCTTTACCTCCTCCAGGCAGAGTGGAAGGGAAGGTATTGTAGCTATGAGGGTGCTGTCAGTCCAGATGTATAGCTGTGTATTGTCAACATAACTGTGAAAGATGATGTCATATTTGCTTATGATTTCACAGAACAGGAGCATGTTAAACAGGGTTGGTCCGAGCACAGAACCCTGGGGAACACCACAGGAATTGTCTTTTTAACATAATACTGCACATTTAATACAAATATATTTCTGATCAGAGGAGAAATTTAACATTATCAACTTGTTTATTTGCATTTTTCAGATGATGATTGTGTCACTTTGAGAATGTACCTTATCCGGTTCACTACTAGGTCAAAAGTCAGCTAAAGTAATGAGGCAACGTTTTTCCACTACACAGACACTGACTGTAACTTTTCCGGTGGAGGGTCCGTCAAATGCTTTTTTTCATGGAAATGTTATTGCTTTGTCTAGAATGTTTCACAGTATGGCATTAAACCTTTTTATCTTCATGGAGACCAGACCGGACCAAGTTACAGGTCAGATCTGTGGAGAGGCGACCCCGCTCTCGCTCCCGTTCCCGCTTTTGAGCTATAAAACCATCTGTAATTGAATAAATGTAAAGTAGAGCCGTTCAGTATCATATTGTGGAACATTCTAGGCAGAGCAATGACATATCCATAGAAAAAAAGCACGTGACGGATCCCCATCCAAAAAGTTGCACAGTGCAGCTTTAAGAGTGTATGTAGAAGTGTTTGCCAATTTTGTTCATTCTAAAATGTGTTTATTTTTTGTTTATGTCACATTAGTTGCCACTTTAGTTTTAGTTAATTTGCACAGTTAATATTTTGCTGTATTCGTATTTCTTATATATTTTGCTAATTTGTTTAGTCTGATTTACTATTGTTTATCTTAGTCTTATCTTATGTTTCAGTTTCAGGTTTAGTCAGTGGCATCTAGGGGATATACCTAGGTAGCACAGGGAAATACATGGAATTTGAGTAAATACTGATATTATGGTTACCTCTCTCATATTTACTTTTTGTTTTGAGTCAGTAGTAAATAAATAGTCCAGATAAAACCTTGTTAATGTGCTTAATTGACTGCACATTAGACCTGATAACCACATTCTTGTTATCTTGTTATTCTTGTTGTCATATATTCAAAGAAGTTTACAGTCATGTACTAATGGGGCGTGACTAAGACGACGCTCGACCAATCACCTTCGCCGCCTGCTGATCACGTGACTTTCCCAGATGCATGTTTGTTGTAGGTGCGGTGCGTTGGTTCACAGAGGCGCAGCTGGAATGGTAAACTGGCACACTTTTACGCGTAAGGTAAGAAGAACTCCGAATAAACCAGGGTCAAATGCAAAGGATTATAAAAGTCAGTTTTAGATGAGTGTTACAATGCACGTGTAGTAGTGCTGTTTTTGACGTTAAAGTTAAGTTTGGAGTGGTTGACTGTGAGTTACGAAGGGTGGGGCGCATATTATTTGGACAAACATAACGAGCGAACGTGCATAAGCAACATATTACTTGTTATATTTATTATAGTAGCGTTTTGAGTCTGATAGTGCAATTGGAAAATCATGAAAATCAAATCGCGTCATCAGCTGAGCTCAGTGCAGTGTTCTGAAGTTATGGGAAAGTCCTCAAAGTTGTCAGACTGGCTTTGTGGAGAATAGTCACAACACACTGATTGATTTTTGTGTACGTGTGTGTCATCATCCCTGATAACATGACGACGTCATGCCAACGTTGGGCCAACGTATGTGTATACGTTGGGCCAACGTTGGCAGTTGACGTTGGGCCGACGTCATTTTGCTCATTGGCAAGTGGTTGGGCCAACGTCATCAAAAGACGGTTGGATAGACGTTGGCCCAACGTCTACCCAACTATTAATTAGGCTTTTTATATACTGTATATATTGTACTACTAAATTGCATACTTTATGGAAAGTAATCACAGGTGAACAGTGCATGTAGGTTTCGTTGCAGTATTGCAACATTTATTGATAATACTTGAATTCATGTACACACATATTATCAAAATATAATGTTCAAGGGTGGTTCTTAATTACAATGTACAAAAAATGTTACCAAAATATATTGCTGAAGGCTGATTTACAACAGAAAAAGTTAACTACATTTCAAATGCATTAAAATGCACTACAAGTTTCTGTGTACCTATATAAGTAGATGGAAATAAATGTAATGAGATCAACTTCTGAATGTAAAAATAAAATACTAACAACATGTCAAAACATACCTGAACAATCATGAGAAATCATAGCACCAAAACATAGCATATTTTCATACTTTTATCAACTAAACACACCCTAACTATGCATACACCGTGCGTGTGCCAGCACTGGATGGAATTACTAACAAAATAACAACCAAAATTACGAACCCAAATCTTAGACAATATATCTAAAGTGAATTTCAAATACAAGCCGATAAACCACGTGGGACAAAATCCAGTTGGAAAATGGATAATTAGTCAATATTCAGTGAGTAATCTAGCACTTTTCACGGGTGACGGCACATACTTGAAAACCGATGGGATGTAGTCAGGTGAAAGCGGGTTGTCACTCTTTTTACCTAGGACACAAAATAAGTAACGTTAAGTAAAGAAACCACTAAGATTACACTGAGAAAAAATATTCACTATTCAATGATACAGGCAGTTTAAAATGTTGTGATGTCACATGAATGCAACCCATTAGCTAATACGTTTTTAGGTCTGGACATTAACCACCGTAGTGCGGTTTATATCGCCAACTAGACTGGGTTGGTAGATTAGGTTGAGGACGTTTCGGCTCGTCCGACTGAAATACAATCCACCCAGTTTAGTCGGTGATATTTATTGTCCAAAACAATAACTATCAGCACCATTTAAGATAATATTAAATGTATAATGTTTACGTGAAATTACCTGATATGAAATGGTCACTGCACAAGCGAAATCCATTAGGTGACGGGTTCCAACGCTCGGTTTTCTTCAGCGCGCTTCTTGCCCGTTTTATCGCAGAAATCCATTTTCCCCTCCGAGCTGGATCTTTGGGAATGCGATAAAAGGCTTTATCTTTAACTTGTCCTCGGTGGTTTGTACATCCAGGGGCACAGCATGAGTCTACCATCGTTGTAAACTGGAAGTTTTGTAGGCTAGTTAGTTAGTTTGTTTACAATAATTCCTGCCAAGATGGCGCCCGGTGGTGCATGCTGGGATAGCGTGACGTCATCTCCCGGAGCTCTATTGAAACGAATTGTCATTACAAACGTCGGCTCGACGGTCGCGCCAACGTCGTTAACCTGTGTCAGATATGACGGAATACCGAAAAATCGCGAACTTCAAACAACGTCGGTTCGACGTTGCGTTGCGTCGTGTAGACGTCGGCTCGACGTCTAAGATTATACGTCGGCAACGCCGACGTCGGCAAGACGGATCAATGTTTTCAGGGATAGTACTACACTGTCTCGCGCTCATCATTTGTAACTGCAGTTTTTCTATGTGTCATCAAACAAAGCAAAACAATGCGTATGACGTTTAAAAAATGGCTAAAAAAAAAAAAAAAAGGCTTTAAACAACTCAAATTTTGAGAAAAGAAAATTACTATTATTAAAGGTGCATTGCATAACTTTTCAGGTTTCGGTTTGCTTTGCCTGTAATGTTACACAATATGGTATTAAACTTATATTAGATGCATTTATTAAATTATTGGTGTTTTTATTGCTCAACATTACCTTTAAAAACATGCATTCTAACTGTGAGTGGGGTCACCGCTTCACAGATCTCGCCTGTAAATTGGCCTGGTGGTGGCGCCTCCTGCTTGTTTTTATGGAGATGGAAACATTTAATGCCATACTTTGGAATATTGGAAGTAAAGCAATGACATCTCCATGGAGACAAGTAACTAGCGTGCCCTCCACCAGAAAAGTTACACAGTACACCTTTAAATATGCACTATGGAGCTTTTCTTGACTCTATGGAGATGCTGTTGCTTCCAGAAAATTCAGTTCAGATCAGAGTGAGTTAAAAATAAATTACTTTGCATAATTACTGACCAGTTGTACATTTATATAATCTACTTTTCATTTTAAAGGTCCTATATTATGCAAAGTTGACTTATGAGCTTGAGTCACATTAGAATATTGAACATTCACACATGTTTGAGTAATCCTTTATTATTAGTCTGTCTACATCTCCAAATCTTTTACCTCAGTAGCGATTGGCACATCCAGGTCTGAAATCATCCAAATGATTCTAGTGAAGGTGTATGGAGTTTAAAAACACGATGGAGCACTTCCTGTAATACCACATGACATCACAAGGTGGAACAGAGTGCTGTCAGTTTGAGTTCAGCCTAAATATGCAGAGTTTGTGTGTTAAACATGTGTGAATGAAACAAAACACAACTCCAGGTCTGTTTGTGATGAGGAAACAACATTATAAAGGAGATCAGAAAATAGTGTAAAATGGCCCCTTTAAATTAACAATCTTGTTTTAGTAATTACGTTTTTTTTTCCAGTGGGTGAGTGTCTGTGACCATGAGTGCGTTCATTGATCGTGTCAAGAAAACCCCTCTGCCTGTACTGTGTAAGACATGATTTACATCCAAGTTATTTCTTATATTTACATTGTTCAACACAGTCTGTACTCAGTAATGTCAAATATGTCATTTTCTAGTATGCAGTAAAGTGTCAGTCTGCATCTTGCATGTGGCGCAGATCGCCATTGGTAAGTAGAAAAACTGCATTCTTTTTTTACTTTTGTACTTAGTAATTAGAGACTTTAACTCAAGTAGTATACTGAGGTTTTGAAAAAGCTTTCTTCTTTTTTTCTTTTAATATCCAAAAATATACTTTTTACTCTTTTTACTTATTAAATATTTTCATCCCGTTATGCTGTAATGGTTATAGTATAAATTAAATACAAAGTGCTACCACATTACATTATGGCTTCGGCGTTAATAGCATAATATGGGCGTTACAAAATATAATGTGCTTTCTTTCCCCTCTTGTTCAGGTGCAGTGTACTTAGATGAGTGCCCCAAGGAGAACTACATTCCCATTTACCTGGTGGTGATGGGGGTGTTCGGGCTGATGCTGGCCATCCTGGCCTGTTTGCCCTGTGCACAAGAGTCCGAAGACGGGACCACCAACCCCCTCAACCGCCTGTGCACCGTCTGGAATTCCCTTGTGTCCGCCTTTGTTTTCTGCTGGTTCATTGCTGGTGAGTTTACGCATCCAATTCACATGGAACTTATACCTCTGGCCCACTGTTCATATTGTTAAGTTTATGATCAGATCCAATTTAAAAAACCAAAATGGTATAAAGGGGGTATTATGCATATCAAGGCCAGTTACATCACCCAGATTGGTGTCACCAGGGCCCCACCCTGGAGCCAGGTAACCGCCTGGTGCTCAGGCCTTTCCACACGGGGCACATGGTAGTCGAAGGGAGGGTTGGCAGCTTGAAGGTTCATGGGAGTTTGCCCAACAGGTCCACATGTGTTTTGTGGACCAAGAGAAAGCCTTTGACCATGTCCTTAGTTAGTGGGTGGTGGTCTGGGACTATGGGGTCCAGGAGCCTTTGTGTGGTCCAAGGGTGACCAGAGTAAGAGCTGAGTTCATTGGTGGCAGTAGGTCAGACCTGTTCCCAGTGCATGTTGGACTCCCCCAGGGCTGCCCTTTGTCACCGGTTCCTTTCATTGTTATTATGGACAGAATTTTTAGACACAGTCAGGGGTCAGAGGGGGTCCGGTTCTGGGACCAGAGGATCTCATCTCTGCTGTTAGCAGATGATGTCCTGATGGTTCCATTGAACCAGGACCATGCTGCATTTTGTCAAAATCTTGTCAATTACTAAAAATGAGTTTTGCCTGTATTGTCTCCCCTAATACAAATACACTTTTGAATCTGAATGAACAAAACCTATTCTAACACACATATTTGGTTTTTTTTACACATTCTCCAGGTAACGTGTGGATCTACCGTATATATCAGCCTAACTATGTGAAGAATGAAACCATGATCGAGACCTACTGCAATAAGACGCTGTACCTGTTTGCCTTCTGGACCACCACCCTGGTCTACATCCTGCTGGGGGGGTTTCTGGTGGGAGGGTGCTGTGTGCTCTTCTGCTTCTGCCTGTGTGGGCGCGCTGATCCTGACGACTGAGCCAGCGCCCCAGAGTGATGTGATGTTGATGTTCAAATAATATACACATGGACATCTTTTGTACTGTTTGTGAATGCTGAGAAACATTATGGACCTATGAGTTCTTACCTGTTTACTGTACAACACTTGTACAAGACTGTAATATAAAAAAACAACAACAAAAAAACATACATATGTAAAATACAATATATTAATGTTACCATTGTTAAGTTGTTTATTGGTGTGGTATGGTGTGAGTGCTTTGAGTTTATTTCCTTCATCCTTTGTAACAAAAAGCACTTTTCAAAGTAATTGATTTTCACTCAGATTCTCAATCAGTCAATCAATCAATCAATCAATCAATCAATCAATCAATCAATCAATCAATCATGAACTGAAAAACTAAAAACAAACAACTAACTATGTGAAACAAATACATTTACTTCACTACAGTGTTTATTGCACCAAAAAACATGAACCCTTGCTGTGAGGAGGCTTGCCTCTCCACAAACCTGACTGTGCCTTAAACACTCCATAGATGGTCTCAAGAACAGAAAAATTAAATAGTTTCAACATCTACTGCATGTTCTGTCATTTTGCCAACATCAGTAATATCAGACGGTAATAGGCAAAACAGACTGTCAAATGTCACTTTGTTCATTGTTCTGTTGTAGCAGGTTAGTCTAAACCTACGTGTCTTCACATGTGTAAAGTCTGTAGTTATTATATGCAGAAAAATAAATGTGCCTGTTAAACCTTGATTTAAAATGTAAAAAATAAATAAATAAATGCTGAATAAAAAAAAAAAAAATTAATATCCTCAAATCTTTCAGCCTAAAACTACAAAAAACCTACAAAATAAAATTACTCAAGTAGGAGTAAAAAAGTATTTTGAAGACTACTGCTCAAGTAAAAGCAACTTAAACAGTAACTGGACATAACATGATTTATCATTTGAAATTAATATAATTTAAAGGGCAAAACATTAAATAATTGACAAAATCTGGTACAAAGCATAGACACAAAAATGAGAAAAATTAAATCATATCTATAGGAGCAGTAAAAGAAACACAAATATTCAAATATTTCATATTGTCGACATTAAGCTTTTGTCACTTGTAGCCTTACTCACAGTGGAAAAAGGAACCAGAACTTTTGCTCAAGTAAGAGTACTGCTACTTCAATAAAAATACTATTATTAAAAGTATGCTGCTAGAAAAGTACTCTGAAAAGTAAAATTTCTTTAAAAGTTACTCAGGTAAATATAACTGAGTAAATGTCACTGAGTACTACCCACCTCTGCAGAATAGCTGATAAATATTAAATGAGATTATGGGTCAAATTCAAAATATTCACCGCATTCTTAATTATTCTTCAATCTGTAGTAGTTTGAGGTTTGATTGGTGCATAAAATGTTTAATATAATACACTTACTACCAGTTTTACGCCATTTATTTACTGACTTAAAAATCACATCATTATAATTTACATACAAAATATAACAGGACTCGATTTATACTTCAATGTTTATAAAAAAAAATGTGCAGTAAAATGTGTCAAAGATACATGTATTCTGGTCTCATTACATTCCACTTACTGAAGAAACACCGGGCATCGTGATTGGTCAGCACTTTTTACGGGTCAGATTGGCGAGGGCCTTGGCGTGGATGGGTTTATACAGAAGAGTGAAGCTGGATGGAGTCAGCTGACCATTGCCCTGAGGGTCAACTTTTCCCATTAACACGTAATTACGTCCTGCCGAGAGAAAAAACAAGACAATATATTATCCTTCTGTTACATTTGGGATGCTCTAGTATCTTAAAGGTCCTATATTACGCAAAATTGACTCTTGTCAGCTTTAAGTCATGCTATAATGGGGTTATCTCACCAAAAGCATACCTGGAGTTGTGTTTTGTTTGTTTCACACATGTTTGATTAATCCTGTACATTAGTCTGTTTAATCTCGAAAGCTCAAAATGCTCTGTTCCACCTTGTGATGTCATGAAGTGGTAGTTTTCAAGTTAACAGCTACATTTTACCTTAAGGTCAGAAGAGATTAGCAATACCAGGGCTGAAATTATCCAAATGATTCTAGTCAAGGTGTATGGAGTATACTACATGCATTACCACATGACATCACAAGGTGGAGTCTTTCCTGTTTAAGAGAAGAACTCAGCCTTAAATAAGCATGGTTTATGGGGGAAGAAACAAAACACAACTCTAGATATGTTTTTGATGAGGAAACAACATTATAACAGAGCAGAAAATAGCGTAATATAGGCCTTTTGTGAATACCAGTTAAAATATTGAAACCAATGATGAACCAATTTGCAGTTTTTTGGTGTAAAATTCACTGCAATAAAATATTTGCCATGGTTAACACAGTGAAATGATTTAAAGCACAAATTTCCTGCCCTTGCTAGGGTTGTCGAAAGTATTGAAAATCAGACGCTAACAACTGTAGATACTCATCTGAACAAGTATTGGTGTTAAAGAAGTCACATTCACTGAACAGAAATGAACCTTTCCTGAAAAGCTTTAGAATGATCTTGAGCTGTATCAGAACAAGTTTAAGATAAGCACGTAGACTAGTATACAGTACACCCATGGACCACTACGGAACCCACCTGGACCACTGAGGGATTACACAGATATAAACTTTATTTACAGAGCCCTTTACAACACTTAAGGCGACCAAAGTACAATTACTGAGTCTTAAAAGCGAGTCTAAGTAGATTAGTTTTGAGCCTGGATTTAGTCAGACTTTAGTATCGAAATTGATCATTTAGTAAGAGAATCATGGGTAAAACTTTATCAGTACCTTTGAGGAGTCCGGGGCATCTTTTGCAGGCAGAGTGCAGAGTGACGGTCATGATGGGGCCAGACTTAGAAATGTTCAACCGTCCAGTCTTATAAGTCTTTATGAGATACACGTCCACTGTAGCAGAGCCTCTTGGACCCATATTCACAGATGTAACTTTACCTGTGACCACTAAAAACAGAAAGAGTGATTAGGGCAAAAAGTCTAAAAGTTACTGATACTTTGCAGCTCATGTCATCAATATTATCTGGGGGTGTGATGCAAACTATAAGCACTGCTCTGTCTGAGGTTTGTTAGACTTTAATCTGAGCTTTTTATAGAGTTTAATCTGATCTTTTTGTTAGACTTTAATCTGAGCTTTAAAGGCGCACTATGTAACTTTTTGGTTGTCACCTGCTTGTTTCTATGGATTATGTCATCGCTCTGCCTGGAATGTTCCACAGTATGACATTAAACAGCTCTATCTTACATTTATTCAATTACAGGTGGTTTTATAGCTCAAAAATACCTGAGCGGGGTTGCATCTCCACAGATCTGACCTGTAACTTGGTTTGGTTTGGTCTCCATGAAGATAGAAAGACTTAATACCATACTGTGAAACATTTCAGACAAAGCAGGAACATTTCAAGGAGAAGAGTATTTGATGAACCAGATGAGTTACATAATGTACCTTTAATTTAACACAATCTGACCAAAAAGAACAAACTTAGTTGGAACTACAGCAGGTGAGCTGATTTATGCTGTAAAACAAGTCCCTCTCAAATAACATTGTAGTCACAAGGTAGGTGACATTAGCCAACAGTTTTTCAGTTAGTCACTCTCACCTTTTTGTTGAAAATCAAACACATAATCAGAACCATGAACGCTCGTATTGACCACAGGCTCCTGAAAATGTGCTGTTTAAATCCATTTTGTATTTTTTTCTCGAATGTTCAGACGATCTTAAAACTTTTTTGGCAGTGTTTGCTAATGTGTGCGTTGTGTCTCCATGGCAACTGGTGAACATTCCGCCAATACACATACACGTAGCACTCACCAAAGTCATGAGGGCAGAAACTGGACTGCAAAGTTCCTGTCCTCTTACAGCTCTGTGTGCACAGGGGGTTCAGTGGTAACGCTGTGGGAAATAACACATAAAATGAAATATTCAATCGGAAAAAATGTGATTCCAACGGTAAATGGTATTTCATTTTGCCAGGGTCTTATAGCACTAATTTCTGATCTATTTTATAATGTTGTTTTCTCACCAAAAACACACCTGGAGTTGTGTTTTGTTTCATTCACACACATTTAACACACAAACCCTGTATATTTAGGCTGAGTTCTTCCCTCAAACTGAAAACATTCTGTTCCACCTTGTGATGTCATGTGAAGTCCTCCACTGTATTTTAATGCTCCATACACCTTCGCAACACAAGGTGGAACAGAGCATTTTGAGCTCTTGAGATGTTGGCAGACTAATAAACCAGGATTACTCAAACGTGTGTGAATGAAACAAAACAACTCCAAGTATGTTTTTGAGGAGGTAACAAAATTACAACATGATTTAAAGCTCACAAGAGTCAGTTTTGTGTAATGCAAATACACAAAACAGCGCTAAAAATGACTCACGTTTCTTGGTCACAGAGGGCTTCTTGGTCACGGTTTTGACTCCTGGTTTGGGGGTGGCTTTCGGCTTCAATTTTGGTTTCACCGCGGGCTTTAGACCTGTTTTCGGCGTAGGTTTCACTGGTTTAACAGCTGCTTTTAACGTGGGCTTCACTTTAGGAGCTGCTGGCTTTTTGGTCGGTTTAACTCTGGGCTTCAGTGTTGGTTTGATAATCTTTGGTTTCGGTGTAACTTTGACTATTGGTTTAGTGGCAGGTTTCGGCGTGAGCTTCTTCTTTGGTGGTGAAGTGGGTCTGGGTTTCAGTCCTGGTTTAGGGGTGGGCTTGCGTTGAGGTGGCTTCAAGGGCAGAGTCACTTTAGTTTTCATTGGTTTTGTGGTAGGTTTGAGGCTTGCTTTTGGTTTCGGAGTAGGTTTTATTGGTTTAATAGGCTTGCTAGGCTTGGCAGGCTTGGTAGGCTTGGTTGGCTTGGTTGGCTTGGTTGTGGGCTTGGAAGTAGGTTTTGGAGCAGAGCTGGTGGGAGAGCTAAAAATAAAGTCCCCTCCAGCCGTTGGTCTACGAGAACCCCGGGGAACGCTGTTATAAAGGGCCATGAAGCCATCCGAGGTCACGCTGAGGTCAGATACAAACTGGACCAAAAGCTCATTCCCATTGGTCACTATGGTTCTGTTGATGTCAAGGTAAACGTTAGATGCAAATTATCAGAACTTTGATACTCAATATTCGCTGGGGTTGTGATGCTAACTGTAAGCACTGCTCTGTCTGATGGTCTGTTACTCAGGTTAAGCTTAATCTGCTATTTGTTTTAACACAGTCTGAAGAGAAAGAGCTGGTTTGATTGGAACTACAACACGTGAGATGATTTATACTGGTAAACTATACTGGTAATCTCTTACACAAAAAATTGCTAGCAAGCATTAGCCAACAGTTTTTCAGTTAGTCACTTCTTTTTGTTGAAAATCAAACACCAAAACAGAACCATAAACGCTTGTAAATCACAGTTTTCAGACAAGTTTTTTGACAGTGTTTGCTAATGTGTGCATTGTGTCATCATGGTAACTACTAAATATTCCACCATAGACATACATGTAGAACACCCCCAGAATGATGTCACTGCAAAGTAACAATAGAAATCAACAACATATACTACTATAGACTATACTGCCTTTGAAAATTGCACAACACTGTGTAAATATATGGACCAATCTCTCTCTGTACCACCACTGGGACTTATATTATATTACATTTTTTAAAAGAATCTCACCCTGGCACAGTATCTCCGCAAAACTTGCCAATTCTCCTGGAGTCATCAGTCTCTCCTCCGTTAAACAGTGCCACATAGTCATAGCGACAGTACGTATCCGGCTCCAGGTCCAGCTTCTCAAACTTCACCTCAATCACCTGTATAAAGCAACACCAGGACACATTAAACGCAACATAATGACTTCGAATAAGGATTTGAAACTGTTTTGTGTAATTAAAGGTTCTGATGATTCTAAAATTTTGACTTAATTTAGTGCAATAATACCTGTTGTAAATATAAATTATAGTTTTACACAAATCAAGAAACAGAATTTGTGAAGAAAAGTTCAGTCCCATATTGATGACGTCACATTATAGGGAGAATTCTCTCTCATATTTACTTTTTGTTTTGAGTCAGTAGTAAATAAATAGTCCAGATAAAACCTTGTTAATGTGCTTAATCGACTGCACTTTAGACCTGATAACCACATTCTTGTGACCTGTCAGATATTCAAAGAAGTTTACAGTCATGTACTAATGGGATGTGACTAAGACGACGCTCGACCAATCACCGTCGCCGCCTGCTGATCACGTGACCTTCCCAGATGCATGTTTGTTGTAGGTGCGGTGCGTTGGTTCACAGAGGCGCAGCTGGAAAGGTAAACTGGCACACTTTTACGCGTAAGGTAAGAAGCACTCCGAATAAACCAGGGTCAAATGCAAAGGATTATAAAAGTCAGTTTTAGATGAGTGTTACAATGCACGTGCAGTAGTGTTGTTTTTGACGTTAAAGTTAAGTTTGGAGTGGTTGACGCATATTATTTGAACAAACATAACGAGCGAACGTGCATAAGCAACATATTACTTGTTATATTTATTATAGTAGCGTTTTGAGTCTGATAATGCAATTGGAAAATCATGAAAATCAAATCGCGTCATCAGCTGAGCTCAGTGCAGTGTTCTGAAGTTATGGGAAAGTCCTCAAAGTTGTCAGACTGGGTTTGTGGAGAATAGTCACAACACACTGATTGACTTTTGTGTACGTGTGTGTCATCATAGTACTACACTGTCTCGCGCTCATCATTTGTAACTGCAGTTTTTCTATGTGTCATCAAACAAAGCAAAACAATGCGTATGACGTTTAAAAAATGGCTAAAAAAAATAGGCTTTAAATAACAAGAGATCAAATTTTGAGAAAAGAAAATTACTATTATTAAAGGTGCATTGCGTAACTTTTCAGGTTTCGGTTTGCTTTGCCTGTAATGTTACACAATATGGTATTAAACTTATATAAGATGCATTTAATCAATTATAGGTGATTTTATTGCTCAAAATGTCTTTAAAAACATGTATGCATACTGTGAGTGCAGTCACCACACCTGTAAATTGGCCTGATAGTGTCTCCTGCTTGTTTCCATGGAGACAGAAAAGTTTAATGACATACTCTGGAATATTGCAGGTAAAGCAATAACATCTCCACAGAGACAAGTAACTGGCGGTCTCTCTACCAGAAAAGTTACACAGTGCACCTTTAAACCTGTACTAGTGCCTGTTTTGTGTTGTTTTTGTAGTTGTGGAGGCGGGGGATGCTGTGGGACTCCATGTTGGGCGAGGTCCATCTTCACACAGCAGAGTCAGAGCGTGGCCGGAGTCATGTGATGGACCTAAACAGAGGTTTATCTAGAACCACTGTTTACCTGGAGACGTCGTCCAGCCTCGGTCTCATGGACCTGTGATCGAGTCAATGGGCTATGGTCTGCTGGTCGGATCAGTATGTGGACAGTACAGTCTCAGTCTGTCTCTGTCAGGGATGAAAGAGCAGCCAAAATGAATCACTGAGTGGCTGATTACTTTAAAGGTCCTATATTACGCAAAATTGACTCTTGTGAGCTTTAAGTCATGTTATAATGTTGTTACCTCATCAAGAACATACCTGGAGTTGGTTTTGGTTCATTCACACATGTTTGAGTAATTCTTTATGATTAGTTGGTCTAATCATAAATCATAAAATCTGATCTCCAGAGCTCAGAATGCTCTGTTCCACCTTGTGATGTCATGGAGGGGTAGTATTCAAGTTAACAGCTACATTTTACCTTTAGTTCAGTAAAGACTGGCAATGCCAAGGCTGAAATTACCCAAATGATTCCTGTATTACCACATGACATCACAAAGTGGAGCAGAGTGTTTTCTGTTTGAGAGAAGAACATACAGGGTTTGTGTGTTAAACATGTGCGAATGAAACAAAACACAACTTCAGAGGTATGTTTGTGATGAGGAAACAACATTATAACCTAGATCAGAAAATAGCGTAATACATGCCTTTTAAGACAGTGTGCAATTACTGTGATTGTCAGTTTGTAATTTTTTACCTTGGTTTTGTCAAAACATGTAAAATAAAATCTACAAATTTTACACAAATAATTGCTTTGTCTGTTGTACAGAAAAGTATATATAAAACAAATTAGCATTTGTTTTATATATACTTTTTTCAACTTTTGTTCACACATTGCTTCTTGATTGGTGCATTATGTACATTTGGGAATCATCGGAACTTGTCATACACACTTTAAAATTTAAGGAACTTGGGCAATATTATGGTTACCTCTCATATTTGCGAAGAAGAAGGTTTTTTTTATTATTAAAATACTTACATTTACAAATATATACAAATATATAACATAATTTAAATTACATCTTGTCTGTGCTACTTTCCTTTGTCTCTAGCAACTGGTATGTAACAAATATTCTCAGAAATACTTTTTAATACATTAAATGATGAGGTCCACATGCTCTGTTATGCTGTAATTTTTACAGTATAAATTTAATACAAAGTGCTACCACATTAGATTATGGATTCAGCGTTTGCCCACGTTGCTTTTACTGTACTTGAAGGGCCCGTATTACGCTATTTTCTGATCTATGTTATAATGTGTTCTCATCAAAAACACACCTGGAGTTGTGTTTTGTTTCGTTCACACATGTTTAACACACAAACGCTGGCTGAGTTCTTCTCTCAAACTGAAAACACACGTCCACCTTGTAATGTGATGGATGAATGAAACAAAACACAGCTCCAGGTATGTTTTCAAGGAATAATATGCAAAATGAATCCATTTTGCATATTATACGACCCTTAAGTTATGGTGTGCCTTCTTTTTCATTTTGTTCAGGTGCAGTGTACTTAGATGAGTGCCCCAAGGAGCACTACATCCCCATCTACCTGGTGGTGATGGGGGTGTTCGGCCTGATGCTGGCTCTGCTGGCCTGTTTGCCCTGTGCACAGGAGCCCAAAGATGGGACCACCAACCCCCTTCACCGCCTGAGCGTCGTCTGGAACTCTCTCGTGTCCATTTTCCTCGGCTGCTGGTTCATCGCAGGTGAGCTTATACCTCTTGAGGGTCACGGTTAGAGGTCCTATATTAGGACTCGTGAACTTTTAGCCATGTTATAATGCTGTTACCTCCTCAAAAACATACCTGGTGTTTGTTTTGTTTTGTTTTGTTTGTTTTGGTTCCATCACACATGTTTAAGTAATCCTTTATTATTAGTCTGTCTACATCTCCTAAGATCAAAATTCTCTGCACCTTGTGATGGCATATCGTGGTAGTTTTCAAGTTAACCGCGATATATTACTTTTAGTTCAGTAGGGATTGACAATTCCACGGCTGAAATTATCCAAATGATTCTAGTGAGGGTGTATGGAGTTTAGAAATATGGCAGAATTCGACTGGATTTGGTGGTGAGTGCCAATAAAGATGGTCTCAGTCTCGGAGAAAGTCTCAGTCATCCACGCCTTTACCTCCTCCAGGCAGAGTGGAAGGGAAGGTATTGTAGCTATGAGGGTGCTGTCAGTCCAGATGTATAGCTGTGTATTGTCAACATAACTGTGAAAGATGATGTCATATTTGCTTATGATTTCACAGAACAGGAGCATGTTAAACAGGGTTGGTCCGAGCACAGAACCCTGGGGAACACCACAGGAATTGTCTTTTTAACATAATACTGCACATTTAATACAAATATATTTCTGATCAGAGGAGAAATTTAACATTATCAACTTGTTTATTTGCATTTTTCAGATGATGATTGTGTCACTTTGAGAATGTACCTTATCCGGTTCACTACTAGGTCAAAAGTCAGCTAAAGTAATGAGGCAACGTTTTTCCACTACACAGACACTGACTGTAACTTTTCCGGTGGAGGGTCCGTCAAATGCTTTTTTTCATGGAAATGTTATTGCTTTGTCTAGAATGTTTCACAGTATGGCATTAAACCTTTTTATCTTCATGGAGACCAGACCGGACCAAGTTACAGGTCAGATCTGTGGAGAGGCGACCCCGCTCTCGCTCCCGTTCCCGCTTTTGAGCTATAAAACCATCTGTAATTGAATAAATGTAAAGTAGAGCCGTTCAGTATCATATTGTGGAACATTCTAGGCAGAGCAATGACATATCCATAGAAAAAAAGCACGTGACGGACCCCCATCCAAAAAGTTGCACAGTGCAGCTTTAAGAGTGTATGTAGAAGTGTTTGCCAATTTTGTTCATTCTAAAATGTGTTTATTTTTTGTTTATGTCACATTAGTTGCCACTTTAGTTTTAGTTAATTTGCACAGTTAATATTTTGCTGTATTCGTATTTCTTATATATTTTGCTAATTTGTTTAGTCTGATTTACTATTGTTTATCTTAGTCTTATCTTATGTTTCAGTTTCAGGTTTAGTCAGTGGCATCTAGGGGATATACCTAGGTAGCACAGGGAAATACATGGAATTTGAGTAAATACTGATATTATGGTTACCTCTCTCATATTTACTTTTTGTTTTGAGTCAGTAGTAAATAAATAATCCAGATAAAACCTTGTTAATGTGCTTAATTGACTGCACATTAGACCTGATAACCACATTCTTGTTATCTTGTTATTCTTGTTGTCATATATTCAAAGAAGTTTACAGTCATGTACTAATGGGGCGTGACTAAGACGACGCTCGACCAATCACCTTCGCCGCCTGCTGATCACGTGACTTTCCCAGATGCATGTTTGTTGTAGGTGCGGTGCGTTGGTTCACAGAGGCGCAGCTGGAATGGTAAACTGGCACACTTTTACGCGTAAGGTAAGAAGAACTCCGAATAAACCAGGGTCAAATGCAAAGGATTATAAAAGTCAGTTTTAGATGAGTGTTACAATGCACGTGTAGTAGTGCTGTTTTTGACGTTAAAGTTAAGTTTGGAGTGGTTGACTGTGAGTTACGAAGGGTGGGGCGCATATTATTTGGACAAACATAACGAGCGAACGTGCATAAGCAACATATTACTTGTTATATTTATTATAGTAGCGTTTTGAGTCTGATAATGCAATTGGAAAATCATGAAAATCAAATCGCGTCATCAGCTGAGCTCAGTGCAGTGTTCTGAAGTTATGGGAAAGTCCTCAAAGTTGTCAGACTGGCTTTGTGGAGAATAGTCACAACACACTGATTGATTTTTGTGTACGTGTGTGTCATCATCCCTGATAACATGACGACGTCATGCCAACGTTGGGCCAACGTATGTGTATACGTTGGGCCAACGTTGGCAGTTGACGTTGGGCCGACGTCATTTTGCTCATTGGCAAGTGGTTGGGCCAACGTCATCAAAAGACGGTTGGATAGACGTTGGCCCAACGTCTACCCAACTATTAATTAGGCTTTTTATATACTGTATATATTGTACTACTAAATTGCATACTTTATGGAAAGTAATCACAGGTGAACAGTGCATGTAGGTTTCGTTGCAGTATTGCAACATTTATTGATAATACTTGAATTCATGTACACACATATTATCAAAATATAATGTTCAAGGGTGGTTCTTAATTACAATGTACAAAAAATGTTACCAAAATATATTGCTGAAGGCTGATTTACAACAGAAAAAGTTAACTACATTTCAAATGCATTAAAATGCACTACAAGTTTCTGTGTACCTATATAAGTAGATGGAAATAAATGTAATGAGATCAACTTCTGAATGTAAAAATAAAATACTAACAACATGTCAAAACATACCTGAACAATCATGAGAAATCATAGCACCAAAACATAGCATATTTTCATACTTTTATCAACTAAACACACCCTAACTATGCATACACCGTGCGTGTGCCAGCACTGGATGGAATTACTAACAAAATAACAACCAAAATTACGAACCCAAATCTTAGACAATATATCTAAAGTGAATTTCAAATACAAGCCGATAAACCACGTGGGACAAAATCCAGTTGGAAAATGGATAATTAGTCAATATTCAGTGAGTAATCTAGCACTTTTCACGGGTGACGGCACATACTTGAAAACCGATGGGATGTAGTCAGGTGAAAGCGGGTTGTCACTCTTTTTACCTAGGACACAAAATAAGTAACGTTAAGTAAAGAAACCACTAAGATTACACTGAGAAAAAATATTCACTATTCAATGATACAGGCAGTTTAAAATGTTGTGATGTCACATGAATGCAACCCATTAGCTAATACGTTTTTAGGTCTGGACATTAACCACCGTAGTGCGGTTTATATCGCCAACTAGACTGGGTTGGTAGATTAGGTTGAGGACGTTTCGGCTCGTCCGACTGAAATACAATCCACCCAGTTTAGTCGGTGATATTTATTGTCCAAAACAATAACTATCAGCACCATTTAAGATAATATTAAATGTATAATGTTTACGTGAAATTACCTGATATGAAATGGTCACTGCACAAGCGAAATCCATTAGGTGACGGGTTCCAACGCTCGGTTTTCTTCAGCGCGCTTCTTGCCCGTTTTATCGCAGAAATCCATTTTCCCCTCCGAGCTGGATCTTTGGGAATGCGATAAAAGGCTTTATCTTTAACTTGTCCTCGGTGGTTTGTACATCCAGGGGCACAGCATGAGTCTACCATCGTTGTAAACTGGAAGTTTTGTAGGCTAGTTAGTTAGTTTGTTTACAATAATTCCTGCCAAGATGGCGCCCGGTGGTGCATGCTGGGATAGCGTGACGTCATCTCCCGGAGCTCTATTGAAACGAATTGTCATTACAAACGTCGGCTCGACGGTCGCGCCAACGTCGTTAACCTGTGTCAGATATGACGGAATACCGAAAAATCGCGAACTTCAAACAACGTCGGTTCGACGTTGCGTTGCGTCGTGTAGACGTCGGCTCGACGTCTAAGATTATACGTCGGCAACGCCGACGTCGGCAAGACGGATCAATGTTTTCAGGGATAGTACTACACTGTCTCGCGCTCATCATTTGTAACTGCAGTTTTTCTATGTGTCATCAAACAAAGCAAAACAATGCGTATGACGTTTAAAAAATGGCTAAAAAAAAAAAAAAAAGGCTTTAAACAACTCAAATTTTGAGAAAAGAAAATTACTATTATTAAAGGTGCATTGCATAACTTTTCAGGTTTCGGTTTGCTTTGCCTGTAATGTTACACAATATGGTATTAAACTTATATTAGATGCATTTATTAAATTATTGGTGTTTTTATTGCTCAACATTACCTTTAAAAACATGCATTCTAACTGTGAGTGGGGTCACCGCTTCACAGATCTCGCCTGTAAATTGGCCTGGTGGTGGCGCCTCCTGCTTGTTTTTATGGAGATGGAAACATTTAATGCCATACTTTGGAATATTGGAAGTAAAGCAATGACATCTCCATGGAGACAAGTAACTAGCGTGCCCTCCACCAGAAAAGTTACACAGTACACCTTTAAATATGCACTATGGAGCTTTTCTTGACTCTATGGAGATGCTGTTGCTTCCAGAAAATTCAGTTCAGATCAGAGTGAGTTAAAAATAAATTACTTTGCATAATTACTGACCAGTTGTACATTTATATAATCTACTTTTCATTTTAAAGGTCCTATATTATGCAAAGTTGACTTATGAGCTTGAGTCACATTAGAATATTGAACATTCACACATGTTTGAGTAATCCTTTATTATTAGTCTGTCTACATCTCCAAATCTTTTACCTCAGTAGCGATTGGCACATCCAGGTCTGAAATCATCCAAATGATTCTAGTGAAGGTGTATGGAGTTTAAAAACACGATGGAGCACTTCCTGTAATACCACATGACATCACAAGGTGGAACAGAGTGCTGTCAGTTTGAGTTCAGCCTAAATATGCAGGGTTTGTGTGTTAAACATGTGTGAATGAAACAAAACACAACTCCAGGTCTGTTTGTGATGAGGAAACAACATTATAAAGGAGATCAGAAAATAGTGTAAAATGGCCCCTTTAAATTAACAATCTTGTTTTAGTAATTACGTTTTTTTTTCCAGTGGGTGAGTGTCTGTGACCATGAGTGCGTTCATTGATCGTGTCAAGAAAACCCCTCTGCCTGTACTGTGTAAGACATGATTTACATCCAAGTTATTTCTTATATTTACATTGTTCAACACAGTCTGTACTCAGTAATGTCAAATATGTCATTTTCTAGTATGCAGTAAAGTGTCAGTCTGCATCTTGCATGTGGCGCAGATCGCCATTGGTAAGTAGAAAAACTGCATTCTTTTTTTACTTTTGTACTTAGTAATTAGAGACTTTAACTCAAGTAGTATACTGAGGTTTTGAAAAAGCTTTCTTCTTTTTTTCTTTTAATATCCAAAAATATACTTTTTACTCTTTTTACTTATTAAATATTTTCATCCCGTTATGCTGTAATGGTTATAGTATAAATTAAATACAAAGTGCTACCACATTACATTATGGCTTCGGCGTTAATAGCATAATATGGGCGTTACAAAATATAATGTGCTTTCTTTCCCCTCTTGTTCAGGTGCAGTGTACTTAGATGAGTGCCCCAAGGAGAACTACATTCCCATTTACCTGGTGGTGATGGGGGTGTTCGGGCTGATGCTGGCCATCCTGGCCTGTTTGCCCTGTGCACAAGAGTCCGAAGACGGGACCACCAACCCCCTCAACCGCCTGTGCACCGTCTGGAATTCCCTTGTGTCCGCCTTTGTTTTCTGCTGGTTCATTGCTGGTGAGTTTACGCATCCAATTCACATGGAACTTATACCTCTGGCCCACTGTTCATATTGTTAAGTTTATGATCAGATCCAATTTAAAAAAACAAAATGGTATAAAGGGGGTATTATGCATATCAAGGCCAGTTACATCACCCAGATTGGTGTCACCAGGGCCCCACCCTGGAGCCAGGTAACCGCCTGGTGCTCAGGCCTTTCCACACGGGGCACATGGTAGTCGAAGGGAGGGTTGGCAGCTTGAAGGTTCATGGGAGTTTGCCCAACAGGTCCACATGTGTTTTGTGGACCAAGAGAAAGCCTTTGACCATGTCCTTAGTTAGTGGGTGGTGGTCTGGGACTATGGGGTCCAGGAGCCTTTGTGTGGTCCAAGGGTGACCAGAGTAAGAGCTGAGTTCATTGGTGGCAGTAGGTCAGACCTGTTCCCAGTGCATGTTGGACTCCCCCAGGGCTGCCCTTTGTCACCGGTTCCTTTCATTGTTATTATGGACAGAATTTTTAGACACAGTCAGGGGTCAGAGGGGGTCCGGTTCTGGGACCAGAGGATCTCATCTCTGCTGTTAGCAGATGATGTCCTGATGGTTCCATTGAACCAGGACCATGCTGCATTTTGTCAAAATCTTGTCAATTACTAAAAATGAGTTTTGCCTGTATTGTCTCCCCTAATACAAATACACTTTTGAATCTGAATGAACAAAACCTATTCTAACACACATATTTGGTTTTTTTTACACATTCTCCAGGTAACGTGTGGATCTACCGTATATATCAGCCTAACTATGTGAAGAATGAAACCATGATCGAGACCTACTGCAATAAGACGCTGTACCTGTTTGCCTTCTGGACCACCACCCTGGTCTACATCCTGCTGGGGGGGTTTCTGGTGGGAGGGTGCTGTGTGCTCTTCTGCTTCTGCCTGTGTGGGCGCGCTGATCCTGACGACTGAGCCAGCGCCCCAGAGTGATGTGATGTTGATGTTCAAATAATATACACATGGACATCTTTTGTACTGTTTGTGAATGCTGAGAAACATTATGGACCTATGAGTTCTTACCTGTTTACTGTACAACACTTGTACAAGACTGTAATATAAAAAAACAACAACAAAAAAACATACATATGTAAAATACAATATATTAATGTTACCATTGTTAAGTTGTTTATTGGTGTGGTATGGTGTGAGTGCTTTGAGTTTATTTCCTTCATCCTTTGTAACAAAAAGCACTTTTCAAAGTAATTGATTTTCACTCAGATTCTCAATCAGTCAATCAATCAATCAATCAATCAATCAATCAATCAATCAATCAATCAATCAATCAATCATGAACTGAAAAACTAAAAACAAACAACTAACTATGTGAAACAAATACATTTACTTCACTACAGTGTTTATTGCACCAAAAAACATGAACCCTTGCTGTGAGGAGGCTTGCCTCTCCACAAACCTGACTGTGCCTTAAACACTCCATAGATGGTCTCAAGAACAGAAAAATTAAATAGTTTCAACATCTACTGCATGTTCTGTCATTTTGCCAACATCAGTAATATCAGACGGTAATAGGCAAAACAGACTGTCAAATGTCACTTTGTTCATTGTTCTGTTGTAGCAGGTTAGTCTAAACCTACGTGTCTTCACATGTGTAAAGTCTGTAGTTATTATATGCAGAAAAATAAATGTGCCTGTTAAACCTTGATTTAAAATGTAAAAAATAAATAAATAAATGCTGAATAAAAAAAAAATAAATCTAATATTCTCAAATCTTTCAGCCTAAAACTACAAAAAACCTACAAAATAAAATTACTCAAGTAGGAGTAAAAAAGTATTTTGAAGACTACTGCTCAAGTAAAAGCAACTTAAACAGTAACTGGACATAACATGATTTATCATTTGAAATTAATATAATTTAAAGGGCAAAACATTAAATAATTGACAAAATCTGGTACAAAGCATAGACACAAAAATGAGAAAAATTAAATCATATCTATAGGAGCAGTAAAAGAAACACAAATATTCAAATATTTCATATTGTTGACATTAAGCTTTTGTCACTTGTAGCCTTACTCACAGTGGAAAAAGGAACCAGAACTTTTGCTCAAGTAAGAGTACTGCTACTTCAATAAAAATACTATTATTAAAAGTATGCTGCTAGAAAAGTACTCTGAAAAGTAAAATTTCTTTAAAAGTTACTCAGGTAAATATAACTGAGTAAATGTCACTGAGTACTACCCACCTCTGCAGAATAGCTGATAAATATTAAATGAGATTATGGGTCAAATTCAAAATATTCACCGCATTCTTAATTATTCTTCAATCTGTAGTAGTTTGAGGTTTGATTGGTGCATAAAATGTTTAATATAATACACTTACTACCAGTTTTACGCCATTTATTTACTGACTTAAAAATCACATCATTATAATTTACATACAAAATATAACAGGACTCGATTTATACTTCAATGTTTATAAAAAAAAAAAAGTGCAGTAAAATGTGTCAAAGATACATGTATTCTTGTCTCATTACATTCCACTTACTGAAGAAACACCGGGCATCGTGATTGGTCAGCACTTTTTACGGGTCAGATTGGCGAGGGCCTTGGCGTGGATGGGTTTATACAGAAGAGTGAAGCTGGATGGAGTCAGCTGACCATTGCCCTGAGGGTCAACTTTTCCCATTAACACGTAATTACGTCCTGCCGAGAGAAAAAACAAGACAATATATTATCCTTCTGTTACACTAGTATCTTAAAGGTCTCATATTACGCAAAATTGACTCTTGTCAGCTTTAAGTCATGTTATAATGGGGTTATCTCACCAAAAACATACCTGGAGTTGTGTTTTGTTTGTTTCACACGTGTTTGATTAATCCTGTACATTGGTCTGTTTAATCTCGAAAGCTCAAAATGCTCTGTTCCACCTTGTGATGTCATGAAGTGGTAGTTTTCAAGTTAACAGCTACGTTTTACCTTAAGGTCAGAAGAGATTAGCAATACCAGGGCTGAAATTATCCAAATGATTCTAGTCAAGGTGTATGGAGTATACTACATGCATTACCACATGACATCACAAGGTGGAGTCTTTCCTGTTTAAGAGAAGAACTCAGCCTTAAATAAGCATGGTTTGTGGGGGAAGAAACAAAACACAACTCTAGATATGTTTTTGATGAGGAAACAACATTATAACAGAGCAGAAAATAGCGTAATATAGGCCTTTTGTGAATACCAGTTAAAATATTGAACCCAATGATGAACCAATTTGCAGTTTTTTGGTGTAAAATTCACTGCAATAAAATATTTGCCATGGTTAACACAGTGAAATGATTTAAAGCACAAATTTCCTGCCGTTGCTAGGGTTGTCGAAAGTATTGAAAATCAGACGCTAACAACTGTAGATACTCATCTGAACAAGTATTGGTGTTAAAGAAGTCACATTCACTGAACAGAAATGAACCTTTCCTGAAAAGCTTTAGAATGATCTTGAGCTGTATCAGAACAAGTATAAGATAAGCACGTAGACTAGTATACAGTACACCCATGGACCACTACGGAACCCACCTGGACCACTGAAGGATTACACAGATATAAACTTTATTTACAGAGCTCTTTACAACACTTAAGGCGACCAAAGTACAATTACTGAGTCTTAAAAAGGAGTCTAAGTAGATAAGTTTTGAGCCTGGATTTAGTCAGACTTTAGTATCGAAATTGATCATTTAGTAAGAGAATCATGGGTAAAACTTTATCAGTACCTTTGAGGAGTCCGGGGCATCTTTTGCAGGCAGAGTGCAGAGTGACGGTCATGATGGGGCCAGACTTAGAGATGTTCAACCGTCCAGTCTTATAAGTCTTTATGAGATACACGTCCACTGTAGCAGAGCCTCTTGGACCCATATTCACAGATGTAACTTTACCTGTGACCACTAAAAACAGAAAAAGTGATTAGGGCAAAAAGTCTAAAAGTTATTGATACTTTGCAGCTCATGTCATCAATATTATCTGGGGGTGTGATGCAAACTGTAAGCACTGCTCTGTCTGAGGTTTGTTAGACTTTAATCTGAGCTTTAAAGGCGCACTATGTCACTTTTTGGTTGTCACCTGCTTGTTTCTATGGATATGTCATCGCTCTGCCTGGAATGTTCCACAGTATGACATTAAACAGCTCTATCTTACATTTATTCAATTACAGGTGGTTTTATAGCTCAAAAATACCTGAGCGGGGTTGCATCTCCACAGATCTGACCTGTAACTTGGTTTGGTTTGGTCTCCATGAAGATAGAAAGACTTAATACCATACTGTGAAACATTTCAGACAAAGCAGGAACATTTCAAGGAGAAGAGTATTTGATGAACCAGATGAGTTACATAATGTACCTTTAATTTAACACAATCTGACCAAAAAGAACAAACTTAGTTGGAACTACAGCAGGTGATTTATGCTGTAAAACAAGTCCCTCTCAAATAACATTGTAGTCACAAGGTAGGTGACATTAGCCAACAGTTTTTCATTTAGTCACTCTCACCTTTTTGTTGAAAATCAAACACATAATCAGAACCACGAACGCTTGTATTGACCACAGGCTCCTGAAAATGTGCTGTTTAAATCCATTTTGTATTTTTTTCTCGAATGTTCAGACGATCTTAAAACTTTTTTGGCAGTGTTTGCTAATGTGTGCGTTGTGTCTCCATGGCAACTGGTGAACATTCCGCCAATACACATACACGTAGCACTCACCAAAGTCATGAGGGCAGAAACTGGACTGCAAAGTTCCTGTCCTCTTACAGCTCTGTGTGCACAGGGGGTTCAGTGGTAACGCTGTGGGAAATAACACATAACATGAAATATTCAATCGGAAAAAATGTGATTCCAACGGTAAATGGTATTTCATTTTGCCAGGGTCTTATAGCACTAATTTCTGATCTATTTTATAATGTTGTTTTCTCACCAAAAAACACACCTGGAGTTGTGTTTTGTTTCATTCACATGTTTAACACACAAACCCTGTATATTTAGGCTGAGTTCTTCCCTCAAACTGAAAACATTCTGTTCCACCTTGTGATGTCATGTGAAGTCCTCCACTGTATTTTAATACTCCATACACCTTCGCATCACAAGGTGGAACAGAGCATTTTGAGCTCTTGAGATGTTGGCAGACTAATAAACCAGGATTACTCAAACATGTGTATGAAACAAAACAACTCCAAGTATGTTTTTGAGGAGCTAACAAAATTACAACATGATTTAAAGCTCACCAGAGTCAGTTTTGTGTAATGCAAATACACAAAACAGCGCTAAAAATGACTCACGTTTCTTGGTCACAGAGGGCTTCTTGGTCACGGTTTTGACTCCTGGTTTGGGGGTGGCTTTCGGCTTCAATTTTGGTTTCACCGCGGGCTTTAGACCTGTTTTCGGCGTAGGTTTCACTGGTTTAACAGCTGCTTTTAACGTGGGCTTCACTTTAGGAGCTGCTGGCTTTTTGGTCGGTTTAACTCTGGGCTTCAGTGTTGGTTTGATAATCTTTGGTTTCGGTGTAACTTTGACTATTGGTTTAGTGGCAGGTTTCGGCGTGAGCTTCTTCTTTGGTGGTGAAGTGGGTCTGGCTGGTTTGGGCTTGGGGCTGGGTTTCAGTCCTGGTTTAGGGGTGGGCTTGCGTTGAGGTGGCTTCAAGGGCAGAGTCACTTTAGTTTTCATTGGTTTTGTGGTAGGTTTGAGGCTTGCTTTTGGTTTCGGAGTAGGTTTTATTGGTTTAATAGGCTTGCTAGGCTTGGCAGGCTTGGTAGGCTTGGTTGGCTTGGTTGTGGGCTTGGATGTGGGCTTGGAAGTAGGTTTTGGAGCAGAGCTGGTGGGAGAGCTAAAAATAAAGTCCCCTCCAGCCGTTGGTCTACGAGAACCCCGGGGAACGCTGTTATAAAGGGCCATGAAGCCATCCGAGGTCACGCTGAGGTCAGATACAAACTGGACCAAAAGCTCATTCCCATTGGTCACTATGGTTCTGTTGATGACAAGGTAAACGTTAGATGCAAATTATCAGAACTTTGATACTTTGCAGCTGATGTCATCGATATTCGCTGGGGTTGTGATGCTAACTGTAAGCACTGCTCTGTCTGATGGTCTGTTACTCAGGTTAAGCTTAATCTGCTATTTGTTTTAACACAGTCTGAAGAGAAAGAGCTGGTTTGATTGGAACTACAACACGTGAGATGATTTATACTGGTAAATTGTACTGGTAATCTCTTACACAAAAAATTGCTAGCAAGCATTAGCCAACAGTTTTTCAGTTAGTCACTTCTTTTTGTTGAAAATCAAACACCAAAACAGAACCATAAACGCTTGTAAATCACAGTTTTCAGACAATCTTACAAGTTTTTTGACAGTGTTTGCTAATGTGTGCATTGTGTCATCATGGTAACTACTAAATATTCCACCATAGACATACATGTAGAACACCCCTCAATAGAAATCAACAACATATACTACTATAGACTATACTGCCTTTGAAAATTGCACAACACTGTGTAAATATATGGACCAAACTTTCTCTGTACCACCACTGGGACTTATATTATATTACATTTTTGTTTAAATTCTCACCCTGGCACAGTATCTCCGCAAAACTTGCCAATTCTCCTGGAGTCATCAGTCTCTCCTCCGTTAAACAGTGCCACATAGTCATAGCGACAGTACGTATCCGGCTCCAGGTCCAGCTTCTCAAACTTCACCTCAATCACCTGTATAAAGCAACACCAGGACACATTAAACGCAACATAATGACTTCGAATAAGGATTTGAAACTGTTTTGTGTAACTAAAGGTTCTGATGATTCTAAAATTTTGACTTAATTTGGTGCAATAATACCTGTTGTAAATATAAATGATAGTTTTACACAAATCAAGAAACAGAATTTGTGAAGAAAAGTTGAGTCCCATATTGATGACGTCACATTATAGGGAGAATTCTGTCCAAACGTTCAGCACAATTTACACACGAAACACCTTTTCTCCCAATATTTTAATATTGTTTCAACAAAATATATTTTTATTTGTCAAATATTAATTTCTGTGTACATTAGAGGAAGTTTTGACCTAGTGTATAACATGGTTGCTAGGTAACAGTTGTGGAATTCCCTAATCTGTTGTCATTATTTTCAACCAAGAAGTAAAACTTTACACCTAAAAAGTGGCCAAAGTGGGAAAAGAATATTAAATCTTAGGATAGGAACATTAAATATAACATAATGGATTTGAATAAGGATTTCAAACTTATGCTTCATGTAATTAAAATCCACACGTGTGCAGTTTGAGCTGGATTTTAAAATAGAGAAAATATCAGATGTGTTGCATAAAGAGAGGCTTTTAGTTACTGGTCCTGCCTCTTTTCTACATCCTTACGTTCAGATCTCTGGGCTCTGGGCACACACCTCTGACTCTCAATGAACGCTTTCAGCTCAAATTTGTTCAGTTTTCCTGGAGATGGGCCCCTTCACCACTACATACAGACCGCCTTTTTCTTCAAATAAAACCTTGGTCAACACACCTGACCCACACAAAAGTCTGGAAATAAAAGCTATAAATCATCAGATCATTTCGACGCTCATAGATAGATAATAATGCCATAGCCTGACGTTGCTGGGCTCCACAGAGATGTGCCAGGAGCAGCTGATGCCCGCTGGGTAATTAGAGTTGGGCCAGTTTGGAGTCTTCACGGAGCCTTGAGCTTTGGTGAGGCGGCCTCCACAGAACTGGTTCTCTGTGACAAAATCATACTTTTACAGTTTGTAGAAACAGAAATAGAAAAAAATAAACAATGAAGGGATTTCAACAGATTGAAAAATAACATATAGTTACTACTGGCAACAACAAGGGAATGTTCCACAGTATATTATTAAATGTATTTAGCTAGATGGAGACATGAAGGCAATGCCACCAGGCCGAGTTACAAGATTTGTGGAGAAGTGACCCTGATGACTTTGAGAATGCATGGGTCTTTTTTTTTTTACCTTGAATAAATACCAGATAGAAAGGTTTAATGCTGTACTGCTGAACATTCCAGGCAAATCAATAACATCTCCATAGAGATGCCCCACCTTTAATAATGTCACTGGTATTTATTAACTGTGTTGGTGGGTTTCAGATGACATCACCACATTCTATAGGCATATATAGATTGGGGCAGCTAAAATTCATATTGTTAAAATGCAGATTTTTGTTATAATACAGTGAGTTCTTGGGTCTAGTCACTAATAGAAATGATCATCAAGATTTGTGAATTTATTTTTTAGATATTTAAATGGAAAGTACAACTGGGAGTATGACATCATCACATTGTAAAACCCAAAACCCACATACATTCATTTAAATAATCATGTAAATCCTATAGAGTACAAATATTTCATTCTCATGCTTACCTTCCACGTGCGGCTTCCCCGCGCTGAAAAAGGCGAGGAACCCTCGTCCAGACGTGGCCTCGTCAGAGATCATCTCCAGCATCATGGTGTTGGAGGTAGAGATCAGAGCTCCAGGTCGAAATGTTCCACAGAAGCGCCCCAGCTTCTGCACCAGGCGAGTGTGGCCGTTATACACATCCAGGTAATCATAGCGACAGGTGGGGTCCGCCTCCATGTCAAAGAGGCGGAAGGACAGCATGACCACGTGACCCTCAGGCACCTGGAGGCCAGCACAGTGTAAGGACTCAGATTATTATTTTGGTTTGACAGTAAATCATCTGATACATTTAGAGAAGGGAGTAAAACCTGTGATGTGAATAGGCTTAAGGTAATAAAATGTAGACCTATATTATCTAAAGGTATTATATTTCACATTGACTCTTGTGAGCTTTAAGTCATGTTATAATGTTGTAACCTCATCAAAAACACGGAGTTGTGTTTTGTTTTCGTTCACACATGTTTACGTAATCCTTTATTATTAGTCTGTCTAATCTCCAAAGCTCAAAATGCTCTGTTCCACCTTGTGATGTCATGAAGCGGTAGTTCTTTTCAAGTTAACAGCTTCTTTTACCTTTTGTTCAGTAGAGATTGGCAATTCCAGGGCTGAAATTGTCCAAATGATTCTAGTGAAGGAGTCTAAAAACCACAGTGGAGCACCTCCTTCCACATGACATTACAAGGTGGAATGTGTTTTCAGTCTGAGAGAAGAACTCAGCATAAATATGCAGGGTTTGTGTGTTAAACATGTGTGCATGAAACAAAATACAGCTCCAGGAATGTTTTTGGCGAGGAACCAATATTATAACATAGAAAATAGTGTAATATGGGTCCTTTAAATAAAATGGTTTATGTGCCTCACCCTGGTCATTCTGCAGGTGGTGGACCAACTCCACTCCAGACCAAGAACAGGGCGTTAGACAGAGCTTGGAGTCTTTGTGGGGTGAGTTTGAATTAAACCCTCCACTAATTAACACACCACATCAGCAGGGAGGGTTTGTGGCTGAGCGAAGAAAGAAAAGTTTGGGTGCATTCAAACAAACTTGTTTTCAAATAAAGCAGTGAGTGATTTATAGGACCCATATTACACTATTTTCAGATCTATGTTAAAATGTTGTGTCCTCATCAAACAATTGTGCTTTGTGTTTTCATTCTCACATGTTTAACACACAATCCCTGCATATTTAGGCGGAGTTCTTCTCTCAAATGGAAGTGCTCCACTGTGCTTTTAATTTCAGCCCTGGAATTGCCAATCTTTACTGAACAAAAGTAGCTGTTAACTTGAAAACTACCTCTTCATGACATCACAAAGTGGAACAGAGCATTTTGAGCTTTGGAGATGTAGACAAATAATGCAGGATTACTCAAACGTGTGTAAATGAAACAAAACACAACTCCAGGTATGTTTTTGATGAGATAACAACATTCAAACACAGCTTAAAGCTCATAATTTTGTGTAATATAGGACCTTTAAATTATAGGAACCTAAAGTAATAGAAAGATTGTATTTTTTGTTTTTTACATTAACATCTGCTCGAATATATTGAATGCATTACTCAACACTAGCTCATTATAGATGTTACAGTTTTGAGCAATTGTTTAATTAGCCCTAGACAAGCTCCCGTCCATCATGGATAACCCCCAGTACCCCCTGCAGAGCAGCATCACCGGACTGGAGAGCACCTTTGGGGACAGGCTGTTGTCCCTGTCCTGCTACACGGAGAGACTCTGGAGGTCATTTGTCCCACACGCTATACGACTGTCCAACACTTTGCTATAGCTGATGAATGCAAGAGGATGGACTTCTGCCTTTAAAGGTGCATTGTGTAACTTTTCTGGTGCCCATCAAATGCTTTTCTTTATGTTATTGCTTTGTCTGGAATGTTTCACAGTATGGTATTAAACCTTTTTATCTTCATGGAGATCAAACCAGACCAAGTTACAGTTACAGGTCAGATCTGCGGAGAGGCAGCCACAGTCAGAATGCCTGTTTTTATAGGTATTTATGAGCTATAACACCACCTGTAATTGAATAAATGTACAGTAGAGTTGTTTAAGGTCATACTGTGGAACATTCCAGGCAGAGCAATGACATCTCCATAGAGACAAGCAGGTGACAAGTTACACAGTGCACCTTTAAATATTTTTTTCTATGTTTATTTCATTGTTGCTGCTGAACTTTGAATTTCCTTTGGGATCTCCTTCGGGATCTATATGTTGATGTTATGTGTGTACACTGGTCCCTCTTGAGTACGTCGTTCATATTTTACTCACTGTGATGTACCAGGTGCATTTGGTGTTGGGTTTGTATTGACTGGGGAAGCCTTCACTCGCCACGATGCCTGAGTCTGTCACCAGGTGTCCTCCACAGTTGAAAACAGGCCTAAAGAAAACCAGGAGAGATTTGAAGTTATAGCGGTATATGTGAAGTATGTACACCACCAGTCAAAAGTCTGGATACACCATCTCATTTAGGGTCTATTTTAACTCTATGTTTGAGTAACCCTGCACTATTAGTCGTTCTATACATGTTCTGTTCTACCTTCTGATGTCATGACGTGATAGTTTTCAAATTAACAGCTACCTTTTACCGTTTTTTTTTGGCAATTCCAGGGCTGGAATGATCCAAATGATTCTAGTATTATCACATGACATCACAAGGTGGAACAGAGTGTTTTCTGTCTGAAAGAAAAACTGCAGGATTTGTGTGTTAAACGTGTGTGTGTGTTTTAATTGTAGATCACGAAATGGTATAATATGGACCCTTTAACTCTTTTTCTTTGCTACATAATCCCATATATCTTACATTATATATTTGATGTATTCTATATGTATATAAAATGTAGAAATTAGTAAAAATAAAGAAAAAAAAAAACATTGAAAGAGATGGTGTGTCCAGAGTTTTGACTGGTAGTGTATGTGAAGTATAGATGGACTTATGTAACACTAATGAGTACACACATGCAGTAGGATACGCGCTGCTAACCACACTGGGACAGGCTGCCTCTGTGCTTTCAGTTTCCTGGACGGTGTTTTTCGAAACTTGGTCAAAGTAAACCCAAAAAAACTGCCAACACACATAAAAATGCTATGGATTTTCTTCATCGAGAGAGAGAAATATTTTAGTGGGACTGGAGCCTTGGGCACACATGGCATCTGGTCAAACACACCCACTCGTATTCAGATAAACACACATCAAACTCTACTAACTTTTCATTTTGGGCTCCACCTCCTCTTCACTTGTTTAATTGAAGCTTTCCGCATCTTTGCAGTTCATAATTTGTGACATGCAGTGGTGGAAGAAGGACTCAATTATGTTAGTAAAAGTACAGATACCAGAACAAAGAAATGCTGAGGTATAAGTAAAAGTATCACATGACCTTTTGAGATCTAATAAAACTTAAAATGTAGTGATTTTATTAAAGAACTGTGCTGAATTTTGTTCAACAGAAACAACTGAGGAGATTTTTTCTAAGCTTTTTTTTGTTTGTTTGTTTGTTTGCTCAAACTACGAATGTGTTTAAAAATAAACCCCCAGCCTTTTCAGCACGTCACAAACTATAATAAAAATACTTTTACTTTTCAGTCCTGTTCAAAAATGAAGTGGAGTAGAAAGTACAAATACCTGCTCTCAAATGTACTGAAATAAAAGTAAAACGTACCATTTAAAAATCTACTTAAAGGTGCATTGTGTAACTTCTGGAAATAGTCAGCAACCTGTTTGTCTCCATGGAGATGTCCACAGTAATCTGTCCTACATTTATTCATACAGCTGTTATTTATTGCCCAAAAATATCTTAAAAAAAAACATCCCTTCTTCCTGTGAGTGGGGTCGCCTCTCCACAAATCTAACCTGTAATTTGGCTTGCATGTCTCCAAGGAGATTCTTAAGTTCATGGCCATACATGTGGAACATTCTAGGCACATCTCCATGGAGACAAGCAGGTGACGGACCCTCCACCAAACAAGTTACACTGTGCACCTTTAAGTAAAGTACAGATTAAGTACGGTGCTTTACTACTTTTACTTCATTTCGTTCAGCCACTGGTAACATAAATGTTGCCAGATCAGATTGAGACTTTTGTTTTTGTCAGTTTTATTCTTTCTACGCTGGAATGCCGTGACCACATTTGGCCTCGAGCAAAACCCACAAGCATGTGTTTTTGTCCCAAGTGAATTTACACCCCGAGTGAGTAAACAATATGCATACAACAATCACTATATTACTGCATTTTGTTTAACACTTTTAATTTAAAGGTCTGTCACCTGCCTGTCTCCATCGAGATGTTATTGCTTTGCCTGGAATGTTCCACAGAATGACACTGAACACTATCTGGAATTTATTGATTATGGGTGTTTGTATTGCTCAAAAATACAATAATTCACTGTGAATAAAGTTGCCTCTCCACAGATCTGACCTGTAATATAGCCTATAGCGGTCTCCTTTGAGATCGATAGGTTTAATCTCTACTCTGGAACATTCTAGACAAAGCAATAACACCTCCATGAAGACAACTTTTCAGGTGACGGACCCTCCACCTGAAAAGTTTCGCAATGCACCTTTAAGTCACTCTCATCTACTTATTGATAGAGTAATCCATTATAACTACAAAAGAATTAAAGAAGTTATTATAGTAGTTAAATAACAAGATCTCAATATGAGTTATAGTTGTAGGCTATATTGCTTATTGCCAAAATATCTGACACAAGTTCTTGGGTCTAGTCAGTGAAAGAGAAGATCAACATTAGTGAATTTACCTTTTGGATACTTTATTTACATAGTACTTTTTCAGTTTTTCAGTCACTCTCACCTTTTTGTTGAAAATCAAACTCCTAAACAGGACCATGAACGCTCATATTAATCACAAGTTCCTGAAAATGTGTGGTTTAAATCCATTTTGCATTTTTTCTTGAGCTTTCAAACAATCTTAAACTTTTTGTGAGTTATTGCTAATGTGTGCACTGTGTCACCATAGTAACTGCTGAACATGCCCGCCAATAGAGATACATGTAGAATCTGAAATCCACCAATCAGACATGGAGTGATTGATCATGTGACTAATGGTTCTTGCTGTTTAGGAGATGCCAACCACATATTGTAAACAGTGAAACCGCCTAATTTGTAGTTTTCTTTCAGTGTAAAGACGACAACCACCACAGAAGAAAAAACAGTTAAATCTCTGTTTGAAACTTGACTTGCCACGTGCATTAAGTTCAGTGTGAAGGCAAAAAAGATTCTAATGTTTAAAGTTATAATGTCACCTGCTTGTTGCTTGTTTCTATGGATATGTCATTGCTCTGCTTAGAATGTTCCACAGTATGACTTTAAACAACTCTGCCTTACATTTATTCAATCACAGGTGGTTTTATAGCTCAAAAATACATAGAAAAACAGGCATTCTGACTGTGCGTGTGGTCGCCTCTCCACAGATCTGAAAAAGTTACACAATGCACCTTTAAGCTTCTAATGTACCTGGTATCGGTCTGAGTCTGAGCCTTGGTCCATCCTAGGGTCAAAATGATAAACCAGCAGATGTCCCAAACCTTGAACTCCATCGTGAAGTCCTCGGAGGCTAAAAAGGAGAGAAGGAGAGAGGGAGATGAGGACAGGAGAGAGGGAAGGAGGGGAGGAGTGGCGTGGAGAGGGTTTTAAAAGGGGGCGGGGTTACAAAGTAGGTAGAAGGAGGGGTGAGTTAATTAATGCATAAACTACTACTACTATGCCAAAATCAATAATGTGTACTGACTAATATACAGTATAAAGAGCCAATTACTGAGTTTTACTGAAATCCTCATTCTAACCATACAGACACTTCCATTCAAAAGTTTGGAAACACCCTCTCATTCAGTGTGTAGAATCTCTCTCATTCAGTGTTTTCTTTATTTTTCACTACTACATTTAAGATACATACGGAAGGCATCAAATATATGAAGTACATATATAGAATTATGTAGCAAGGTTAAATAAAAATATTGAATGAGAGGGTATGTCCAGACTTTTAACTGGTAGTGTATGTACAAATGGAGTACAATAGCCGTGTTTTTGATGATAGTAGAATTACAGAAGCACTTGGTAATGTAATAACTGTAATAATACGCAAGCCATTCTAAATTTGGTCTGCTCTATTTATTTTCAGATTCTACAAATATTTTAACCATTTCAAGTTCTGTGGCAAAGTGGGAAGCATATGTAGAAATTACAGTGAGAAGAGCCAAACTTTTACTCAAGTAAGAGTACTGTTAGTTCAATAAAAATATTAACAAAGTGTAGTTGAAGTAAAAATATATGGCTAGAAAATAACTCTGAAAACTATGAAAATTTTTGTAAAATTGTTACTCAAGTAAATATAACCAAGTAGGCCTACTGGCAGTCATTGTTGTAGTAGCAGTATTTGTTGTAAAGAGTTAACACAGTATTTTTCTTGTTGTGCATGGGACATTAAGGGTGTACGTGACTTTAATCTATGTATTTCAGGCGTCTCCAACCTTTAACTCGGGAGCTACCAGTAGCTCACAAAGGGATTTCTGAATTCTACGTATTAGTTATTGAGCACAATACGTAGGCCTATTGCCTTTCTAAATGTATAATTTTCATGCCTAACTTTGTGCACTAATTGGACAATGGTTTATGTTTTATAGGCTAACCCCATCTATGGCCATGGGTCTTATATTTACAAAATTTATTGCTACTTCTAAATTAGTAGCTCTCCTTGGAATTTTACTTTTTGTACAGGTAGCTCAAAAATGTTAGAGACCACTGATGTAGGTAATAACAGTCAAAACACCATTGTATTTAAACTGATGGTGATGTCTGTAGTCATCAATGAAGAGTTATTTAGCATCTTTGTGTAGAGAAGTCCAGCTTTTGTCTTTTTTGGGCTGCGGTGACCATGCCGGCTCCAGCCACAGCTCAACAGAAGCAGGCTGTGGTTCCCTCACTCGGTCTCCACGCCGTCTGTTGCAAAACACCGATAAAAATAGAGCGGAGGAGGTGCAATCATGAACCTAGCAGCACATAGAGAGAGGTCAGAGGAAGTTCTTTTGGCCTTTTTATTCTCTTTTTTTGTACAAACAATTTCACAAAATATTAAGAAACGGGAGCAGACATCACTGATACCATAAAGCAAAGGAGACATGATCAAAACAGTGTGAGGAAGAGAGGAGAGACTTAAAAAGAAGGGAAGATTTCCACATGCTCACCCATCCATTGTGATCAGACAGAGGCAACAAAAGGCCCCACGCATAGCTTCTAATGTGGGGCCACTTTAAAATACAGTCAGTGGGGAAAAAAAAAAAAAAAAGGAAGCAATTTATGGTCATTTTCTTGTCTTTACAACTGTACATCGCTCATAGCAACAACCACATGGCTCGTACTGATGTTGAGGGTTTAGCTATAGCAAATTATAAAACACCACTCAATGGCATCACTGCCTGAAAGTATAAAAATAGATGCAAACTTTAATAAAACAAAGTCAAACATGATGCACTGTACACATTTTTGTTTGTCTTTTTCTGGTTTCTGATTTCTAATGCGATTTTAGCATTTAAAGTGTCACATGTTAAAAAGACAGTCAGCAGGAGCAACATTCTACAACAGCAGAAATGTGAAGAGCTGAACAAAGAATGAGAGGAGCGGGGGACACTGTGGAACATTTATGTAAACGCTGCCTTTAGTAGCACATCCTCCCCTTTAATCCCCCCTTTTTTACAGTTTAAATAAATATGTCACGTCTGAAGAAACAAATCAACAAAATAACTATTTCACTCTCCAAAACTGAGAGTGTGTCGTTTTGTGGTTTCAAAGGCATTTCTTGCACAGTCTTTAAACAAGTCCTCAACCTGAACATGAGTGCAGCCTGCTCTGGCACATTGTCATGGCGACAGGCAGGTGTAGACAGTGTTCTCCTATAGAGCCATGTGAGACTCCGCAGGAACCCTGTTCTCTTCACTGCTGTGGGAATTAGTCCTGAGCTGCTCTGCTGTTTCTGCTGGTGATTTGTCCTCTTTCTCCTCTTCGTCTTCCTCTTCCTCTGGGTGAGGCTCATCCATGAGTGTCTCTATATGTTCTTTGTCTTTTCCAGGTTCACACTCCTCAGACTTGAGCACGCTGCACAGCTCCATCTCATGGATCTCCACATCATAGGGCTGAGTGGGGAGCACACAGGGGGGAGACTTACAGCCAGTGCAGGCCTGTAACACACAAAGCAATGAGTGAGTTTGAACAGAACATGTGGAGCAGACAGTTGTATGTTGTCCTTACTGAGATGTTGATGGCGCGTGGCAGGCGTCCTGTGCGGATCCAGGGATGCACCTGGCTCAGCTCTCTCTTCTGCTCGTCTGTGAAACGAGGCTGCTGCTTCTGCATGTTTCTGAGAGCCTCACGGTCTTCACGCAGCACACTCTCCCTGTCCCTGAAACATCAACACAGACCATTCACTAACTGCCAATGACAGTTAATAAAAAAACTACTATATGCTGGAAGCTGTTTTAGGTCACACTCACACTAGGACATTAGAATCACGCCATGCTCAAGCACGATTGCATAGGGTTCTATGGCCCAAACTCACACCTGCACAACCGAACAGAGCCACAGCCCGATGACGTCATCACACAGCACTGTTTGTTTACATGTTATGCAGCGGAGATATCACTTTAGCGGAGAAAATGTATTAAATAATAAGACAAATGACTCCTGCTGCGATATGCGCTCCTCCATGCGTTTATGGATACAACAGCTCAGAGGAGTGAGGAGAGCCTGAGAGGCTGTAAAACTTGTCATCGTCCACAGTCCTTACTGAAGGTAAGTGCGAATTCGCTGTGTGTTTTGATGCCGACTTTATTTACAGTTGTTCTCGTATGAGTAACATTAGTGCACTTGACAGGGCTTGTATAGTAAAGTTGTGTGTATGTGCGTACATGAGCAACTGTGCTGTGGCCCACCTCCTCCAACCGGGCCAAAGTCCCAAATGTGCCGTGCCTGGGCATGATTCATGAGCGCTCACACTGGACAAATGTACCGCGCTTTAGGGGCCATCAGTGCCTGGGTACGCTTCAGTTGGGCTAATGTGAATGCACCCTTAATATAGAAGGCCATCTTAAAGTTAATGAAAGGCTCTGTGTCAGGGCCTACCTGATGGGCAGCTGGTACGTCATCATGACCTTGTCATCTGTGTTGGCCATGAGGAGCCAGATCGGGTCTTGCAGGACACACTTAATGAACTGCTCTTCTCCACCATCTCCTCCTGCACTACTGCCGCCCCCTGCTGGCTGTTTCCGAGAGTGATCATTCTCAGAAGAATCGATGCTGCCGAAATATTTGCTGGTGTGGCTGCCCTGGCTGCTGCCTACAGACAGATAAAAGAGAGAGTTAATGTTAATGTGAGTTCATGTTTGTGTGTTTGATGGTTGATTAAAGATGTAGAGTTTATGTCTGATTAAAGCTGTGCACACGGGCACTCACTGGTGCAGCCGGTTCCAGATGAGCTGCAGCCGTTGGAGCCGGAGCCGGAGCCAGAGGAGCCGGAGCCTGAGGCAGCTGAGCCTGTCCCAGAGCGAGAGTCCTCCTGCAGGAGCAGGTCCAGGAGGTCACTGGAGGTCGACATGGCGTCTGCATCATGGTTTGACTCATTGGCCTCGCCCTGAGAGAGGAAGGCAGGGGTTTGGCAGCTGAGCATATTATATGCCAACAATGTGCTTTTTAAGGAGAAGCTTACGTTTTCATTCTCTTTAGAGGTGTCGTCAGGTCCCCTCTGATTGGCTACACTCTGTGCTCCGGGGGTCCCGCCCTGTGCAGAGGGCGTGGTCTGTTGTGATGCTGCTAACGCGGTGGCCACCTCTAGCCTGTTACTGGGGGACTCTTCTAGCTGCAGCAGGTTGAGAGGGGAGGAGCATCGCGACTGGAAGAGAGGGGACTCCGCCCCCTCGCGGTCGGCGGGGGTGTGGCTGTAGGACTGGGGGGTGCTGCTACGAGACGGGGCACCAGTGCCCGGAATAGGAACAGGATTAGAAACTAGAACAGGGTTAGCCCCAACACCTGGTCCAGTAACTGGAGTGGTGCCTGGGTACGCAAAGTTGGGGTTAAAAAAGTGTCCTGTGGCCCCTGGCTGGGACATGGGGGCTCCCATCTGAGGGAACATGTAGTTTGGCAGAACCAGTGCCATCATGGGAGGAACCATCTGAGTCGGGGGGAATCGAGTTGGATCTGGCACAGACAGAGGCTGCGTGAGAGGGGGGTACAGGGGGTAAACTGGAAGCATCCCGGGGGCAAAGGGGGCAGATGGGATGCTGGCCTGTGAGCCCACAGAGGGCCAAGAGGAGGATGTGGTGGGGGGGCCCAGGGGCATGTTCATGGGCAGGGGCATTGGCATGGTGGTGGACCGGGGGTCTCTGCGGCTACACATAGAGCTGTGCTGCTCTGAGGACTCCTGGTGTTTCAGCCTTTTGCCTCCACGACCCCGACGATGCCCTGTGCCGTTACCGGCTGCAGGGTAGTCACGGGAACAGCGCACACCTATAGATTAAACACAGCAAAATATGAGTGACCTGCTTTTATTCTCCATCAGTGAAACACAGACCAGTTAAATGTTCTTAGATACCTCTGGACAGGGGGTTGACGGCGGGGGTGGGGCAGTGCACAGTGGAGGAGGTGGTTTGGTCGAAAACTCTGAGTTTACTGAGGTCCTTGAAGCGATCGAGAAAAGCCTGTTCTTCCTGCTGCGTGTGTGCAGAGAGGACCTCTTTAGTGAGGCCCAGGCGTCCCCCGCTGCCGCTCCTGCGGGTGTCCCGCTCGGACTGGGCCTGAGGGAGGGGTGGAGGGGGAGGGGGAGGGAGAGGAGGGGGGGTGATGATGGTGCTGCTGGGAGGAGTACAGACACTGGCAGGAGGAGGAGTGGGAGCAGTACTAGGAGCAGCCAGAGTGGGAGTGGTCGGAGCCTCCTCCATCACGATATCTGTGAAGGAAGAGTTTTGTTAGAACTTTTATGATCTTTGGATGCAGGTCAAAACCCTACATGTCTAAATCTTTTACAATTTGTTTCATTCGCATAGAAGTGCACCTCAGTAATTCACTTTTTGACATTTAAGAATTTATTTTATATTTTCTGTCCAATGATTTGACTTGGACTGTTGTTTTGGAAAATATGTATGACTTTCATCTTATTCCTGTGCCATGTCGCTCAAGGTTGTCTGCAGAGGTCTTCCTCTGTCACTGAACAGAGAAGAACCTTGTGCAAACTTTTCCTTCAGAGATCTTTCCTTTTGTTCCAATGGTTTCTGGAGTGGTGTTGAGACGTGTCCAGGGTTTCTATGAAGCATCCAACAACCACCGGTGCTGGTTTGTAAAATGAGTCACTTTGTTTAAACTTTTTTTTTGGGCTTTTTGCATAGTTAGTAGAATAGAATTCACAGTTAGCTCCAGAAATATATGAACACAGACCCAAGTTTTGTCATTTTAACCCTTTACAAAAGCATTAAAAACCTTTTAACATGTTTTTTTAATCAATATGGAGATAAACTAAAAGAAAATCAGACAATATGCCTTAGATGTAGAGCCCATGGAGACCACCAAGTTCAGGGATTCCCTCACTTAACTGCAGCTCTCAGCAGATTTCTCCTTATTTGTCTTTCCCCAATTACTCTGAACCTTTAAAAAAGATAATTCTGAACTTTAAGTGAGGAGTTACAGCTCCTTAGTCCATATTGTTTATGTGCATGTATTGTAGCTTGAACACATCTTTCTATAAAAATAAAATAACAAAACGTGAGTCATTTATTTCAGAAGCTGACTGTGAATCATGAGAAGTAAACCGTGAGTGAGGCCCACCAGATTCAGGAGGCTTTTTGTCTCCCACATGGACGATGGTGCTGCTGAAGCTACACTGGGATGTGACTGACGCTACACTCTCTGCTTTTGTGGCTAAAGTCAGCGGCGGAAGAGAGGACGGCTCCCCTACAAGGCTGACCGAACCACCTACAAAACACGGCAACAAAATTAAAATTAAGGCTCCACTACAGGCGCACATCAATAAAATTTTGTTTGAAATGTCCTTTTGAAATAATTATTAAAAAAAAAAAATACAAATTTTGATCCTCTAGTGATTTAACAGGAGGAAAATTCTGATATTTCATTAATTAATCCTAAAAATATATATTATGATTTCAAAGTGATACATGGTTTTATTAAAGTATTTAATGTAGATTTAATTTAAGTAAATACTAAGAATTTTCCTTGTTGTGGTTCAAAATCTATATTTTGTAACATACTTTGAATAGAAAAGCTACAATATTGTAATGTATTAATATGCGCCTGCAGATGCATATGACTGAGTGAATGGAACTCCAATCATATGAAAATCAATCAATAATAAAGTAATTCAGCGAAATCATAAGGGCATTTTACCTTTATTTGTGCCACTTGCTTCTTGTTGTTTATCGTCATCAGAAGTCGAAGAGGCCGTGCACGAGGAAGAACCACACTTTCTTTTAACTGTGTTGGGAATGTTACAACTCTCCAAGTACCTGCATTAGACAAAAAATAAAAGTTTAAATATGCTTAAAGATACACTGCTGAACTTTTCTGGTGGTGGATGCACTACCTGCTTGTCTCCATGGAGAGGTTATTGCTTTGAATGTTCCATGATATGACTTTAATATAACAACCTAGCGTTTATTCATTATGGGTATTTCTATTGCTCAAAAATACAATAACTCAAGTGCAGAGAGGGGTGGGGCATGGCAGTTTTGTTTTGTCTATTTTTTTGTGTGTTAAATGTTAAAAATCAATAAAAAAAATAAATACAGTAATTCCTTCTGGGAATAGGGCGACTCTCCACAGATCTGAATTGTAATGTAGCGTAGTGCTGTGACCTGCTTGTCTCGCGGACAATCCACCAGAAAAGTTGCAGTGCACACACCTGATAATGCTGTCCAGACAGTTGATCTGCTGGTAGGAGTAGCCGGTGGTGGCCTCCTTCTGGACTAGAGGAGCAGGAGCCAGAGCTTTGGGGGGTCTGGCCATGTCTGTGATCAGGCCTCTCACTGGGTCACTGCTGATCGTTCGGAGGTTACTCGCCACTCCTGCACAAAGAACAGTCTCATGAGAATGTGAGCTACCATTTAAACAGATATTTGTTTTTAAAATTTTACCAATGCTAGTGGTTTTTCTTGGTGGCGGCCTGTTGCGTGACTCAATAAAAACCTGTTGTCCGTTGGTTTTGACCGTATGAACGTCTTTGCAGATCTGCTGGAACGTCATCTGAAATAAGTACAACTATACTTTAGTATATGCACAATGTGATTGATATTAGTATTAAAGCAGTAAAATAAAGCAGCTCCATTGTGACAGTAGACAGACTCACTGGTTTGTGCAGTGCAACAGCTCTGGCCTCATCGAGGGCGGGGCCATTGCTGTCGCTGGACGATGTGGCGGAGGCGCTCAGGTGCTGCTGATGGGAGCGGTGGGACCCTCGCGACCCACTGGAGCCCAGGGAGCTGTACCCCTGTGACCCCCCGCTGTGCACAGGCTGCACCAGGAGTCTGTGGATCTGCTCACTCAGCTGCACCATGTCTGGGGTGAGTCGAGTGTCACGTCCTGGTGGCATGGTGAACACGTCCTCGTTCAGGGGGCTCCTACAGGTACATCACATGTGTTTACATACGTTTTATCCTGACTGCCAAAGGACACTACTGACTGACTCATAGAACCATAGTTACATTTCTAACTTGTTGTATACACTGCCCTCCTCCATTTGTTTGTTCCTTCTTAAGAGCTGTCAATACTTATTATTTGCTCCACTTTGACATATAATTATATTTGTAATAATAAATTAACTACAATAAATGTATCTAGTTATATTAACAAAAAGGATAAAAGAAAGCTGTGTAAATGTAAAATGGTTCTTACCATTTTCATTCAGTGATATTTTACACTAAACGATTGATTTGAGTGGAGTAGTTGTTGGTACAGCTTTGCTCAGAGGAAACACAGGATGGATAGGCGCTAAAGAAATAAATTACACCACTTGTCTTTTTATCCTTTATACCATTCTATTCACTCTGCTGTGTCTGGTTGGTAAATGATTACCGTTTGTATATATATGTGCTGTGAGCGTTATGTTTGGACCTACGTTCTGACTTTATGGCGACCAACGATGAAAGCCACTTTCCGACTCCAGGGGTTGACGAAGGAAGACCAGCTGGTGTCCAGGGTCAGGTACTCCCCACTGCGGGCGCACATCCTCAGAGGAGAATAGTCAAAGGGCTGCCCTGCGAACTGAAAGACTGAAGAGGACAACAAGAGAAAAGTGTGAAGAGAATCATACAAAAATCTCTTGGACAGTGAGTGAGTTTACATGGTCACGAGAATCCCAGTTATGGTCCTTATCCCGGTTATGACAATATTCTGGGTGTGATGTTTACATGCACCCAAAGAAACCAGGACACTCATATCCCTGTGTACATCAGAGTGGCCGTCAGAGTGGTTGCTACGGTAACTACAGCACACATATGGCAAGGAGCTAAACACGTAGCAACTTTGCTAACCTAAGGCTTATTTAGCATGTTTTCAACAAAAAAAAGGTATACATTCTAATAACAGCACTGTCACAGCTTCAGCTAAGGCATTATTAACAGTGGAAAAATAAGTCTCACAGTGTCAGTTTAGTTCAAGAGCAAAACAAATTGCCACAGAAGTGAGCCTGGTGTTAAAAGGTGGTTGTAATAAACAAAATAAAGCAGTCTGCTGTTTATAAGTATAACATATTATTTAAAAAGTCCTGATAGAAGTTTGAGATGTTTGGGAAAGTTGCTGCTCCTACTGTATTTATTCACTTCACTTCAGTTTGCACATGCTCAGTACAGCAACAGTTAATCAGCAGGATAACCCAGTGAGAGTATCCTGTGTTCTCATAGCCGGGATACTGACACCAGGATACAGTGTTTACATGGACAGTAACCAAACCAGGATACTCAAAAACCTGATCATAACCAGGATACTCAAACGCCTGTATACCCACTCTGTGATTGACAGAGCTGTAAATAAAAACTCACTTTTCTCATGTATCGCCACCATCATGGGCCGGTCCTCAGGATGAATATAAAGCAAAATAGGAGTCCCCACTAAGTCTTGAGGCAGGTGTCCGAGCAGCGGTACAGCCCTGGGGAAAAAAAAACAAAAAAAACAAAAAAAACAAAACATTAGCGCAAACAGACAAAAAAAGGTGCATTGTGTAACTTTTCTGTCAAATGCTTTTCTGAATAGAGACGTTTATTGCTTGTCTGGAATGTTTCACAGTATAGTATTAAATCTTTCTATTGTCATGGAGAACAAACCAGGCTAAGTTATAGGCCCGATCTGTGGAGAGGCAACCCTGCTCACAGTAAGAAGGCCTGTTTTTCTAGGTATTTTTGAGCAATAAAACAAAGTAATTTAATAAGGTAGAGGTAAGGTAGGGTTGTTTAATGTCATACTGTGGAACATTCTAAAAATAGAAACAAGAAAGTGATGGACCCCCAACCAAAAAGTTACACAGTGCACCTTTAAGATTGTCTGAAAACAAAATACAAAAAGGAATTAAACAACAATTTGCAGGAGCCTGTGATCAATGAGAGCATTCATGGTCTTGTTTAGGTGTTTGATTTTCAACTAAAAGGTGAGAGGGACAAACTGAAAAACTGATGTCTAATGCTAGCTAGCTTGTGACTTGTTTAACAGCACAAATCATCTCACCTGTTGTAGTTCCGAAACAAATGAGCACTTTCTGGTCAGATTGTGTTAAAATAACGCTCAAATTCTTAACTTGTCTTAACTTGAGTAACAGAGCTTCAGACAGAGCAGTGCTTTCAGTAAGCTTTACACAACACAACACACAAGTTCAAATGGACACGTGTACTGCTGCCATGAATCTAATCATTTTAACTGTGGTGTTCAGGTTTTATTGTAGGCTGACCGGAGCACAGCAGGGACCACTCCAAAGAACTCTGGGTAATACCGGTAACTGACCTCTCATCAACTTCCTGAAAAAGGCAGCTGGGAGTGTGGCTGGTGGTGAAGATCCTCTTGTCTGGGGGGATGCGGGGAGCTACAAAGAGATCACACAACAGATGAAAACCAGACTGCCACTGAGTCAATTATTATTATTAAGTGCAATTCAAGGATATCAAAAAGTCATCCGTAAAAGACACAAACAAGAACAGTCCATTTCATACACCTTATACAGCTATACAACATCCCAGACCTATTCATTTTAAGAGTTATAATGTTGTTTCCTCATTAAAAACATGCTTGGAGTTGTGTTTTTTGTTCAGTCACACATGTTTAAAACACAAATTTAGTTTTTCTGTCAAACAGAAAATACTCCTTGCACTGTCATGTGGTAATACAGAAAGTGCTCCTCTGTGTTTTTAAACTGCATTCACCTTCACTAGAAACATTTTCATAATTTCTGCCCTGGAACTGCCCATCTCTACGGAACAAAAGCTAAAAGGTAGTTGTTAACTTGAAAACTACCCCTACATGACATCACAAGGTGGAGCGGAGCATTTTGAGTTGTGAAATGTGTGCGAATGAAACAAAACTCAAGTCCAGGTATATTTTTGAGGAGCTGTAATATAAGACTTTTAAATTCTATTTGTACTGATGAAAATTCAGTACTACTGACAAATCAGAACTGATTACACAAGTTCTGGGATGTTTGACAGTAGCAGAAATAGCAGCGAGCTGGTCACAGTCACATTATCTCTCACTAACACAAAGGAGTGTCGTTAGAATAGGTGTAAATCTAACTCACTGTGTGTGGTTAAATAACACATGTGCAATGAGCAGAACAGTGAACATAATGTGGAGCTGCTAAAAATCTCTTCTGTATCAAATATAAAACACAAAAGGCTTTTACTACATGGTGCACGTTTTCGCCTTCCTTGTGTGTGCAGTGAATAGCCAGGGAGCAGGTTTATCTGTCTCTGCTATTTTCACAAATACACCTTTATCTGAACTTACAAAGGTTTGTATCAGGCCTAGTGTAGCGTGACAGCCACACAATTACCTTCGTATCCAGAGTGAACCCTCTCCGCAATGAGCAAGCAGCAGGGCTGTGGCTCTGCGGCGTCAGAATCCCTCAGCGTGAGCTGGTACGGCGTCAGGCGGAAGGGGTAATAGCGCATCTCGCCCCCTTGTGTTCGATTTGCATTAATGCGACAGAACATGGACTTCTCCTGTGTGCAGTCAACAGGTGGAGATGCTGGAAACATACCAAGAGGCTCAGTACATGACATAAGAATAGAGCCGTTTTTGAGTTAAGACATTGACTCAAAGCCTCACCAGAGCCGATACATGAAGCCCAAGTGGGCAGGCGGCAGGGGGCTGTGCTGCTGTAGAAGGTGCTGATGTCCTGCGGTGCCAAAAGCTCAGAGAAAACTGTGCCCTGGAGACACTCAGGTTTACAGCGCAGCAGCGAAGAACCCTGAGGGGACACGTAGACCACCTTCCCCGACAAGAACGATACCGCCATGGAGAACGTGTCCTGACAACACAACAAACACAGCCATTATTCATCACCCTGTGAGCAGTAGGAAATCTCCATGGTACCCCGTGTTACTTAGTAACAAGAATCACTCATATCCTCTGAGCCGGCTGATTACATAAAAGTCCCTCCGTGTGAAACATGGGAAACAGACTTTCCACCATGATGCTGGTTGTACAACATTAGCAACTGGATGGACAAAAACCCTTAAATAGTTCACATGAGGATGAGCTGTTGTAAAGTCAGACTCACAGTGTTTTTGAGCGTGTACTCTGAGGTGATGTTGTCCAGCTCCTCGATGGTGAAAGTGGACAGGTCCAGGCTGCAGCCCTGGCACTCCTCCACACTCCACTGGTGGTAATACTCTTTGTTAGCTGTAAAAGAAGGTATTATTTAAATATCATTAGCAAGGGTACATAGTTGTTAGTAATAGTAGCTCTCACCTCGCACTTGTCTGACACACTGAAGAGCATATTTCAGAGCATTAAGGGTGCTGGAGTGGCCCTTGGCCTTGCGTTCTGCTGGGAGGCGGAGCTTGAGCTCTTTGATGGCCTTCATGAGCTCCTTCTGCGTCTGCAAACGGGCAGACTGGTCACTGCTGCAGCCGGAGGTGGAGGGCGGGTCGTGCTCCGAGCTATTGGACAACATGCTGTAGGCCAGAGAGCCACTGGGAGGGGACAGGCTCTGAGAGTTGGAGCTGAAGAAGAAGGTTTAAGATTAGAGACAAACAGTCGCCCACACGGTTGTGGTCCGCGCTGTGCTGACTCATGTAAAGCATGTGTATGAGCATGTGCGGCACCAAAATCATGTGGAACTCAGATTATTGTCAACAGACACACAAACCAACACAAGTGGATGTGAAAGAGATATCTTTTCACAAATGAAACCTATGCCTCTGTCCTCAATTCAACTGACCCCATGATTAAGTCATAAATATAACATTTGGCATAGACTGGACAAGGTTTCAAGTATCCAGAGTTATTAATATATAAATTATGTAACAGGTAACCTAATTACCATAGTTAGGAAAATGGGATTTACTGGAAGACAGTTTAATAAAGTCTGTGTGGTCCATGTAACTCGACGTTAGTAAGAGAGCCCCTTACCTCTTGTGGCTCTCGGTTGTCTCCAGCATCATGCCTGAGTCTTTCCCATTGGAGCTGTGTGAGCTCCGAGTGGACTGGCGCCCTCTGGAGTCGCTCTCCCTCTCTCCAGAGTCATTCCCGCTGGACAAGCCGTCCATGTCGTCTGAGTTGGGACCCCTCTGGTCTCCGGACGAGCCCCCAGAACCAGAGGCTCCACTGGGAGAGGAGGAGCAGCCCTCAGACCCATTCCTCTGCTGCTGTGTGCTGCTGGTACCAGTCTGACTGTTCTTAGAAACATCTAACCTGTCAGGACGAGACTCCTGCTCAGAGTCCTTCTCCTCGGCCCGTGCCACTCTGCTCCGAGTGCTTCTGCTGGCCCCTGTTTTAGAGTTGTCATAACTCATACTAGAGTGTGATAAAGCAGGGAGTGTATCAGGCAAGGGAACGGCACTTAAGTAGGACTACTACATATACTTGGATGAATCATAGCGGCTGGTTGTATGGTTAAGTAACTAAGGAGAGAAAGCCATTTGTGTTACTAAAATAGTGAAACTGAGAAAAGCGAGGCGCAAGCGCTGTCATCAAGGACAGATTCTTGTAAATAAACAAAATCAACAAGTCGGTTTTGAAAAAGAGTCAATGTCCTGCAGAACAAATCTGGTCTGGGCTCAGAAAGAGCCTTGGCATGAGCTCAGGCAGATGGGCTCAGACCAGCAGGAGGCTTCAGTCGGGCTGTGATCTCTTCGCAACTTCAGGACAGTCCTCCAGTGTCAAACCTGCAACCAGAGAGAAACAGGGTCAGAAATGGACTTGTATCTCTCAAGGCTACGGCTCACATAAACAAATCAAGTCTTACCACTTATCGTGTTAGCCTTCAGACTGGCCATGAAATACATGTTGCAAACTGGAATTGAGTCCCTCCTCTTTCCCTTAGATTATCCACAAAAGCGCCCTATTTTAGGCCTGTGTGTAAGCAACATGTATGTGGTCCCTGAATATAGACCAGGTAGACTAACGTTCTTCCCTTTCACCTAGAGCTCAGATAAAGCACAACTCCACTGCATGTGGCTGGGATGTCTTATAGAAGTTTATATGTAGCACCACCTACGCAAGTTGGACTATTTATTTCAAGGAGGAAGACGCCCCATAATCCCTTAAGCCCTGACGAAGCAAAGAGAAGATAGAGAGCATCTCTTTGTTGTCATGGCTATAGTTTTATATAGTTTAATACACAAATCTGTCCTACAGCCCGCTTTACCTGTGGAGCTCTGAAACAGGTGGATCTATTGATACTTTGCAGTGACCTCATGCTTCCACCATTCGAGATACGTGTAGCAGTTACCATGGTGACACAATATACACATTAGCAAACACTAAGGCAGTATGAAAACTCAAGAAAAAATACTAAATATATTTAAACAATGCATCTGATCAGTATGAGAGTTCATGGTCCCGTTTAGGTGATTTTCAATAAAAAGGTGAGAGTGATGTTGGGTAATGCTAGCTAGTTTGTGACTATGATTATGCGTGCGTGCGCGTGTGTGTGCGTGTGTGTGTGCGTGCGTGTGTGCTTCAGACAGAGTAGTGCTTTCAGTTAGCTTAACACCCCCAGGGAATGTTGATGACGCCAGCTGCAAAATATCAATATCAGGGGGGTTAACATGCGCAAAAGATCAGGAGCGATGGATGAAGCTACAAGACATGATCAGATTCATGTTATTCCGAATGCTAATAAGACTTTTTAGCCAGATGGATCGTGCACACTGGCACATGGCACCAGTGTGTGCGATGGGTCTGATCGGGGCGGGGGAAGGAGCAGTCATGATCTGAGAATGTGTGAGGGGCCTTGGCGAGTGGGGGTGAGAGAGGCTGGCATCAAGGCACACTTCCACAGAGACACACGGCGGTGGGTGGAGGTGCTAATGCTAACGCTAAACATCACTCTGGCTCATAATACCTGAATGCGCTGTTGCAGTCCACCCTCCCAAACCCCAGTTGTAGGCTTGGAGCAGACTAGACCTGTCACGATAACAACATTTTGAAGTTCGATATATTGCTTAAGTAAATATAGACTACAAATGAAACTAATTTATTCCACTGAACAATAACACAAAATGCCACAAAACTATTCCAGTATCTACAATACTGTTAAAAAATAATGAGCTGCAATAAATAAACAGCAGAATGAAACACTTTAGTACTTAGTTTGCATCTGTAATGAGTCAAAGCGGTCATTAATTCAACCTTTTACAGCTCAGATCTTATCATACAGCCAAAAAATTACCCACAATTTCCCAGTAGTCCAAAAAATGTACACACTATAAATATTGACCCCAAAAATATACTGTTCCATACATCATATATTGAATGATAAGTTTATATATAGTAATTATCGTGACAGGCCTAGTGCAGACTCAAATGCATTTTTCTACGATTTTTTATGATCTATGCTTGCAAGTGATGACTCATAGGTGACTCATGATACGTTATAATATAATATAATATAATATAATATAATATAATATAATATAATATAATAACATATAATTAATGTAATGTAATGTAATGTAATGTATAGACTTACCATTCAAATATATGAAATCTGGAACAATATATTTTAGGGCTCAGTATTTATCATGTGAACCATTTCTATGGTATTTTTGTTGTAATACAATAAGATTTTAGTTGTAAAGGATTGAATAAGTAACTTCTTAGGCTAATTGTTGGTTGTGCATTTGTTGCAGCTCAGGCCTCTTAATGATACTGTCTATTTAAAAATAGTTTAGTGGGGTTATCTTCTTGCACTATTGATACTGAGTAAGTGACATACAGTAGTTTCAATACTACTGTTTCTTGCTGTAGATCTCTGTAGCAATAAACCGTGCTTCAAAATGTGATATCATGACAGACCTATGATGACTACAACACAAGGGTTTAGTACAGATGTATTTGGTTCCACTTTGGCGATGTATGGCTGGATAATTTTAATTACAAATGAAGAAACCTGTATCCTCCAGCTGCTTTCTTTCTTATAACAACCATGCTTGTGGCTGTTGCTCTTTATACTATGGCTGCATTAAGTGAGTGAAGCGACTTGCTCATTGACACAACAATTTGCACTTGCTTTAAACACTGAATATAGCCCCATTTCGCTAGCAGAGGTAACAATATAGTTATGAAATAATTTTCTGTCATCTTTAAAGATCTAATAATATAGCTAATTTAAACTGGACAGAGGGTAATTGTTCAGTTTGATGGTGGAGCAGAGCGTAAAGGCTCCATACTGTTGTCATTATAATAAATGATTGAGTATCCATCTCCTGATGCCCCCTGTGTCTGTGTGGGCTATAGGCGCATGTGGATCACAAGGCACAGACACGGGAGTGACAAGCCAATGCCACAACAAAGTCCTGGGCCAACCAGGCCAACTGTAGACCCCACTGTGAACTAAAACCAGCCATCAGGGCACTGCCGCCCACTCACACAAATGACTCACAAAATGCACTCGGTAAGAGCACTCAGTCTCTGACTATGCAGGGCCAAACTGAAGTGCAAAAATATATCATTAGTGGTAGTAGAAAAACACAGCTTCAGTCCTCTGGCCACTTGCCCTGAGGAGGCCTAAGGGCCAAAACGTTGGACTGTATGAAATAAAGTTTAACTTTGTTTGCAGTGATTGATGGTGAACAGGGGATTCCTGTGTGGACAGAAGTATCCTGCAACACTGTACAAACTATAGGACAATGAGTTTACCGAGTAAGCCATTGAGTGTTAGTCCTCCTAATACTGCTGTAACTACTTTGTATAATACAAATATAATACAAATCTTAATGGGAGATAGTCAATATAATGAGCTGAAAGATAAACGGGAATTACTGAATGTCAGGTCAGTGTAACCTGGATAATGGGGTTTTGTTCCCTTTAGTCATCATATGAAAAAGAGAAAAAGCATGTGGTGGTCTTTGAGATGCTCAGTAGGAGGCAGAGGCACCCTGGGACCACACCGGGAGAATCGTCTGCTGTAAACAGACCACATTCCTGAATAATGCTCAGAGACAGGTTTCAAACGATGGGAAGGAAACGCAGCAAATCCAACGCTTAACAATTTTATTGAAATGCTGTAAAATCAGCTTAACTAAAAGAAAATATACCAATTACTGTCAATGTATTTTAGTGGTTGATTCAGCACACCACAAATGTAATGCATGGAGAAAGAAATGTATAGAAATATAAATGCCACTTTTACACATAGCAATATTTCAGTAATAAAAACACCTCTAATCCTAAATCTATTAAACGAAAATGTTCATGTGTTAGGGGTAACCTGACATAAGCAACCTGACATAAGTAACTACACCGCTACATCCCAACATCACAGAGACCGTGTATTGCATATGGAGTGTAAACGTAAGAAGCACGTTCCCATTCATGTGTGAACACTGGATAATGTACAGTTTGTACAGACCACTGTATGAGACACATAGACATAACACTTCAGCAAGTTAACATAGCATCAAACACGCGACTTTATCATAAATAAATGTTCAAAATACTCGATGCTGTTATGGGACAAACTACTGCTTACAGTTACAATAACGAAAAAGCGCTGACACTACGAACACAACACGTGAAACTTCCCTCCTTACCGAACCGCCAGCACAGCCACATTCTTAAAACAGCCCAAAATCAGACACTAACACCGCTGATTTGCATGAAGTGGTTCTCACCCGTAGTGCAGTGTGACCGCGCGTCCTGTCCACGGTGCCTAGCGCGTGTACCGCTTCTCGCGGCGCTGCTGCTGTGTACATACGGCACGTGTACGCGGCAGTGTTTTCCGCGAGCGGCGCTGCCCGCTCATTGGTCCGCGAGCTGCACCAATAATAAAGCGGAGGCTGGATGGCTGTGGCTGGGGTCTGCACGGTGCGCACAGACGCACAGTGCGTATGCAAACGCTGCGCCAGACGCTGGTCTTAGCTCAGATTGTGCTTTATCTGCTCTGTGTCGAAGCAGACGAGCAGCTGATCCCAGACCAGCGGCGCTGTGCTGTACATCATGTACTACTACTACTACAGGACTAGTGAGAGACACGCGCTGAAACTACTCCACCACTGCAGAGCCTCCGCACAATGGCGCCAACAGGAGTTCCTATATGAAGCGTGTACATTAGGAAAAAGTATAGTTTCTTAAATAGAGACCTATTCTACGTTTACGTGATCACACATCCTGAACAACTTAGGCTTCTTAAAACAACTGACGCAAGATAAATACGTGATAGAACTGTAAGTTAGTATAATAGAGTCCTGATGATCTTTATGGTTTAGATTGGCACCACACAGTCAAGGTGTTATAAGCTCACTAAGTGTGAGCCAAAGTGTCAGTTATCTGTATTTCATAGGAGAAATCACTTTGGGAAAAAGGGGGGAGCTGCTTAAAGCATCATCACATACAAGCAAGTTTTTAAAGCACTAGACAATAGGCATACAGTCATACCCACGTATAAAAAAAAAACCTACACAGATCATCTCCTCTTCTGTTTGCTCACCAGTTCATCATTTATAATTTCAGATACAGATACACATAAATTCCTGTACATATAGTGACAAGTTCTGTACCACATCCCTCCTGACTGCATGAGCTTGTACTGAGTGTAGGATGTGCGTACTGTCCCATAGAGCCTGGGTGATGGTAAAGTCCTCAGACAGCTGATGGAGGGGATGGACAGAGAAGCCCCTATGATTTTTCCTGCTGTTTTAACCCGGCTGCACATTTGTGTTCCAGATTTCACACTCAAATTCACAAACCAACAATGATGCCATAACATACAATAAACTCTATGGCCGCCCTATTGAAAAGTTGCAGAATGTTGCACACATCAAACACAAAGTAAAAACTTGAGTCATCTGTCCCACATCCAAACTGTAGTGTATTTTAACTAGTAACAGAGCAAATTGTTTTATTTGTTCATTCAATTGTTTTAAGACATCTTGAGGTTTTAAAACACATTTTTATACTTAGTTTCATTGTGCGTCTATCTGGAATAAGATGTGCTGAAGCCTAATTTCTGTTTTATCTTGAAACAGAAAAATAATAAGTTTGTGTAATTCTGATTCTTGCTTGTGTAATTTCTTATGCAAAATGTTTTTAACTGCACCAGAATTGTCCCACATAAAGACATCTAAATCCAGTTTTAAAGCTCTATTCTATTAAAATAACACTGACCCAGATAATAATCACACCACATTCAACAAGTGATCTCACTGACCACCAAAGTGTATTTATTGCAGTGGTGCTGAACACAGGTTTTTCCTGTTTAGAGAGGCAGCCAGCCAGGCTAACCTTAAATGACTTAAATAAGGTCTGGCTCGACCCATTCTGAAACCTATATCCCAATACAAAAGGATTCATCTAATATCACACAGGCTAACTATTTTTAGACCTAATGTGAGGTCCTAAATTTCAATACTGTTTATATACGGTTATACTTCATTCCTTTTCCCACTGTTCTCTCCTTTTTGTACAATAATCTTTAAAGGACAAAGTGACATTAAATTGTCTTTACAGGCCTCACAAACACTACACTTTGTTTCCATTGATACAGGAGACTATGGTGAAAACTGACCATCTAAAACTAAAATTCTCCCCCATAGTCTTATTTATTTGTGTGTGTGTGTGTGTATGTGTATGTGTGTGTGTGTATATATATATATATTATATATATGATTGTGATGTACTTTGCATTGCATTTACTATCCGCTGCTGCTTTATTTATTGGCTTTGACTTTTGCAATATCTTCCAAAAGACTTGTTGACACATCCTGCACATTCAACACCGTATCCAACAAGTAACCAAATGCTTGCAGACCTAGTTATAAGTAACAGATTAAGATGGTCTAGCTTTGGCATTCTCTATAATAGTGTTGGCAAATGTGTTATTGTTAACTAGTAGGATGGGTGGTCTGTATGAAGTGAGTACGAACCTATCACAGAAGGGCATTTTGTAGTCCACTTATTACATTGTGCAACGTCCACATGTATTTCCACTTTTTCCACTCCACAATTGTCAACTTAATGACTACAGGCCTATCTATTCTTTGCTTTAAAACATGTTTTAACGCAGAGATCCAAGTCCGCTGTAATATACGTGTGATTCAAGCTAAACTAGTACATCCTACCCAAGCACTATGCAAATCTTTAAAAATCAAGGTGCATAGTACAAAGGGTTAAAAAGGCGCAGTTACGGGATCATCCGTGTATAGAAAGCATATTAAAGTGTATATTGCAGGTCTATTAACCACAATAATACACAACGTTAAGAATACACATTTGTACGCTACTACTAGCAAACTCTCAGCTAACATGCTAGCTATTTAGCATTAGCTTCTAAACAAAAACATATCATTAAACTACGGCTTACCTTACAATCTTTCACGACGACAACACTTATTTTGATATTATAATAGAGAAAAAAACTCAAAACAAAGTAAGTATCATAAAATCAGCAGACGTCCAGTATCTGTGCGGCGCGGACATCGTTTGCTCCAGATGAATGTTCCCAGCAGATTCGTGTTCTTCCCCTGTACTGGTTTACACGCACGGACACACGTGCAAGTACATGGGCTGGAGAGTACGGGGAAATCAGCTGCTCTGATTGCTCGGTGTGGACCACAGACCGCGCCCTGTACCGCCCCGGAGCCCGCTCATTGGCCGCGGAGAGCTGCACGGGGCTCCGGAGTCACGTTGCACAGAGTCTGGAGCGGGTACGAGTCTAAACAGACGGGAACATAAGAGGGTGGAGCCGGGCCTGCACGGAGCTGCGGGCACTCGCCGACTGCAATGATGGAAATAAAGCCGCAGCGAGATGTTCTGATGAAGTTGCAGAATATATATTGCATTATGACATGATCTGTTAGAATAGAAAGTTTGCATTAGAACCACCACATAACAAAAAAAGGAAACAATATTGTATTTATTATGCTCGAGCAATAATTAAAACAACAGAAATACTTTATGCATACCCAGCTTTTAGAATCACCACACAACAAAAGAAAACAATAGTATATTTATGTTCGAGCAATAATTAAAACAACAGAAATGACGTTACAAGTGTGAACATGTTATATTTACGCATATCATAGTTCATACATATCTTTTTGGTAGCGTTGTGTTCAAACTCATAATGCAAAACACAAACTGTATCAACATGCGCATGGTTTATATTTTGCAGCGCGCCTCTGGTACTGTACTTACGGCGCGCTGAACCGCTTACATGCACCACCCAACGTGCCCGTGGCCCAGTGACGTCGCCTGTCCTCCAAAAGCACGCGGCTGGAAGGATGGGCGCTGAAACCATAAACACAACCGCAGATGTAGGCCACTGTATGGGCCATGTGTGGCTGACCCCCGCTGATAGTTCAGATCCATGCTATGCTATATACGTACAAAATACATCCATTGAACCTGTGCATGTCTATTCAGTGAGAGTTTACTTAGGTACCATTATTTGGACACAATAACTCACTCATCACAATGTAATATAATAACAAAGAGTAAAAAATATAAATGGTAATAATACATTCTAAATAAGTAGCAAAAAATACAGCAATCGACAGGTGTCAAATAAGGCACAATTATATAAATGTATATGTACAAGTCAAAATAAAATAGAAAAATAAATAATAAAAAAATAAAAAATCTCAGCTATATACAAGAAGTCACAGGTAGACAGTGCAAAAATGATGATGATTGACAGGACATAGGGTTGTCTTTTAAATAAGAGTGAGTTGTTGTACAGTTGTAGGGAGTATTATCTGTTCCATTAAGGTGAGTTGTTGTACATCTGTATGGAGTATGGTATGAATGTAGTCCTGTATCTCTCACTGTTTGAGCGGAGCTGTAGGAGCCTGTTGGAGAATGAGCTCCTCTGTCCCTCTATAGTCTGGTGCAGTGGGAGAGCAGTTTGTCCAGTGTCCTCCTGTCCCTCACTGTGACAAATGTCTCCAGCTCACAGCCGATCACGTGCCCAGCTTTATGGATCAGTTTGTCAATTCACCCAATGTCCCTTTAACTGGTGGTGACTGGCTCCACTGGTGTCCTCTTTCCCCTGAAGTCAATTACCAGTTCCTTGGTCTTGTCAACGCTCAGAAGCAGATGGTTTGACTGGAACCACTCCACAAAATTTACAGCGGTCCCCAGTCGCACATAGTCAGGCCTGCCTGACATGTGGTCAGTAATCCAGGAGACAATGGAGGAGCTGACATCCATCCTGAGCAGCGACACAATTAAAGCTTGTGACTTTACCATTCAATATGCATACACAGAAGAGCCATTTTACCTATAATTATTCACATCACTTAAGTAATTCCCACAACAGACCCATCCCATTGTTCCATATAATTTAGAATAGGCACAGTGCCACACTTAGCACACTTGTCTGAGCTTGTGCTGTGCTGCTGGAAATAGCTGCTGTTTACTTAAAATTTCTGCCCACTAGCTTTCTGGCGTTGCGAAATTATTCGTAGCAAAATGGTTGCAAGGTCTGACTTGGCATACAGTAGTTCATTTGTTCATCTTGGAAACTCCTTTAACTCAGTTTCAACAATGACACAATATAAAGTTAGAGCAGTGATGCATATTGTATTTTACATTCATTTACAGTCCCTGACAAAAGTCTTGTCGCTTATCCATTTTGTAGAAACAAAAGCTTATAACCTGACTTTAAATTAATCGATTGGTTTTAGAAATGTCTCATATGAAAGCTAAAACCCTCCCAAATTATGCTCAATATACTAAAATTAATTTGCTTCACTGAAGAAAGATTGATCATTTAATGAACACAGAAAGGTCAGATTTTGGCAAGACAAAAGTCTTGTCGCCTACAGAAAATTGAACAAATAATTTACTTCAAATACAAAAATATGTTGCATAACGTCAGTGAATTAAGTAGTGGTGCTGTGAGATCCATATTTAACATCTTGTATGACTTCCATGAGCTTGAAGGACTGCATCCATGCGGTTCGACAATGATTCATACAATTTGTTGATGAAGTCATCAGGAATACAAAGAAAGCAGTCTTACATGCCTCCCAGAGTTCATCAAGATTCTTTGGTTTTGCCTTCCATGCTTCCTCTTTCATTCTACCCCAGACATGCTCAATGATGTTCATGTCTGGTGACTGGGCTGGCCAGTCCTGGAGCACCTTGATCTTCTTCGCCTTGAGGAACTTTGATGTAGAGATAGAAGTATGCGATGGAGCACCATCCTGCTGCAAAATTTGACCCCTTTTATGGTTGGGAATGTAAGAGGTAGCTAATACTTCTTGATATTTTAGGCTATTGATATTGCCTTCCACCCTGCAAATGTCTCGCACACCCCCATACTGGATGTAACCCCAGACCATAATTTTTCCGCCACCAAACTTAACTGTTTTCTGGGTGAATCTTGGATCCATGCGGGCTCCAGTAGGTCTCCTGCAATATTTGCGGCGGCTGTGATGTAATTCAACCGAGGATTCATCTGAGAAATCCACCTTCTGCCACTTTTCCAGTGTCCATCCTTTTAGCAGGCTGTGGGCCTTGGCAAATGCCACACGGTTTTTTAATTGCCTTTTGTTTAGTGCTGGTTTCTGTGCACTGATTCGACCATGGAGGCCATTTCGAGACAGAATTCTACCAACTGTTCTGGTTGACACAGGGACTTGAGGTGACCAGGCCTGGTGGAGCTCTGCTGCAGTGGAAAAGGGGCTGGCCTTGGATTTTTGAATCAACAAACGGTCCTCCCGAGCAGTTGTCTTGCGGGGTCTGCCGGACCTGGGCTTGTCAAAAACATCTCCAGTCTTTTCACATCTTTTTCTTATTCTTTGTACTTGACGCTGAGACACATTGAAGGTGTCAGCCACCTCAGCAGTGGATCTGGTCTTCAGCCTCTTGATAATTAACGCTTTGGTCTCAGGGTGGATCTTAGGCATGTTGTCAGAGGTCAAGTTGCAGTTGATGTGAAGGTCTGGTGTGCTGGGGTTCTTTTTATACAAACCCACTAATTGATTGATCAGTAACTGATCACAGGTGAGGCTGTAATCTAGGATTGGGTGCATCATATGACAAGGCGACAAGACTTTTGTCTTGCCAAAATCTGACCTTTCTGTGTTCATTAAATGCTCAATCTTTCTTCAGTGAAGCAAATTTATTTTAGTATATTGAGCATAATTTGGGAGGGTTTTAGCTTTCATATGAGACATTTCTAAAACCAATCGATTAATTTAAAGTCAGGTTATAAGCTTTTGTTTCTACAAAATGGATAAGCGACAAGACTTTTGTCAGGGACTGTATATGTTGATTTGAGCCAAAGGAGCCCAATAGCAAGACAATGTATTACCTACACAAAGACATGAAGCAATTCTAAAAATAAATACTGTATGCTATTTTAATATAGACATGAAAACAAATTATCTCGTGTTAAACTAAACTTAAAGGTCCTATATTACACAATAATATGACTTGTGAGCTTTAAGCCATGTTATAATGCTGTTGCCTCATCAAAAACATACCTGGAGATGTGTTTTGTTTCATTCACACATGTGAGTAATCCTTTATTATTAGACTGTCTACATCTCCAAAGCTCAAAGGCTCTTTTCTATCTTGGCAATTCCAGAGCTGATTATAGTGAAGGTCTATGGAGTTTAAAAACACAGTGGAGCACTGTATTATCACATGACATCACAACAGGACAGAGTGTTTTCTGTTTTTAGAGAAGAACTCAGCCTAAATATGTAGGTTTTGTGTGTTAAACTTGATTGAGTCATTTCTGTTGCTGTAGTGTCTGTGAGGAAGCGGGGCCGTTGTCAGTGATAACAAAGTAGTTCCTTCCTTTGAGTGGAATAGATGACAGCAGAGGTGTGACCGGGGTTGAGGCAATTCCTATTAAAAGAAGCACACAATTAATAATTACGCACGTTGGCTGTCTAGTTTATGGTCTATGGGTTCCCCCTAGTGGCCACAAACCAAAAAAATAATATAATCAGTATCAAATATTCTTGTACCTGAAGATGCACAGTTTCTCAAAGACTCCAGTAAGTTGGTGCTTGAAAATTTAACAACGCATTTGAAGGGCTCTTTATGCTGTGCCATGTTTTTTGCGTGTCCTCTGAATTTGGTCTCCAGCTGGAAAAAAAAAGGAAACTTACAATTACGAGACGCATATTATGCTATTTTCTGATCTGTTATAATGTTGTGTCCTCATCAAAAACATACCTGGAGTTGTGTTTTGTTTCATTCACATGTTTAACACACAAATCCTGCAGATTTAGGCTGACTTCTTTTCTCAAACTGAAAACACTTGTGATGTCATGCGATAATACAGGAAGTGCTCCACTGTGGTTTTAAACTCCATACACATTCACTAGAATCATTTGGATGATTTCAGCACTGGAATTGCTAATTGGTAAAAGGATAGCTGTTAACTTGAAAACCACTTCACGACATCACAAGGTGGAAGAGAGCATTTTGAGCTTTGGAGATGTATAAAGGGTTAATCAAATGTTTGTGAATGAAACAAAACACAACTCCAGTTATGTTTTTCAGGAGATAACAGCATTCTAACATGTCTTAAAGCTCTCAAGAGGCAATTTTGCATAATATAGGACTTAAACTCAATTCAAATTCTATGTACCCTGTAAACTGCCGACTGTAGTTCTGGTAACTTGCCCCCACCAAATGCCTCACAAGCCATTTGAAGTCGGTTTGAAGACAGCTCAGATTGTTCTTGTTCAATCAGTGGGTCTGTAAAAAGATAAGATGTTCCTATGAATTATTCCATATTATCTGAAATCAAGGCAAATACAAATTTATACTTTTGGCATTTTCGTTGTTTTCTGGAATGTGGCTTGGAAATTTGGTTGGAAACACCTATAAAACAATATAAATAATTATTATGCAAAATGTAAACAACAGAAACAGAAAGCCAGATTTGGTTCATTACCTGTTCATATTGTCTCATGAGCAGATCCCTGATTGCACCAAGCTTTCGTCCACTGAGATTAGCATCCTTTATGGATTGGTATCTAGTGGCAAGTACCAAAGCCTACAAAGCAGAGTAGTATGTGAGAATACGCAAGCATCTACCTTTGTGTACTTTCTAAACTGTAATTAGAGATAGACCAATACATCGGGCCGATATTTGCACTTTTCAGCGTTGTCAACCATGGACTGTATATATAAATGGACATAGCTAATCCGCTAGCCGCCGCATTCCAAATAAAAAATGACCATGTAGGCGCTTCTGGCTCCATCGGGTCTGTTTCCAGTTAACTTTACAGTGAAAAACTGTCACTCCTCTGTCCATAACTGCTACTGTCAGGCTCCTAATTTTGTCCACAACTACTGATCTTAAATCTCCAGCAGAGGCCGATATTTTGTTTGGCTAAACAGCTGCCTCCATATGCATTAAGAGTACATTTTAGTCCAGAGAGCAGTATTTCCCATTAATACAGACTATGGTGGCCCCCCAATAGTCTAAAAACTAGCTGAGCGCAAAAAAAAGGACAAACAAATTACACATAAAGATTAACGTGACCATGTTTAATCTGTAATCAGTGATTTTTTGTTCAGTAGAGGCAATAAGTTACATTTATACACCAAAATAGTGCATTAAATAAAATGATTCAAATATGGATTGTGTGTGCCACCATAGTCTTAGTATAAACCTTTAAGAAACACTAAGAGAGGGTATTGCAAAAATGAGCTCTGTAATCCAGTTTGTAGTAAGACAAAGTCGTAGATGAGTTTGTACTAAATTCAAATTGAGAGAAATTACCAAAATAGCCCCTACATATTGCCCAAAAAATATTGGCAGACATTATTGGCCATTGGTTTCTCTGGATCCTAAATCATCAGTATAAGCATCAGCCATGATATATTGATCTCTAATTGTAATGCATATTTCATTTACCTGGTACACCAAAGGCTTCTGTTTTGAGCTTAGGCTGGTCATGAACACATAGGGAGACTGGAGATAGTGGACCACATATGTCGGTTTAAAATGATTGGGCCTGGAAAAACATTCACCCCACGCAAGCCGGATCCACACTGCCTCATCTGTGTGTTTCTTCATTTTGATGGACACCTGTGATTATCAAAACAAAAACATGAAGAGGAATATAGATAAAGATTGTTAATATAGAATTCACCCGGTTAAAGTTACATAAATGTGACTTACTTACATTTTTTATTAGTTCAGTGAGGTGTGATTTAAATTGCTCTTTAAACTGCATCAACTCAACAGTGTGGGCATCGTCTTGAAAACAATGGAATACACCGAATATTATATTTCAGTACACTTCAGTTGGTTAAAAACGTTAATACAAATTACAAAATACCTTCTGGGTCAACAAGTTGGTAGGCATGCCACATTCCCACATTCGGGTTGTCAATTATATCTAAACAATAAATAAATAATCAATGGAAGGATATTCACAAATCATTCCAACTGGCAACAATTTATAGAAATAATAACATTTACTTACACAACAACTCCAATTCTGTTATATGTTTAGTACTCCAGTTACTTTCCTGAAAGAAAAAACATGAATACACTTGAGATCTTGTATTAAAGGTCCTATGCTACACAAAATTGACTCTTGCGAGCTTTAAGCCATGTTAGAATATTGTTACCTCTTCAAAAATATAGCTGGAGTTGTGTTTTGTTTCATACACACATGCCTGCTTTATTACAAGAAAAATAATAAGGCTCTGTTCCACCTTGTGATGTCATGAAGCAGTAGTTTTCAAGTTAACAGCTAAATTTTTTGTTTAGTAGGGATATGCAGTTCCAGGGCTGAAATTATCCAAATGATTCTAGTGAAAGTGTAAGGAGTTTAAAAACATAGTGGAGTACTTTCTATATTACCACGTGACATCACAAGGTGGAACAGTGTGTTTTCAGTTTGAGAGGAGAACTCATCTTAAATATGCAGGGCTTGTATGTTGAGTGAAAAACAAAACACAACTCCAGGCATGTTTGTGATGAGGAAACAACATTATAACAGACAACGCAGGCAACGCAAATACATCTCCATGGAAACATGCCAGCAGAAAAGTTACACAGTGCACCTTTAACCAGTGACGAGATCGAAGCTGAATTGCCAGTTATAACACGATGCACACCTTAGAGATAAAAAACTCACCTCGCAGACTGAGAGTAGTGTTTCTGTTAAAGAATACTTTGACAGGGTAAAATCCATGGACTCCAGCTGCGCTTTGTCTATACGACCCCACTTTTGGAGGGTAGGTTGGAGCATTCGGCTCGGTATCCGCCTAACAAGTCTCTTCAGTAAAGACTGCGCAATATCATCCATTTCGACGCTATATCTAACCGTTTGTTACTATAAAACGTAGTCCGCAGTTAATTTAACGCAAATAAAACGTAGATTTTGTGTTATATCGCAGTATTTTTACATGAGCAACGGCGCTAGCAAAAATTATCCAAACAAACCGCGTCCACGAACGGAACATGAACGGACCAATCACAGCGAGTCTGTGCGCACACTGTAGCGCCTCCTGTCGGGCCGGAGAGGTTCAACTATCTGTCAGTAACGAGTGGAGCCTTCTCTCAACATAAGCTCTATTGATCTTGTGGGTCAATGGTAAAAAAAAAACCTAACAAAAACTTTTATTTTACATACAGATAGCCTACTGACATAGATATATCAAAAGACAATGAAATATAATGTAAAGAAAAGTCATGTAGTCTAAAAGTACAAATGCGGAAGTTCAAGTGTTGTATTTATCTTGGCGTTCAGCTCTTTGCTGGAGGCCGAGCTTCTTCGAAAATCGGGGCGGGTCCTGAGTTTGGGCAATCAGGAAATTAATCCTTGTCATGAAAAAGTCCCTCCTTTGACTTTAGTTTGACCAGTTGGTGATCGTCCCGCGGCGGCCTCTCACAAACAGCCCCGGCCATCGCTGCGGTCCTCCGGTCCACCCATGGCCAACTCTACCGCCGTGTCGCGTAAGTTCGTTCTGTTGTTTCTCTCCGGTGGACTTACGATGCAGCGATTATCGGACGAGAAGAGTGGAGTCCGTAATGTTTATCCTGAACCCGTGATTTTTATGAGCACTTGTTTGCCTTGGTCAGAAAGAATCCAATAGAATAGATGCTCTTTGAGCCATGCTTGTAACAGTTTTTAAGGCGCGCTTAAGACTAGGCTTAATTCACTTTATCTACATGAAGAAGATGCACTGGCATGCATGGCAGCGCACTCTGCACGGCTCCATTGTAGAGATGTCCTGCTTTAATGATAGGAGAGTTATTTTTGTTGTCATATGTGCACTGAGGTTTAATGGCCGCAGATGGACTGGTTGTGCATCCTTGTGCATCATTATGCCCAGCAGACTCTGAGACCTGACTGTGTCCATTCAGAGGTTGGTCTTGCACGTGGCCCGACAGTGGAAAGACCAAAGCTGATCTTTCCATTTTCCACAGGGGCCAGAGGATTCTGGAGCTTACGTGTGGCCCGTCCTAGTACTCCTGATCTAATTAAAGAAGACCCCGCTCTCCATTTCAACTCAATGACACTACACCGTGGTTATAACACCGTAGAGTACCTGTGTTTTCTGTCATAGTTCTGATTCAAGCCTGTGGCCTGCTGCTGATCAGGTGCAAATGAAGTAAATACTTGACATTGTCGTGGCTTTTTCCATTGTAACATGAGAGGATGTTGTGTAATTACGGGTAACTGCAGATCACGGTTGATTTGACACGATCGGGTGGAGTAAGGAAAGGAATGTAATTTTGGAAATTAGGTTTATATTTGACCTCAATGACATAAACGTCAGCAATTGACTTATATTATTAAACTGTTTCTACAATTTTCTTCATCTCAGAATAACTCTCATATTGCAAAGCACCAGCAATATCCAACTTGTTAGTCTAATTTGTAAATGTGACAGATGGTCCGATTTGGACTTGAATAATTCAATGCCAGTGCTGACGCTTTCATAACATTTTTCACACAAACTGAAGCAGCGTTCAGTGGCCTCTGTCCATTTGTTGGTTTCTACTTGCTATTTGCTATTTTGCTATCATTTTGCTGACGATTGCCTGGACCAATTATTACCTGAGCGATCATATTTTAGGCTAATAAGAATACCTTAATGATAGGATTATGTGCATTACAGTTTTGACAAAGCGCTACACTGCAATCATCATTATTCATTCACTCCACATTTGGAGGTGGAAGGTTTCTGTTTAAGTCACAGCTGCCCTGGGGTAGACTGACAGAAAAGAGGCAGCCAATCTGTGCCACTGGCCCCTCTGACATCACTTTAGATTTCACTCACGCTCCTATTACATTTGTACATAGTCAAGGTGGGTGAAGTGTCTTGCCCAGAGACACGGTGACAGTATGGACAAAGATTCAAACTGCGACCTCAGGTTTTTGAATGTCTAATGTTGCTGTTAGCCTCCATTAGTGGTGCTGGTTCATTTTGGGATAGCGCTGTAACTGTCTACAGACTCAGTGGTTTATGGTCAATGAGAAAAGCATTTACCGTTTCCCAGATGAGCACAATAATAACGAGTAACTTAGGCCTGTCACAATAACATATTTTGAAGCACCATATATTCCTACAAAGAAATATTATGAGAAACTATAATACTGAAACTTCTGTATGCCACTGACGCAAAGCAGGAGAATCTCAGTATAAGTAAGAGTATTATTAAAAAGCCTGAGCTGCAACAAATAAATAGTAGAAGGAACCAATAATAAGCCAAAGAAGTTCTTTATTCTACCTTTAATTTCATTCTACAGGTCAAAATCTTGCCTTACTACAAAAATATGGAAAAGTCTCCCATTATTGAAAATTGTACACACAATAAATATTGAGCCCCAAAATATATAGTTCCAGCTTTCATATATTGAACGATAAATTTATGTTGTAATTATCATAACAGGCCTAGAGTAACACTGGATTAGATTGGAGTTGGGCTACAAGGTCATTTTTTAAGCAAACTGTGAGGAGTTTCGCGGAAAATCTAAAATAGCACCTCTTCAATATCTCGGTGTCTGAAATAAGGAACAAGTACAATGTTTTTTGACCCTTGACATTGACATTGTCCTGATGTCAGCATATATAATCACTGCCAACTTCTACTTTACACAAGCAGCTTCACTCTATGTGTCACGAGTCTGTATAATATATGGTTTGACTTTCGGAAATGTGGCAAAAACCTTGAGCTTTTTCATGATATACAATTTTTTTCAGATGGTCTGTAATACAAAATATAACAGCTGTACAAAGTAAGGTGAAACAGTGCAGTCCATTGTCCATTTGGGTTGGACAAAAAAAGGTTAATTATGGCTGTGAGTTGAATCTTTTGAGAAGCCGTAGTTCCAAAAAGCACTGCTAGAATGACAACGAAAATATTAAATTAAGTAAATACAAATTCTGAAGCCAACTTTGAGAGCTATATTGCACTATTTGCATATTATAAATTATGTAAAAATCTCATTTTGTCTCTTTCTCATGGACCCGATCTCGTGTCTCGTCTTGTCTTGTGGAAATTGTGTCTCATCCCGCTCCTGTTCGCTACCAACAACTACTTTTCAAACTTCCAACTACGCCGGAAAATATGCATTTGAATGTCGACAGAAGCTCAGTTGGTTTGAGCGTTTGTCCACTAATCTGGAAGTTGTCTGTATAATCCCTGAGTCGTATCCATAGCAAAGAAAAATTAAATTCTGTCAACTGGACAAAAGGGAAAAAAAGCAAACAACAACAACAAGAACAGATGAATGGTGTCGTCGTGTCCTTGGGCAAGACACTTAACCACCTCGCCCCCAGTGTTCTGCGTACATTGGATGGAAAAGCGCTGTATAAACATGTGACAGTTGACCAAAGCGTTCTTTTTTATGCATATTTTATTATTTACATTTTTATTAGTATTCTTATTAGACCGCCTGACTGTCTGTGGATAATAACCTTAAGTGCTGTTTGTATTAAGTGTTGTAGTTTCCAACAAGAGGACAATTTGGTCCAAGACAAGAGAGTTTTATAGTGAAATATTTATGAAGTGAAATCACTGCTCTGTTTGTTTGCAGAGAATTGATTGGACATCATTTGGCGAAACCCGCAGCGCAAACGTCAATAACCTTGAGCGGAGGCCAGATCCTTTAAGATGCAGGAAATTACTCTAGTGGGACGGAGAAGCTTATCAGCCCCAGTCTAACTCAGCTATTCATTTCAGGTCTACAGTTTGACAAGCTGCAAAAATACATTCACGTTCTTGGACAAATATCAATAAATAACAGATTGTGAGAAGACTGTGGGCTGTAGTATTCGCTCAGCTGGCAGGGAGGAGCGTTAGCGAGGGAAATGTGAGATCTGAGGTGATGCTTGTCTATTATTTTAAAGATGATGGGCCGGTATGTGATGATATCTGAAAAGCTGTACGAATGCTTTGTTAAGTAGTAAGTATATGCATTAAAGCTGCACTATGTAACTTTTCAGATGGAGGGTCTGCTTGTTTCCATGAAGATGTGCTTTGCCTGGATTGTTCCACAACATGGCATTAAACTTAAAGGAGCACTATGTAACTTTTTGGTTACATAGTGCACCTCACCTGCCTCTTTCTCTAGATATGTCATTGCTCTGCCTAGAATGTTCCACAGTATGACTTTAAACAGATCTACCTTACATTTCTTCAATTACAGGTGCTTTTATAGCTCAAAAATACCTAGAGAAACAGGCATTCTGACTGTGAGCGGGGTCGCCTCTCCACAGTTTTGACCTATAACTTGGTCTGGTTTGATCTTCATGAAGATAGAAGGGTTTAATGCCATACTGTGAAACATTCCAGACAAAGCAATAACATCTCCATGGATAAAAGTATTTGACGGGCCCTCCATTAGAAAAATTACACGATGCACCTTTCAGTATCCTGGGTTTTTATTGTATAAATATTATTGCGATCACTTTTACACAGATATTACCTTGTGATGTCTCCTACTTGTTTCCAGTTAAGGTTAATACCACATTGCGGAACATTCCAGACAAACCATTATCAGACAAGAAGGTATCAAATAATTTTGTTTTTTGATTATAGGTTGTCTGTAAATAGCTTTACTGCTTGGAAAAGGTTAAAATTTAAAGGTCCTATATTACACTATTTTCTGATCTGTGTTATAATGCTGTTTTCTCATCAAATACTTACACGGAGTTGTGTTTTGTTTCATTCACAAATGTTTGACACAATGACCTTGCATATTTAGTTCGCCTCTGAAACAGATAACAGTCTGTTCCACCTTGTGATGTCATGTGTATGTCATATTGAGCTTTTGAGGTGTAGATGGACTGATAATAAAGAATTACTCTAACATTTTGATGGCTTAAACCTCACAAGAGACAATTCTGCATAATATAGGACCTTTAAAATTTTAGTTCTTTGTTTAGAGCAGTTTGAGAGATTTTGATGATTTTACTTCTCTTCATTCATGGCCTGTTTAAGCAAATGGACAGGGTGGTCACAGGGCGCTCAGAGACTGGACAATGGCCTGTTTCAGTCTATTCGCTCAGAGACAATGGCACTGCACTATCCCTGTATGCTTCAGTTAACATGTGGTTACCCAGTGCATTCACTCAGAGAATTCCCTTGTTTAACCAAACCCCTGCTTCAATCTGACGGTGCTTTTCCAAAACTCTCATCTCATCTTGTGTTTTTGACTTGTAAATCTCATTCGTCAATGTTAACAGGAAGCACACAAAGGGTCCCTTGTGTGTGGTGGTGGAATGCAACACGCGGTTCAGGAGCTTTCGTGACCTCTGACCTCTGGCTCATTCAAATATTGACTTCAGAATCAAAAGCCTAAGCACGATTTTCACATTTTTTGGGAATTCAACTTCAAATAAGCAGAACACTGAACATGAGATAAAACAGTCTCTGAATTCAAATATGACGGGTGTGTTTCCCGGCTGGATAAATCATAACAAAAGAAATTCCAATAAAGGTCAAGGATAGGGTTTTAATATAGTGTATATATATATTTTCTGTAAAACTAGAGGCCTTTGTGTGATTCTGTTTGAAGATTTTATATGACAAGCATGCTTAGAAACATTTTACTTGGCCTATTCCTCTGTGTTTTAGATGGCTGCCAATTTAAGTATGTTTATGTAGCCTAACGCTGGCATCTTGTGAACAGCGCTGGTCAAACTTGGCACATATTTATAGGTTTGTGTTTTGAATTTGTGGTTAAACATCTGTCAAAGTACAGGGTCGTGGTGTGGCGCAGGTCTACTGAAGGCTGGTAACATATACTATAGATTAGAGCTTGACAGATATGGTCAAGTTACAAGTCAGATCTGTGGAGAGGCAACCCCACTCACAGTCAGAATGCCTGTTTTTTTTGTATGTTTGAGTAATGTAAGGTAGATCTATTCATTGTCATACTGTGGAACATTCCAGGCAGAGCAATGACATATCCATAGAAACAAGCAGGTGACGGACCCTCCATCAGAAAAGTTAGACAGTGCAACTTTCACGCCGATGTCCAATGCACTAAAAAATATCTTCCATGAAATCAAAATGTTCCAAATACTAAAAATGCATTAACCATCATTACTCATTGTGATTCGTCTCTGTAATTGTGGCTTTAGTGTGGGATGTCTCCAGGGGCACAGTTTATTCATCTGTGACCACATTTACAGCGTACAACAGCCTCCTGTGTTTTTAAATCTCCACCTTGGATACAGCACAGTGATGAGGAAGAAAAGACATAAATCCTACTCTCTCCTTAGTCAGTGAACCCCCCATAAACAAGTGTCAGAGGGTCCAAAGTCTGAGTGGTAGTGGGTGGGAGAGGACACTAAAACTATTATATTATATTTTTCTAGAATTGATCTCCACGTTGTCATCAGATAAACAAATGAGTCACAAATGAGTCATGGTTTTGGTATTCATTGTTACCACACAATGAGGTAGTCTTAAACTGAATTGAATTGAAATTTGTTTAGAATTGGGAATTAGGAATTGACCCAATACTCAATACAGATTATAACACCACACTGATAATAAAACGAAACAAAACAAAAAAAAACACAGTTTATTTAGACAATAGAATGTGATTTTCAACATTGTTATTTCTTTTATATTCCCATGTGGTCTTATATTTGTGTAATTCCTCAGTGGTCTTTGTATTTATAAAGCACTTTTAAAAACAAGCTCTACAAAGTGCTATACAATCAGCAAAGAACAATAAAAACAGCATACAGAAAGCATACAAAATCAGACAATGAAGCAATCAATTTAATTCATTATAATAAATAAGTGAATAAAATAGAATAAAAATAAGGAATAAGATCTAGCTAAAACCAACTAAAGGAAAGCCAACCGATAAAAAGTTTTTAGAAGTGATTTCAAAGATGATATTGATGGTGCAGGCCTTATCTCCTCAGGCAGGTCAAGGCTCGATCACCCTGAGTCCAGAGCCTGGACTTTAGAACAGCTAACAGGGACCTGCCTGAGGATCTAAGGGAGGACTTGTACGGGGGTTAAAAGTTCTGAAATGTAACTTGGTGCAAGACCAAAACAAGCTTTAAAAATGATCAGTAAAATCTTAAAATCAATTCTAAAACACACAGGCAGCCAGTGAAAGGAAGCTAAATCAGGGGTAATGTGTTGATGTCTGTTAAAACCAGCGAGGAGCCAACCTGCTGCGTTCTGAAACAGTTGGAGGTGGGAGATGGATTTGGTGTCGAGGCCGGAGAGAAGGCAGTTGCAATAGTCTAAACGGGAGAAGACTTTTTCAAGTCATCCATGCGCTCAGTTCTAAAGCTATTCAGGAAAGGTTCATTTCTGTCCTGTGAATTGTACTTTTTTAATATCGATACTTGTTCAAATGAGTATCTAATGTCGATTCTAGTTGTATTTGAAGGCAAAATATGACTCTTCCGTTCCAACAGAGTCATGTAAAGTCAAGTTGTTGCGAAATGAAATGTGGTGCAACAGTACCCATTTAACTATACCACCTGAATTAGCACATGACATCACAAGGTTGAACAGAGTGTTTTCTGTTTGAGAGAAGAAGCAGGATTTGTCTGCTAAATATTGGTTTAATTCACACATCTCCAGGTATGTTTGTGATGAGGAAACAACATTATGACATAGATCAGAAAATAGTGGAATATGGGCCTTTAATCTAATCCATTTCCGACTATTTACATCAGAAAAGAATGCATAGACCCACAAGACATCCTAACCCAGATCAGACAATCCATGGTGAAGGCATGAGCTGGATTCCTGATTGATCCTAGAAGAGAAGGCGTCGTAAATCCTTCAGCTGTTCAGACCGGGTGTTAAATATAGCTCGTATTCGGTTTCAAAATATAATTATACTTGTTTAACATACACATTAAAAATAGTATATAGTGTTTTACATAAATCATCAATGGATCAAGTAAAGGATCCTTAAATTGTAGTTCTTTTTGTTAAAGAGGGAATTTTTACTTCTGTGGGGAATTAATTGCTAACATGTTACCTTTTATTGTTTTGAAAATGCTATATTCTCAAAAAACAATGTATTCACACAAATAAGTTTCACTTTCACTAACCAGTGCTAAGTCACTCCCCCTTCAGAGCACTATCGCAACACAATCTGCGTGCATCCTGCTAATGAAACTACCGCACAGCACCTCAGGTTTGTCAAGTTGCTGTGTGCTATTTTGTACCATGGTTTTGTATATTTATAGGAAATTGTTGTGTAGGAGCATGTGTGACTAAGGCTTGTAGGTGGAGCATTGGGCAGAATCTTACAACTATACGTAAGGAGGGTTTGAATAGGGCCCAGGAGAGATCACTAAATTACGCAAACATGCATGGATAACATCTAAAACCTCTTCAGGCATGTTTTTAATAAGGGAACAACATTATAGCATGGTAGAAAGCTAAACCAAAAACAATATACTCCGAAACTGCAATATAAATAAATATTGCATTGCATTGTGTTTTGTTTTTTAGCAGATAAACCCGCAGTGACGATTAAGGACGATAATGGCTCGAACAGCAGCCATGACTTCACAGCATTCGCCCTGGTGCCCACCTTCTTCCTCTTGGGTCTGATCGGAGTCATCATCTGCCACGTGCTGAAGAGGAAAGGCTACCGCTGCACCACCGAGGCTGAAGACGAAGAAGACAAACCTGTGCAACATGAGTGCAACGGGCTGGACCAAGACCTGGAGATGGGAGGTATGCAAGCTGTGAAATAGGGTAGGGTATACTTAGCTGATTAAAGCGTCCATATTACACTATTTTCTGATCTCTTATAATGTTATTTCCTCATCACAAACATTCTTCTCTCAAACAGAAAACACTCTGTTCTACCTTGTGATTTCATGTCATAATATAGGAAGCGCTCGACTGTGTTTTTCACTGGAATCATTTGGATCATTTAAGCTCTGGAATTTTCTGTCTCTACTGGACTAAAAGTAAAAGATAGCTATTAACTTGAAAACTACAGCTTCACGACAAACTACAGCTTCACGACATGACAAGGTGGCAGAGCATTTTGAGCTTTGGACACAGGTTACAAAAATAACTGAATCACAGTAGCATCAAAAAGTGGTGCCACTGAATTTTAGTATGAACCTAAAACCTTGTGGACACAGTCATAAGTTTCATTTATGGATTTTCTGTTTGAAAATTTCCTTTGAAAACCTTGCAGCTTCAGCATTGTCTGGAATGTTCCACAATATGACATTAAATTGCTCTACTTTGCATTAATTCAATTCTAGGTGGTTTTATAGCTAAAAAAATACCTAGAAAAACAGGCATTCTGACTGTGAGCGGGGTCGCCTCTACACAGATCTGACCTGTAACTTGGTCTGGTTTGGCCTCCATAAAGATAGAAAGGTTTAATTCCATACTATGAAACTTACCAGACAAAGCAATAACATTTCAACGGAGAAAAGAATTTGACGAACCCTCTACCAGAAAAGTTACACAATGCACCTTTAATTTTATTTTACAAAGATGTTACTAACGGCAAAACTTCTAAATTAGTAACTGTCTTGGTTGTCCAGAGGTGAAATATAGAAATGTACACCTAGGATCTTGTCTTAATCTTATAATACCACAGAATGTTGTCTAATCTAGTGCAGATTAAGCTCTTATATTGGCCAATATTGACTCTTGTGAGCTTTAAGCAATGTTAGAATGTTGTTATCTCCTCAAAAAATACCTGAAGTTTTTTACTAGTTTGTGTACATCTCCAAATCTCAAAATGCTTCAATAGTTTTGAAGTTAACAGCTACCTTTTACCCTTTCTTCAGTAGAGGGCTGAGATCATCCAAATGATTCTAGTGAAGGTGTATGGAGTTTAAAAACACAGTGGAGCACTTCCTGTATTACCACATGACATCACAAATTGGAGTGTTTTCAATTTGAGAGAAGAACTCAGCCCAGATATGCAGGATTTGTGTGTTAAACATGTGTGACTGAAACAAAATACAACTCATTTTTTGATAAGGAAACACAGATCAGAAAATAAAGTAATATGGGCTCTTCAAAGGTGCACTATGTAACTTTTTGGTTGAAGGTTTGTCGCCTGCTTGTTTCTATGGAGATGACATTTCTCTGCCTGAAATGTTCCACAGTATGACATTAAACAGCTCTGCCTTACATTTCTTCAATTACAGGTGGTTTCATGGCTCAAAAATACATAAAAAACAGGTATTCTAACTGTGAGCGGGTTCGCCTCTCCACAGATCTGACCTGTAACTTGGTCTGGTTTGGTCTGTATGAACAGAGAAAGGTTTAATGCCATACTGTGAAACATTCTAGACAAAGCAATAATATCTCCACCGGAAAAGTTACACAACGCACCTTTAAACCTGCAGTCTTACCCAACCATTACTTCATTCCATGTATTTAGTTAAATTACAAAATACTGCAGTAGTTCAGGGTATTTTTATCCGGAGCACCTATGTTCAAATTGAAGTAACTTTCCACAGTCTTTTCTGATTTAAAGACATTACTCATCAAAACACCCTGAGATTACAGTTAAATCCTTGAGTAAATAAAATCCAATCTAAATAAAATCTATATGTCTAAGCATGTTTATAACTGCTGTCAATGTAATGTGTTCTAATCTGAAGTCCTATGCTAACTTTCACGTGCATTTACGAATGATTCACCAACACATACAGGTCATGGGATTTGGGGTCAGTTTTCATGTGGTCAGTAGCCTCCTGCACACCAATCACTATGGTCACAAATTCCCAGAGAGTGTTTTTTTTTCTTTATAATGTTACTTTTTGTTTCATAGAATAGTCCCTTATAGTAAAATGCTGGTTGGCCTCATAGGGGAGTGTTAGCTAATATATAATTTAACTTTTTATACTTTTTATACTTTTGACTCTTTATAATTTCATTTTTTCTTTCATAGAATAGTCCCATGTAGTCAAATGCGTGTTGGTCTCATGTTATGACGCATTTAGGGGGGTGTGAGCTGAAGTGAAGACAGCGTAGATTAACACAAAAAAGATTGTAATCTCCAGGAAGCAGAGCATAAACTGGGTTGTTTTTGTAATGCTAATGTAATGAAAAATCAAAATTGTTTAAAAGTCTTTGTTTTAATGCTTTTTCCTCAACACTCTGTTCCACCTTGTGATGTCATGTGGTAATATACCCTCCATCCACCTTCACTAGAATCACTTGGATAATTTCAGCCCTGTACTGAACAAAAGGTAAAAGTAGCTGTTAACTTGAAAACTACAGCTTCATGACATCACAAGGCGGAACAGAGCATTTTGAGTTTTGCAGATGTAGACAGACTAATAATAAAGGATTACTCAAACATGTGGGAGTGAAACAAAACACAACTCAATGGATGTTTTTGAGGAGGAAACAACATTATAACATGGCTTAAAGCTCACAAGAGTCTATTTTGCATAATATAGAGCCTTTAAGACTATGGGGATAAAAATTAAACGATGGCAGGCCCCCACGGTCTCCTTTATTTGGACATGAATTTGTCAAACACTTAAAGTTTAATGTGTCCGATTTCAGTCACATCCTGAAACTTTTATTGTACCTTGTTAATTATTACACCGCTCATAGTAATTCCTGTAATACACTCGTGTTTTCCTTTCGAGTTTTTGTCATTGTCCTTTCAGCAGGTTCCAGGCCCAACCCTCTTTCTCGTGTGAAAACAAAGGGCTCGGAAACAGTGAAACCTCGTGACGTTCTGTGTGATCAGGTTGCATTGTGGCTTGGCTTCTTGTATGTTGACTTTTGGTCATGATGTGTTTTTAACGTGGGACTAAACAGCTAAACTCCACCCACACAAATACATTTCAAATAGAGCTGCTAAACTGGCCAGTACCTTCATTTTATTTTTATTTTATATTATTTTTCCTTCATCCACAGTTTAAAGGTCCTATATTATGCAAAACTGACTCCTGAGAGCTTTATGTCACGTTATACAGTTGTTACCTCATACCTGGAGTTGAATGTTGTTTCAGTCACGCATGTTTGCATAACCCTTTATTATTATTTATTTATCTACATCTCCAAAGCTCAATATGGTCTGCTCCCCCTTGTGATGTCATGAAGCAGTAGTTTTCAACAGTTGCCTTTTAGAGATTGGAAATTCCATGGTTGAAATCATCCACTTCCTGTATCACCACATGACATCACAACGTGGAACAGGGTTTTTTCTGTTTGAGAGAAGATCACAGCCTAAATATGCAGAGTTAGAAATGTGTGAATGAAACAAAACCCAACTCCAGGTGTGTTTGTGATGAGGAAACAACATTCTAACATAGATCAGAAAATAGCGCAATATGTGCCCTTTAAGGACCTGGAGGACTAATGCTGCATTCATGTGATCTCGGAAACTCTGCTCTGACCTCCGACTCGAAAAAACGGGAATGAAGGCAAGCTCGGGTCGGAATTTTGACTGGGAAACTTGTGCTGAAATGTGGGAAGCTTACTTTGCCGTGACAGGAGTTAGTTTGAGATTGGAAAACAGTGTGGTGACAATTTGAGAGGGATCTTGTTTTATATTACATTGATGGTTCTACTTCACAAATTAAACATATTCATGTCAAAATTCAGTGAAGTCATTAGTAATACAACTTTTGCAACCTAAATAATTATTTTATCCCATTGACTGTATAAATGGACATGGCTAACCCACTAGCTGCCACATTCCAAATAGGACATGAGCATGGGCGCGCTTACAGCTCCATCGACTCTGGCTCAAACTCACTGTGTGTTACATCATGCTCTACATGATCCTGATGTTTTTATTTTAGCTATTTTGTCTGTCTGCTAGCCTCTTGAGCTTCATATGACTCATATGAGCCAAACGCTATGGGTGACGACACACTCCCATAGTCCACTTCTTTATACAGTGAGGGTGGAGTGAGGGGCGGGGTCTGGAGGTATGTGGTCGTAGTGGAGGTTGTGATTGGTCGAACAGGTATCCACACTTCACACTCCGCCCCTGCAGCCTGGTGTTTGTAATCAGAAACTCCTGGCTGTAATCAGGGCAGTCATACGTGATGTCACCTACTACTGCAAATTGCAGCGGGCCATTGAAGGCAGCACAGACTTAGATTTAGATGTTTTTGACCAACTGCAAATTTAACTAGTTTCCACAAGGGACAGTAGATAACGCTATACACACTGCTTTAACACCAAATGCACTGTAGTAGCAAAAGTGCATTTATTGTTTTGTTTAGAGATGCACTGAACCAGCTTTTTCAGTTCTGAGATGATCCAAATGTGTTATGTAGCTGTTACCTACCTCAAGTAACAGCAGAAAAAGTGTGTTTAAATATTAAATAAAAGCTCAAACGTTATGAGACTTTCTAGGTCAACTATGTCCAGTAAATAGTCTTATTACATCAGTGTATACTAGTATGTCCAACCAGGATATCGACTGAACTGATATTTGGAAGCGATATCTGATCCAGCAAATATATTCAGTATCAGCGCCGATATCAGATACTAGTATCAGATCGATGCATCGCCAATTTTGTTTCACTTTAAATGCACATTTGGTATGATGCTAGTTGTGAAATTGCAGCTTGTATGAAGGAACAGGATGTGATAGGAAGTGCCTGTCTGTGTACGTGCTAAATAAAGCTTGCAAATTACAGCTGATCAGAAGTAGGCCAGGCTCAGGTCTGGACTGTGACAGTTACACAGAGCTGGGACACATTTAAATGGTAGGACATGGATCTTGGACAATATGACCAAGGGAGAGGTGTCTTGATAACTAAGCTCCCTAACTACCTACCTAAACAAAAAACAAAACCAATGCAACCAGATCACTATGTAAATTGTGGTTTTCTGGTCAAGTGTGGTGATTCATGTCAAGATTCCGTTCACTGTATGCATTTTAAACAGAGGGCAGAAAGAAATGTGAATTGCAATATACTAATTAAATGACTCTCGTAAATTTCAAGCCATGTTAGAATGTTGTTACCTCCTCAAAAACATATCTGGAGTTGTTTTGTTTCATTCACATGTTTGAGTAATCCTTTATTATTAGTCTGTCTGCATCTCCAAAACTCAAAATGCTCAAACCTAGTGATGTCATGAGGTGGTAGTTTTCAGGTTAACAGCTCCTTTTACCTTTTGTTCAGCAGACATAGGCAATTTCAGGGTTTGAAATCATCCAAATGATTCTAGTGAAGGTGCATGGAGCTTAAAAACACAGTGGAGCACTTCCTGTATTACTAACAGAGCGTTTTCTGTTTGAGAGAAGTACTTTAAACTTTAAACATGTTTGAATGAAAAAACTCCAGCTATGTTTGTGATGAGGAAACAACATTGTAACTTAGTGAAAAATACTGTAATATGGGCCTTGTAAGTGTTGTGATTCAAGTTTTCAAAACCGGATTCAATTCACTGTATGCATTTTAAACAGAAATGATGATTTAAATATGAGTTGCTATATACTTGCGGGTTAGCAAATGTATTCCACAAAAAGAGATAAGAGTGTGGTTTAATAATTGCAACACTTCAAATTGCGATTTCAATGTGATTGCAATATAATGTGCAGCCGTACTGATGCTTTTAAAAGGTCACAGTGGGGTCGATAAATATCCAAAACTTCCTTCTCTATAGATTTCCTGGTTAATAAGCTATTGTACTATTATAATTGTAAGATAATGTCTGTTTTTGTTTCTTTCAGAGTTGAATGACACCTTAAGCGATAACAATGACACCGTTGGGCAGATTGTCCACTACATTATGAAAAACGAAGGTAATTTTTACTCACAAAATACAAAAATAAATAATAAAAATACAACGAAAGTAAAGAAAAATACCACATAGTGTTGTCACAGTGGCAAGGAAGGACATGCCTTGATCACCATAATGAAAATGTATTTACTCATGTCTGCATACAGTGAGGAAAATAAGTATTTGAAGACGTATGCATCGTAGGTGCATGTCCACTGTGAGAGACATGATCTAAAAAGAAAAATCCAGAAATCACAATTTATGATTTTTTAACTACTTATTTGTATGATACAGCTGCAAATAAGTATTTGAACACCTGTCTATCAGCTAGAATTGTGACCCTCAAAGACCTGTTAGTCGCCTTTAAAAAGTCCACCTCCACTCCATTTATTATCCTAAACCAGATGCTCCTGTTTGAGGTGGTGAGCTGCATAAAGACACCTGTCCACCCCATACAATCAGTAAGACTCCAACTACTAACATGGCCAAGACCAAAGAGCTGTCCAGAGACGCCAGAGACAAAATTGTACACCTCCACAAGGCTGGAAAGGGCTACGGGGAAATTGCCAAGCAGCTTGGTGAAAAAAGGTCCACTGTTGGAGCAATCATTAGAAAATGGAAGAAGCTAAACATGACTGTCAATCTCCCTCGGACTGGGGCTCCATGCAAGATCTCACCTCGTGGGGTCTCAGTGATCCTAAGAAAGGTGAGGAATCAGCCCAGAACTACACGGGAGGAGCTGGTCAGTGACCTGAAAAGAGCTGGGACCACCGTTTCCAAGGATACTTGGAAATACACTAAGACATGGTTTGAAATCATGCATGGCACTGAAGGTTCCCCTGCTTAAACCAGCACATGTCAAGGCCCGTCTTAAGTTTGCCAATGACCATTTGGATGATCCAGAGGAGTTATGGGAGAAAGTTATGTGGTCAGATGAGACCAAAATAGAACTTTTTGGTCATAATTCCACGAACTGTGTTTGGAGGAAGAAGAATGATGAGTACCATCCCAAGAACACCATCCCTACTGTGAAGCATGGGGGTGGTAGCATCATGCTTTGGGGGTGTTTTTCTGCACATGGGACAGGGCGACTGCACTGTATTAAGGAGAGGATGACCGGGGCCATGTATTGCGAAATTTTGGGGAACAACCTCCTTCCCTCAGTTAGAGCACTGAAGATGGGTCGAGGCTGGGTCTTCCAACATGACAATGACCTGAAGCACACAGCCAGGATAACCAAGGAGTGGCTCTGTAAGAAGCATATCAAGGTTCTGGCGTGGCCTAGCCAGTCTCCAGACCTAAACCCAATAGAAAATCTTTGGAGGGAGCTCAAACTCTGTTTCCCAGCGACAGCCCAGAAACCTGACTGATCTAGAGAAGATCTGTCTGGAGGAGTGGGCCAAAATCCCTCCTGCAGTGTGTGCAAACCTGGTGAAAAACTACAGGAAACGTTTGACCTCTGTAATTGCAAACAAAGGCTACTGTACCAAATATTAACATTGATTTTCTCAGGTGTTCAAAGACTTATTTGCAGCTGTATCATACAAATAAATAGTTAAAAAAATCATACATTGTGATTTCTGATTTCAGACCCCTCCATGATTTCTAAGTGGGAGAACTTGCAAAATAGCAGGGTGTTCAAATACTTATTTTCTTCACTGTACATATACGCAAAACAAAATACTTTTTATCATCATTACATTAGCGTTGTCAAAAGTATCGAAATAATATATAAGACCACATGGTAATATAAAAGAAAGTACTATCTTTTAATGTTGAAAATGACATCCTGTTGTTTAGAATGGTATCAGAATCGGTATTGGTATTGAGTGTATTCCTTAGTACTGAAATCAAGTTTGAAATTTTAGTATCAACTCTAACAACATTACATTATATCTATATCTATATCTATGTCACACAGTGGTATACAGTATTTCTTTTGTATTTTGTATGAAATATAGTACAATGGAGGAAGGGAGTCTGTTGTTTGTGCGCATAGGAAACAGTAATGAATTACATTTTTCCTGTGCAAGGCCTCCACTAACGATACTTGGAATTGTTTCATTGTTATTTAGGTTCAACCAGGTTAATTCAATCAGGTCTTGAGAACAGAAAAGGCTGCCACCTAGAGGTCACTACGGCGCAATTACAGGACTGTCACAATTCATTAGTGGTGAAAGAGGATATCAAACACATGGCTACTATAATGTTTAATGGATGGCCAGTAACTGTTAGTATTATGAAACGTAAATGAAACTTAAACTGTGGTGTGGTTGCTTAAATATGGCAGGATTATGTGTTGAGAAAATAAACAACTTGGTTAAACTTTTTGAATTGGAGATATACGTTTTAAAATACAGTAAAATCGATATAGATTGAGTATTTCTAGACAGTATTTTACCTGTTGACACAAGCAGATTTTTTGTTTAAAGGTCCTATCTTACACAAAATGGATTCTTGAGAACTTTAGGCCATGTTATAATTTTGTTATCTCCACAAAAAACATACCTAAAGTTGTGTTTTGTTTCATTTAAACATGTCTGAGTAATCCAAAATGCTCTGCTCTATGTCGTGAAGCGGTAGTTTTCATGGTTTAACAGCTACCTTTTACCTTTTGTTTAGTAAAGAGTGGTAATTCCAGGGTTGAATTTATGCAAATAATTCTAGTGAAGGTTTATAGAGTTTACACACACAGTGGAGCACTTCCTCTATTACCATATGACATCAGTGTTTTCTGTTTGAGAAAAGAACTCATCTTAAATATGCAGCGTTTGTGTGTTAAACGTGTGAATGAAACAAAACACAACTCCCAAGTATGTTTGTGATGAGGAAGCAACATTATAACCCAGAATCAGACTGTACTGCAATATAGGCCCTTTAATACACATATTTAATTCATGTAATTTCTAATTTTAACTAACCTGTTTGTGAAATGTGATACTTGCTGGTCTTACTATCATAACAACATTCAAATTCACAATGACCACGGCAATGGATCAATTTTAACGTGATTAATGGTGGTTAATGTGAGTCAGACATGACGAGGAAGCCAGTTACAAAAATTAAAGCACGACTGAATCTGTGATCTAAAAATAACTACCACAAACAACTGTCACACTGGATCCTCGTATGAAATGACTCCGGTTCCAGCTGGATTGAGAAAGATCGTAACATGTAATAACACAGTAGAACTCGCCATTTACCTGCATGACTCATCGGCGCCTTCCTTTGCCCAGCACATGTAAAAACCTCTGTGTGTGTGTGTGTGTGTATTAAAATAGTCTACGTGCTCTTATACTTGTTCTGACACAGCTCAATATCATTCTAAAGATATTCAGGAAAGGTTCATTTTTGTCTTGTGAATGTGACTTTTTTTAGTATCGATACCTGCTTAAATGAGATCTAGTTTCGATACTAGTTTTAATATCGATTAGTATCTGATTTTCGATACTTACGACAACCCTACTGCAGATACAACTACAACTATGCCCAGTAATACTAGTACAATGAATACCACTGACTAAAACATATCCAATACTACTTTTAATTCTTTATATAGAAGTAAGAAGTATTTAGTCAGGTTTCTAGTTGTTTTTTGTTTCATTCACACATGTTTAACACACACACACCATGCTTAGTTCTTCTTCCAAACTGAAAACACTCTGTTTCACTTTGTGATGTCACGTGGTAATACAGGAAGTGCTCCAGTGTCTTTTTAAACTCCATACACCTTGACTAGAATCACGGATAATTTCAGACCTGGAATTGCCCATTTCTACTGAACTAAAGGTTAAAGGTTATCTTGAAAACTACAGCTTCATGACATCACAAGGTGGAACAGAGCATTTTGAGTTTTGGAGATGCAGACAGACTAATAATAAAGGATTACTCAAACACGTGTGAATGAAACAAAACACAACTCCAGGTCTGTTTTTGAGAAGGTAACAACATTATAACATTGCTCAAAGCTCACAAGAGTCAGTTTTGCACAATATCGGACCTTTAAGCTGTTTTTAGTTGCAGTTTTAGTCTGTCTTTCTCGCTTATAAAACAGTTGTAAGTTCTTGTGATGTGCTCTTTAATTGCATTAGACGTAATCTGCTCCTCGATCTTTCAATAAGCGTCGCTCTTGAGAAGTCACTGGAGCGTGTGATGCTAATTCCACAATATTTTTATCTCCTCTCTTTCTCTGTCTCTTTCTCTTTCTTTCTCTCTCTCTCTTCCTCTGTCTCTGTCTCTAGTGCGCCCCAGTAAAAAGTCTCTCTATTTCCTTTTCAGCCAACTCTGATGCCCTGAAAGCCATGATTCATGACAGCATCGACTCAGATGGGTAAGTTTCATTCAAATGTTAAACCAGTGCGAGGATGGGTAGTAGTAGTGAAGTAGTTATTTTGCTGTGACATCATGCTGGTGGAATTTTCAGCAGTTTCCATGGTGACACAGTACACATATTAGCAAACACAGGCAAAAAAGTTTTAAAATTGTCGGAAAAATTAACCTGGCTAGCTTGTGACTGTAACTTTATGTTATAATTGTTATAATTTTAATGTTAAAATGTTGTTTCCTCATTACAAACATACCTGGAGTTGTGTTTTGTTTCATTCACATGCTTAACACATAAACCCTGCTCTTCTCTCAAACAGAAACACTGTCCACCTTGTGATGTCATATTGTAATACAGGAATTTCTCCGCTGTGTTTTGAAACTCCATACACCTTCACTAGAATCATTTAGATGATTTCAGCCCTGGAATTGCTCATCTCTACTAAACAAAAGGTAAAAGGTAGCTGTTAACTGGAAAACTACCACTACAAAACATCACAAGGTGGAACAGAGCATTTTTAGTACTGAAGATGTAGACAGACTAATAATAGAAGATTACTCAAACATGTGTGAATTAAACAAAACACAACTACAGATATGTTTTTGAGGCGGTAACACCATTCTGACATGGCTTAAATCTCACAAGAGTCAAATTTGTTGAATGTAGGACCTTATGCACTGCCCGTCTTAACCACCAGATGGCAGCACACACCTCCATTACGGTCTGCGCACTTGAAACCAGGGCCAGCAGGAAATGAATGGACAAGGCAATCAGACCACATTCTGCATCTGACACGCTTCCAGATTGGCAGCGCCTGATTGGGGGCATGCAGCTGGGGACCCTTCCCAGAATGCCACAGTGCCCCATATTACATCAGTGAGCCGTTATTTAAGAATCGTCCCCTGTTGGCATCTATGTTAAAAGGATACAAAGCCAGATTTTGCAGATGCTGATCTCAACTTTCTATAAATTTGAGAGTTCTCTGCCCTAGTTTTTAGTTTGCCAATGGCTTAAAAGAAGTCAGTGGAAAACAACAGATTATAGACTTTAGACTTTATTCTTTTTTTGCTTAGTTTTAATTGTAATGCCTTTTGTTGATGGGATTAATGAATGCATATTTTAGTAGTAGTACCAACTATGTCACCTTTTGTTAGCTGTGGATTCTGTCTCAACCACATCATATTTTTCACTTCTACTTCCATGTATGCAGTGATTTGCATGCAAACCTGGTGTGTTACGTCAGATGCCCTTCCAGTAAGAAAACTGTTCTATTACAATTAGGCTTAATTTATTTGGATGTTTTTCAAATACCTTAAAGGGCCTGTATTATGCAAAATTGGTTCTTGTGAAATTTAAGCTATGTTATAATGCTGTGACCTCCTCAAAAACATATCTGGAGTTGTGTTTTGTTTCACTCACAATGTCTGAGTAATCCTTTATTATTAGTCTGTCTCCAGTGCTCAAAATGCTCTGTTCCACCTTGTGATGTCATGAAGTGATAGGTAAAAGGTAGCTCTTAACTTGAAAACTGTTTGTTTAGTAGAGATAGGCAATTGAAATGAAGGTGTATGGAGTTTAAAAACACAGTGGAGCACTTCCTGTACTACCACATGACATCACAAGGTGGAACAGAGTTTATTTTCTGTTTGAGCGAAGAACTCAGCCTAAATATGACAAAACACAACTCCAGGTATGTCTGTGATGAGGAAACAACATTATAACATGGGTCCTTTAATGCCATTTGTAGTGTGAGAAATGCAAAATAATAACATCTCCATGGAGACAAGCAGGTGGCAGACCATTCACCAGGAAAGTTACGTAGTGCATCTTTATCTAACAGTGTACAGCCATGCTTTTCAGAAAACCATGACTATATCTCTTGAAGCAACACTACAGTGCATCTTTGTAACAGCAGACAACAGCTTCTTTACCGGTGGTTGTCTTTAATACACTACTGAGCAGACTTGCATGCAATGTTCCCTCACTCTGATAAGAGATATGGACATGGACAGATGGAAGCCGGCATAAATCAGGTAGAACTAGCTCTTCACTTCCTGTCCCACTGTCATTTCCTCATCTCAGTGCGTTTGTTCACACGGAGATAAAGCCAGCAGAGATTTTCCCTTTGTTAAGAGGAGGATGAGTGAAAATAAAAGTGTAGCCGCTGCCAGGAAAGAGGTATTCTGCTTTGGGGGAAAATCGTCTCGAATCTGCAATCGCACACATTTTCCCAGTCACTTGCTTTAATGTCTGTTTCTTTAGTTCCCCGTCCAACTCTACCTTATGTGAGACGGTTCCGTGAAAAAGCGCAAGACTAGATTTTAAAAGATGTAAGGAAAGAAAGTGTCTCAATAGATGATTAAAACTAAAGTGGAAAGAGGTAGAGGAGAAAAAAACCTACTGCACTAAAAAAGCCCAGATATTTATATATTTTTTTACCTCAGGGACTGCTTCGACACAGTAAGGGGACTTCTGACTCTCCATGGAGACTTGGAAGCCAAAGTACAGGTTAGGTTTGTGGAGAGGCGACCCCGCTCACAGTAAGAATGGACATTTTTTAAGATATTTTTAACAGCTGTAGTTGAATAAATGCGAGACTGATTAGTTTAATATCATACTGTGGACAATTTAAACCAAAGCGTTAATGTCTCCATGGAAACAAGCAGGTGACAGACCATCCACCAGACAAGTTACACAGTGTACCTTTAATCTAATTTAATGATCATGTTCGAGAATCTGTTTTTTCCAATGGCGAAAATCAGCAACAAATAAATATTTATTTTTGTGAATGAAATTTGCATAATTCTCAGAGGTATAAACAGTGGTTCTCAAATTATGGCTGGTTGTCAAATAGCATGTGTTTCTATGAGTACTATTGCTACTTTGCAGTGACATCATGCAGGGGGTTACTGCATGTATGTCTATGGCGAATGTTCAGTAGTTGAGTTAAACAGTACAAAATCATCTGACCTGCTGTAGTTCCAGCTAACGCAGTTCTTCTTTATGGCTAGATCGTGAAGCTCAGATTAAAGTCTAATTTGAGTTTAAAAAAAAAAAGCTTCAGACAGAGCAGTACCTAGGGTTAGCATCACCCCCTCAGGGAATGTTAGAGCTGCTGCTAGGAGGGACAAGCTTCAACTAAAACAGAAATAACTAATGCTTTGAACATCCACAGACAGCTTAAAGGTTGTGGTTTTTGTTTGGTTGTCATGGTATAAGCGGATTAAACAACGAGGAGCAGTTTTTTAACCGTTTTAATCCACAAACAATTATTTTCTACACTTTTTTTATCACAATAAACGATGAGGAGGGGGGAGAGATGGACACTACAGGGGGCGTAGTGACTGTAGCGTGACTCTAGCCTCTCTCATCTGTCCCTCACTGGGTGTTTACAAAATACAAGCTCCTACTAAAAGAGGTTATATAAGTTCTTCAGTATTTTATTTTTATTTTTTTTCAGAAAATGTAATATCTGAAGGTAGTCAGGTTATGGCAGCTCAATAAACCGAGGACTAAAAGTAGAAATTGCAATCTACGAAATGATGCAGCCCTAAATGTATATCTTTATGCTCCGTGTTGTGCTCTCCCCACTTTTCTTTAACATACAGCATATGCAAAGTTTGATTTAATTTTCCCTGGTGAAGCTAAATTGTGTATTATTATTATTATTATTAATGCAGACGTATTCTGCAAAATCAACTTTTCAGAGCTCAGAAAATGGTGTAATATAAAGACAGACTCTCTCAGTGTCTCAGAGTCTAATCGAGTGTTGAGTGATCTCGGGGCGGGTCTTACTGTCCCCAGTCGAACCCTCGTGAGATCCGTCTGCAGTTTGTTCAGTAACAGCATAGTGCCCGTGTATTTGGATTTTTCCACTTGCTCAAGCACCACATCTCGACCTGATGTTCAGCAGCTCTGGATCCCTGGTGGCTGCCGTTATTGTAGTTTTCAAGCTGGAATTCTCTTGACACAGTATCTGTCTTGTTTAACAGATCCTGGAGTCCAACTGGTGATGTGAAGTACAGCAAAGTTATAAACAGAATTGTCACACACGCATCTCTAAATATAAGGCATTATTAGTATTATATATTATATGTATTTATAGTTTTCCCCCATAAGCAATTTAGTAGTTAGTTACAAAGAGGGCTGGGCGATTTTTGTCTAAAAATAAAATTGTTGATTTTTTTTCTCTAATAAAATCGATTTTCCATTTTTTCCCCCTCCACTAAAAATATTCAAATACGGTCAAAACTGTAAAGTCTGTATTCAGTGATCATATTCATATCAATGGGGAAATCTTTAATGATTGAATTAAAACAAACTATTGCAATAAACATGCAGCTCCAACATCCAATTTCCAATTCAAGAAAATGGGGGAAAATAAAAATTGATTTTGAACAAAACAATTAAAACTTCATATTTGATTAATCCATTTTTTTGCCCAGTATTGTTACAGCATACGGTCCTTTTTTTTGTACATTAGTCGACCTAAAACTTGCCCTATAATACACTGATAGCTTGTGTATGTTTGGGACTTTACTCTTTTCATTTCAAACTGGTCAATACATATAAATACATGAAACGCCCTGATTTACATTACTATACAAACCACCACTGTCTCTGGAGTCACTAAATACGCCTAATGCACTTTCAGCTCTTGTCCAATAAGTGAAGACGACCACAAAACGCACTTTAAATAAATAGTACACGGGAGAAGATACTATATTCAATCAAACCTACATTACTTTACTGATCACACATCCATTACGGCCCGCTCGCTCAGAAAATTGCTCCCATTATTGCCTTAAACATTTTAATTCAGCTTGATTGTTCTCCTGTAATTATTTTTGTCTCCTGAAATATGAATTATAAATGTCTGTTCTGCTGGGATGGTTCAAGATAAACGCCGCTGTGATGAGGAATTGGCTCAGCTCAAGTTTTTCTCTTTCAAAGTGAGATGTTTTTTTTTTTATTATTTTTTTTTTAGCAGAATGTGGGTTAGAAAAAGGTCTCTGTTTTCAAAACTCCAGCGAATTGACAAGCGAGAAATGGTCTTTTTGTTGAGCTTGATGGTGCTGACCTATTTCACTTTTCCATTTTTTTTACTTTTGGCGTTTTTGCGTTCTGTATAATTATTCAAGGTCCTGCATTACACAAACTTGACTCTTGTGAGCTTTAAGTCACGTTATGTTGTTACTTCCTCAAAAACATACATGGAGTTGTGTTTTGTTTCATTCACACATGTTTGAGTAACGCTATAATTAGTCCAAAGCTCAAAATGCTCTGTTCCACCTTGTGATGTCATGAGGTAGTTTTCAAGTTAGCAGATACCTTTTACTTTTTGTCCAGTAGAGATAGGAAATTCCAGGTCTGAAATCATCCAAATGATTGTAATGAAGGTGTATAGAATTTAAAAACACAGTGGAGCACTTCTTGTATTACCACATGACATCACAAGGTGGAACATAGTGTTTTCAGTTTGAGAAAAGAGCTCAGTCTATATATGCAACAAAACAACTCCAGGTATGTTTGTGATGAGGAAACATTATAACATAGATCAGAAAATTAGTAAAACAGAAATTCTGTATTATAAATATGTCTTTGCTCTGTTCTTTCTTCCAGGCTACCCATGACACCCATCTCTCCCAACACCCCGACCCCACCCCTGACCCCTTTATCGCCAGGTGCCCCCCCGGGTGCCCCCAAACACACCTGCAGCCACCTGCACACCATCGGAGGGGCAGGAGGGCACAAAAACATCTGCACACGCTGCAGCCAGAAAAAATGGCCGCTCATGAGGAGACCGTCTGCACGCAGGCCTGAGCAGAGAAGAAGCCACTGTGGAGAAGTTACTGTGTTAGCCGTGGGCAGGTGAGTGAGAGGGTTTAGCCTGGGGGTGTGAAGCTAACTGAATGCACTACACTGTCTGAAGCTCTGTTACTCAAGTTAGAGTTTAATCTGAGTTTTATTTTAACACAATCTGACCATAAAGAGTTGATTTGATCGGAACTACAACAGATGAGCTGATTTGTGCTGTGAAACGAGTCTCTCACATGTAAAATTATAGTTTTTCAGTTAGTCACTCTCACCTTTTTGTTGAAAATCAAACTCTTAAACTCGTATCGATCACAGGCTCCTGTTGTTTAAATCAATCTTAAGACTTTTTTTTGTCTATGTTTGCTAATGTGTGCATTGTGGACTGTTGATGACATTAGCTGCAAAGTCTGGATAGTTAAAAGAGTTTGGTTGTGTGCATGTTGGTTACAGCTCCTCCACCTTTCCTTAATTTGTTCTGCTCCTGTAATGAGGAGCTGTGGGGCCGACATGACGGGGGCAAAGGCCTCTGAAAACACCGTCTAATGAGATTTCATGGCTGCGTTTGGCTTCTGTTCGCCGCACAATACCAAGGCTTGCATCACAATTGCAACATGTGCACCAGGGCCACCAGGCTTATTACTTTAGACTGCACCTGCGTAGCATACACGCCGTCTCTCAGATTAGATTTGAATGAAATAGTGATTCATTAAGAAAGACAAGAACAACTTTGTTAGCAGCTAATCAGTGGTACATCATATCCTCTATAAAATACTTTCCATATATGTTTTGGATTTTAAAATATAATGAATGTTAATTTCAACTGCATTTGCGTTTATTATAGTTATTATTTAAACATTTACTACACAATGATTGATAATATTAGTATTAGTATTAGTAATATTAGAGATAGAAGTGCAAATATCTTGCAATATTTACACTTTTTAGCGTACCGCAATTTCTTCATAATTTAGTGTTGCGGCTGGGCACTGCTGTTAAACCTCCACCCCGGCTCGTGTAATGAGCTCCAAATCCTTTCTTTTTAAGTAAAGAAATGATTTGTCAGTTGAGTGGAGCAGAGTGTGCAGCATCGCTGAGCTCTTTGGGATGCACAGAGGCAGCTTTTCATTTATGCTCCCAGAAGATTAGAGGGGAACTCTGCGGTCAACACAACCTGGGTCTCCGTATTATTCACTGATTTCATTAAACTTTTAGACCTGTTTCATGTGAGCGCCGTAGGTAAAGTGCAGACAGACGTTTAGGGACCGTCTCCTGTGGAGGAGCCCAAACATCTACAACTATTGTGTTGCATTTTAAAGGACAGACAAAATGCTTTTTATTGTAAAAATCAAATCTGACACATTAAATAATTCCATTTTACATTGTCCTCAACATTCCCAGGGAGTGTGATGCTAACTGAAGGCACTACTCTGTCTGAAGCTCTGTTACACAAGTTTGACTTTACTACTACCCAAGTAGACTTTATTCTGAGCTTTATTTTAACACAATCTGACCTAGTTGAGACCACAATGATTTAAGATGGTTGATGATTTGTGCTGTTCGTCTCTCACACATAAAATTACAGTCCCAACTTAGCTAGCATTAGCCAACAGTTTTTCAGTTGGTCAAACTCACCATTTTTGTTGAAAATCAAACACCTAAAGAGGACCATAAACGCTCGTATTGATCACAGGCGCCAGAAAATTGTGTCACCGTGGTTACCCCTAAACATTTCACCATTAGAGATACATATAGAACCCCCCCAGCGTGATGTCACTGCAAAGCAAATACGTAATTTAACAGAAATTACATAAATTGCTTGTTAGCCAAAGCAATATGGTGGACTTAGAGGTTTACACCATATTTTTTTCTCTTTACTCTGTATTTCCATGTGTTATTGCACAATTAAAAAGCAGAGACAAACAAGTAGTATTTATTACATGCATATCCAAAAATATCGCTTTTCTCTCATAATAACGGACACTCTTGGCACAGTGTTATTTCCAGCTAAATGCATTTTGAACCAGAAAAAAACTCCAGACTGTGGAAACTCCAGACTGTGGAAAGCACTAACATAAAGGCACTAGATTTAATGAACCCAGTTTTACAGAGCAGAAACCACATGTCCCAAATTAGGAATGTGCCGATCCAGCTTTTTCTGTTTTGATACTGGTGTCGATACTTTGGCTTTATATCTGTCTATCCCCGATATCAACCGATACTAGAGCAGAGACTGAAAACATATTAATTGTCTTTAAACACTTACGCGTATGGTAAAAAACATAAAAAACATGCTATTTATCATTCAATGTGACTACAGAACAACTTTTAATTTTTTTTTTCCTCTTGGACAGGTTCCGTGTTACAAAAACAGTGTGTGATAAACCAGTAAGAAGGACCCTGCTCTTATCTGAGACCACGCCCTCAACGCCATCCGAGTCTGAGCCAAGGAGCAGAGCCATGTCGGAGTCCCAACAGGTCTGTATCCTGGAAACACTAGACGTCTCCTCTTCATATTTAGTCTCAGGTTCAGCTGGTCACAATTTGTATATTCAGGTATGAGCGTTTAGATCCAGCTGACCTGTGGGTTGGGCTGTTTAAATAAGCTAGTGTACACAGGGACTTTAAAGTAATGTAAATGATAACATAGAAATCTGTCTCTTATGTAACTTGAGTGTATACTTAAAGGTTCACATTACACAAAACTGACTCCTGTGAGCTTTTTAAAAGAAAGCATAAGATTCCTTTTCTCATTCGCAAAATAAAATGCTCCTATAGTTTAGATAAATACGGTTTATGAAATACGCTGGCGTTTAATACCTGAATATTGACTTTTCATATTGACTGGATGAATGAAAAATGACTTCTGCTCATATAATAAAGCTTTTATTCGCACATCCCAGCACCTGTACAGGAAATTATTGACTCATTAACTGTGTAATAAATCTTGTTTTCATTCTCTTGTAGTTGCAGCCAGACCATATGGGCAAAGATAAATTATAATCCAGGTAATGTACTATGTTATTCTACCATCAGGAAGGGTTCATTTCTGCCCTTTGAATGTGACCTTTTTAGTATAAATATTTGTTCAAATGAGTATCTAGTTTTGATTGTAGTTTTAGTATCTGATTTTCGAGACTTTTGACAACTTTACCACACAGAGTAACTGCTTGTAATCTTGTACAAATGTTCAGATGCTGTGTAAAATACATTTTGTTACCATTTGAGAATCAGATTTAATTTCAAGCGTTCAAACTGACTTAATGTAATGTATGAAAAAACAGGACATTAATAATTAGGAATATGAGCAACAAAAGGAACTTCACATAATTGTCTAAATGTTTTAAAGGTCCTATATTACGCAAAACGGACTCTTGTGAGCTTTAAGCCAGGTTATAATGTTTTTACAGCATCAAAAACATACCTGGAGTTGTGTTTTGTTTCATTCACATATGAGTAATCCTTTATTATTAGTCTGTCTACATCTCTAAAGCTCAAAATGCTCTGTTCCACCTTGTGATGTCATGAAGTGGTAGTTTTCAAGTTAACACCAACATTTTACCTTCACTTCAGTAGAGATTGGTAATTACAGGACTGAAATCCTTCAAATAAATCTAGTGACGGTGAATAGAGTTTAAACACAGAGCACTTCCTGTATTATCACATGACATCACAAGGTGGAACAGAGTGTTTTCGGTTTGAGAGAAGAACTCAGCCTAAAAATGCAGAATTTGTGTGTTAAACATGTGTGAATGAAACAAAACACAACTCCAGATATGTGATGAGGAAAACAACATTATAACACAGATCAAAAATAGCATAATATGGGCCGTTTCATTTACGTGCAATATTCTTATTATTATTTCTCATCAGCAGTAGTATTTCAAAATTACATCTCACATGTTTTTGATGGTCGTTAAGGCTATGAGAGGCTATAAGTATTTTTTAATGACCTTTGCATATTTACATTTTATCTTGTACCTTGTTTTTTTATTTGTTTTGTGATGTTTGTTTTACCGTTTTGCAGTTTTCCCCGTGGACACTTGAAAACAGATCCTATCGTCAGCATAGGAGGAAATGTCACTGTAAGTATCGCTCCAGGAAGTACTGAAGGAGAATTCGACTCGGGGAAGTACAGTGCGTTTAATGACTCATGGCCATTTGAATACGAGACTCAGAACTCGTGCCTTAAAGATGGCGTCTGCGCTTCGTGGTCTTTTAATTCAATAATAGAGAGGCCCATGTGGTCAGTGATGTACATATGTTTTATATCAAAGATTTTATGCATGTTATTGCAAGATTTGTTTAAAATATATATATGAAATGCCAAAACTATAGATAGAACACGTTTGACCACAAGCAGGGAGGAGGTGCATCCTTGTCAAATGAACTTAAAGGTGCATTGTGTAACTTTTTTGTTGGAGGGTTTGTCACATGCTTTTCTTCGTGGAGATGTTATTGCTTTGCCTGGAATGTTTCACAGTATGGCATTAAACCTTTCTATCTTCATGGAGACCAAACCAGACCAAGTTACAGGTCAGATCTGTGGAGAGGCAACCCCGCTCACAGTCAGAATGCCTGTTTTTCAAGATACTTTTGAGCTATGAAACCACCTGTAATTGCACACATGTAAGGTAGAGCCGTTTAATGTCACACAGTGGAACATTCCAGGCAGAGCGATGCCATATCCATAGAAACAAGCAAGTGACAGACCCCCCACTAGAAAAGTTACCTAGTATATTTACAAAATACAAATACAACAAACAAATACAAACAAAAATAGTATATTATGTGATATATTGTCACAGATGCATTCCCAAAAATAATACCAAATATGAATAGTGGAAAAGTGAATAAAGTGTTTTTTGTTGTTTCAATTCAAAGTGATAAGAAACATTTTTGATACTGACACATAGAACTAAACCAGTGGGATAATTGCACTTTTTAGTCAAATTTAAGGGACCCTCCTTTTGTTTCACTAACAGCACTAACAAAATGCAGTGTTTTGTTTTGGTTGGCTAATGGCTTAATGTGTGTGTTGCTGCAAAATAATAAGCAAAAATATTCAAAATACTACCAAGCATTTCCACATCCCCATTTTACTCTGAAATAAGAAGCATACTTAAATCTGACACATAGAACAGTATTGAAAATATGCCTGTGGACTGAGAACTAAGGATGCACCATTTTTTGTTCCAGTATCGATACTTTGTCTTTAAGAATCTGCCGATACTTTGATATTAACCGATACCAGTGTAGGCATGGAAAGGGGCTCTTATTTCCTTAAAACACAGTTAACACAATTGGGTCCCTTATGTAATAAGTTATGTAACTGCTATTTAACTTTCAAATCACTACTGAAGAACTTTGTATGAATAAAAGTTCAAAAATTATGAGATGGCCTAGACTGAATTATCCTAATTATCCTTATTACATCCAATTAAAGGGTCCATATTACACTATTCTCTGATCTAATGTTGTTTCCTCATCACAAACAGACCAAGAGTTGTGTTTTGTTTCATTCATACACGTTTAACACACAAACTCTGCATATTTAAGATGAGTTCTTCTCTCAAACAGAAAACACTTTAGTGCACCACTGTGGTTTTAAACTCCACACACCTTCACTAGAATCATCTGCATGATTTCAACCCTGGAATTTCCAATCTCTACTAAACACAAGGTAAAAGGTTGCTATATGTAAAATCCAAAATCGTCCAGGTAGAATCCATGGCAAAGGAGAAATTCAAAAGATTTTTGGTTGAATACGTTTTACAGCTCATCCAAGCTGCTTCTTCAGTTCAGTTCTTCAGAACTGAAGAAGCAGCTTCTGCCATAAAAGGTAGCTGCTAACGTGAAAACTTTATGACACAAGGTGGAACAGAGCGTTCTGAGCCTTGGCGATGTAGACAGACTAATAATCCAGGATTACTCAAACATGTGTGAATGAAACAAAACACAACTCCAGGTGTGATTTTGAGGAGGTAACAACATTATAACATGGCTTAAAGCTCATAAGAGTCCATTTTGCGTAATGTAGGACCTTTAAAGACTCAACCAGATAATGTCTCAACCAATATTATGGAACCGATTACCAATCCAGCAAATTTTTCAGAATCAGCGCCGATATTTGACATCAGTATCAATATCGGTGTATCCTTACTGAAAACCAAGGATACAGCTCTGTTCTGCACTTAACACGGCTAATTCTGATCTGCTAAAACTGCCAAAGATAATTGAACATAGACCAGTTTTACCATGTGCTGCCTGTATCATTATGACAGTCTTAATATTTGAATAATTTAATTTGCCAATCATCTTTTAATGAGCTGTGAGGAGCTGAACGGCCACAAACTGTTTACACTGTCACTCAATGTTACATATAAATAGACAGGATTGTTATATCTCCACTAGGCCTGTCACGATAAGAAAATTTTAACCATGATATTTCGCTAAAGAGAAATATTGTGATCAGGGTATTAGACGGGGGGTTTTAGGGGCCCAGAATTGGACCCTTTTCCAATTAATATTAGAGGGGGACCATGGGAGACTTCTTGCCCCGGGCCCCAAATATCTGTGGACAGGCCTGACTGCAATATACAATAATATTAAAACTGCCACTTACACAAAGCTGGATAATTCCACTGAGTAAACCACATTTTGAATAAGCAGATTAATTAAAAACTATGAGCTGCAACAAATAAATAACTGAGCGAACCAATAATTAAAGGTGCACTGTGCAACTTCTAAGGCAGAGGGTCCACTATGTGCTTGTCTCCACGGAGATGTTATTATTTCTTTGCACGGGATGTTCCACAGTAGGGCGTTAAACATGTCTGCCTTGCATTTGTTCAGTTAGGTGTTTTTTTTAAGTAAAAAATACCTTGAAAAACATGAATTCTTGACATGTGCAGGCTTGCTTCTCCATAGATCTGACCATTAACTTGTCTCCATTGTGATTACCAAGTTTATTTCAATACTGTGGAATAATCAATGCAAATCAGTAATATCTCCATGGAGACGAGAAGGTGGCAGACCCTCGAACAGACAAGTTACACAGTGCAACTTTTAACCTCATAAGTTATTTATTCTACTCTGTTCAGCTCAAATCTCAAATCAAGTCCAAAAATATATTGTTACAGCGTTCTTATATTAAACAATAAGTCAATATAGTAATTATTGTGACAGGTCTAGTGTTTACATCCTGAATGAATGTAAAAAACTAAAGAACTACGTTGTCTTGTTTACTCTCAAGTTTCAGATACTGATACATCAAATCAATGGAAAGGTTTATTTATTTTAAGCATATCGTCAACAGAAATAAAGATCATATATTTTTAATGAACACAAAGTGAATAATTTCAAAATAGCGTATGTATTTATTTTGGGGTTGTGTCCCAGCTTACAACTATAGCTTAAAGGTGCACTGTGTAACTTTTCCGGTTGAGGTTCCACCACCTGCTTGACTTCATGTTGTTTTTTCCTGAAATGTTCTACAGTATGGCATTTAATTTAACTATCACCATGGAGACAAGCAGCACACATCAACAGGCCAAGTTTCAGGTCAGATCTGTGGAGAAGTGGGCCTGCTTACCAGTAATAAAACACGTTTTGTAGTAGTTTTGAGGAATAAAAAACACCTGTAATTGAATAAATACAAGATATAGTTGTTCAGTGCCATACAGTGGAACATCACCATGGAGACCAGCAGATGGCAAACCCTCCACTAGAAAAGTTACACAGTGCAGCTTTAAAATATGCACTTCATTTGGACATTTCATTTTAAAAATTAAATTTGAACCATATATGTATGTAACATGATCACAATGTACATTTTATTTGAGGTTTTTTTTTTTCATAAACTATAAATATTATATATATAAATATTACAGATATTATTTGTGCTGTTGTCATAAATGTCTACCTCCTGTTGTTAAGACCAAAGCACTAAAGTAAAAAAAAAAAAAAAAAAAAAAAAAAAAAAGCTGATCATCTTGAGGCTTCATTCAAATGGCCTTATTTTACTAGACAATGTTATGTTTCAATGTTTTTGGCGGGTTTGTACCATTCAAACTAAATAAAGAAGGCATTTAAAACCTGGTATGTATATTTTTTTTTGTCAGAATGCACATTACTATAGTTAAGCATTATATTATAACCACTAATGTTGTCATGATACTAAAATTCCAGACTCAATTTCTGCTAAGGAATAGAGTTGATACCGATTCTGATACCACTTTTATTTAAACAGTAGAATGTCATTTTCAGCTGTAAATCAAAGTACTTCCTGCTTACCATCTGGTCATGTATCTGTGTGATCCAGTCGTCCAGGTAGGTTTCATAGTGGTCCATGGGCGTATACTAGACAGAGGCGGACTGGCAATCATGGGGCTGATTTGCCCAAAAATATCGCAAAGCTTATCGGCCATTGACTAATCTGGATTCTAAACAGTCGCTATCGGCATCGACCATGAAAAAAATAAATAAATATTGGTCGATCTGTACAAACTGAGCTACTGTCACCCCTACAATAGCTAATACTAATACTGTTGGTAGTCATATTGTTATGGCTGACGGGGCAGTACAGTGATCTGTGTCATTTCCATACCTTGTTGACACCCACCTCTTTCCTCTTCACCCCAGAATAAAAAGATAATTTATCTTGTTCATGTTGATGTCCACTCACTTCCAGGTCATTCATTTTATTTATTGGCTTAAAATGGAACTGAGCTGATCTTTCTTAAAGGTGCGCTATGTAACTTTTCTGGTAGAGGGTCCACCACCTGCTTGACTCCATGTAGATGTTATTGTTTTTTCCTAGAACGTTTTACAGTATGGAATTCAGTTGGAGACAAGCAGCCCACATCACCAGGCCAAGTTACAGGTCAGATCTGTGGAAAAGTGGGCCCACTCACAGTAAGAATGCACGTCTTTGTGGTAGTTTTGGAAACAGAAACACCTGTGAATGAGTAAATACCAGATATATTTGTTTAATGCCATACTGTGGAACATTCCAGACAAAGCAATAACATCTCCATGGAGAAAAGCATTTTACGGACCCTCCACCAGAGAAGTTACACAATGTACCTTTAAAAAAAAACATATAATTATAAACTCACAAATGTATGTTTATATTTACATTTGTGTGTGTGGATAAGGAGGTGTTTGGTGTTCACCTGACGGAGCCATGAGGAGGATATCCTACACTGCGTTGACCGGGCTGTGGTGTGTTCACATGCAGTGGGTAAACAAACTTATGGAGAGACTCCTGAGCTGGTGAAACACTCAATTCTAGATGACTGGCTTCCTGTTGGTTGATTATTTTCATGTGTATTTATGGCACATATATATATAAGTTAATATTTCTCATTGCTGTTTGTATCGCTTATAGCAGTATATTTCTAGGTTATTTGATTTTTTTTTTTTTTTTTTTTTTTTTTTTTTGAGATTATAGCAACCAACAAATATGTTTTTAATTCTATACAAAGCAATAGCATCACCATGGAGACAAGCAAGTGAAAGGTTACATGATACACCTTTACCATATTTTAAATTAATATTGCCAATTGCTTTGTATTGCTTATAATATATTTCTTATTTAGATAACATAACATAAACTCATGAGGAAACAACATTATAAAATAGAGTAATATGGGGCCTTCACGTGACAGAAAACTCCTGACCTGTGTTTAAACCTGGCTTTAAGTTCCCTCTGCTGACACAGACCTGCCCTCTCCAAACAGAGAAACAGGATGGTTTAAGGGCTCCACGCTAACCCTGTGAGGACTCAATGTGGGACAAATATTGACTCCTGTGTGTGTTTATTTTAGCTCTTCCACTGAACACTCACAATTCGCAGTTCAAGGAAATTAGCACGCTAGCAGTACAAATAATAATAATAAAGCCCTTTTTATGCATGCTTTCAAACGGAGTAAATTTATCTGGAGTGTTGAATAATTCAGACCCCAGGCGACAGGATTCCCAATCCCAGGCTAAATGCCCCACATCTTATCTCAGGTTTGGGAGGCTGCCAGCGGATCACAGCTTTAGGTGCAGAGGGCAAAGATGGATTATTGGGACTCATTTGGGAATTGGACAGAGAAGAGAAGTCAGTCTTTAAAGGGCCCATATTACCCTATTTTATGTTATAATGTCGTTTTCTTATGTTTTGTTTCATTCACACATGTTTGAGTAACCATTTATTATTAGTCTGTCTACATCTCCAAAGCTCAAAATGTTCTGTTCCACCTCGTGATGTCATGAAGAGGTAGTTTACAAGTTAACAGCCTTTTGTTAACCTTTTGTTCAGTGGAGATTAGCAATTCCAGGTCTGAAATGATCCAAATGATTCTAGTGAAGGTGTGTGGAGTTTACAAACACTGTGGAGCACTTCCTGTATTATCATCATGACATCACAAGGAGGAACAGAGTGTTTTCTGTTTGAGAGCAGAACTCAGCCTAAATATGCAGGATGCAGGATGTGTGTTAAACATGTGTGAAAGAAACAAAACACAACTCCAGGTCTGTTTGTGATGAGGAAACAACATTATAACATAGACCAGAAAATAGCACAATATGGGCCTTTTAACTCTTTCGTGTCTCTGTCTAAGTTTCTTTAGTCCCAGTTAAGCAGAAAGGGTTTATGTCAGTTGATAAGTGATCCAGCCTGGGAACACTATGGAGCAGGAGTTAATGAGTGAACCTGAGTGAAAGATTAGCACATTTCCAGGCACACTGTAACAGATTTGGGGTTTGAGGTGAGCTCGGATAATTAAAGGTGAACAGTTACACTTTGTGCCATAGGGTACAATTCACCTTTGAGTGTTAATGGAGTTCCACTTATAAGAAAAAAAATACATTTCAGGTATTTTTATTACGGTTGTGCAAAATGCTATAGGCATGTATTACAAAGATCTGAGTATGACCCTCAGCCGTGGAGTGTTACTTTACAATCTAACACTGTACATGTGAAATACATTCACATTTAATTAGGTTTATACAAGCCTTGGTACAGATGGTAAATATCCATACACTGGTCATTGTTGACTGTTCGATCCTTGGCCTCACCCATAGACTGTATATATAAAAGGGCATAGCTAATGCGCTAGCCAATTCACTTTCAATTAACTTTTGTTATTAACACCATCAACACTCTCTGTAACTGCTGCTATATGGCGTGTCATTTTGGTTAATAAAATGTTTGTATTAACCCGCACTACATGATCATAAAGATTTATTTTGCAATTTTGTTAGTAAATCAAGATATGAACATTAATAACAGGGAAGTCAGGCGCCTCTTTTCCCCGAGGTCTTCTTCCACTAGCATTAGCAACAGGTTTGATTGACAGCGTTGCTAAGCGCCCGGTCCCTGTTAAACCAGAAGTGCGGGTGGGAAGGGGCGTTACCTTCAACACCCTCGCTCCTGGATTGGCTCTTTGGTTGCTATGATACTCATGGTTGGATTACCAAATATGGAACTCGACTCAAATTTGCCCCTATAACCGCTAGCCTTGATGAGCTTCATTTGATTGAAGTCAAACACTATCTTATGGATGACTCACACTAATTTAGTACACTGCGTCATACAGTCTATGGTCCCACCAGTATACATACTGTCATTGTGTCTTTGGGCAAGATACCTTCCTATCCCGGCTTGTCTTCAGTGGTGGATGGGTCCTTGATGTAACATGCTTTAAGAGTGGAGATGCTAAAAATAAAGATGCAATATAAAAATTACCTTTTACCTTTGCTAAATGGATAAATAATAGTAGACACCAATAAGTATCTGTGCACTGATTTGATTTAGTTTTACAGTTTAACATTTATTCACTTTGAGCAGCAGTTACCGCCCACTCGCCTGGAGGTTGTGGAAGGTTACCAACATTTTCAGGTTGAGAAATGCGGCTCATGTCGTAAAGAAATCATAGTATTTATCTAAGAATATTGCTTATGATTTTTGCTATTCTTCAAAGGTCCTATATTACACAGAATGGACTCTTGTGAGCTTTAAGCCATGTTATAATGCTGTTTCCTCAACAAAAACATACCAGGAGTTGTGTTTTGTTTCATTTACACATGTTTGAGTAATGCTTTATTATTAGTTTGTCTACAGCTCCAAAGTTCAAAATGCTCTGTTCCATTTTATGATGTCATGTAGTGGTAGTTTTAAGGTTAACATTTCTTTTTGCCTTTAGTTTAGGAGAGATTGGCAATTCCAGTGAAGGCGTATGCAGTTTAAAAACAGAAGGGAGTGTTTTCAGTTTGAGAGAAGAACTCAGCCTAAATATGCAGGATTTGTGTGTTAAACATGTGTGAATGAAACAAAACACAACTCCAGGTACAGTTACTTTGTGATGAGGAAACAACATTATAACATAAATGCGAAAATAGCGTAAATATGGGCCTTTTAAAACATAATAGACTCTGAAATCAGCACGTACACATATTAGCCTATAGCACTAGTTCCTTGTGGGAGCAGGAAGTGCGAGTGTGTATATAATAATTAAAGGTGACATCATTAGGACCAACAGAAGCCTTGAGAAAAACAAACAGGTGAACCCAGCCCACCTCCGGGAGCACTGCTAATGGACCTGGAACAACAACATACGGGAATCTAACTCACCCACACTTTTCCATTACTAACTAAAGGTGTGTGATGGTGTAAACAGGTGGAGAAGGACGGTTAAATGTGAAAGACAGAAATGGATTAGTCTATGTGTGAAAGAATGAAATGTACATAGAATAACTGTACCGATGTATAGGCTATTATGAGACTGAATAAATTAGCGACGCTGAGAAATACAGAAATACATTTACTGTGTGTGTGTGTATGTGTGTGTGTGTGTGTGTGTGTGTGTGCGCACGCGTGTGTGTGTGTGTGTATGGGTAGAAAAGATTAAGCTGTTTTAGTATTATGGCTAATTCTTTTCTATAATCTCAAAAAAAAAAAAAAAAAAATTCAAAATAAGAAATATATTATAAGCAATACAAAGAGCAATTGGCAATATTAATTTAGAATATGGTAAAGGTGTATCATGTAACCTTTCACTTGCTTGTCTCCATGGTGATGCTATTGCTTTGCCTAGAATTAAAAAAAAATATTTGTTGGTTGCTATAATCTCAAAAAAAAAAAAAACCCAAAACACAACTATATTGTTATAAGTGATACAAACAGCAATGAGAAATATTAACTTCAAATTTAAAATAAGTTAAAGGTGTACCATGTAACTTTTCTGGTTTTAGATCATTTGCTTGTCTCCATGGTGCTGCTGTTGCTTTGCCTAAAATTAAAAACATATTTGTATCCATGGAGACAAGCATGTGACATCATAGGACAAAGTCACCGTCTACTGAATAAATGCAAAATAGGTAAGTTGAATTCTATATTGTGGAGCATTTCAGAGAAAGCAATAACATCTCCATGGAAACAAGCATGTGATGGACCCTCCACCAGAAAAGTTACATAGTGTACTGTTAACCAAAAGAATACTTGCAATACTTTGCTATTGTTTCCATAGTAACAAAACCAAATAAAATGTAATACAATAAACTAGTCAATTTGAAAATTAAAGGTACACTGTGTAACTTTTCTGATGTAGGATCTGCTGCCTGCTTGTCTCCATAGAAATGATTGTTTGCATTGGATGTTACACAGTATGGCATTACACATAAAAACTTTAAAAAACGAGTTGTGGGGGGCCTACCTCTCCACAGATCTGACTCGTCTCCATGGAGTTAGACAAGTTTAAAGGTGCACTATATAACTTTTTGCTTGGGGATCCTTCACCTGCTTGTTTCTATGGAAATGTCATTGCTCTGCCTGGAATATGTTCCACAATGTGACATTAAACAGCTCATTTATTCAACTACAATTGGTTTCATAGCTCAAAAAACCCCCCCAAAAAAACAAAAAAAACAGGCCTCTCCACATAGATCTAACTTGTAACTTGGTCTGGTTTGGTCTCCATGAAGATAAAAATGTTTAATACCATACTGTGGAACATTCTTGACAAAGCAATAACATCCCTATGGAGACAAACAGGTGGCGGGCCCTTTACCTGAAAACGTACACAATGCACCTTTAATGTCAAAGTAAGCATCATTACTAATTAATTTAACTCGCTTGGCTTTAATGGGCTTGTGCTGCACCACCAGGTCCTGTGCTATAATTATGTACCACATTTCCCATGAGCCTTTGCTTGGAACAACACAGGTGTGCTTTGTTTGACGTCCCTTTGTGCTCGTGGCTTTCCTTTTGTCAAACTTGGGCCTTGATGAACGTTTAGAGAGCTGGGCCCACATTAGGTCTTGTTTTACTTCAGTTTTGTTCATTGTGGGGTGTGTGTGGGTCTTTTCAACTACAGCAGTGTTTTATTAACAAACTGCCAAACGTAATCTCTTAAAATACAGGATTAACAGCTTTCAATGGCAGAATCTGAGTTGAAAGCTACAGTTTTTGACAGTAAGACAATACAAAAAAATGAGTCACTATTTTGGCTGCTAGGAGAAGAAAAGCAGCCAAAACAGTGACTCCTTAAGTGTATTGTCTTACTGCCAATTCAAATAAATACAAAAATAACAATTAATTTGTATAAATGTTTACGTCAGATGCCTTACAGAAAAAGACTGAAATTTCGTGCCCAAAATATCTGTAGAATCTGTGGTTCTATGTAACGTCTTTAAAGGTCCTATATTACAAGTTATGGACTCCTGTGAGCTTTCAGTCATGTTATAATGTTGTTACCTTTTCCAACACTTAACTGGAGTTGTTTTGTTTCATTCACACATGTTTGAGTCCTTTATTATTAGTCTGTCTACATCTCCAAAGCTCAAAATGCTGTGTTCCACCTTGTGATGTCATGAAGTGATAGTTTTAAAAGTTAACAGCTACAGTTTATTGTACTTCAGTAGTAGTTCAGTAGAAATTGGCAATTCCAGGGCTGAAATTATTCAAATGATTCCAGTGAAGGTGTATGGAGTTTAAAAACACAGTGGAGCACTTCCTGTATTACCACATGACATCGCAATGTACTATGCAAAAGTTTTAGGCAGGTGTGAAAAAATGCTGTAAACAAAGAATGCTTTAAAAAATATAAACAATGATTGTTTGTTTTTATCAATTTACAAAATGCAAAGTGAGCGAACAAAAGAAAAATCTAAATCAAATCAATATTTGGTGTTACTACCTTTAGCCTTCAAACCAGCATCAATTCACACAAAGTGGTACACACCAAGTCAGGGATTTTGTAGGATTGTAGTCAGGTGTGTCTGATCAACAATTGTACCAGACAGGTGCTAATGATCATCAATGTCACACGTAGGTTGGAACACAGTCATTAACTGAAACAGAAAGAGCTGTGTAGGAGGCTTAAAACTGGGTGAGGAACAGCCAAAGTCTGCTACCAAAGTGAGGCTGTGGAAGAGTCTCATGTCACAGGTCACACACCATGGCAAGACTGAGCACAGCAACAAGACGCAATGTAGTTATACTGCATCAGCAAAGTCTCTCCCAGACAAAGGTTTCAAAGCAGACTGGGGTGTCAAGATGTGCTGTTCAAGCTCTTTTGAAGAAGCACAAAGAAACGGGCAACGTTGAGGATCGTAGACGCAGTGGTTGGCCAAGAAAACTTAGTGCAGCAGATGAAAGACACATCAAGCTTATTAGCCCTCGGAATCGGAAGCTGTCCAGCAGTGCCATCAGCTCAGAACTCGCAGAAACCAGTGGGACCCAGGTATACCCTTCTACTGTCTGGAGAAGTCTGGCCAGAAGTGCTCTTCATGGAAGAGTCGCAGCCAAAAAGCCATACCTCTGACACGGAAACAAAGCTAAGCAACTCAAGTATGCAAAAAACATAGGAACTGGATTGCAGAAAAATGGCAGCAGGTGCTGTAGCAGAAGGCAGTTTATTTGTCAAAGGGCTGGAGAGCAGTACAATGATGAGTGTCTGCAGGCAACAGTGAAGCATGGTGGAGGTTCTTTGAATGTTGGGGGCTGCATTTCTGCAAATGGAGTTGGAGATTTGGTCAGGATTAATGGTGTTCTCAATGCTGAGAAATACAGGCAGATACTTATCCATCATGCACTACCATCAGGGAGGCGTATGTTTGGCCCCAAATTTATTTTACAGCAGGACAATGACCCCAAACATACAGCAAAAGTCATTAAGATCTATCTTCAGCGTAAAGAAGAAAAAGAGTTCTGGAAGTGATGGTACGTCCTCCACAGAGCCCTGACCTCAACATCGAGTGTGTCTGGGATTACATGAAGAGACAGAAGGATGTGAGGCAGCCTACATCCACAGAAGAGCTGTGGTTAGTTCTTCAAGATGTTTGGAACAACCTACCAGTCGAGTTCCTTCAAAAACTGTATACAAGTATACCTAGAAGAATTGATGCTCTTTTGAAGGCAAAGGGTGGTCACACCAAATACTGATTTGATTTAGATTTCTCTTTTGTTCATTCACTGCATTTTGTTGATTGATGAAAATAAATGATTAACACTTCCATTTTTGAAGGCGTTCCTAGCTTACAGCATTTTTTCACACCTGTCTATAACTTTTGTAGAGTACTTTACAAAAGTTTCTTACTTTTACACAGTACTTCTTTCCTTCATCTTGGCCATGACTCAACCTCTAACTATCTAACCAGCCGGTTCTTTCTCTCTTTGGGCTGAAGTTGAAAAGGTTCAAAGAAGTGACGCAGATGATGCATGGCTCTTTCTGTCACTTCAGCACTGGTGGAAATATGAGTCACAGAATTGATTAATCAGGAACACAAGCCGTAGCGCTGGTGCTGTGGATTTATGAAAATATTCTGTGCTGTACGACACAATGGCACACTTGAGCAGGTGTGACTCCAGTCTTCACACCAGCTGCACCACTTTATAAATAAATCCAAGTTGTTTTGAAGTAGGAGTTTTCTTAAAGGTGCAGTCGGGACATTACATTTTATTTATAAAGATTTTCATATTATACAAAAAGCCATCATGATAAGTTATTATTCTGACATAATATAGAACCTGACCCTTCCTCTACATGTATCTCTATGGTGGAATGTTCAGCAGTTGTCATGAAGACACAAAGCACACATTAGCAAACGCAGCCAAAAAAGTGTTAAGAAGAAAAAAGAAGAAATCCAAAATGGATTTTCAGGAGCCTGTGATCAATAGCAGCAGTCACGGTCCTGTTTAGATCAACAAAAGGTGAGAGAGACCAGCTGAAAAACTGTTGGCTAATGCTAGCTTGTGACTATAATTTTATGTGAGAGTGACTTGTTTAACAGCACAAATCAGCTCACCTGTTGTAGCTCTGGTCAAATTGTGTTAAAATAAATCTCAGATTAAAGTATAATAGAGCTTCTAACAGAGTAGTGCCTTCAGTTAGCATCATACCCCCGAGGAATGTTGATGACAGTTGATGATCAGCTGTAAAGTATCAAATAAAAGCATTTTGTCCTGAAAAAACATAAATTGTAGCTGTGAGCATGGTCGCCTCTCCACAGATCCAACCTGTAACTTGGCCTTGTGGCGCCACCTGCTTTTCTCCAGGGAGAGAGAAATGTTTAATACCATAATGTGGAATTTTATACCTTTTAATACCCTTATAACACGCTGATGTACTTTAGAGGTCCTATATTACACAAAATTGACTCAAAAAAATGACTTGTGAGCTTTAAACCATGTTATAACGCTGTTACCTCATCAAAAACATACCTGGAGTTGTGTTTCATTCACACGTTTGAGTAAATCTTTATTATTAGTCTGAGTGGAGCACTTCCTATATTACCACATGACATCAGAAGGAGAAATAAGGAGTGTTTTCCATTTGAGAGAAAAACTCAGTTGTGGAGTTGTGAATGAAACAAAACACAACTCCAGGTCTGTTTTGATGAGGAAACAACATTATAACAGATCAGAAAATGGTGTAATATAGGCCCTTTAACTTAACTAAATACATACTATTACTACTGCTATAACTTCTACAACTAATAATACTACATCTACACAGTTAAATATGATATAAAATCTATGCGTGCTATAGGTGTGGAGTGGAAATTTCCTTAATGTGAAGTTGGTCTGGAAGTGGCCTGGAGGCTGCTGCTATTGTGTGACATCATGTAGCATGTGACAATACTACAGGGGATCAGTTTCAGGTGATGTTTGAAACTCTATATGGCTCAGTGTGGAAGAAAAGGTGTACGGAGAGGCATGAAATTCCAAGCTTTAGAAAAAATCGAAAGAAGGATGCAGATTTCATAGCTGGAAGAATACACTATAGCACTGGACTGGCACAAAAATAAAAAAAAGTCATTTCAATTCAGTAGTTAGTATATTACACAAAATGGATTCTTGTTGTTTCCTCATTACAAACATACCTGGAGTTGTGTTTTGTTTCATTTGTTTGAGTAACTTTTTATTATTAGTCTATCGATATCTCCAAAGCTCAAAATGCTCTGCTCCACTTTGTGATGTCACGTAGTGGTAGTTTTCAAGTTAACAGCTGTGTGAATAAAACAAAACACAACTAGGTATGTTTTTTTTATAAGGAAAGAACATTTTTACATCAGAAAAATGCGTCATATAGGCCCATTAAGGCAGACAAAAGAGGGCTGAAATGAGGCTATAGGTAGACAAGCTAACCAGTGAATGCATGGTTGCCGCGGTTACGCTGCAACGAATAAAGCCCTAAGGTGTTCATTAGCCTCCGACCGGGCCCCTAGCTCCGCCCCCTAAGCCTCTAACAGTGGCTCTTTGGAGATTTGAGCAACTACAGTGAGTGCGTTCATTTCAAACAAACCTGTAAACAAGAAAGCCAGCCGCATTCATAAAAAAGTCTTTACTACACCTCAAAAAATAAAATCTAACCAAGTAGTAGTAGCCAAATGACTTGAATTAAGAATGTTTTATCATGATTTGAGTCAATTTCACCAAACAAGTAAAATGATCTACCAATGGAGCACAACTCTTTGCACTTAAAATAAGAAATAAAATTGAATGTTGCTCAAATTAAGAAACACACACTTATTCCATTTGTAGATAATTTTACTTGTCATGTTGAATCTAGTCAAATAAAGTAAAATGTTCTTAATTTAAGTCGTATTATGTGGATATTTCAGAGTAAAAAGATATAGCTGGAATAGTGCAGGTGTAGGCTTATGTGTTGTATTGTAATATTTGTTTGTAGTGTCTAAAAGAGCCTTTATAAGAAGTGCAATTAAAAATAAACTAGTGATAATAAATAAAAGGTTTACACATAGGATACACAGTGTAAATTAAAGGTCCTATATGACACAAAATGGTGTCTTTTGAGCTTTTAGCCATGTCATAATGCTGTTTTGTTTCATTCACACATCCTTTATTATTAGTCTGTCTACATCTCCAAAGCTCAAAATGCTCTGTTCCACCTTGTGATGTCATGTAGTGGTAGTTTTCAAGTGAACTGCTACCTTTTACCTTTAGTTCATTAGAAATAGCCAGTTCCCGGGCTGAAATTATCCAAATGATTCTAGTGAAGGTCCATACAGTTTAAAAACACAATGGAGCACTTCCTGTATTATGCAGGGTTTGTGTGTTAAACATGTGTGAATGAAACAAAACACAACTCCAGGTCTGTTTGTGATGAAGAAACATTATAACATAGATAAAAATATTGCGTAATATGGGCCCTTTAATTAATGTGGTAGAATTGGCGATCCAAAACAAAGAAATAAAAGAAAGCGTACAGTACATTTCATTTTTGTACAATTAGCATAAGGAACTGCACAGTAACATTTTCAAGATACATCATTTATTTTACAATACAAATAAATGTAGAAACAATTTGGCAGGCAATAAGTGACTGCAAAGCCAGTCATAACAGCTTATTTAGCACGCTATAGAAAGCCCTCCCTCTGCTGCTACAGGCTCTGGAGTTCATTAGGCCGAAGGGCAGTCTCTGGAGTCCCACAGGGGTCACAGGGCAGACTGGGCACAGATCTGACCTGTAAAAGTGAAGAGGGAGGAGAGAAGGCCCCCTCAGCGCTTCATTTACCACAGACTCCACCTCGGCTGCTCTGGTGAGACCTAAACATGGGCCAGGGTCAGAGCTGTGAGAGAAATGCCTGCTCCTCACTTTTCATTGTGTCCTTTAGTAAGAAATGAAAGCTTGCATAGTTCTGGCATGTGCCTGGAAGTGATCAGCTAAATTTTTCACATCATTATTAAACATTATTGTACATTATAATATATTATTCAAAATCAGCCTGAAACGTGACATTATGAGTGAGCAGTGGGTACATATATGTTTCACTTGATGCAATGAGAACAGAGAGAGTCGAGTGTACAGAGAATAACAGACGCTACACACAGTTTGAGTTAGGGCTGCACAATACAGAGTAAATATATGTTCATTACAATATGATTATGATGAAGTCAATAAAAAAATCGATCTCTAAGTTGGGGTCAAGTTACAGCAAGTTTTAATCATAATAACATTTGAGAATTTAACCTTGCTACGTACTTAAATATACCATAAATGTCACTAATATGTTTATTAGTGTGTGTTTATATAAGCTTATATAGGTTTAGGGTAATGTGCAGCCCTAGTTTTAGGTACAACGTTTAAGTCCTTCCAAAAGCAGAACACAAGATTAATGTTAAATAAGAGGACAACAGGGACTCAAAACATGGGCAGCATTTAAATGCACCGTGACCGTTCCTTCGTTTGCAGAGAGACAGTTAGCCTCCTCTGTGTTAGGCACTGGACTCAGGAGACCCTTCACTGGGCCACTCATGAAATGTGCTAATGTGAGTGTGCAGAGTGTGTGTAGAGTGTGTAGAGTGTGTGCAGAGTGTGCAGAGTGTGTAGAGTGTGCAGAGTGTACAGTGTGTGCAGTGTGTGTATAGTGTACAGTGTGTGAGGCAGTGGGCATGGCAGAGCCGTGAGCGATCCCTCACAGTGGCATTAGGGCTGTGCTCTGTCAAACTCCATTCAAACAGACTCCAGGCAGAGATGGCTGCAGGCACTGTTCACATGTTCACAGTCTAGACGCCCCGCTCACCTCTCCACTTGGGGCTTACATGAACCAAGCAGCTTTGGAAATGTTGCCTTCTTCAAAAGGCAGACACTGTCCGTACACGACAATTAAACCGAGGTTTAAAAATATATTCACTTTTTGTAAACAGAGTTCCTTCATTTTATTTTTTTCCTAGTCTTGTTCAGAACCATTTAAAAAGTCCAGACTGTTTATTCAAATAAAAATATGAGCTTCTATGTTGCCTGAGATGGACTATTTGTTTTCAAGCAATAGTTAAATAATTTCCTTCAGAGTTGTTAGTCTAGAGGTTTAAGGTGCAGCCTGTACTGACCTGAGTCATCCAGACACAAGCCCCACATATTTCCATAGAGTCGTCTGCTCGTTTGCATGTTCAGTTCATGGAGACTGACTGACTCTTACATTCCTTCATAGAGATTAAAGTATAAAGTATAAGTGTTCACTCAAACTCCTCTCCAGCGGTGGCGGCCTCCAGAGCAGCAAGAGCTTCTGCCACCATCGAGTCCGTCACACTCTTCACCTCCTCCGCCTCATTCTTTGGCTCGTCTCCGTCCTCCTCCTCATCCTCGCTCTTGCTCACCACGATGCCGCTCTCCACTGTGGACAGTTCGGGAGTCTTTGGTTCCTTGTGGTCCTCCTTGGTGTCGGCAGAGGAGAGGCTGGTGGTGCTGGTGTGTATATCCACAGACAGAACGCTGCCCTCGTCCCCAGTATCACAGGGGTACTCCGGGGTCCCTCCCACCCCCTCGTCTATCTCATCCACAGACAAACTCTCTGTTCTAAACTCTGTGTTTGACCTGCTCCAGCCGCTTCTCCCCTCTCTGTCATTGTAGTCCATTTGATTTCCATAGCTCTGAATCTCGGGATAAACTGGCACTTGGCTGGGCTGCTCCTGTATTATCCATCTTGGTCCCGGGACCTCTGGCTGAATAATGTAAAGATCGCCCTCTGCAGGTGGGGCGCTGGCCTGCCTGTGGACCTCTTTGAAAGGCACAGAATGCAGACGGTGGTTCACATGATTATTGTCCGCCTCCAGTTTGAGCGTGCTGTCATTGTACTTGCTGAAGCCGGGGTTGTGGATGCCCTGTTTGTGCTTGCCGTGGCGAGGGTCTCCACCGGGGGGCGCTCCTGAGAGGTGGTGTGGCTGGTACAGGGAGCTGACAGCAGGGTCGCTCTTTCTGCCATCCACCCCCACCGACGGGTCATAGATGTAGCTGCACACACACAAAATGACAGTAGTTTTAATATAGATCCTATGTTACACAAAATTGTCTCCTGTAAGCTTAAAAGGTGCAATTGTGTAACCTTTATGGTCGAGGGTCCGTCAAATACTTTTCTCCATGGAGATGTTATTGCTTTGTCAGAAATGTTTCATAGTGTGACAGGTCAGATCTGTGGAGAAGCAACTCTCCCAGTCAGGATGCCTGTTTTTATCAGTATTTTTGAGCTATAAAACCACCTGTAAATGATTAAATGTAAGGTAGGGTTCCTTAATGTCATACTGTGGAACATTCGAAGCAGAGAAATTAAATATCCATAGAAACAAGACGTGACGGACCCCCAACAAAAAGTTACACAGTGCACCTGTTAGAATATTGTTGCTTCCTCAAAAACATACCTGGAGTTGTGTTTTGTTTGATTCACACATGTTTGAGTAATCCTGTTACTAGTCAGTCTACATCTTTAAAGATTAAAATGCGCTGTTCCATTTTGTGATGTCATGTAGTGGTAGTTTTCAAGTTAACAGCTACCTTTTACCTTTAGTTCCCAGGCTGAAGTTATCGAAATTACTCTAGTGAAGGTTTATGAAGTTTAAAAACACAGTGGAGTGCTTTCTGTATGTACATGACATCACAACGGTGTTTTTCCATATGGGAGAAGAACTGAGCCTAAATATATATATATATATGCAGGGTTTGTGTGTTAAACATGTGTGGAGGAAACAACATTATAACACACACATCATGTTTTGCTCATGTTTTCCAAAGGGGAAGTGTTTTATAATAACAATGCTGGGAAATTATTGCAAATGGTTAATATCACCACAATGATTCATTTGCAGTACAGTGCCTTATTTGCCTTATTTCTGAAATGTTAGAAGAAAACGTATGTTAATTAACAAAGGATCCAAAGACAAGGTTTACCTATATGCTTTTAAAGGTACACTAGTAACTTTTTGGTTGGGAGTCTTTCATTTGCTTGTTTCTATGGATACATCATTGCTCTGCCTGGAATGTTCCACAGTATGACATTAAGCAGCTAAGCCTTAACCTTTGCCTTACATTTATTCAATTACAAATGGTTTTATAGCTCAAACTACCAAGAAAAACAGGCATTCTGACTGTGAGTGGGGTCCTGTAACTTAGTCTACTTTGGTCTCCATGAAGATAGAAAGGTTTAACACCACACTGTGAAACATTCCAGACGAAGCAATAGCATCTCCACGGAGATGGACCCTCCACCAGAAAAGTTACACAATGCACTGTTGGAAAAAACATTAGGTTCTCATGTAGGTACTAACAAAACACTGGATTACGCTAGATAGATTTGGCTTCCCCCCCCCCCCAATTTGGCCAGCTTTTAGGTTTTAAATTTTACTTCCTGGTTGGAAATCATTACATTGGGAATTCCCTAACTGTTACCTACCAACCATACTGTATAATGGGCCAAAACTCCTCTAATGTACACAGAGATTACTATTTGACAAATAAAAATATAAGAAAACACCTTTATTTTAATTAAATAAATAAATTGAGCCGAACTTGTGGACAGAATTGTGATGTCATCAATATGGGACTCTCTAAAATAGAACCTTTATTTTCAACATTTCAACTTTTTCAACTTTTCTTCACAAATTGCTTCTTGGTTGTATTGTATGTATTTGAGTAAATACTGCATTATACTGAAGTTAAAGCAGATTTATTAGGTCAGGTGCAGGCATTACAAAAGCACTGGGCTCTCTGTCAACCAGTAGTGCCCGAGAAGACCAGTGGATACAGCTACAGAGGCTTATGACAGCATTGTAAAATTCCAAGTATAGAGAAAACATCCCCGCACATGCCATTATTTACGGTCAGGAAATTCAAGTGTACGTTCTATTAAAAGGAAAGACGTATATGGGCGTAGCCGGGGAGGGACTATGTTTTTGGGGTATAATAGCAGAAGGACCAAGGAACCAGGGGCTTTTTGCTTTTACTTTCTTTGACGCTTTTTTACATTCGCAGGTTTCTTTTTCAAGGCTTTTTGGGGAGGGTTTTTTGGAGTCTTCGTCCAGCTTTGTACTTAAGATCTTTTTTGTATTATGAAATTGCTTTATTGTTTGTCAAACTTGGACCATCAATAAATGTATTCTTATTCTGCAATTAAAACTGCCTCCAGCGGATTATTTTTTATGTCTCAAAGTGATTTCAGTAAAGATGAACAGAAAGCAGGCTCGATGATCCATAGACCTGGCGCGGAAAGGGTGCTCGCCTCAGAACATCAATGGCCATCAAATTAAAGGTAAGCAGAACCTTTTACTTCTGCTAATTATCTGTATCTGAGTGCAGTATCTGGAACTCCATCCCGGTCTAAGGTATTAAAGTGCTTCTGACAGGTTAGACTACTCATTTTACTAATAACTAAGTTAAGATCATCATATATTTATAAGATTTTACTAAAGAAATTACATCTTTCCCAGTTTGGCCATTTTTTTTTAGGTTTTCAGGCTTCCTGGTTAGAAATCATAGCATCACACTAGGGAATTCCATAAGTGTTACCTAGCAACCATGTAGTACACTGGGCCAAAACTCCTCTAATGTACACAGAAATTATTATTCTTGTTTGTTTACAGGCTAGAATGTCATGCAAAAATGCCATTAGGCTTACCTACTATCTTTAAATATGACAATAAAGAGGCAGAATATCTGGACTGAAAAGTAAAAAGTACTTTTCTTTATGGTTTAAGCCCTGCTGAGATGGCTAGAAAAAATAAGAAATCAATTGAATTACTTAAGATCAGCTAAATTCTTTATCAAAATCACTACATTTGATGCTTTAATTGTACTAAAAATGTCTGCAAAATACTTCTAGTTTTTACTCTTAAAGTACATTTTTAAACAGGTACTTCAATACTTTTACATAAGTAGATTTACATGTGATACTTTTACTTTTACTTGAGTGATCTTTTGCCCCTGTATCTATACTTTTACTTGAGTAACAAAATTGAGTTCTTCATCCACCACTGATAGTATAGTTGAACAAAACAAAACAGACATTATTATTTGTGACATTTGGAGTAATCTTTTTTCCTCTTTCAGACTAAAAGCAAAGTGAGGTAAATTCAACCTCCTCCTTGAAAAGAAAAGCAGCCGCCAGGACTTTCTTTCAGTATTTATTTCCCAGCGACAGACAGACTATTTTGGTCGGACTGGGCTCCAGGAGTCAGGTGATGCTTGTGTGAATCAATATAAACAGGCAGCACAGGAACAAGGAGGCTGCATTGTGTATTCAGGGCATCTTCTGAAATGGTCTTTTACGGTGATTTTTCTTTTACTCGCGTCTTTTGCACAAACTCATAATAATTCTATATATCTTACTTCATATATTTGATGTTTTCTGCATGATATAAAATGTAAAAAGTAATAAAAATAAAGAAAAGAAAAACACTGAATGAGAGGGTGTGTCCAAACTTTTGACTGGCAGTGTAATTAAAAAACAAAAAAAGAAGAAACATATTCAAAAATAAATTAATGTATGTAGATCTTAACACATTTTGAGTTAATTGCACTACCAGTTAAAAGTTCTCACTCTCTCATTCATTCATTGTTTTTCTTTTCTTTGTTTTTACCACTTTCTATATTTTAAATACATACAGAAGACATCAAATATATGAAATAAGATATATGGAGTAGCAAAAAAGGGGTTGATATTACACTCTAATCTATGTTATAATGTTGTTTCCTCATCACAAAAACATACCTGGAGTTGTGTTTTGTTTCATTCACACAATTGACAATTTGACTTTTTAGGCCAACTTAAAGGTGCATTGTGTAACTTTTCTGGTGGAGGGTCCGTCAAATACTTTTCTCCATGGAGATGTTATTGCTTTATCTGGGATGTTTCACAGTATGGCATTAAACCTTTCTATCTTCATGGAGACTAAACCAGACCAAGTTACAGGTCAGATCTGTGGAGAGGTAACCCCGCTCACAGTCAGAATGCCTGTTTTTCTAGTTATTTTTGAGCTCTAAAACCACCTGTAATTGAATAAATGTAAGGTAGATCTGTTTAATGTCATACTGTGGAACATTCCAGGCAGAGCAATGACGTATCCATAGAAACAAGCAGGTGACGGACGCCCTAACCAAAAAGTTACATGCACCTTTAAACTTAGTGTTTTAAAACTGCACTTTTCCCCTGCCTGGACAGTTTTACTCCTTCATCTGTCTGAGTCTCTGTGATACCAGATGTTATGATGTAGCGTTAGCAGCACTGAAGCGGGCGAGGCAGGGGGGTAGGGGGGCTTTGTTTTCGTGCATCTTGTCTCACAGCCTCGTACGCCGGCCGCCAGACGTCACCCGCTGTGCCCGCTCACACCCATCTGCTTTGAGAGCTCATTTGTTTTCTCCACCACAGAGCCAGCCTCCTCCCTCTCTGGCTACAGGTGCTAATTCACTCCTCCTGATATCTTGGTTTGAGAGCCCACTTTTCGACCTTAAAATCACAACCAGAGAATTGGAAACAAACTTCACAGACGGATGGCGGTAGTTTCTCTCCTCCATCACCCCTCACCGTGAAGAAAATAGATGTTTTCTGTCTCTCTGGTGCTGCTAAGGTGAAATTTGAGGTTCAAACCAGAGCAAATACAAATAAAGCCTGACAAAGGTTGAACAAGGAAATCCAACTGTTTTTGCAAAGCTAAAATGGAAATGCGACTTCAAGGTGTTTCAGAAAAGTAACAGCTTTTGTGTTTTCATCTTTCCACACTGCAGCCCTAAGGCAAGACACTTAACCCTTGGTGTCCTGTATCTGCTATACAGTATATGAATGTGTGGAGTTGTTGGTATATTCATTGGCAGAGGCATAGCATGTCTGCCATATCTCTGCTAGTCTGCCCCCCCCCCAGACGGTTTTACAAGTACACTGAGTACTTCAAAAGGTGCTATATAGGTGTCATGAAGCAGTAGTTTTCATGTTAGCAGCTACCATTTACATTTTGTTCAGTAGAGATTGGAAATTCCGGGGCTGAAATTATCCTAATGATTCTAGTGAAGGTGTATGGAGTTTAAAAACACAGTGGAGCACTTCCTGTATTACCACATGACATCACAAGGTGGAACAGAGCGTTTTCCATCTGAGAAAAGAACTCAGCATAGGCAGGATTTGTGTTAAACATGTGTGAATGAAACAAAACATAACTCTAGGTATGTTTTTTCACAAGGAAACAACATTATAACATAGATCTGAAAATGACGTAATATGGGCTCTTTAACAAACACCATTATGTAAAAAAGTGTCAAGCAATATCCATAATACTGTAAAATATGAAATTTGATTTAGTTGCATGTCATGGCCCAGATTTTCCAACCATTTTGAAAATATTACCAATTATATTCTACAAGTGTAATAACCATGCATAGTTTTCATTGTATTATTAATTTAACGAAGTGAGGCTGTTTTACGTTTGATATCTTAATCTAATGGCTATTTGTTTGTGACTAGAGTGAAAACCTGCCTCAGCTGATCCATTTTATTAACAAATCAGACGTTTGCATAAAGTGGGCCCAGTCATGTCGAAGGACTTCCTGTTCACTCTGGGATTCCCCTGATTCCATTCTGAAGAATATATACAATATTTACCATGACTTACATTGGCAGGTTTCCAGTGTTTTATTGATATTTGCAGCAGATGTCATTTTACGTTCCCTGGAGGTGTGATGCTAACTGAAAGCACTATGCTGTCTGAAGCTCTGTTACTCTGTTTTTCAGTTAGTCACGCTGACCTTTTTTGTTCAAACACCCAAACAGGACGATGTATGTTTGTATTGATCACAGGCTGCTGAAAATGTGTTGTTTAAATCAATGTTGTTTTCAAACGATCTTAAAACTGTTTGGTCAGTGTGTGCTAATGTGTGCATTGTGTCACCATGGTAACTAATGGACATTCCGGCCAATCCAGATATATACGTAGAACACCCCCACCATGATGTCACTGCAAAGTATCAATCACTTAAATCAAACTTTGCAGGAGATCACACCTGCTGCATGTGAGTGAACCCAACTTACATAAGAGCACAAACAAAAGCTGATACATGTATTTTTAATGTACAGGGAAGTCATAATCTCAAGGCTATGTTAAAGCTCCTATATTACGCAAGACCGACTCTTGTGAGTTTTATAATGCTGATACCTCCTTAAAAACATACCTGGAGTTGTGTTTTCGTTTTATTTGCACATGTCTGAGTAATCCTTTATTGACAAGTAGCCTACAAAGCTTTTTATGTAATTCCTGCTTAATGTATTCAGTCCAACACATTTTCTGATACTTATTCAACTTTTTAGGCAAACCAGAGACTTAAAGGGCCCATATTATGCTATTTTCTGATCTATCTTATGTTGTTTCCTGATCAAAAACATATCTGGAGTTGTGATTTGTTTCATTCACACATTTAACACACACATCTTGCATATTTAGCCTGAGCTCTTCTCTCAAACTGAAATCACCTCGTGATGTCATGTGGTGATACAGGAAGTGCTCCACTCCATACACCTTCACTAGAATAATTTGGATAATTTCAGCCCTTGAACTGGCCATCACTATTGAACACAAAGTAAAACGTAGCTGTTAACTTGAAAACTGCTTCATGACATCACAAGGTGGAACAGAGCATTGTGAGCTTTGGAGATGTAGACAGACTAATAATAATGGATTACTCAAACATGTGTGAATGAAACAAAACACAACTCCAGGTATGTTTTTGATGAGGTAACAACATTATAACATGGCTTAAACCTCACAAGAGTCAATTTCGTGTAATAATATAGGACCTTTAAAGTATAGCAAAATAGAGTGGCACAAAAGGGCATTAGCCTGTGTGAATGTGATCATAAGTGTGGAGAATTGACCCAGTAACCCAGCAGCCCACCCCAAACTACGGAGCACAGTTAAACTTCGAAATGTGACGCTCCAACAATTAAGAAGGTATGCAGCCGGTGTCACAAGCCCTGTGCGTTTGACATGGGAACAAAAATACTGGAGGATTACAACTGTGGTATGTAGCTTTTCCCCCAGGTTCACTTCAGAAATCACAGTCAAATTGCTGGTTTCAGGTGACATCACAGCTTTGTACACGCCTATATTATTTAATAGAGACGGGGGCTGCTAAAAATAAAATACTTCAAATTAAGAAAAAGTTGTTATATAGCCAGTTCTAGGGTCTAGTTATTGATAGAAATGATTAAGTTCCATATTTGTGAAATTACCTTTTGGATATTTCATAGGAAAGTACAATGTAATCAATAAGGAAATGTGACCCTTGCCCCCCCATCTGGGAGTGTGACATCATCCCATTCTAGACTCTCCGGCCCAGCCGCAGTATCCAGGGGTGATGGCAAATATTGAGCAGCTCTGTACAAAAGGCGCACACAGAAAGGAGTCCTCACTGTCCGGATCGAATGGGACAAGAAATTACTATGGAGTTTTACACAGCTGAAGGGATAGAGCTGGCCAAAATGAATTAGCATTTGCACATAAAAAAAACAAAAACAAAACTTTCTTCTGCAAAGACATGTATGATATAATTGATTTGAAATACTGGGAAACAGACAGATTTTGCCTCCTTGCCATTAGGGATGTAACAATAACCGAAATATTGTGACGATATTGTATCGTCAAAGGTCTTACAATAATATCGTGGACCATCAAAATATATCGAATTACAAGACTCTTCGCTTATATGAATAGTTATGGTGCAGCAATAGCTAAAAAAGCAGAGGGAACTATACAGACCATGATCCTTTGCTCCTTTTTAGTGCAGACTACATGAAGAAAGTGAAAGAAAGGGTTAAGGATTGTCAAGGAATTTTAAGAGGAAAAAGTAGCGGTTTCACAGTGTTGTTAGCCTCTACAAAATATCACAATAAATATCGTACCGTGAGATGTATATTGTGAAAAGATCTGGATATCGTTACATCAGTACTTCCTATCTCCTGACAGTCTTTTTAATACAAAACTGAATCAAAATATATTATTCTTAAAATCCGAGAACCCCCTGATGTGAAACAACATAAGGTGGCTCTAAATGAATACTGTTGCTAATGTTAAAGTTGTCATACCGTTTCCACCATTTAACTCCTTCATGTTTTGGCCTATTTTTCCTAAAATGCTCTCAATTCAAACTGAATCTGTTTCTGAACCTTTTGGAGCACAAACAAATGACTGGACTCTTTTTTGTGAGTTTTCTGAGTTTTGGCCCCTGATGTCCTCTAACTGTCTGTACTCTAATTTGAATTGGTAACAAGCTCTACACAAAGGAAAGTCAGATTTCAAATTCCGCCCACATCGTTTGGGGTAAATATAAGAACAGATATATCTGGTGCCTCTGGGATGCCCTAAGAGATAGTAGATTGAGCTTTTGTTGGGTCTTGACAATTCCCGTGTCAAAGCCGAAGCAGATCTCACTAAACATGAGATTTAGGGACTCCAGGCAGTATTCATATAAAATGATTATTATTTTTTATTTTGGGGTTTGGAGCACAAAAAACTGGTCCAGAATTGACTGAAAATAAGTAAGTTACAGACTTCCATTAAGGATCCACATGTCCATGAGAATGAGAGCTCTCTTTTATCAGAAGCTGGACAAACAGAAATTACTTAAAAAAAAGTACAAGAGCCCTTATCAGCCCCCTCGGAACATGAACATGAACAATGGAATAAAAGTTAGGGCTGTGGTCGACTAAAGAAACTCTTGGCTGACTAAAAACATGGCCTGCTTATCGATTAGTCATAAAAGACAACTGCACAGGAGTTCAAGCTAAAAAACACTATTTATGCAGAAAAAGTACTAGGAAACAAAGTATTTTTAGACAGCATGCTCACCTTTTTATCATCCGGCAGCATTGGCACCCCATTTGGCCAGCTGTTTCGGCACCTGTGAAGACAATACCACCAATATTAACCTTTGCATCCACTTTCACATCAAAACAAATCTTTCTGCGACAACTTTTATATGATAATTACATATTCATATATAATTATAATAAGGGCTGGTCCGTCACCTACATGTTTCTACGAAGTCACTGCTGCCTGTACCACAGTATAACATTAAACAGTTCTACCTTACATTTATTCACTTACAGGTGGTTTTATAGCTCAAAAATACCAAAACAAAAAAAAACAAAAAAACAAAAACAGGCATTCTGACTGTGAGCAGTGTTGCCTCTCCACAGATCTGACCTGTAACTTGGTCTGGTTTGGTCACCATGAAGATAAAAAGGTTTAATACCATACTGTGAAACATTCCTGACGAAGCAATAACATCTCCATGGAGAAAAGCATTTGACGGACCCTCCACCAGAAAAGTTACACAATGCACCTTTAAATCTGCTATTATTGTTCATCATCTATATTCACTTCAGCCAAACTTCAAAATTATTATTGTAACGGGCCTATACATTGTCATGATTGTATCCACGGTAACATTCTCTCTTCTTCGTGGATTCACAGAGAGGTTCCGCTATAATGGTCCAGTCCTTGTGTTTTGACAGACTGATATTGATCCAGCAGCTCTGCACCTCTGACATGTAAGCTGTCTTTAAATGAGGGCTTCTGCTGGAGATTCCCCCTCATCACTCAAGTTTGTCTCTGCCCTTGGTCTCCGCGGTAACGGGATGAAAACTGTCGGGGCCAGACTCAGATAAAGATGCTATTGCCATCCATCACTGCAAAGAGAGTGTAGTATAAGATGGCGATATAAATTGGGGAAAGCAGTGACCTTTTTGCTTCCTGGTCCTGTCTCTAGATTTTCATTGCCTGGGTAAATAATTAATCAGTAAAGCCTGAATGGGGCTGTCTGTGGAGGGACACGGGCAGAGGACACAGAGTCCATCTTTGTGGAAATAAGGATGGACACGCCATCCTTTTTTAAGGTCCTATATTACAGAAAACTGATTCTTATGAGCTTTTAGCCATGTTATAATGTTATTACCTCCTTAAAAACATACCCGGTGTTGTGTTTAGTTTCATTCAAACATGTTTGAGTAATCCTGCATTATTAGTCTGTCTACATCTCCAAAGCTCAAAATGCTCTGTTCCACCTTGTGATGTCATGAAGTGGTAGTCTTCATTTTAACAGCTACATTTTACCTTTTGTTCAGTAGAGATGGGCAATTCCTGGGCTGAAATTATCCAAATGATTCTAGTAAAGGTGTATTGTGTTTCAAAACACAGTGGAGCGCTTCCTGTATTACCACATGACATCACAAGGGTCTTTTCAGAAGAACTCAGCCTAAATATGCAGGATTTGTGTGTTGAACATGTGTTAATGAAACGAAACACAACTCCAGGTATGTTTTTGATGAGGAAAAAACATTATAACAGATCAGAAAATAGCATAATATGGGCCCTTTAAAGGTACATTGTGTAACTTTTCCTGGTGGAGGGTCCGTCACCTGCTTATTTCTATTCTATTTTCAGAGTCATTGCTCTGCCTGGAATGTTCCACAGAGTTATATAAAGCAGCTCCACCTTAGATTTATTCAATTACAACAGTTTTATTGCTCAAGAATACTGAGAATTTGACTGATCCTCCACCTGAAAAGTTACACAATGCACCTTTAAACTCAAGTTTATGAGCACTGCAGGACTTTGATCGGAGCTAAAAAGAAGGGCTATTGACAAGAGAAAATGACGTCAACTCCTCTGTGTGTGTTTAGTGGAGGTGACTCAGTACACACAGGGACATTGGACATGATGTAAGAGGTCTATCCCTTGAAATTAAGTAGGCACAGGCTATGCACACAAATTGTAAATACCAGTCACTTGTTATAACTTTTTCAGCTCACAAGTCAAATCAATAGCACTATAAACAAGATAAGTTAGGTGAAGGTGTTTGTAACAAAGCTTTGCAAAAATATATGTTTTCAAATATAGCTAAAGATGCATTGTGTAACTTTTCTGATGGAGGGTCTGTTAAATACTTTTCTCTATGGAGATCTTATTGCTTTGTCTGGAATGTTTCACAGTATGGCATTAAACCTTTCAGTCTTCATGTAGACCAAATGAGACCAAGTTACAGGTCAGATCTGTGGAGAGGCGACCCCGCTCACAGTCAGAATGTCTGTTTTTCTAGGTATTTTTGAGCTATAAAAGCACCTGTAATTGAATAGATGTAAGGTAAAGCTTTTTAATGTCATACTGTGGAACATTCCAGGCAGAGCAATGACATATCCACAGAAACAAGCAGGTGATGGACCCCCAACCAAAAAGTTACATAGTGCACCTTTAAGTTATAAACTAAAAAACTATTATTATAAACTAATGCAACTTTTTTGCCAATTTGACAGTGTGCGGAGCCTCTTCTATAGTCTGTCTCAATATCTGGTTAGTCTAGCAATATTTTATTTATCGATAAAAATAATAATAATTGATTTTAGCACTTTAATACACACACAAAAAAAAGAAAAATAAATAAATAAAAATACATAAAAACCCTCCCATACTCCATCCCTCTCTCTACATACCAATATGCAATCTCACCAGTACTAGTATATCAAGAATGGTGCCCATATTTTTATTGATTTTAAGTTTAAATGATTTAAATAATTTTGCTTCTGAAACTAGTCCTGGTTTATTTCTATTTTGGTCCAGTTCTAGTCCTGATTCAGATCATTGGGCTGCTCCCTTACCTCCTACACACCTGACTCAAAATAGTGTACACAGATTTTATCAATAACAATGCATATTTTTTTATTCTGCAAACAATTAAATATTGGGAATGTGTAATCCCTGCTCACCCTGTAGTTTATATCGCTACTAATTCCTGGATTAGTTTACTAAGTAGCAGTCTCATGCGTTAATGCTCCTGCACGTGCTGAAAATGTGCACTCTGAGCAGGTTTCTATTTTTAAAGGTCCAATATTAAACAAAATAAATTCTTGTGACCTTTAAACCATGTTCTAATGCTGTTACCTCCTAAAAAACATACTCAGAGTTGTATTTTGTTTCATTCACACATGGTTGAGTAACCCTTTATTATTAGTCTGTCTACATCTCCAGAGCTCAAAATGCTCTGTTCCACCTTGTGATGTCATGTAGCTGTAATCTTCAAGTTAACAGCTACATTTGACTTTAGTTTAGTAAAGATGGGTAAATCCAGGGCTGAAATGATCCAAATGATTTTAGTGAAGGTGTATGTATGTCTCAGAGTTTCCCATTAATGGAACAGACTATGGTGGCTTTGCATAGTCTAAAATTTTTTCATAGTTTAAAAAAACATGGACTAGACATTGGCGTAACAAAATCTCACTCTGTTGCTCCTTGTATTGCAGTTCACATAAAACATAACTACACTGTTCAAAAAGGCTGTTTAAGTATGAAATACAGGGAATAAGTGACATTCTCCAAACTCCACAAATTGTATGAAAGACAGTTATTAATATAGAAAGTATTTGTGCCATCGTAGTCTGAACAAAATCTATGGGAAACACTGATGTACTTCCTGTATTGCCACATGACATCACAAGGTGGAGCAGACTAAATCAGCCTAAATATGCTGGGTTTGTGTGTTAAACATGTGTGAATGAAACAAAACACAACTCCAGGTATGTTTGTGATGAGGAAACAACATTATAATATAGACCCGAAAACAGCGTAACACAGGCCCTTTAAGTTATATTAGCATAGCAGCAAAAGCCACATTTTTGGTTCCAGGCTATTAAGAGCGGCTTCACATTTCATTTGGGAACAGGATTGACTCCAGGCAGGTGGGCTACAGCCTCAATCGTCATGGCGACATTGATTACACGCGTAAACAACCAGGGACATGACAGCGTAATTATGTAAGAGCACGCATGAGGGCATTAAAAGCTATCAGTCCATTCTGCAATCAGCTGGTCACATGTTCTCCATCAAAGCCTGTATTATTTGTGCAAACATAACTTGACTTGGTTATTCGCAGACGTATAATAATCCCCCTCGAGGTCTGAGACTGTGAGCTACGACTGGAAAAAGCATCGTGAACATGGGGTGGCAGATGGAGTCAGTGATAATGCTGTCTGTAGACTAAAGTTTCAAACCAAAAAGACTATTTAATTAATCTAAATAATCTTATTTTAAGGGGCCCGTATGTCATCACAAACATACCTGGAATTCTGTTTTGTTTCATTCACACATCTTTAACACGCAAATCCTGCATATTTAGGCTGAGTTGTCTCGAACAGAAAACACTCTGTTCCACCTTGTGATGTCATGTGGTAATACAGAAAGTTATCTTATCTTTCCCTTCCCTTATCTTTCCCCCCGAATGAAACAAAACACAACTCCAGGTATGTTTATAGGGAGGTAACAAAATTTTAACATGGCTAGAAGCTCACAAGAGTTAATTTTGTGTAATATGGGACCTTTAAACTCATAATAGTATTTACTGTATCTGGTCTCATGTTTCTGATATAGAACAAGATCATTCTAAAGCTATTCAGGGAAGATCCAGTTTAGTCTTATTTATGTATTTTTTTCAATATCAATATAAAATTCAAATCAAGTTTAGTACAATTTTTTACTACTTTTACTTCACTATGTTCCACCACTGACAATAAAATGGAAAAAATAGTCACCTGTGCATAGTTGCCATAGTTGAATTTCCACTAAAGAATCTGAAGAGTCTTTCATTTTTCAAAGCGATCATGGTCAGTCCCACCAGGATGTTTTACAGCACATTTGGGGTAAGGAGGGAGTGGGCAGGAGGTTGGGACAGGAGGCAGGGACAGGCTGACTTTTAAATAGAGGTCCCTGCTTCACACACTGTTACACTGGCATGCCACATTCTCGAAAGAAGTGGCCTTATCTTACTGCCGGGGAGGTAATTTCCCAGCGGGCACCAGCAAACTATCACATTAATAGAGCTGCGTATCGGCCCAGGCACACGCCACTATTGGCTGATTCGTACAATTACTAGTCAGGCAGGTCAATAATGATCTCCTCTCTCCATTCTGTGCCCGCCTCTGTTCTGATTTATCGCGCCTTCGTGTTTTCAGTGGAGGTCATTTGTTTCATCCCTGGAGTCATATGTAAATTTTATATTTTATGGGTCTCTTCTTTGTTTTGAGATTTGTTTAGGGAGATCAGAACTGCCCGATTTACTTGGATATACTAGTACAGTAGATTTAAACTATGGTCCGACAGCTACTCGGCCTATATACTGATACTGTGTGGTTGAATTAGCCAAGGAGCAAGGGATCTCAGGATAAAAAATGCTACTAATTTTTCAAATCTATAGAAAATATGATTTAACTGACGCTACCATTTTTAATTAGTCTGGCTGACCCGCCCTTGTTGTATTTTCACATGTCAACACTAGTTGCTATCTTAATTACAAGAAGAACAGCGAACACAGGTGAGCCCAAACAAAGGCCAGGTGAAGGGGGGTGGAGTCAGGTGAGGGGAGGGAGGTCAAATCACAAATCTGCCATCTACTGGTGAAATTATTATTTTTTTACTAAAACACAGTTAAGAGTTTTATATTTAGGGTTTTACTAAAATAAAGAGATAAAAAGACTGCCCAGTTTGGCCATTTTCAAAGTTTTAAATTTTACTTCCTGATTGGAAATCATGACATCACGGAATTCTACAACTGTTACCTAGCAACCATGTTGTACACAACTCCTCTAAAGTAACAGAAATTATTATTTGCCTGATAAATTAAAATAAAACACCTTTATGTTGTTGAAATAAAGCATCAGAAAAAAATAATTTCTTGTGTGACAATTGTGCTGAACTTTTGTACAGAATTCTCCCAATGTGACGTCATCAATATGGAAATCTCTAAAGATAGTAGAGAGGTAGACTCTCTACTTCCTGTAATTTTAAACATATTTTTCAACTTTTCTTCACAAATTGCTTCAAACTATATCCCACTAAATTAATTAGAAAATAGAGGATCCTCAAAACCGGTCATACGCACTTTAAATTAGATATATTTATAAACAGTGTGCTTAATCTCGTCTAATAAAACCTTCATTATCTTGGGCCTACTTTTTACAACTTGGAATGTTAATACAATTTTATAAAGCAATCACTTTGACTTTCACATATTACTTTGTCTATTTTACACAAAGATGACTATTGAGAACATATTTATATAACTGAGGAAAACCTTTGAGGGAATATTCAGCCCTGAAGTCGATCTCATGACTCTGCCTCCTACGTCAAGTCCAGAGAATGAGTTTTGGAATAAGTTTTTGTTTTTGTCTATGGATATGTCACTGCTCTATACAGTGTGACATTAAACAGCTCTATCTTACATTTATTCAATTACAGGTGGTTTTATTGCTCAAAAATACAGGCATTTTGACTGTGAGCAGGGTCGCCTCTCCACAGATCTGACTGTAGCTTGGTCTGGTTTGGTCTCCATGAAGATAGAAAGGTTTAATGCCATACTGTGAAACATTCCACACAAAGCAATAACATCTCCATGAAGAAAAACATTTGACGGACCCTCCAACAGAAAAGTTACACAATGTACTTTTATACTGAGTATTAATATATTTTGCCTTTTTTCTCTGTCACTGTACAGCTTTCTCTGTTGAGTTGACCTGTTTTGTTTATAAAACGCGCTAAAGGAAGTAGATTTGGATTTGAAAATACGCAGTTGATTTATGGAACACAGGCAAATCATAGAAGTACTGCATCATTTATAAAGTACTGCGTTAAGTGATCAAAACAGCCACACTGTCTTTCCTAAAAGCCCTAATTTGACTGTGTTGGCAAAATAAATGATGATGGTTATTGTAAATGTGAGAGTCTGTGATAAAACCCGTTCCCTGGTGTCTCAGCCCAGATGAAAGATGCAGTTTATTTATGAGACTAAAATAATAATAATAGTACATTTTTACTTATTTGATTCTCCATCATCAAGTATTACATTTAACCAGTGGAGGAAGGTAACCAAATACAAAAGTAAAAGTACAATAAGTACAAAGTTTAGATATCTGTACTTTACTTAGGTACATTTTACAGTGGATACTTTTTACTTTTACTTCATTACATTTGACAGCAGGTATGTGTACTTTCTCCACTATATTTCAGATCTGGACTGAAAATTAAAAAGTTCTTTTTTATGGTTTGAGATGTGTTTATTTTTTTTTAGTACATTTAATATGAGTCACTTAAAACCAGCTAAATTCTTTATCAAAATCACTAGATTTTATCCTTTAAAAATCTCTGCAAAATGCTTTCACTTTTTACTCTTTAAGTACATTTTTAAACAGGTACTTCAATACTTTTACTTAAGTACCAGTAGATTTTTTGATGTAATAAGTTTACTTTTACTGGAGTAACTTCTTGCACTTGTATCTGTGCTTTAACAAAATTGAAGTAGTTAGTAGTAAACATAAAAGCAAGAACAAAACTAAGCCTTGTTATTATACATATAGTCACAATTAGGAATTAGGAAAATGGCATTTTTTTCTCTTCAAACACAGCTAAATTATTACAAAACGGTCCGACTGTGTTATGTAACTGTTATGTATCCTGCAAGTAACTACTGAACAGCTTTGTATGAATTAAAGTTCAAACATTATGAGACGTCCTGGGGGTACATCAGTCAATGAAGAGTCCAATCAGGATATTGACTGAACCGATATCATGGAACCGATACCTGATCTGGCAAATAAAAAAGATGCACCATATTTTTTTAGGTCAATATAATATCACCCATACTTTTTATTTGCACTGGTGAGGTATTAGTGATATAACTATGACTCTTTATTGATACTAACATTCTAGACACTACTAAACTTACTTGTTTACTGTTACTGTTTTATTACTGCAAATACATTTTCTTTACTAAAAGATTTACTATACTGCTTTTTATTTTATTTTATTTTATTATACTTGCACAGTGTTATGTTGAATTTAAGTCTACTGTCTAATATTTTCTTTATTTATCTGAATGTTTGAGTGCCTATTTCTACTCTCTTGTGGTTCTTGAACTTGGCGTTGCAACTCTGGAATTTCCCCATTGTGGCACAAATAAAGGGTCTCTTAGCTTACGTTCTTAAATTTGATCATTTATCACAATATTTCCTGTAGCAAGACATTGCACATAAAAATTCAATTGTGATGGACCTGTATGTATCTGGATCTCTCAGCACTGACACTTGATGTATTGGAAAAACAGGGTTTTGCATTGGAGCAGAAGGAGGCCCATTTGCAAGGCAAACCTGGCTGCAAGGCCGACTCACTGCTGACTCCATGGGCCTGTATGTGGAGTTACCTGCCCCGGGGTCAGTCTATTGTGTGGTTGGTCAGCAGAATCAGTCAGAGGAGAGCTAATGCTGCGGGCGTCTGACACACAACCATCTCCCCCTGTGCTCCTCTAGGCCACAACATGGTCTGAGTAACTGCTGACATCACAGGAGAAACATTTAAAGCCTACGAGTCAAACAGAAGTCTTTTGGAGCGCGTTAACAGATAAAGACTACCAATCGTGTAAGGTAACGAAGTACAAAAGTAAAAGTACATTTCTCAAGTACAATTTCAGGCACCTGTACATTACGTGCACTGTGTAACCTTTCTGGTGGAAAGTCCATCACTAGCTTCTCATGGAGATGTTGCCTGGAATGTTACGCAGTATGGCATTGCACTTATTTAGAGAACGAGATACTTTACTGACCCCAAGGGATGCCTATGGAGACAGCAGGTAATGTCATAGGGCAAAGATGGATACATTTAATGCCATACTGGGACATACCAGACAAAGCAACAACATCTCCATGGAGACAAGCAGATGGCGGACCCTCCACCAGAGAAGTTGCGCGCACAAGTGCACCTTTAAGTCAGTTTTTAAACAGGTACTTCAATACTTTTACTTAAGTAGATTTTTTTCAAGTGATACTTTTTTTTGAGTAACTTTTTACCCCTGTATCTGTACTTTTATTTGAGTAACAAAACTGAGTACTTGATCCACCACTGCCTAGAAGTCAAACAGAAGTCTTATGGAGCGAGCTAACAGATAACACACAAGCTCATGTATGCAGAGGCTCCAGCTCGTCTCCCAGCCCCTGTCATCTCAGCCACACTGTTTGTTCTGTAAATAGCTTTAGATACACCCAGAAAGAGGAAAACCAGGAAACACCAGTAAAGCCAGCAGTACTCTACAGCATTCTGCCCTAAAACTGCCACCACACCACGATTGTTTGCCCCATACAATAAATGACACAGTGGAATTATCCTGAAGTCCCTTTGTGAGCGTACTGTACAATGAGTAACTTCTACCAACCACAAATGTAGGCTAATAATGCTAGTGAGTGCAAATATTTGATCTAGGTTAACAAAGGCAATGGAATAAAATGACAAAGCTTAATCTCGTGTTTAAAATGGGTGTACCCGTGTTTTAAAAGGTCCTACATTATGCAAAATTTACCCTTTTTAACTTTTAATCATGTTAGAATGTGGTCAAAGTTGTGTTTTGTTTCATTCACACGTTTAATGGGGTAGTTTTCAAGTTAACAGCTACTGCTACTGCTGAGAGCTGTTTGCGTCTAATTATAAAGGGTATTTATCCTCCGCAAACCAGGAAGTAAGGCTGAGTCACTGTTAGAATGCTAATATTTGTTAGCATTACTGTGAAGGCAAAACTCGTTGTGAAAAACGCAAAATAAACTCATCGTAATTAATTATTAGGAAGCTAAGAATGTGTCAGGAATAACTTTGGACTGCTGCAAACAGTTTATTATGAACTAGTTCTGGTTTTCACATTTTTAATACAGTCTCAGCATTGGCATAAAACACTCTATGATGCACTAATCCATCTTTTTTAGTTCCGATACCAATTCTGATACTAGTTTTAACTATCGATATCAACCGATAACCAGGACAGAGACTGAAAACAGCTTTTATTTCCTTCAAATAAAAATAAAATAAAACAAACCTGATCCAAATGTGTTATGCAGCTGTTATTTATCTCTCTAACTCTAACTAGAGAACAAATGTATAAATAAAACATTATGAGAATTTCTGGACCAACTACGCCCAGTAATTAGTCTTATTACATCAGTTTCACACGTTTAATGTGGCAGGATATAGACTGTACCGATATTTGCAAGCCGATATCTGATCCAGCTAATTTTTCATCTTTGGAGCAGATATCCAATACCAGTATCAGAGCGTGCATTATTTTGTGCGTTATTTGTGTCAATATTACTGTATTACTACACTATACACTATACTACATTTATTGTAACCAAAGTGATATGCGTTCAGCCATCTCATAGCCTATGTTTTCCTGTAACCAATAGCGACTCAGGCTCATCAGAACAGCCAAACGACCAATCGCTTCCCTGGAGACGCTCCACAGACATAATGAGATCAAGAATCAATCAGAGCATCAAACAGTGATCACTCATTCAGATACTGGGCATTGTTGGCTACAGTACGGCTCCTTTATCTGCTGCCTGTGTTCAATATAAAAAAAACAGCAGAGGATTTAGGCCTGTCATGATAAAAAAATTAGAAGTGCAATATATTGCTGTGAAGTAAATATATAGGTGATAAGCGATAATACTGAAACCAAACCATAAAGCGTAATTATCCCCCAAAAAGCATTCTAAAATTTGTAAAAAATACTATAACAGAATCCAGCACTTGAGTAGTTAGTTTGTATGTATAATGAGTCATAGAAGTTCATAGAAGTTCATAATTCAAACCTTGACAGCTTGAAAGTGCACTGTGTAACTTTTCTGGTGGAGGGATCGTCACCTGCAGGTTTCTATGGGTATGTCATTGCTCTGCCTGGAATGTTCCACAATATGACAATTATTAAATTACAGGCGGTTTTATAGCTCAAAAATACCTAGAAAAACAGAAATTCTGACTGTGAGCGGGGTCGCCTCTCCACAGATCTGATTTGTTACTTGGTCTGGTTTGTTCTCCATGAGGATAGAAAAGGTTTAATGCCATACTGTAAAGACAAAGCAATAGCATTTCCACGGAGAAAAGCATTTAAAAGACCCTCCACCAGAAAAGTTACACAATGCACCTTTAAATCTCATTGAACTACCTAAAAGTAACCAAAACTTTCCCCCACAATAACTATTGATCCCCAAAAAGCTTTCATATATAACGATAAGTCTATGTAGTATCTACCATGCCAGACCTACCATTCAATATAAGAAAAGCAGTGTGAGGATAGGCAATGACACAAACGCGGGGGGTTTTGAGCTGGCATCTGGCCGGGCTGCCATTTTTCCACTTTGCGAGTTTTCTTCGGAGGAAATTGAAACATTTCATCTTGGAGAAACAGGTGCAATAAAAGTGAGATTGCTGTCCAACGTCTTCTAAAAGTGAAGGCGATTGAAAACCAGGGGAAGCCCAGGCAGCTGCCAGCCCCTACGCTACGAATGACTGCTCCAGAGAAGGTTAAAGTAAAATTAGGATTGGAAATGTCCATTATATTAACATTTAGGTGTGGTTAAATATTTAGTGACAAACATATTAAAAAGGGCCCATATTATGATGTTTTCTGATCTATGTTATAATGTTTCCTCATCACAAACATACCTGGAGTTTTGTTTTCATTCACAGTCACACGTTTAATACACAAATCCTGCAGGTTGAGTTGTTCTCTTAAACAGAAAACACCACCTTCTGATGTCATGTGGTAATACAGGAAGTGCTCCACTGTGTTTTTAAACTCCATATACCTTCATTTGGATAAGTTCAACCCTGGAATTACCAATCTCAACTAAACAAACACAGGTAAAACATAGCTGTTAACTTGAAAACTGCCACTTCATGACATCACAAGGTGGAACAGAGCATTTTGAGCTTTGGAGATGTAGACTTAATTACATCTTGGCATGTACAGTCTTCTTACAACAATGCATGGACAACATTTGCTGCATATTTTTCTGTCTGCCTCTAAGTGGGACATACGCAGTCTAGCCTGCCAATGTCCCTGTATTAGCTGTAAGATATTGTCACCTCCTTCTCGTACATTTGATCCTGACTCCTTTTTGTTGTGCCCTTGGCCTTGTGAAATCTATCCAGCCTCAAGTCACTACATAACTGTGGGTTTGAGTTGCTAGTCAAAACACCACTCATACAGAGCGATAAATACAGGTACGAATGAGCATTAGCTGTAATAATGACCCAAAAACAATGTACTTTGATAAGGTCTTAAAGGGCCCATATTTTTTTCTGATCTGTTCTAATGTTGTTTCCTCATCAAAAACATACCTGCAGTTGTGTTTTGTTTCATTCACACATTTTTAACACACAAATCCTGCATATTTAGAGTTCTTCTCTCAAAACACTATGTTCCGCCTTGTGATGTCATATAATAATACAGGAAGTGCTCCACTATGTTTTTAAACTCCATACATTTTCACAAGAATCATTTGGATAATTTCAGACCTGGAATTGCCAATCTCTACTAAACAAAAGGTAAAAAGGTAGCAGTTAACTTGAAAACTACCACTTCATGACATCACAAGGTGGAACAGAGCATTTTTAGCTTTGGAGATGACAGCCTAATAATGCAGGATTATGAAATGAAACAAAACACAACTCCAGGTATATTTTGATGAGATCAGATCAGACTTCTGAAGCTATCCACATGCAATGGCTTGTGTTTCAAAGCTGGTAATTACGATACTTGATAGCTGGTTTATGCTAGTTACCGTAGCATAGCATAGTTTATTTCCTTCTCCGAACATGGAGCAGAGTCCTGTATTTTGGAGTGATGGGACAGTGAGAAGGGAGATTGTGTTCATGAGGGCGACTTGGGTGTGGTGGTGGTGTAGGTGGAAAAGTGGGCTAACAGGTCTGACATCCAGCTCACCGTATATTCTTCAGTGCATTCTGTTTTCCCAACTCTGTCGTAACATATGCTACGAACCAACTTGTAACCTGTAACTGTAGCCCCTGGGTTCAGCAGTGGTGGATGAAGTACTCAGTTTTGTTACGCAAATAAAAGTGCTGATACAGGGGCAAAAAAATTAAAAAAAATATTCAAGTAAAAGTATCATGTGAAAAAATCTACTTAAGTAAAACTATTGAAGTACCTGTTTGAAAATCTACTTTAAGAGTAAGTATGTTAGTATTAAGTATTTTGAAGAGAGTTTTTGAAAAATTAAAGGATGAAATGTAGTGATTTTGATAAAGAATTTAGTTGATTTTAAGTGATTCATTTCTTGAACTTTCAACCTGTTTTTGTGTTACTGGTTTCCTTGAAGTTGGGATGTTTTAATGTGGAACTAGTAGAAACATATAGTTGTATAGTAGTAGTAGTAGTAGTAGTAGCAGCAGCAACAGTAGTAGTAGTAATAGAAACAACTGTAATAGTAGTAGTAGTCGTAGTATTAGTATTAGTAGCAGTAGTGGTAGTAGCAATAGCAATAGTAGCAATAGTAGCAGTAGTAGTAATAGTACCACTGATTTAGATTAAAATAAAGCAAGACAATCCAACTAACCCTTTTTTAAAGCCACATAAGTCACTTGAGTCACCCTCTACAGCTCAAATCTTGTCGTATTACAACTAAAATAACAAAACACACAATAAATATTGAGTCCCACGATACAGTATATTGTTCCATCTTTCATATACTGAACAATAATTACTAAGTAGTAATAGTAGTTGTATAGTAATAGTAGTAGCAGCAGCAGCAGTAGTGGTAGTAGTAGCAGTAGTGGTAGTTGTAGCAACAGCAGTAGTAGTAGCAGTAGCAGTAGTATTATATACATACATAATATACACACTATACTAACACATGTTAATAAATAAACATAAATAAAAAAAGTAGTAGTAGTAGTAGCAGAAGTGGTAGTAGCCGCAGTAGCATCAATTGTAGTAGTAGTAGCAAAAGTTTTAGGAGTAATAGTATCAATTGTAGTAGTTATAGTAGTAGTAGCAAGGTGCACTATGTAACTTCTCTGGTGGGGGGCATTATGACATAACATAATAATAACAATACATAGTTATATTGTCCTGTAACAATCACACATAGTAGTGGTGGTGGTTGCAAAATGTACTCTCTACTTCAGCTCATTTTTAAAAGTGATATTTCCGAATGCTTAAATGTCACTTTAAATGTCAAACATAATTTTAACATAGTGCCGTGTCACCCGCTGCCTTCTCCCATTTTAATAACAGGAATAAACAGTAAATGTGATAACCTTCAACACCTGATAACAGACCATTCGGAGTGGAGCTATTGTCAAAGTCAATTCTGATTCACTGAACTACTCTTAATGGTCTTATATTATGTAAAATTGACTCTTGCGAGCTTTAAGTCATGTTTTAATGCTGTTAGCTCATCAAAAACATACCTAGAGTTGTGTTTTGTTTCTCTCACATATTTTTGAGTAATTAGGCTCTACATCTCCAAAGCTCCAGATGCTCTGTTCCACCTTGTGATGTCATCAAGCGGTAGTTTTTAAGCCACAACAGCTACCTTTTACCTCTAGTTCAGCAGATATGCAATTCCAAGGTTGAGATGATCCAAATGATTATAGTGAAGAGTGTTTTCAGTTTGAGAGAAGCTCCAGGTATGTTTGTGAAGAGGAAACAACATTATAACACAGATCAGAAACAGCGTAATATGGGCCCTTTAAAGGTACATTTTATAAATAGTCTGTCTCTGTGGACAGTTTTTAGTTTGGTCGGTGGAAAACCTGTCGACCTTTAGGCTCTAATGCAGCAGCTGATTTGAACAGGCCAGGTTTAATCAGGAAGGTGTGTTTCCACGGTGAGGCGTCGTGGCAACCAATTTGTCATAAATCGGGCCTTGTCAAGAGAGCGAAAGAGGCGATTCCTTTCTAACATCCTCCATGATCTATATTACAGATCATGATAAGGATTATGTCAATAGCCAACACAATAAATTCAGATTTGAGTGTCATATATATATAGTTGGGACGTAACAATAACTGAAATATTGTGAGAACGTATCGTCAAAAGTCTCAAAATAATATCGTGTGCCATCACAATAAATCGAATTACAAGTTTCTCTGCTTAGATTCATTGTGCAGCAACAGCTAAAAAAACAGAGAGAACTACATAGACCATGATCCTTTGCTCTGTTCCAGTCCAATCTACATGATGAAATAACTGTTATTAAGCAGTTTTAAATCTTAATTATTTTGATTATGATAGAAAAGTAGAGAATTCCAAGTTTTGTTAGTGTCCACAATAACTTGCAATAAATATTGTACCGTGAAATGCATATCGTCAAAATGTTGTATTGAGAGATTTGGATATTGTTATAAATATAATATATGTGTTGTTTAAAATTATATCAGGTTAACCAAAACTGAACCAGGAGAACATAAGGAGCCCACTAAGACTTTGACAGAAATCTAAACTCCAAACTTCAAATTTAATCTTTTGGTGAATGCTTTATCCAACAGAACCAAAACTCAAAATCAAGGCTATAGTAACTAAATGTTTCTTCATTAATCAGACCACATTGCAGTGGTGAATGAAGTAATCTATTTTGTTACTTAAGTAAAAGTACAGATACAGGGGCAAAAGATTACTCAAGTAAAAGTATCACATGGGAAAATCTACTTAAGTAAAACTATTGACGTACCTGTTTAAAAATGTATTTTACAGAGATTTTTTGAACAAGTAATCATCAAATGTAGTGATTTTGATAAAGAATTTAGCTGATTTTAAGTGATTCCATTGCTTTCTTAATTTTTCTTTCCGTTTTTGTGTTTTTTTTTGTTTATTTGGTTTGATCGAAGTTGGGATGGAAACTCAAATTAAATGTGCTAAAAAATAGTCTCCGCTTTTTCAGCAGGTTTCAAACCATAAAGAAAAGTACTTTTTACTTTTCAGTCCAGATCTAAAATGTAGTAGAGTATACATGCTCTCAAATGTAGCAAAGTAAAGGTAAAAAGTATTCACTGTAATAACTAAAAATTGTACTTGTGTGTTGTACATTTACTTCTGTTCTTCGTTGCCTTCTACCACTGCACATTTGTAATCTTTGGCATGTTTTAGTTATCATGCCATCAAACTGCTATTACACAAATAAATACACCAATAAAAACACAAGTAACATTCCAGGAAGACATTATTTATGACCAAGGATGTGTAACCCACACTGATACTAGGTACTAAGGTTTAAGTCAAGCTCAAACCTAAACTAACCAAAACCATAACTGAGTAATTAGCTGTATATTGTACTGATAGTGAATGGTAGACTTGAGTTTGGACCAGATACGACCACTGATCACTGGTGACTCAAGTTATAGTGAAATATTAGCCTATAAGCAATTAAATAAGACTTCACACCTAATCTTTGTAATAAGATCATCTATATTTCTATTAGTGTGGTCACGATACTAACATTTCAAACTTGACTGTCATACTAAGAAATAAACTCGATCCTCAACACCAGTTTTGATACCACGATAATAAAAAAACTTATATCTGTGTAATCCCTCAGTGGTCCAGGTAGGTTCCATAGTGGTCCATGAGTTTATACTACATCAGCTCAAGATCATTCTAAAACTATTCAGGAAAACATAATTTGTGTCCTGTGAATATGACTCATTTAGTATTGATACTTGCTCAAATGAGTATCTAGTTTCGATACAAGGTTTAGTATCTGATTTCCGATACTTCTGACAACCCTAATTTTCTATAAAGTTTTTTTTTCTTCAGTTATCATCAAACATTTCCACTACCTCCCACACCTCCAAACTCCCCTCTCCCTGTTGCTCTTATTCGCCTCATGGGCCCTTCCACAGAGCGTGACCAAGTAAACACAGGGACTCAGAGGAGAGCAGGTTAAATTAGCAAGGGAGTAGTTAATGATACATTTACTACACTATTATGAGCGTAGGGCAAACACTGAATCACTAACTACCCCAAACCAAGGGCCCCCTTTAAATAGTCTGTTATTGTAGAGAAATTATAGCCTGGTGAAGTTAAACCAGGTGAGTTACATTTTAACATCTTCCATTTAAAAATCAACTCTGCGTATTAGAGTTTGAGGGAAGGCTTTTCCATTGATGCTTTGGAAAATACTAAGGGCTATTGTGCATACTATGAATAATAATAATAATACTTAGAAAAGATAATATTTGATTTGTGTTAGTACATTCAAATATACCAATATCGATATCGGTGCATTCCTAATTCAAATTTAAAGGTCAGATATTACACAAAATTGACTCTTGTGAGCTTTAAGCCATGTTTTAACGTTACCTCTTCAAACGTTGTGTTTTGCTTCATTCACACATGTTTGAGTAACTCTTTATTAGTCTGTCTATATCTCCAAAGTTCAAAATGCTCTGTTTCACTTTGTGATGTCATGTAGTGGTAGTTTTCAAGTTAACTGCTACTTTTTACCTTTTATTCAGTAGAAGAGATCTTCAATTCTAGGGCTGAAATTATCCAAATGATTCTAGTGAAGGTGTATGGAGTTAAAAACACAGTGGAGCACTTCCTGTATTACCACATGACATTACAAGGTTGAACAAAGTGTTTTCAATTTGAGAGAAGAACTCAGCCTAAATATGCAGGGTTTGTGTGTTAAACATGTGCGAATGAAACAAAACACAACTCTGCGTATGTTTGTGATGAGGAAACAAGATTATAACATAGATCAGAAAATAGCGTAATAAGGGCCCTTGATTCCTGTTATTAACTTATTAACCTAAAATTTGTTAATAGTTATTAACTATAACTTTGCAACTACCTCATTTCAAACCATACATCAACTGTCAAACAAAGGTACACGCATTTACTTAAACTGTTCATTGTGCCTTCTCATGACACTACCACAATATAAACACACCACGCTGGTCCATCATGTTTACATCCTGTTCCTGCTCCAAACAAAGAATATTTGCATGTGCTTTTAATGCCTTGTTGGCCTGAATATGATACTTACCTCCCTGTTTAAAGGCCCGTATTACACTACTTTCTGATCTATGTTATAATGTCGTTTCCTCGTCATACCTGGAGTTGTGTTTTGTTTCATTCGCACATGTTTAAACACACAAACCCTGCATATTTAAACTGAGTTCTTCTCTCAAACGAAAACACTGTTCTACCTTGTGATATCGTGTGATAATACACAAAGTGCCCCACTGTGTTTTTAAACTCCACACACCTTCACTAGAATCATCTGAAAAACTTCAGCCCTGGAATTGTCCATCTCTAGTGAACAAAAACGTAGCTGTTAACTTAAAAACTACCGCTTCATGACATCACAAAGTGGAAAAGAGCATTTTGAGCTTTGGAGATGTAGATAAACTAATAATACAGCATTACTCAAACATGTGTGTGTGAATGATACAAAACACAACTCTGGGTATGTTTTTGATGAGTAACAACATTATAATATGACTAAAAGTTCACAAGAGTCAATTTTGCTTAAAATAGGACCTTTGAGAGCTGAATTCAGTGGTAGCCTGCCACAAATGCATCTCTTATTCCTATATGCTGTACTATTTCAAACAGGCTCTACGTTCAATATTAGAGTAGGCTATGTTGTATGTGCAAACAAAACCTCAAGGCCACAGACAGATATAGACAGTGGGAATTAGTTGACTTATTCCAGACCATTCCTGTGCTTCATCCCAACATAAACAGCAGACTGACAGACAGGTCATCACTCATTAACCCGAGAAGCTCATTAATTATACCTTTTTATTTTTTTTTAATCTGGTTTCCATCTTGTTTGATGTGTTTACAGGAAGAGAGGAAAGGATCAAGGAAATACGGGATCCATTGCGGGTAACTGGCAGCGCCCAAGTGTCACTGTTCATATGGTGCTATAAATGACACGCTAGATAGAAGTAGTAATAAAAGTAATAGTTCACTTATTTTTTATTTGTAAGTGTTCTCAATTTAAAAAAAAAAAAAAAAAAAAAAAAAAACTTCCAAAAACTACAACAAACTATAACCGTGTTTATTTTGCCTACTTTATTTATATTTCCAAACGCCTCAGTAAAAATCATTAAATTGACAAATGAAAGTTTACAGCAACAGGTGCATTTTCAACTCCACTGTTTACAGCCAACATACTAGAAAAGTCCGAGCCCAAACAACACAAGAATTTCTAAAACTTTAAGATACACCAGGGAGTACGTTATCACCTTTCTTTGCACTGCTCAAGTTGTGCCATATGGCGAATACGCGAATCCACCTGTTACGCTTTACGCAGCAACGCCATAGTTTTACGCACGCCTTTATGCTAACTAAAACTGATCATTGCGATTAAACCATGTTATTAAGTTTTTAACATAATATTACATTGGATTAACACGGTATTTAGACTTACCTGTTGAGCTAAGCGAAGGTGTGGTTCTTCGCCCTAGGTATCAAAAATGCACGGATAACTTCTGTGGTCATTTAACTTGTCTTCCGGTCCCTCAAAAGTAGAAATTACCGAAGCGCATTGAAGAAACAACGTCCGTTTAGCGGTTTCTAGCGATGTTCTCGCGTTTGTCCCAGTTTTGGTGACTCGCAGAGAAGAGTAACCCCGCCGTGTTTTCGCAGTCCCATGTCTCCTGTTCGTACCGCGGTCTGCTGATGCTTACTTCGCCTGGGAAACTACTGGACCACGTCAACGCGCCGAGGCTTCCGGCGCACGTTTCCGGTTTGACCTTTCAAAATAAAGCACTCAAGGGAAGAGGAAACTTTATGTTTTTTTGTACTTTGTTTTTCATAGTGGTTGAACGTAATGAAGTAAAAGTATTATAGTAGCCTTCTGTATTTAAGTATACATTTTAGGTATATGTACCTTACGTTGATTTTACAGTGGATGCTTTTTACTTTTACTTTACTACATTTGACAGCAGGTATGTGTACTTTCTTTCTACTCCACTACATTTTTGAATTGGACTGAAAAATAAAAGTATTTTTTATGATTGTCTGAAACCAGCTGAAAAGGCAAACAAACAAAATATAGAAGCAAAAACAGCTAGGAAATTCACTACTTTTGAACCTTTATTACATCTCATATTTGTGTGATACTTTTTACTCTTTAAGTACATTTTTTTAAACAGATACTTTAATATTTTTACTTATGTTTTACTTATTCATCTGATTGAATGAATTGCCATGCTGATATCATTATAATTTGGATTGTTTGTTTAGCATGTATTTGTTTTGTTGCTGTGAACATTAAACTGCCATGGGAGAGTGGAGAAATATGGACCATTCTTTTTAGGTGTGTCGATTTTTATCTGTACTTTTTATTAACTTTACTTTTTCTGTACTTTTTATTAACACAACAGCAAGTAGTGTGGGTCCACAAAGATGATTAGTACCTAGGGCTCAGAATTTGGAGTGTTTACTTGTCCCTGTCAAATAAATAAATAAAAAATACCATCGCAGATCATCTTTAAAGGTCCTATATTACGCTATGTTCTTCTTCTTTTTTTAAATAATTTTATTTCCTCATTAAAACATACCAGGAGTTGTTTCATTTGTACAAGTTTAACACATAAACCCTGCATATTTATGCTGAGTTCTTCTGTCAAATTGAAAAGACTCTGTTCCACCTTGTGATGTCATGTGGTAATACAGAAGTGCTCCACTGTGTTTTTAAACTCCACACATCTTCACTAGAATCATTTGGATAATTTCAGCCCTGGAATTGGAATCTCTTCTGAGCAAAAGACAAAAGGTAATCCTTTATTATTAGTCTGTCTACATCTCCAAAGCTCAAAATGCTCTGTTCCGCCTTGTGAAGTCATGAAGTGGTAGTTTTTTGTTTTTTTTAAATCTTTTGTTCAGTAGAGATTGGCAATTCCAGGGCTGAAATTATCAAAATGATTCTAGTGAAGGTGCATGGAGTTTAAAAACACAGTGGAGCACTTCCTGTATTACCACAAGGTGAAATAGAATGTGAGATAAGAACTGATCCTAAATATGAAGAGTTTGTGTGTTAAACATGTGTGAATAAACCAAAACATAAGTCCACAACACTCCCTGAATCCTTGAGGTTTGTATGAGCAGGTTAAACAGGACCAGACGGTGCGTAAATCCATAGCAGCCATATTTGATTTTCATGTGTGTGGGCTTGAATACAAGCACATTTCCTCGACAGCATGACTTCTGATGTTGAAAAATAAAAAAATAAGAGAAATACAAACACTTGGGCTGTTTTATATTTTGGATGCAGCCAACTGGATAGTGGGAAGGCTCTAGACATGACATCGGTGTGACAAGCGAAATGCAAAGTACACTACTTTGCATTTCGCTTGTTGCATTCAAAATATAGCCACATAAAATCAATTCATATTTTGCTTTTGAATACAGAATACAGAATTTCCTTTGCCCTTCAAGAACATGAATATTTAATGCCCAAGTCTTATAGGTTCTTTGATATATGTTACTCCCATGACAAAAGAAGTATTGTAAATAATATTTAATTTTTGGAGCTAAAGGTGCACTCATTTTTCTAGGTTCAAGTTACAGGTCAGATCTGTGGAGAGAAGACACTGCTCAGAGTTTTTCTAAGGTATTTCTGAGCAATAAAAAACACCTGTAATTAACTTAATACAAGATAGACAACTTAAATACCATACTGTGGAGTATTCCAGACAAAGCAATAACTTCAGGGAGACAAGAAGATGGCCCCATCAGAAAAAAAAAAAAAATTTAAAGGTCCTAAATTACACAAAACTGACTCTTATGAACTTTAAGCCATGTCATAATGCTATTAAAACATACCTGGAGTTGTGTTTTGATTCATTCACACATGTTTGCGTAATCCCTATTAGTCTGTCCAAATCTTCAAATCTCCAAATCCTCTGTTTCACCTTGTGACATCATGAAGTAGTAGTTTTCAAGTTAACATCTACATTTTACCTTTAGTTCAGTTGAGATGGACAATTCCAGGGCTAAAGACATCCAAATGGTTCTACTGAAGATGTATAGAGCATTTATTGTATAACCACATGACATCAGAAGGTGGAACAGAGTGTTTTCTGTTTGAGAGAATAACTTAAATATGCAAACATGTGTGAATGAAACAAAACACAATACCAGGTATGTTTGCACCGAGGAAACAACATTATAATACAGATACAAGAAAATAGTGTAAGATGGTCCCTTTAAGTGCCCATTGGCTTTCAAAGCACCACTGGCGCTGCATGGGTCAGTAATAATCTTCTAACAGCTTCACCCATGGAGTCATCTGGAGATTAGGAAACACACTAACTTCTTAACATCTGACCCCTTTTTCACAGTATAACGTCAGGAAATTATGTGGCTCTTTATCTTGGGTGTGCATGACTGACCGTAATCATCTTCTGCTTTGTGACTTTGTTAGCTGGCCCATACCAAACACAAGGGACTCTAATCTGTGGACAAATACAACTCAATGTAGTCTTTGTTGGACCCAGTGCAATGGTGACGCACCTGTCCACAGATATGGACTTTGGTATGTGTATGTGAGCACCAAGGTTTGCTCCAGAAATCACATCTGTATAAGCAGTTATAAGAGAAAGTAATGGGTAATAGTAATTACCTCTGCAAAGGCACTGATGTTAAAGGTTCATTGTGTAACTTTTCAGGTAGAGGGTGGGTCAAATGCTTTTCTCTGTGGAGATGCCATTGCTTTGTCTGGATTGTTTCACAGTACGTTACAGTACAGTATAATTTTGATTATTAAATAACATCTTCCTTATCTCTCTTATGACAAACGTTTTTGAAAAATCCACCATCTATCAAACCAGGAAGCCTTTGGAGAAAACAGAAAAGTATAGGAGCGAAAAGGAGGTGTGAGGCATTTTAAAGTCTTCAGTTGTAGACTTTGTGAGATGGGATTTGACTCTCCGCTCAAACAAAGGCCAGCTCTAATCGCCTCATAAATTCAGGGCTTTATCTTTGAGTTGGATGAAATTGGGCTGATTTCTCTGAGCAAATACCACATATTTGATATCGAGCTTTTAGCTAGTCAAACACAGCCTATTCAAACAACTGGAGCAGCAGTGTTTTCCTTAGCTGATATGCAAAGTGCTTCATAATTCAGGATAAAAGGTGTTAATGAGTGCGTTATGACAGGAAACATATGTACATGATAGATAGAATTAAAATTATAATTACCAGCCAAAGTACCAATCAGTACCAGTATAATTAGTAGTCTAAGTACCACAGTAAGTACCACTGGAACTAATATTTAACTACTATCTGTCCACTAACTACCACCATAAGTAGAAAGTCCTAGACCCTATTTTAAAGTGCTACCATAATGGATATTTTGCATCTGATGTCCTCAATATTCTCTGGGGGTGTGACGCTAACTGAAGGCATTACTCTGTTTGAGGCTTGTTAGACTATAATCTGAGTTTTATTTTAATATAATTCGACCAAAAAGAACTGATTTAGTTGGAACAGGTGAGCTGATTTGGGCTGTTAAACTAAACAAGTCCCTCTCAAATAACATTACAGTCACAAGCAGTTTCTGGCTTCAGGTTTGGAGTAGGCTAATTACTTCTTGATTGGTGTAAAACAACAAGGTGTTATCCCACCAAATTATTTTGATCACTGCAATATCTTTTGATGTACTTCAAACTGCACATGAAAAGCCGAAAATGACGATGAGGGGAGGAGCCTGGATGATTCTAAATGCCAATGACAAAGCTGGAGCTATTCTAGTCTAAGTAAACACATGAACCATACTTCTTCTGTCATATTCACACACACACACACACGGGTGCTCTGTGTGACCTGGGAGACCTCCTGTTCTGCAAACACTCCATTGTAATTATATGGCAGTGGCTGAAGCAGGTGGAATGTACCAGCCCATGTTGTCATAGGGCCTGTAGAGAGGAGACAGCAGTGCAGAGAGCCAACAGACATGAGCTCACTGGCATTACAATGAGAGGGGGCGTGGCCACAGCGTCCGCGGGGTGGACCTGGTGTTGCCTTGGTGACTGCACATGCACACACGACAGATAGGGTTAGAGTGACACCACTGGGAAGTTGATATATATCGTTATTATAATATATTGTGATGTGTGAGCTACTGTGTCCAAATAATTTCCCTTGTGGGTCAATAAAGTTCATAAAGTCTGAGTCTCGTAGCCTGTTATAATCGTTGTTATTGTTTTAAAGGCACAGTATGTCACCGGATTATTGCTTTGCCAGGAATGTTCCACAGTATGGAATTACAGTTGTTTTAAAAATACCTTAAAAACATGCATTCTTATACTGGTGGCATTGTTGTTTGTATCCCAAGAGAGGGATGGATTTAATGCCATAGAGTGGGACATTTCAGGCAAACCAATAACATCTCCACGGAAAAGTTACAATGCTTATTTTCAAGTGTTTAATCATTTTATATTGTCTCTAGCTCATTGGTCTCTGTCCTTTTGGTCAAATTTGTTGTTTTTAAAGTGCTTTACAAGTAAACGTGAATTTGATAAGTTTAAGTTTTGTTTCATCCACGGATGTTTGAATAACTCTTTCTTATTAGTACGTCTATATTTTCTTCAGTAAAGATTGGCAATCCAGGTCTGAAATTATCCAAATGATTATAGTGAAGGTGTATGGTGTTTCGAAACACAGTGGAGCACTTCCTGTATTTCACCTTGGCATCACAAGGTGGAATAGAGTTTTGTTTGAGAGAAGAACTTGCTTTTGAATATGCAGGGTCAACACTATAACATAGAATAAAAACAGTGAAATATGGGTCCTTGAAATATTGTGTATAGTTTATTTATGGTAGAAAACACTCTGACCTCTTTGTGTATATTGTGGTTCACCTGGCGTGGGTCACTGTACAGGTGCACTCTACACGTCTGGTCTAATTATGATGACATTGTGGGTGAGTGTTGGAGAAATATTCAGCGAGCTTGGCTGGCGTTCGCTATTGTACACAGAGAGGCAATTACCAGCCTATCAAATAATTTTACAGCTCTGCTCTGCTCTGCGTGCCTCTCTCAGCCATTAGTTAAACTTGGAAACCATAAATTAGAGCTGTTTCCCATCATGCACTGCAATGTATGTGGTGATACAAGTTAAAGGTCCTATATTATGCAAAAAAATGAGCTTTGAGTGATGTTAGAACGTTATTACTTTATCAAAAATATACACGGAGTTGTGTTTTGTTTCATTCACACATTTGAGTAACCCTTTATTATTATTATTATTATGTCTATATCTCCAAAGCTCAAAATGCTCTGTTCCACCTTGTAATGTCATGAAGTGGTAGTTTTCAAGCTACCTTTTAGCTTTAGTTCAGTAGAGATTGGCAATTTCCATAACTGAAATCATCCAAATGATTATAGTGAAGGTGTATGGAGTTTAAAAACATATTGGAGCACTTCCTGTATTATTGCTTGACATCACAAGGTGGAACAGAGAGTTTTTAGTTTAAGAGAAGAATTCAGCCTAAACATGCAGGATTTATTCATCACGTGTTAAACATGTGTGAATGAATCAAAACACAACTCCAGGCCCGTTTGTAATGAGGAAACAACATTATAACATAGATCAGAAAACAGCGTAACATGGGCCCTTTAAGAGTGACAATTAAAACATATCTTAAATATTCTGATTGCTTTTCTATACCATGAAAAGCACTAAATAAATCTAAAATGAGAAATGAAATTGAAATGTCTGTGGTAACCTGCAAAATTACATGAAAAGCTATCACGCATTGCACTTAGGCCAAAAGTGAACCATTTTATTACTTTAAAATGCTCCATACAAACAATGCATACACACTAGATTCATATTGCTTCAGACATGAATTTTCTTTTTCTGCTCGACTCCCAGTTAAACAACTCTGTAACAAAATGTAAGTACAACAATTATGAAAATATAACTCTCTAAACAGGTAAAGTCAGCTCTGACAATACAAAGGATACGATAGAAACATTCAACTATGACCTGCAAACATTTAAGTTATGAAAAGTCATTCAAGTTACGGAAACATACAATAATACTGGCTTCCATATGGTCACATTCAAATTATACTCTTAAAACTGGCATTCCGATATTATAGAAGAAGGACTCTTTAAATACTTGTTAGCAAAGATAGCACATTTCTCTATCATCAACAGAATCACAGTTAAACACTAACAATTTGGTAACAATATCTTTACAGTACAAGCCTCAAAAACAAATACTCTCGACTTTGGCAATTACAAGAGAAACTTTTTTTTTTCAAACTGACAAAAAAATGAAATATTTTAAAGCTTAGTGCTGCTACCCAGTTTGACACTACCCAAGGGCCGTAATTTTGTAAACTAGTAAACATACAAAAGGTGGACTAGCCCTTTAAAAGTATACGAAAAATGTGAAAACGGTGCCATGTGGTTTTTTAATCATGCCTGGCGTTTTATCTAGGGATGCACCGATACGATACTGTTTTTGATATTGTGACGATCCAGGAGAATTTGCAGTATCGGGAATTGGTTCCTTGATATCGGTTCAGTTGATATCCTGGTTACACTCTTTACTAACTGATACACTGTGTAACTTTTTGGGTGGAGGGTCCGGAGATATTGTTGCCTTTCCTGGAATTTTTCACAGTATGATATTAAACTTATCTATTTCCATGGAGACGAGCACCATGCCAGTTTACAGGTCCGATTTGTGGAGAGGTGGGCCCGCTTACAGTACCAAGGATATTTTACAAGGTATTGTTTTATTGTAAAAACACCTATAATTAAATAGTAAGCTAGTTTAATGCCATATTGTGGTAAATTCAAGGGAAAGCAATCTTCCTAGTATATCTCCATGGACACAACCAGGTGCTGGACTCGTACCAAAAAAGTTACATAGTGCACCTTTAATCCATCAGTAGTTACTTGCAGGAAAGATAACAGTTACATATTTGCTGGGTTTCAGATGTCATCATAGTATTCTATAGTACAATATTAATGAATATAGATGTGGGGGCAGCTAAAATGTATATTATTAAAATGCTAGTTCTTGGGTTTAGGCAATAATAGAAAATACCAGGTTCAACATTTGTAAATTTACCTTTTGGATATTTCATGGCAAAGTACAAAGCAGTCAATAGGGAAATCTGGAAATGACATAATCACATTCTATAATTTGAAAACTACCAATTTTGTAACAAGTTAAATGCAGTTTTCAATTCCTACACTGATATCGGCTAATATCGGTAAATACCTAAAGACAAGGTAACGATATTGGTATCAGAACAGAAAAACCTGGAACGGTGCATCCCTAATTTTATCTGAGCAAAAATAAACCTTTTGGCTTGAAACAGACATGCTAACAAATGCTATCACGGTACCTGCAAAAACCTTCACAATATTTAGATTGTCAGCGGACGATCTAAACCAGTTTCGAATTATGTCATGCTCAATTTTTTTTTTTTTTTTTACAAACTTGCAAGTACCTGGATGCCCTGTACTCTTTGTGTAAAAGACAAGTCCAATGCCTGTTAAGGATACTCCTAGGTCACTTAAAACGATATATAGTACTTTGTTCTATTAACAATTGTAAATCTTTTTTTCTCATAAACTACACGTAAAGTGCTTACTGTCTAAATCTCTATATATTCACATATTTTTGAAATAGAATAAAATCCATTATATGTAAAGCAACATTTTTAAGGCGAGGATGTATATGGTGCTATGCTACACTGTATGCTCATAGTGGTTTCCCCTCAAAATAAATAAATTAATTAATAAAAATAAATAAATGGCACAGACCTCAATGAAACTGCAGGTAATTTGACACTAAGGTAAACAAAGAGATGTTCATAATTTTGAATTAATAATGCTATATTAAAGGTACTGTGTTACGCATAATGTACTCTTGTGAGTTTTAAACATGTTAGGTTGCTGTTACCTCATCAGAAACATGCCTGGAGTTGTGTTTTGTTTCATTCACACATGTTTAAGTAACCCGTTATACATCTCCAAAGCTCAAAATGCTCTGTTCCACCTTGTGATGTCATGTAGTGATAGTTAAACAGCTACCTTTTCTTCTGTAGAGATTGGCAATTCCTGAACTGAAAGCATCCAAATGATTCTAGTGACGGTGCATGGAGTTTAAAAACACAGGAGTAGGACCTGTATTACCACATGACATCACAAGGTGGAACAGAGTATTTTCTATTTGAGAAAAGAACTAAAAATCCTAAATACGCAGGGTTTGTGTGATAAACATGTGAATGAAACAAAACACAACTCCAGGTTGTTTTTGATGAGGAAACAACATTATAACATAGATCAGAAAATAGCGTAATTGCGCCCTTTAAATTGTTCACTGGATTAATGCAAATATGCAACTGTGTGTGTTACTCTTGAGTCTACAAATTCCCTGCATTTTGACTCACTCACGTCTGCACATATAGAGAAATATTTGAAATTTCCAGGCACTCACTTTGATTGCATTAAGCACAACAGAACATTTTTATAAGTAGTTGCACAAATTGCAGCAGCCAAAAGAGATATGTACATATGTTCATAGGTCTTTTTTGTACAGTACAGACTGATGTGGATTTGAATGTAACTATGGCTTAAAAGTGCATTGTGTAACTTTTCTGGTGGAGGGTCCGTCAAATGCTTTTCTCTGTGGAGATGTTATTGCTTTGTCTGGAATGTTTCACAGTATGGCATTAAACCTTTCTGTCTTCATGACCAAACTAGACAAAGTTACAGGTCAGATCTGAGGAGAGTCGACCCTGCTCACAGTCAGAATGCCTGTTTTTCTAGGTAAATTAATAAATGTAAGGTAGAGCTGTTTAATGTCACACTGTGGAACATTCCAGGCAGAGCAATGACATATCCATAGAAATAGGCTGGTGATGGACCCCTAACCAAAAAGTTACACAGTGCACCTTTAATATGGACAAATACATACAATGAAATGACAGGCTACAGTCACATTGGCCCACAGAGGTTGAAATACAATTTGTTCATTTCAGCGCAAGCAGGCAAATTTATTTATTTATTTTTAGCAATATTGGGTCATTTTTTTCAGTTTTAGAATCTAACCAATGGACTAAAGGCTCATTTATACTCTACATTCTAGATACATTCAAATACGCATAAATGCTTCTGCCCACCATCTCTGTTGTGTCTCCTCAGAACATGTGGAATCTTAGCCACGAAACTGTTCACCACTGGGGACATTAGTGAACACAGCTCAACAGTCGAAGCTAAAGTTTTTAAAAAGTGACTACAACCAGCTGCAAAACAAATAAATGCTTCCCTCACCTCATTTTCTTGGCTCTTTTCCAACAGATGTGATCTAAAAACTGCTGTGGGTGCCTCCATGTTTGTTTATTTGTTACTCTATTTCGTCCTTTTGGTCAGGTCTATGACATTTAGAGCACTCTGGTGGCTTTTTAAGAGAATCCAGCCTTTACATTAAAAACGCTTGTATAAATGCAGTGATGATTACTACGCTTGAAACACACGTATCTGTTTATGTACGAAAGTGGAGCATAAATGAGGCTTAAGTGGGCTAATGTGAAATAGCCTGAAAACTATGGAATGGTTAAAAGAATTAATGGCAACTTTAAATAATACTTTTGTTCTTCAAATGCAAAAAGGACACATTATGGCAAACTAAGCCGGCACAAAATTTACATTTTTTCTTCTTTACAAGACACAGCTTTTTTCTAACAGTCTTCATGTGTAAAACTGTATTGTAGGTTGGAAGTAATACTAGTAATAGTTTGAGTGCAGCGCTAAATTGGTCAGCCCATAAATTACCCAAAGGGCTGACATCTGCAGCTGATTCACGTGGCTGTAAACAAGAAACAACTGCACCCCAGAGATTCAGACTTAAACCCCACCCACTTCCTGGTTTTCCACCAATCACTGCAGCAGTTCAGTCTTTTTCGTTGGCGTGGTGGACTCCCCCTCCCCAGAGTCTGAAACATTAATGGGACTGTCCCTCGAGAAGACCTCAGTCGACTCCCTCCATGTACAGTCCGCTACCGTCTTAAAGGAATGGTTACCACATTTTGGTCGCACCTTTTGTGAAGCATTATTGACAATCTGCCGACTATTTGAAGTGGCGATTTTGATTTTCATAGCAGCATCCACACGATCCACAACAGTGTATGTGCCAATGCTACCGTCTTCAAAGCCAATAATGATGTTTAATGCCCGCTGGGAGAGTGACAAGTATGTGGGTGTCTTGTATAGTGAACATGTGCCAATGCTTTTACCATCCGCAAGGCGCATCACGATCAAATTAGAGACAACCCCAGCTTCATCGTCCTCCTCACAGTTCCGGAAACACACGTAGACTAAATAGCGCCCATCTCGTGACAATTTCTGCCTCCAGATTAACCCAGCCGCATGGACAAGTCTGAGCTTACCGCTGTGGAGGTCGAGAACGTTAATGTTTTCGTCACCCTTTGAGACAATGCCAAGTTTGCCATTTGGTGAGATTTGGAAGTCTTCGAGATTTTTTAGGAAATTGGCCGGCAGCTGCACCCGCCTACAAATGGACTCATCGGCAACGCTCCAGATAAAAACAGTTTCAGTTGAAGTTATGAATACCACGCAGTCTGGGCAGTCTGGAATGAGTTTGAAATTGACAATGGTGATCCCGTCATCGCATATGAACTTCTTGGACACACTTCCTGACCACAAGCTAACCGCAAGTAGTTTGTTTTTTGAAGTGCCTACCAGAAAAGTGTTAGCTGTTGTGATTAATGCATTTTGAAGAGTTACTAAAATGTTGCAAACTTTGTGCCCGGTAGCTAGCCTCCAAACTCTCGAGGCATTTTGCTCACAAAGAGATACCACAAACTGATCGTTGTGGGTGATGAGGAGCTGTGATATTCTTTGTCCATTTATGCGAAATATGTTCTCTCCAGTGGTGGTTTGCCAGATGTATTGGCTGGACTTGTCGTCTGATGAGACCATAAGATCCCCTGAGGAGGTGAGGACACAGTTTTCCACTATGCCCTCGTGCTTGAAAACTGTCTCGATGAAACCTGTGCTGAAGTTCCATTTGTGCACAGCCTCTGAGCCGTCCATGGTAAAGACATAGTCCTCTCGTCCGGACAGCTGCAGAGACTGAATTTTCTTGCCCGTTTTGTCGATATTGGACATGGCTGTAATGATATCAATGTCCCAAACTGACAGGACTCCACTGCTTGCGACTGAGAGCAGTAGATTGTGATGGGCGGATTTGATAAGTTTAACAATAGCGCCTGAGATTTCGATGAGGCTAGCCATGCACTGTCCACTGTCCCTTCTCCAGACAAATATGGAGGATGTGTTTTCCATGGATGCTACAATGCTCTGTCCGTTTTTCGAGAGCACCGCGGCAACAAAGCGCTCTGTTCGCTTGGCTTTGAACTTCTCCACCATCTTCCAAACCTTCGTGTCTAGAACTTCAATGCTTCTGTCTTTGCAAATAAGAATGGACTTCTGGTCTTCAGATAGCTCGATGCCCACAACTTCACTGTCATCTCCTCTGCAGTCGTAATCCTCCATGAGCCGTGGGTTTGTGATCTCTTTGGTGTTCCACACTGACAAACTACCCTCATTGTCAATCATTACCATTTGATTTAAGGTGTCTAGAACCAGAATGGACTTTACAAAGCCTCCGGAGAATTCAGATGTTATAGTGGCCAGCTTGTCCCCATTGCCCAGGTGAAAGATGGATGCAGTGTTCAGGTACTGTCCACAAAAGGCATACATTCCATCAGGCGAGCACTGGACACATGTGACCTCGTACCAGCAGTGGAACTGGTAAAGAGGCCAGCCATAGAGCAGGTCGATCACATTAACATCTTTACTGGCTTCCAACCAGGCCAGAGCATGGTGGGTGGATAAGGTAAAACCGTTGATGAAGGCCACACCCCCAGCCACACCGCCATGCTTCGATCCTTTGATCTCCACCTCAGATAAAAGGCAGGACTTGTGATTATCATAGATTAGCAGCGTGTTTTTGGTTGTGGCTACAACCAAGTACTTTTCATCAGTTGTTAGCCTGATCCCCAATACAACAGATCGGGCTGTGTCGATCTGTCTCAGCAGCTGTCTGCTCTCCACATCCCATGTGCTAACAGACCCATCTTCCAAGGCTACGAGGACTATGTTGGGGGCTAGAGTAGGCAGGATCTCCACTATCTGCATGTAGCTGGAGCAGAGAGGCAGCCGTTCTGGACTGTAGGTGACGTCCATAGAGGAGTGTAGAGGCACAATGGAGCAGTACTTTGGACCGTCTTTGTCACACTCCAGGAGGAGGTGTCTGAGCTTAGGCAGAGAGGTGACCACTGGGAGGAGCCTCTGCTGGAGCTCCGCAGACAGCGACGCAGGGTTCTTCAGCACCTTCACCTTAATACTGCGCAGAGTGGTGGCCAAGAACTTCAGTTCCTTTTCTTGGGAGTAGCTGTATGCTATGTCAATATCAGTTAAGGCCTTGTCAAACTGACCGATCTTAATCATTGTGTAGAGCCAGCTGAAGTTCATGATGACACCAAACATGAGATCATCTGTCCTCCCACTGCGAGTGAGATGGTAGACCAGCTCGGTCATCTTCCTGTGGTTCACAAAGAAGATGTCAGGCTCCAGTAAGTTGCACTGAAAGACCCAGGGCTGCTCTGGCGTCTGCCTGTCGTACGAGTACTTATCAGAGGAGGCCTTTTCGTGGGACTGCTGATGATGAGGGTTTTTATGGTGGGAAATGTTAAGTGAAGTGAAGTGGTTGTTATCATAAGTAAAGATTTTCTTTCTGCCCCCAGACCAAGCCCCCAGAAAATACTCGGCCAAGAGACTGTGCATTTGGTGGACATCCTCCTCATTACTGAGATAGAGCTTCTGAGCAATGAGGTGCAGGTGCCTGTTGGCCCAGGCCATTAGGGTGACATTTCGCACTTGTCTTTCCACCAAATATCCCTCCAGCTCCTCCTTCAGCTTTGCCACTAAGTCGTAAGAAATCCTCAACGGATTTTTGAGGTAAGTCGCCACTATGACATCCCCCAGCACTATGTTATCTAGGGACAGAATATCCTCCAGCTCAACCTCAGTTAACCCTGCTTTGGCCATAGTGATGTAGCCCAGCGCTCTAAAGACAAACCTCTGGCCCAGTTTGTTCTCCACAGAGTAGAAAAGCTGCTCGATGCTTTCATGCACTGTGGAGCAAAGGGAGCGGTCATCCACGTCTTTATGAGAGCGCCAGTGGACGACTTCTCTGTAGATAAGATTTACAAACATGGGTAAAGTACACTTGGCCAGAGCCTCATTGACATAAATCTGTTGTCCTGAGGTGACCTTTCTCTTGACCCTCAGTAATTGCTGCTTTAAAGTTTGACTGCACACTTTACGATCTCTCTGCATCAGCTCAACATAGTTCCTGTCGTCATGGATCAGGTTTCTCAGCTTTTGTAGGATGCCATGTTTGTTCGGCAATGTTGAAACTACAATACGGACCGTCCTAGGCAAATGTATGGGGAGCCACCACAACTTCCTGGCTTCATCCACATCTGATAATTGCTCGAGGGAATCCAGCACTATAACCAATGGTCTATGAAATGAGGATTCCCCGAGAAGGTTGATGAAGAGCTCTCTCATCTCCTGGATCTTGTTAGGCAAAAAGTGAATCAGGCAGCGGTAGTTTAGTGCGATCTGTTCACAAATGTTCTGCAGCAGAGGCCGAAGGTCTGTGGAGGCCTGTGAGGAGCCGATGAACCGGACAATCACCACTGGGTCGGTCTCGGGGCCCATCTCCTTCTGTAGCCATGAATATGCCTGAAAACATAAAACGAAAAAGGAGGCACCTATTAGTAATGCTATTCAGTATTTGTAATTACCTGTAAAAGGACCAGTTTGCCTGACCAGGCTGTCCCGTCTACATTCTGTTCGAATCCAGAAGGGACTGGAAATAAGTAATAGTTTAATGCTTTGATTGTTGAATCTGTAAACATCTGTAAACATCTGCATTCTCAGCACTTAATGCAGAGTTTTCAAATTTTTTATGTGTAAGCAGCCATGTTTGTTTTAGACATGAATGAACCATGCCTCTCTCTGATTGGTTAATCTGCTGTCAATCGCGCTCTCTGAAATCAAAGAGACAGGATACAGCTCCAGATAAACTCGTGTTTGTAAAGTTTTTTCAAAGAGTGTGGTTCTGGCTGGACCAGTTAAACGTCCATGTAGAAGTCACTGTAGTTAATGTATTATAAGAAGCCTGCTTTTCATTTTGAGTTTGTCCTTCAGTTAACCTCTCCAGCCACTCTAGTCCAGTCATTAAAACATTCAGTGGTAAAATTGTTATGTCCTCAAACATTCTTGGTATTATTAATAGATGAGAGATTATATAACAAATTATTAATTCAGTCAGAGCTGTTGCTTCTATCAAATTTCAATCAAAATGTATTTAAATAATTTATGTGAATATGAAAGTCACGAAGTCAAGAAATATAACCGGCCAGCAGAATATTATTTAAGTGCAAGCCAATTTAAATGTACATGTTTTAAATGTTTTTTTTTTTTTACTACCAAATTAAGACTTCAATATGTCACCTTCAAATTCCTGTTGAATACCAGACCTGTTATAGCAGTTCATATGATGTCCTGTAGGCATTTTACTGAAATGTTTCAAGGTGAATACTTAAAGTTTAGTTGTATTTTAACCTTAATTTTAAGGGGCAATGTACAGAGACATTAAAGCGCCCATATTGCGCTATTTTCTGATCTGTTATGTTGTTTTTCTCGTCAGACATACCTGGAGTTGTGATTTGTTTCATTCACACGTTTAACACACAAATCCTATATATTTAGACTGAAAACACTCTGTTCCACTTTGTGATGTCATGTGATAATACAGGAAGTGTTTTGCTGTGTTTTTACACTCCACACACCTTCACTAAAATCATTTGGATGATTTCAGCCCTGGAATTGCCAATCTCTACTGAACTAAATCATTTTGAGCTTTGGCGATATAAACAGGCTAATAATAAAGGATTACTCAAAAATGTGTGGATGAAACAAAACACAATTCTGGGTATGTTTTTGAGAAGGTAACAGCATTATAACATGATTTAAAGCTCACAAGAGTCAGTTTTGTGTGATATAGTACCTTTAAGCATAAATACATAATAATGAGATTACAGGTAAATAGTTTCCCTCTGCGGTCCTTGACTTTCTTCATGGATAGGGATAATGCATTTTTCACGTTTATGTAGAAGTGAATAGCTCCCAATAGACATGATGACTATATTGTACTGATATTATTGATGTTTTCTTGGGCTGGCATGTGCTCTAGCGTTTTGAGTGGCATTATATTCAGTCAGTTGTCTGATTTGAATGTGATCAGGATGCATTTTCAGCTGTACTATATTTATTTAATTGTCAGTTTACAATTATGCATGTGAAATTTCTTTGTGAGACTATTGAGTGTAGATCATCTTATACAAAACAATTAAAGCATTGTTTTGTTGTTTCAAAATGTCACCATGGGATTCCAAACCCTGTGCGAGTGTGAATGAGTGAGATAGCATAGAAAATTAAAAATAATAATAATAATAATGAAGAGTGCAATAGCAGAAACAGATATCTCCGTTTTGAAAAATTGCTGAAAGTTTTGTATTTTCTTCTTTTTGTTACCATCTTCTAGAGACATTATCAATGACAATAATGTATAGTGCATTTTATCAAGAAGGAAGGATGGAATAATTTTTTGAAAGTTTGAAAAAGACATTTGGCTTTAACAACAATGTCAATTTAGAATATGTTTTTGGGAATAATTCTGCTTTATGGTTTCGTTTCACTATTATTGTTTATCATCTATATTTACTTCAGCAATATGTCGCACAAATAGCGCTTATCTGTTTTTGCAACTGAATTTTTCAAATAACAACAAACCAGCTGAATAAATCCATACATAAATAAAATGAACATACATAAATAAATCCATACATGAATATTACATTACCTGTTTGGCGACTTCAGCGAGCAGCAGTGTTTTCCCAGTACAGGGCCCTCCATACAGCACCATGGGGCTCATCCTGCTCCCTTTAGAGGGCATCAGATACTCTTGTATGTAATCCAGGGTTTCACTTGGGTACTCGTACAGCTCAGCGTAGGTCTTACATAGCGAAAGGTGCTGGAGAATCTCATCGTAAACCGAATCCGTCTCTGTATCAAAGTTCTGTTGGACTGTGGCTTGTATTATATCCACCATATCTTCATAAAACTGTTTACAGAGACCTTCTACGTAATGGCTCTCAACTTCTTGCGAGTATCCTAACTTCATATCGCAGTGGGTGACCGAGGAGTACACGCGGAGGTTGGAGGCAGCTACCACGGTGGGGATGAACTCGTCTCGTACTTTCAGAAGGCGCTCGTAGGCTTCCTGGTTACGCATGACCCGGTCACTACTGACGACGATGTCCATGTACTTGGCCATCTCTGGGAGCTTGGCAAATCGATCGAAGTTGGAGATCTTTCGGATGTAGCAGACACATTTCCTGAGAAAGGCAGGGGTTTGTTTTCCCAACGCAAAGTCGAGTTCATCTTCAAGAGCTGGAAAAAGAGAGACAGGCCCATTATATTAGTTTTCTTCCATTGTTTTGTTGATTTTTTTTTTTTTTAAGACACCGCATAGTGACAAAAGTAAACAAAAAAAAAACAAAACAACAAAAACATAAGTAAATAAATACAGACAGATACATGCATTTGTGCATATATATGATCTATATGGCTGTCAGTAAATTGATACCCACGTGACCATCGATACCAAAACTAGCCAATACCAAAAACACTCTACAAAATTTGTAGATATGATATTAGTTTTCACAATCCATGGAAATTTCAATTAATACGTATTAGCACGTATTAGCATATGACCACTGACAGGGGAAGTTAATAGCTTAATTTTGTTATAATTATCATTTTCTGCTTGTGCGTGGCAAAAAAATGATTTCTTTCAAATAAAGTATTTTAATCACTATTTCAACACTGTTTCAAATACAAAAGCTGTTGATGTATCCTAAAGTAATCTTGGCATTACAAAATTAACTCAAGGGTTCTAATTTACATTAAAGTCCCAATCTAAGGCTGTGATTAAAGCCACTACTGCTGCCTATAGATAAGCATCAAAAGACTGACGGAAATCTTGCTGCTGAAGTGCCTTTTAGCCCGTGATTAGCCCGATTTCTCTCAAGCCTTGTTTAAAAGCCCAAACAAAATTGATAAAATCTTATAATCCAGCGTCACTGAGCTGTATCACGGGCTCCCCCACAAAGAAACAGCTGACTGACCCTCCTCCAGCCTCTCCTGTGTAGTCCAGTGCACATGGCAACGCAATATTTATGAAAGAGAGAGAGAGAAAGATGAAAGCAGGAAAGTTGGGATTTCTAAAAAAAACTGGTAGATTTTTTTTTCCTCTTTTCTAAATTTTTTTCTTTTCTATTTTCAGAAGAATGCTTTGAGCCCAGAGAGCACAATTAAAGAGCGTTAAACAAAAGAAATATTTACAGTTTGAACCAAATTATATTTGATTCAAAGGGAAAAGACTGCTTTATTTGAATCAAAGACAACCTCCAAAACCGACCACTGTACTATTTTTAAGATAAAAAACATCATACCAAAAACTAACAATCGAAAACCTTTAACAGCAACATTCAGATGCAAAGAAAATCTTCCTTGACAAAAATCGACAGAGTGGGTTCATTCTCATCAAACAGTCTTAACTTTTTCAGCATTTTAAAGGTGCCTATCTCTAGGGAAATTATATCATTTTGCCTAGTATTATTTTGCCTCAAAGTGTGGCCTTAAACTTCTCTAGCTCTATAGAGATTAGTGGCTAACGCTCGCTTCTTTACATCATAACAGTCTATTTGTGTTTTATTCATAATCAGGGACCATCAGCGCTTCTCGCAATGCATTGTGGTCTATATTGACTGGTCTAGTAGTGACCACCAATGTCTAAAGATGTATTAAGTAGTGGACTAAGGGAGCGTGATGTCACCCATAGCTCCAGCCAAAAGTTCATGAGGCTAGCAGTTATAGAATCGAATTTAGAGCCACTTCCATATTAGACAAAATAGCGAAATAAAAACACCAGGATCATGTAGAGCGGGTTAATACAAACATTTTAAGACCAAAATGACGAGGCTCACTGCAGCAGATAGAGCCGTTAGTGCCCCTCATTTCCTATTTAGAAGGATGCCCATTTATATATAGAGTCTATGGGTATAACAAAGTATGCACTCGCTGACTGCCCTTGAACAGCTGAAGGTGAAGATATTACAGGAGCAGACACTGACCTGAGCAGAGGAATTTCTTGGCCTGGAGGCTCTTCATGGTCCCTTTCTCCTGGAGTTGTAGCACGGCCGTCCTGAAGATGCGCTTGATCTCCTCTGACACGCTCCTCCAGGCCTTGTCGTTCTTGCTTTTGGTCACACTGCTTGATTCCATCTAACAGGAGCAGGAACAGGAAGTCTCAGTCTACACGTCAGGCACACGCTGCATCTTATACACACTTAACACAGGTCAGCTAAATATATTATGTTTTTGTTTTTTGTTTTCTAGTTTGAACAGGTCAATCTTCAAAATAATAAAAAGTGCAACCTACAAATTATTTATTATATGGTGCCGATATTATTTTATTTTACTTTAGTACAAACTCATCCACAACATGGTTTTACTACAGTACCCTCTTTGGACTTAAGTGTTCAAATACATTTTTAATGCATGTTCCTTAGGCAGATGCTCAGCCCAAACTAAATATCGGCCTCTGCTGAAGATTGAAGGCCAATAGCCAATATACTACAAAGTGCAGATACTGTATCTCTAAGCACAAGTTGATAGAAATACATAACCTAAAATATTAAAGCAACACTGCTCAACTTTCTGTAGGAAGTTGAAAACCAGAGTTTGAATAATTCTCTGTGGAGACTGACTACTTCTCTGTAGATACAGTAAGATCGATCCCGATAAAAACATTATACACTTGAAATGACGCAAACCACCGAATTGAGAACGCTATTGATCCTTTACAGTGACATCATGGTGGGGGTGTTGGAGACACAATGCACAGAGCAGTACCTATAGTTAGCATCACACCCCCAGGGAACATTGATGCCATCAGCTGCAAAGTATCAAAACACTTGAAATGACACAAACCACCAAACTGAGAGCATAATACTTACAGAGTTCTGGTAGTTCTTGAGCATTTGGGCTTTGGGTTTGAGGTAGTAAGCGGGTGGTACTGAGTTCTCGTCCCGGCAGTACCACTCCTCCAGTATGTGTGTGTCTAGCCCCGCCTCCACCGCCGCGTCCAGGATCATCTCAAACTCGGCCGATTCCACCTCCCCGGGCACACGAATGCTGCCATATTTCTCCCCCACCAGGCCCTGGGAGACACCAAGCCAGGAAGGACAAAGAAGGTTAGGGCAGAATCGTAATCTCCAAACAGTTTATAGGAGCTCCATTTCTTGGATCAGTGGTGCACGGTGAATAGTGAAGCCAACGGTGCTAAGAGGAGCTACTTATTTAAGGCAATTTCAAAGCCTACAGCAATAATAAAGCACGGTACAAATTCAAGTGTGCCGACTATAATCTCAAACACAGTGCGGATTAAAAGGGGGAAATGTTGCATCTGTGTGTTATGTAATAAGACTTTAAGTAGCAGTGTTAAAAATAAATGCAGGCAAAATGAAAACTGCTTGTTCAGGGACGCACCATCTGCCTGTATTGTAATTTGAGTTGAACAGTTATACGGTGTCAGAGGAGTGCCAAAAATGAGTAAAAGCAAAGCAAAGAATATCCACACAACTGAGAGATGAGACTGTTCCCAATTTTGCATAAAAGGGTTCAGGCTTAATATATGTAATTGAGGTATTATGGATGAATGAATAAATAGCGAAACAGATAATAGCATTTGTAGATGTGGAATACTGACAAAAATGAAAATCTTGGTCTCTAGATAAAATTGATAGCAATGTCAAGGTTGTGATTCAAGGTTGTGGGTTAAGTATGGTACAAAACATGAATTAATTATGAATTAAAATGTGTTTTTTGATAACAACACTGGAACATAAATCAGAAAATAGCATAATATGGGCCCTTTAATGTCCACCAATATCTGTTTAGGTTATTTGTTTAATATTATGCACCCCAAAAAATTCCCAGTCAATATTTTTTAAATATGACAAATGCATTTCTTTAAGCTTTCTATTGTCTTTAATTAACCACAGAAAAATCCAACAGCTTTTATCCTTCCGAGAACAGATGGCCCTATTTTAAATGACAGAAATTACCGCATTAATTAACATGGCTCTATATCAAAACCACACACACACCGTAACATTAACATTTGTATTTCCTGTTTTATTACGACTCCAACCATCGCCAACGCCGTGCCTATCTGCCATCTTTGTACGCAGAAAGCTCTCATCACACTAGTGCCATAATTACCCAGCGTCCAATGAAACGTGGTCTTTTCATAGCGCCATTATCTCCCACCCCACATTGGCATATACTGTAAGCCTGAATGAGCAGCCCCCAAGCTTTTTGATTGACAGACGATTTGTCATGGTCAGAAATGATTAGGGCTATTTCCTGATGTGTAATATCAGATCAATTTACAAAGGCTACTCCACTGTACGAACCACTGTCTGATCTTTAGTCTGTATGTCATTTACACGCTGCTAGAGGCCTGGGGTAGTATGGACTTTGAAGACTTAGTATGGACTAAATTAGGGGTAGGGGAATAAAATCGGCCGCTACATAAAATTAATAACAATCCAACAAAAATGTGCTAAAACACACCTGCTATGTCAAGGTTGTGGTTCAAAAATTACACAAAATTGACTCTTGTGAGCTTTAAGCCATGTTATAATGCTGTTACCTCCTTAAAAACATACTCGGAGTTGTATTTTATTTCTTTCACACGTGTGAGTAATTCTTTATTATTAGTTTGTCTACATCTCCAAAGCTCAAAATGCTCTGTTCCATCCTGTGAAGTCAACAAGCTGTTTTCAAGTTAACAGCAACATTTTACCTTTAGGTAATTCCAGGGCTGAAAGTCAAAGTGTAAGGAGGTTAAAACCACAGTGAAGCTCTTCCTGTATTACCACATGACATCACAAGGTGGAACAGAGTGTTTTCAGCTTGAGAAAAGAACTCACACGAACTAAATATGTAGTGTTTGTGTGTTAAACGTGTGAATAAAACACAACTCCAGGTATACTTGCGATGAGGAAGCAACATTATAACATAGATCAGAAAACAGTGTAATATGGGCCCTTTAAAATATCACAACAATATTGATATTACAGTTCTGAACAGCCATATCGAATATTACAAAAATGTTCAATATCTTGCAGCCCTAGTCGTTACGGTGCTAGCTAACAGTAATGACGTTTGGTAGCAGTTCCATGTTGGGTTCCTGGTTTCCTTGGCATTGGCTGAAGCAGCAGATGCAGAGAACAAACCGAATGGGACGACGGCATGTGGCATGGTCAGTAAGAGCGGCCCACACGCAAAGCTACACATGTCCATGAAGTCTCCAAATCATCTGAGTTCATCTGGTTTATTCTGCGAGCGGGTACCATAGACCAGTTTTAAAGATGGAAGAGTTGGTGCATGAAAAAAAAAACACTATCTTGTCTTAAAGGGCCTACATTATGCTACATTTACTCTTGTGAGCTTTAAGTCATGTTATAATGCTGTTACGTCATCAAAACATAGCTGGAGTTGTGTTTTGTTTTATTCAGTAATATTTTATTATTAATCTGTCTACATCCCCAAGGCTCAAAATTCTGTATTCCACCTTGTGATGTCATGAAGCAGTAGTTTTCAAGTTAACAGCGACCTTTTACCTGTAGTTCAGTAGATATTGGCAATTCCAGGGCTGAAATTATCCAAATGTTCCAATCTAAATTATTTTCAGTTTGAGCGAAGAACAGCCTAAATATACAGGGTTTGTGTGTGTTGAAATTATCCAAATGACTCTAATGGAGATTGTGTGGAGATTAAAAACACAGTGGAGCACTAAATATGCAGGGTTTGTGTGTTAAACTTGTGTGAATAAAACAAAACACAACTCCAGATATGTTTTTGATGAGGAAACAACATTATAACATAGATCTGAAAATAGTATAATATGGGCCCTTTATATAAAATGCCACACATTTTGATCATTTTTTTCATTCAAGCTCTTTGACAATTCACTTCCAAATCCCAGAAATGAAGGAATACAAATTTGGAAACGTGCCACCTTTCTGAAATAGAAATTCTACACGTCCCTGTGGTAAAAATAGGTCAGGTAACAAATCGCAGTGTGCTCAAAATAACAGGCTCCAACCCAGACAGAGGCAGGGATTCCCCCAGTGAGTCTCCTCTGCCAAAATCAGGCATTTAGCTCTTAAGTAGGGCACACTATATTCAGTCGTGATTGATGGAAAAGGTCACAAGCTGGATTCAAGCCCAAAACAGTTCCAGAGCCAAGATAAGATAGGGATTTCAAGGCATTTTGGGGTTTTATTTTTAATTAATTTCTTTTGCTGTTTTTAGTTTTTAAAAGAATGTGGTGATTATTTGGCAGAAAGTCCTGACAGATGTTCTTTTATCAGTGTGAATGAATGCATATGAGGTTTTGGATGTTAAAGGTGCATTATGCAACTTTTTGGTGGAGGGTCGACCACCTGCTTGTCTCCATGGAGAGGTTTTTGCTTTGCCTGCTTTTCAGAGGTTGGCATTATAGCTATCTGTGTTGCATTGTTTCAGTTACAGGTGTGCTGCAAAACCACACTGACAAACATGCATTCTTACTGTGAGTGTGGTCGCCTCTCCATGGATCTGACCTGCAACTTGGCCTTCAGTGGCATTGCGTGTTTGTCCCCATAGAGATAGATATATTTAACGCCATACTGTGGAGTGGTGTAAGAAAGACCACAATATTTAGTAATAGACAGTCAAAATATATTCAACGTTAATTGTTTATTGATACTTTGCAGTGACGTCACTCTGGGGATGTTCTAGTTCTAGTGCTTTCAGTTAGCTTCACACCCCCAGGGATTGTTGATGACATCAGCTACACAGTATCCATAGTGTGCTCCTTTACAAAAGGAAATGACATTTTGTTGTAACTCATAAAACTGTGTAACTGCCCACATTAGTTTTAGAGTTTTAAAAGATGGGGGTGCATAGACTCTCATATCCCACTGGTCGGTCCACTCCTGGTCTGACTCACTGGAGCTGCAGTGTTTTTTCCACAGGCGGCTGAATTCACTGAACCACACTGGAGCTCGGAGAGGCCCAGAGAGCAGGAAGTTGGGTTCTGTCAGTGCACCCGCTCCAGATACTAAATGGAGAGGGGGACTGGCTTTGTGAGAGGAGGTTGTGGTATTATAATTGGATATGATCAGGAAAAGGTTCATCAAGACGTATTGCTGCTTTAGTAGTTTACGTCAGAAGCCCTACCTCTTTGTTTCCCATATTCATATGGCACTGCTGGGCTCCGGCCCCAGGGCAGTATCCCTTAAAGGGGAAGCTGGGGGGGTTGCACAGGCGAGTGCCGGTTTCTTGTTGGTGCCAGGGCGCTAGCTAAGCCCATGCTGTTTGCTTGTTTGTGGCAACTGAGCCAACCTGGGTAAATATTATTATTATTATTATTATTATTATTATTATTATTATTATTATTTTTTTTTTTTAATTATTATTATGCATTAATTTTGTTAATACATTTTGTATGGCAGGGCCTTGTGATTTTAAAGAGGATTTGAGTAAGTGCTGGGATGAGTGGGTGTGGGAAGTCGACGCCACAGGTAGATTTTTAATTGCTTTTTAATGGTTTTACATTTGCTTAAAGTTAGTTTGAATACTTTGTAACTGCTCATTTTTGTTTTTATTACAATGTTCATTTGTACCACTGCCTGCTGTCCTTTATAGATTGTTTTTTGTTTTAGTTAGGTCGCTCTGGATGAAATCTGTTCTGGGAGTGCTTGTGCAGGCGGACTAACTATCTGTACCTTTTTTATCTTTGTATGTCTTGTATCCCTTAGTCACTTTCTGAGCTACATCCATTTAATGTTTAACGTTTTAACATAATTTGAGTGAATTTGTTTGTGGTGTAAATTGCAGCGCTTGTGGTGTAAATTGCAGTGCTTTTCAAGCATCTTGTGGTGTGCAGTGTTCAGCAGCCTGGCCCACCTTATGGTGATTTTTGTTTAATTCGTTCACTGTAACAAATAATATAAGTAAATAAATGGAAAAAAGTATAACGGGACACCCATATTAACTTTATGTTTGTAACGGTCTTATGTTCAGTTACAGTACCTCTTTACATACTTAAAGGGCCTGTACTAATTTCTTTGCATCTAAATTAATAATTAGGATTTTGTGAATATTCAGAATACTATAAATGCAAGAGAAAAAGTATGAATACGTCTGGCCATTTTCAAATACACATTTTCAAGACAGTAAAAATCAAGCATGACAGTGTTAAAGAACACATATTGCGTTTGTGTCTGCTATATAGTCATAATTTATGACACACGTGGATCATTATGTTATAATTTGCACTTTTAAAACACATTATTTATTTAAAATGGCTTAATAAAAGAAACATGTCCACTGACTTTCGCATTAGAAAACTGTGATGCCCAGTGGGCGCCTAGTGACATTTTTCATTTGTACCAAAATGAAACAGTGCTGCCAATTTTATGTGTATCATCGATTAAGAAAATAAAATTGAAGAACAAAGTAAGTATAGTGGGCAGTGGGTGTATACTGGTGGCGGTGAATAGGGGAATTAAACATGCACGAATCACTCGTGCAACTTCAAGAGGGTAAATGAGAAGGGACACAACTAAAACATGGCTAGAAGTTCTAAAAAGTCGATATTTATAAAATATAAAATATTTCTACTACTGTAATGCAAAAAACATATTGGAGAGTTAAAAATGTACTTATATGCTGAAAAAGAAAAAGCCTGTATTTGTATAAGAATGAATGTGTGTCCTGTTTATATTTAACAACATACTGTGATTATATAACCTGTGTGTAGAAAACACATGTTTGAAGGCTTAGACCTAACCAACAGCTTTTTACTACTTCAGTGAAATGGTAACAACAGCAAACTCAACTCTGTGGACAAAATGTTTCCACCATTTCTTTCTCTCTCTCTTCTCCTCCTCCTAGTCTTCCTCCCTCTTTAAGCTTTTCATCTTTGGGAGCAGGTCCGTACTCTGGCTAAGTGCACTTTATTTGATGAGCTAGCCGGGAGAGTCGACCCAAGATTTTTTACACAGCTCCGCTATGAATCAACAAATCCATCACGGCGCAGTCAATCAGTCACTGCTGCACGGACTCCACAGATGTGAGACTTGCAGCGTAAGCTTTAGCTCTGCACACAAAAACGCATTGGGAGTTATGGTCTGCACCTCTCTTTCAGGTACAAAAAATATGTGTGTGTTTTTTTAAGATGAATGAAAATAAATTAAAGGGCTCATATTATGCTATTTTCTGATCTACTTCTTCTACTTCTTGATCTACTTGTTGTTTTGTTTTGTTTCATTTACACATGTTTAATCCTGCATATTTAAGCTGAGTTCTTCTCTCAAATGGAAAACACTTTGTTCCACCTTGTGATGTCATGTGGTAATACAAGAAGTGCTCCACTGTGTTTTTAAACTTCATACACCTTTAGTAATATCACAATGCACCTTTAATTCCAACTGCAAATATTAGCTTGTATTGTATTATTACTTTAGCAGGGGCCATGCTGACTGGACGGCATGCTATCTATACAGAAAATGAAACTGCATTATCACAAAATCCTCAGCTGCACATCTTGCACCCTGTGAACCTGTTTTACGGTCAGTGAAAAAAAAAAGAAAAAAAGAAAGTCGTAAAACCTGATGATCCACTGACTCCTGATACACCTCCTAAGGGCAACTTTTACATTTTTTCCTTTCTTTCTTTCTTTCTTTTTTTTTTTTTTTTTTTTTTAAACAAGGGGACATTCAAGACCGAGCAGCGGAAGACATGGGAGAGAAACTGTCATGGCTCATTGTCATGCCTAATCCCCGGGTCATCGACACTGTCACCATGCCAACACCTGCCATCTCCATGGAAACCCTCTTCACAGCATCGGCAGGTTTGAGAAAAGCCCCTAGCAGCCAGGTGTGTATAGATGTGCGTGTGTGTGTGTGTGTGTGTGTGTGTGTGTGTGTGTGTGTGTGTGTGTGTGTGAGACCACCTGTCTTGTATTCAGCAGTGCCCTTTTAAAACACACACTTGCACCATTGATCTAGACTCATAAAGGAAGATCGACCAGAGCTGGTTATATTAGCAACCCTACATAAACGTACAGTCTCCAAGGACAGGCCGAACTACGGAGAAGGATCTAACTTTTAAGACACTGGCAAACACACAGCTGCTCTGAAGACAGATAAATACTGTCTTCTTTCAGTCAATAACAGTTTTTTTCTCTGTATGCAGGTCAATACAAAAAGCAATCCATTGGTAAGACTTGAACAGGAGAGCACTGCATTTTTTAGAGGAGTTGTCAATTTAAACTAGTATTTCAAAATTCAAAAACAGTATTTACAGATTGGTTTAATACCATTAATTAAAAGCCCATTTTATGTTTTTGTGTTGGTGATAATCCAATTGATTGCAGTGACATCACGCTAGGGGGGGCTCTACATGTATGTCTATATAGCGAAAAGTTCAGCAGTTACCATGGAGACATAAATCACACATTAGCAAACATTTTAGTTTTTCTTTTAGTTTTTAGATATTAAGGTCTGACAGAGTAATGAATATTGATGTCATCAGCTGCAAAGTATCAATAGTACTACTGACTACTACATATTTCTCAAGTTGTACCAAATGTTCTCTTGCCTGAGGAAATAAAGAGGTAGGGCATCTGATGTAAACTACCAAAGTGATGTGACTGTAATTTTCTGTGTGAGAGACTTGTTAACAGCACAGTTGACCTGTTGTACTTCCAGCTAAGTCAGTCATTCACGGTCAGCAAAAGCTCTAACTTGAATAACAGAGCTTCAGACAGAGCAGAGCCTACAGTTAGCATCACACCCCCAGGGAACATTGACAACATCAGCTGCAAACTATCAATACGTGGCAATTATGATATGCAAAACCCATCCAGAATGACTCAATATTGCATTTCAACAGCCATTCTTCAAAGCTTTTCTTTTAACTTCTAATGGAGCCCAGCCTCCTCCTCCAGCTCACTGCTCCCTCTCTGTCTCCTCCCTCCACTGTGACAGATCCTCATCACAGCTTCACGCTGCTCATTTACACTAGTCATAAGTGCAGGTGTAATCGAAGCCCATCATTCTGTGGTGATGTGGTGATGGCTCGCTGACAGCTGCTGAGCTTGTTGGTGCTACTTTTTGTTTTTTTTGCAGACAGCTTTAGGATAGTCGATAGTTACATTTTCCTTCTGCCAGTAGAATATTGTTCTGTTGTCACAGTGCAGGTAAGTAATAAATAACTCACCTTTATGTAACAGATAAGCCCATGCTGAATCAATCGAGACCAGACTAGCTGTAATTATGCAGTACAGGGAAATAATGAGAAAGAATAACTAGATGGACAATGAACAAATGCCTGTGACTAGAGTGTTAAAGCTGCAGTCCTTTAGTCATTTAATTCACTGAGTGGTTGGCCATAATTTTTATCTCTTTTATCTCCTAATTTAGAATCTGTCTTTATATTAATACCATAGACCAGGGGTATTCAACGTTTTTCAGGCCAGGGACCCCCAAACTGATGGAGAGCTCGAGCAGGGACCCCCTACTATATATATGGCATACAGTTGTGTTTTATATTAAATTGGGCCTAGTGTTGTGTATAAACATGGCTACTCTGTTATTGTACATTCAATACTAGAAGGGTATTCCATCGAAGTCTTAACAAGTCCAGGCTGATCCTTAAATCCTGAGCTGAAACTAGCTCCATCTCCAGTTCTCCAGCCTCAACTTGTTCCATGACAGAAATAAGCCTGAGTCTGACCAAAGCTCAGGCCTGAAATTTAAGCTGCACTTTGTGCGCTCGCGGTGACTCTGTGAAGGCCAGATCAATGGAGCAACGACATCACGGAAAATGGGCTCAAAGTGTGACTTTTTTAACGATCTGATTAAACGAGAGAGGAGCCACAGCGAGCGTACAAGAGTTTGATATGAGACACTGAACTTTTGCAGTCATTCTGATCTGAAGAGTGAGAGGAAAGACACAACTTCCCCCTCTTCTCCTGTTCGCTCCCTCTCCTCTCCCAGTTGCTCCGTGGGTAGAGAGGAGGCTGGCTGCGGAGTGTGGAGCCTGCTTAACGCACCTGGGGAATGAAGTTGCCTCACCCCTTCCCGATGTGCGGTAGTACGTGTGGGGCTTAAGTTGCACTGTGCGTAAAAGTGAAGCTGTAACTGAACTCTCCACATGTACCCTAAGAAGAAACGATAAAATCCGGGCTGACGTGTTTGCAGTTTGATGTGGAGCGAGAGACAAGGGAATGAAGAGAGAGAGGTAGATGTGATGAAGGAGCGAACAGACAACCCACAGAAAACCAGTTCATCCTCATCCTTCAAAAACTAAGAAATATATACATATATATATATAAATGTCTAATCAACCAAAGCAGTACCTCCGACCCCCTGTTGAAGACCTCTGCCATAGACTGTATACGTATATAAATGGACATGGGTAAACCCACTAGCCGCCGCATTCCAAATGGGAAGTGAGCATGGGTGCGCTTCCAGCTCCAATTCACTTTGTACTGAAAAAATGTCATCATCTCTCTGTAACTGCTACTGTCAGGCTCCTCATTTTGGTCTTAAAATGTTCGTATTAACCTGCTCTAAATGATTCTGCTAGCCTCGTGAGCTTCATTTGACTGGAGCTGAACGCCAAGGGTGACATCACACTCCCTTAGTCCACTTCGTTATACAGTCTATGATTAATACATTGTTTCTTAGTACCTTTTTTCTGCATAAATATGTGTTTGCAGGTGTAGTCTTGTGAGTGCAGTTTGGATCAGATACACAGAGATTCGTAATCATTTTGAAAGCTTTTGCCACGCCACATTGCCACATTTAGTCAACCAAGAATTTGGTTAGTCGGCTGCAGCCTTATTGTATACATATATCCACATTCTAGTCCCATAACCCACTGACATGGTTTCTGTCCTCATTGATAAATCTAGGTCTAGCTAAACAAGAATCTTCTAGAGATCGCCCTGGCAACCTAAAACTGTCATAATTGTTGATCCAAACCCTGATCAAAGAAACCACGGCATTCCCTTTTGGAACTACTGTAGCCGGGGCAACCAGAGAGTTAACCACTGGTCCGCTAACATCTGGATCTGATAAGAATAAAGGTGGTCGGGGGTCCTTGGTACATATTGAAGAACTGCAATATGGCATTAAAGATTAAACCAGCCAGATGGGGAGCCTTCACTGTGGAGTGTGTGGGGTTTGAGAAAGGTTGTAAAGATCCAGACATCAACAGATTCTCTATTTCATGTCAGGAAGAGTGCCGCAGGTGAAAATGCTGGAGGTATGTGGGTGATTTTTTGGACGGGTCTTTAGAAGCAGCAGGGGAGAGCCAACAACAAGTGCATTCTGGGACAACATATACTTCTTCAAATTAGGGGAGGCAAAAGTATCGGGAAATCAGATACTAATCAACGGGGGTGTAACAGTAATCAAAATATTGTGATATCGTATCTCTCTCAGTCTCACAATAATATCACGGGCCATCATCTTTTCTCCATGGAGATGTTAACCTTTCCATCTTCACAGAGACCAAACCAGACCAAGTTACAGGTCAGATCTGTGGAGAGGCAACCCCACTCACAGTCAGAATACCTGTTTTTCTAAGCATTTTGAGCTATAAAACCACCTATAACTGAATAAATATAAGGTAGAGTTGTTTAATGTCATACTGTGGTACATTCAAGGCAGAGCAATGACATATCCATAGTGGGTGACGGACTCCCAACCAAAAAGTTACACAGTGCACCTTTAAATTCATTGTTATGGAGCAGCAACAGCTAAAAAACAGACAGAACTACATACTACAGTTTTTTAATCATTGTGGTATTGGAATCGTTACTGAAGTTGAGTTGAAATTTTAGTATTCTGACAACGCTACTTGATAAAGACATTGTTCGTGCTACTTTTTGGGTTCACTGCAGACAGCCTTAGAATAGTGAAGTTTAATTCCCAGTTTTCCATAAAAATTCCTACTGAAGTTGTTCACGGTGAAGTATGCTTAGAACAAGTATTTATTACAACTACACAACTACTTTTGGTGCTCAGTTAGGGTATACTCCGGGTGGGAATGCTGCAAACCCGATTCACCATTTTATGTTGGTAAAATTGCCTCAGGTAAAGATGTTTTTTGCGGATGAGTTTTTGGAGAAGAGGAAACCAGAACTATTCCCAAACCCATGCAGTGGTTGTGTGTGCTGATCGGCTGAGTGTGGGTGTTTGGGGGGTCAGGCAGGGTTAAGGTGGTGAAATTACAGAGGGAACAGAGGGCACCGAGGCTGATGGGAAAGAATCAAATCACTATAGCTGTGTACAGACAACACAAAAGCACAAAGTCAGTTCTATTTAACTTAACAATGGAGCATTTACTTTAACCTGCGTGTACATTAAAGGCTCAGCGTTTCAGGTAGAGGGTCTGCCACCTGCTTGACTCCATGTTGTTTTTTCCTGAAATGTTCTACAGTATGGTATTTAATTTAACTATCTCCATGGAGACAAGCAGGCCTCGCCACCAAGCCAAGTTACAGGTCAGATCTGTGGAAAAGTGGACCAGTTTTTCGGCCTTCAAGGCACTCAAAGCTCTTTACATCAAGAAAGCACTCACCCTTTCACACAAACATTCATACACCAGTGTGCGCAGGTGTCAAGTGTCTTGCCCAAGGATACATCGACAGCATTCATCTGTGGGAGCTGGAATCGTACCACCAAGCTGTGGGCCCGTGGATCTAACTGCTCTACCAATGATGTTTATGTTGAGAGCGGGATTCGAACGGCCAACTTTCGGATCAGAGAACAAAAAGCTGATGAGCCAAACCAAACATGAATGACTCACTTAAATACATTTTTGTGAAGGTAAATGAGAAGGGAAACAGCTAGAAAATGGTCAAAAGCACTTAAGTAGATTTTGGATAATAAGACTGCTTTAAAAACATTGCCGACCACTGATTTATACAGACTACGTATCATCCAAAAGTATCAATTCACCACACAAATTGACACGAAACTACATCTCCCAGAATGCCTCATTTTGCTTCAGGGCATGTTTTCTAAAGTGAAGAGTTGCACTTGTTACGACACAGTTTTTCATGCCTGCTGTAAGCTTGCATCATAATATACCCAGTCAGAAGAAAGGGTGAATTGTGATGGTTTCAGTTTCATTTGGTCCATGTTAACTTCACTATTTCCGTGTTGCAACAGAGATTATATCCCTTTGGTAGTAAAGGCAGGCAGTAGTTATCTAGCTGTACTTCTAAAAGTATTCTCAAAATCTACAATATTCAGTACTTCATCACTTAAGTAAACAACTACTTCAGTAGAGGAAAATGGACAAAATATATTCTAGGAAATGATATTGATATTGTTGTTTTGAAGCTATGCAACATTTGAATAAAGAAAACTGTAAAAAACCTCCAAAAACATAATAAAGATAAAATAATATATACAAAATTATTCAGTTTTCAAAGAGTGTATGCAATTCATTCACTTTTTTGTAGGGATGTAACAATAACCAAAATATTGTGATATCGTATCGTCAAAAGTCTCACAATATATTGAATCACAAGCTCGTTTGCTTAAATGTTTTTAGTTGCAGCAGGTAAAAAAACAAGAGCAAACTACACAGACCATGATCCTTTGCTCCATTTCAGTGTAGACAGCCAGCATTAAGAAATAAATTAAAAAGTTCTATAGTACGCAAAATTGACTCTGAGTTTTATGCCATGTTATAATGTTGTTACCTCCTCAAAACCATAACTGGAGTTGTAATTTGTTTCATTCACACGTTAATCCTTTTATTATTAGTCTGTCTACCTAAGCTCAAAATGCTCTGGTGATGTCATGAAGCAGCAGTTTTCAAATTAACAGCTGCTGTTTTACTCAGTAGAGATTGGCAATTCAGGGCTGAAATCATCCAGATGATTTTAGTGAAGATGTGTGGAGTTTAAAAACACAGTGGAGCACTTCCTGTATTACCACATGATCGCAAGTGTTTTCTGTTTGAGAAAAGAACTCAGCCTAAATATGCAGGATTTGAGTGTTAAATGAATGAAACAAAACACAACTCCGGGTATGTTTTTTGACGAGGAAACAACATATATATACAAAAATATATAAATACTACACTTAGAATAGTGAGCTCTGTTTGCTTGTTAGCCTGGCCTAGACACAGCTCAGAGTGAAGCGATGCATGCAGGACAGCAGAGGACAAAACTCCAGTCTAGTGGAAGAAGATTAGTGTCCCCCCCGAGACCTGCGCTGGCCTCTGTTTTACCCATAATGCATTACACCTTTCTGTGATCTCTCACCTCAATTTCAGCCTCTCAAAACTGATCCGTTCCATTTGAATAATTCACAATCAGTCGGTGGTTCACCTCAGCCCTGTCTTCCCCTTGCGTTAGTGCATTTTATAGTTTTATGCAGGTTAAAATTATCTTCAAGGATGTCAAGTGTAAAGATGGCTGAAAACTTAAAGGTTCTATATTTCTATATTATGCAAAATTGACTCTTGTGAGCTTTAAGCCATGTTAGAATGTTGTTATCTCATCAAAAACATACCCAGAGTTGTGTTTTGTTTTTTCTTTCACACGTTTGAGTAATCCTGCATTATTAGTCCGTTTACATCTCCAAAGCTCAAAATGCTCTGTTCCATCTTGTGAGGTCATGTAGTGGTAGTTTTCAAGTTAACGGCTACCTTTTACCTTTTGTTCAGTAGAGATTGGCAATTCCAGAGCTAAAATCATCCAAATCATTCTAGTGAAGGTGTATGGAGTTTAAAAACAAATTACCACATGAAATCACAAGGTGGAACACAGTGTTTTCAGTTAGAGAAAAGAACTCAGCCAAATATGCAGGGTTTGTGTGTTAAACATGTGTGAATGAAACAAAACACATTTTACAGGTGCACTACATAACATTTTGGTTGGGGGTCCGTCACCTGCTTTTTTCTATGGATATGTCACTGACTGCTCTTCTTGGAATGTTTCACAATATGACATTAAACAGCTCTACCTTACATTTATTCAATTACAGGTGGTTTTATAGCTTAAACATACCTAGAAAAACAGAGCAGGGTTGCCTCTCCACAGATCTGACCTGCAACTTGGTCTGGTTTGGTCTCCATGATGATAGAAAGGTTTAATGTCATACCATGAGACATCTCAGACAAAGCAAAACATCTCCATGGAGAAAAGCAGATGATGAGCCCACTGCCAGAAAAGTTACACAATGCACCTTTAACATGGATAAAAAACAAAGAATAGGGTGATATTAACAGCTTTAACCTTTAACAGCATAGCTCATTTTTGTTGATTTTCGTTATAAAAATGTGTTTGGAAAGCGCTGCCCTTGTTAGTTCATTGTCATTCTAAACTGTGATGGAGATACTACAGCAATAAAAACAGATTTCCACCTTATTAGCTAGTTTTTTCACATTGTTATTGGCTGTTCGGCATGCACAGCTGGAGAACAATTTGGTTTCATTGTCAAGTAACTGTATTGCAATCAGATGGAAAAAGGTATTGAACGTAATATTCTTTTTCGTTTTGCAGGGGATTATGTGTGTATTTTTAAAAATTGCCAAGTGACGGACGACTCTGAGAAGATGACAGCATAACTACTGAAAGTGATGGTGAATTTTTATCAGACGATTTTCAAGTAAACAACCAAACTATATTTCTTAAACTAGAATCCATGCCACTGTAAACTTGCAATTCTAACTTTTATTTGCCCAGATATATGAGTGAAATAGGGTTCATATTATGACTTTTTTCTGATCTATGTTATAATGTTTCTTCATCACAAACATAGCTGAAGTTGTGTTTTGTTTAATTCACACACAAACCCTGCATCCTCTCACAAACTGAAAACACTCTGGTCCACCTTGTGATGTCATGTAGTAGTACACTACAATATTGTGTTTTTAAACTCCATACACCTTCACTAGAATAATTTAGATATTTTCAGCCCTGGTATTGCCAATCTCTACTGAACTAAAGATAAAAGACAGCTGTTAACTTATCACTACATGACATGACAAGGCGGAACAGAGCATTTCTGATCTGACCGACCGATAACCGATAATGAAGAGTTACTCAAATGTGTGAATGAAACAAAACACAACTCCGGTTATGTTTTTGATGAGATAACAACATTTTAACATGGCTTAAAGCTCACAAGAGTCAATTTTGTGTAATATGGGAGCTTTAAAAAAATAATACATTCATGGATAACTTTTACAAAGATATATATGCTCAAATACATTGGATAAAACAACTGAACAGCTAGAATATTACAGTAATGTTGCTAAACCAATGCAAGCAAACAATTGGCTACAACAGTGAACGCAGAGACCAGCTTCTAGAGTTGTCAAACGTACCGAAATCAGACACTAATCAGATACTAAAACTAGTATTGAAAGTAGATATGCATTTGAGCAAGTATCAATACTTAAACAGTCACATTCACAGGACAGAAATGAACCTTTCCTGAATATCTTTAGAATGATCTTGAGCTGTATCAGAACAAGTATAAGAGCACATAGACCAGTGTACGCCTATGGACCACTATGAAACTTACCTGGACCACTGAGGGATTACACAGATATAAGACCACATAGTTGAAATATTCTATGGTCTAAAGGTATCAAAATAATTATTGAGTATCAAGTCTTTATATTGTAAGAGAGAGTTGAGTAGAGTTTGACATTTTAGTATCGTGGCAAACTACCAGCATCTGCCTTTTGGTAAACCTTAAACCTGTTCAGTGTTCATTTAAATAGTTTTATCTGTGAATATTTCTTACCACAAAACACGGGCCGGCAGAGGTCTTCAGGCATTCCTCCAGCAGCTTCATTCTGAGCCTCTGCAGTTCTGGACTGTCCCACTCCTCTGGGTCCACACCCCAGTACAAGTCCACCACCTGGGCACAAGAAATAAAGTGATAAACATGGATGTCTTGCAGTCTTAAAGGTGCACTGTGCAACTTTCCTGGTGGAGGGCCCGTCAAATGCTTTTCTCCATGGAGATGATGATTATTGCTTTGTCTGGAATGTTTCACAGTATGGTATTAAACCTTTCCATCATCATGGAAACTAAACCAGACCAAGTTATAGGCACTATGACTGTCAGAATGTGTTTTTCTAGGTATTTTTGAGCGATAAAACCACCTGTAATTGAATAAATGTAAAGAAGAGCTATTTAATGTTGTACTGTGGAACATTCCAGGCAGAGCAATGACATATCCATAGATACAAGCAGGTGACAGACCCCCAACCAATAAGTTACACAAGGCACCTAAATTTTTCATTGTATAACATGGCATCAATTTGCTTTTGTTTGTAAAACAAAAAGTCTTGCCAACAGAGAGCAACTTTTTGGTTGTGTCTGTCACTTGTTTCTATAACTCCAGGTGTTTTTGGGTAACAACATTGCTTAAAGCTCACAAGAATCAATTTTGTGTAATATAAGACCTTTAAAATGTGCTGTCCTTACATCCTTTATACGTACCTAAACCTAACTTATACTTAGACAAACTTTATTGATCCACAAGGGAAATTATTCGAACCCATAAACCTAACCCATCCCCAAACCTAAATACCAGCGCATTTGCCCATCCATGAATTATTGTATCTAGCTCAGGCCCATTCATACCCATATAAAACTACACTGTATCCCAAGAGGACACTATGGAAGAAACCCACGTTCACTCCCTCCCTCTCATTCACACTATACTGGGGTCTTCCTCAACACATTTGTCACAAGTGTTGGCAGCCCAAACAATATGCACCATAAACAGACCACAGGGGGGATCTCCCAGCCAGCTCTGTGAGAGAGAGGGAAGAAAAGCTGGTGAAAAAAGAAGGAAAAGGTACTACATGTCTTCTGTGGAGATGCTGGCGTTGGCTTATCTTTAAGGACAGCAAGCCTCCCTCCTCCCGGCAGCTCTGTGGCAGTGACAGATCTCAGGATGCTGCACCAAGCCCTAAACTTAAAGGGCCCATGTTACGCTATTTTCTATGTTATGGAGAATGCTTGGTTTGGCGATACATTAGGCCGATATTTGCCCTTTTTAGCATATCAACTATCTGCCTTAAATCTCCAGCAAAGGTCGATATTTTGTTTGGCCCAACCAGCTGCCTCCATATGCATTAAGAGAATATGTATGAAGTCCAAAAAGGGTACTGCAAAATGACTATATATACTGACTATACTGGAGTCTACACAGTTTGTAGTAAAAGAAGGTTGTGGTTGAGTTTGTTTTAATTCGATAATTTGGGAAATTACCTAAACTGGCTCTACATATTGACCCAAAAATATCAGTAGAGGTCATTGGCCATTGGTTTCTCTAGATTCTAAACAATAGGCGTTGGAGATGTAGACAGACTAAGCATGCAGGATTACTCAAACATGTGTGTGAATGAAACAAAACACAACTCCAGGTATGTTTTTGATGAGTAACAACATTACAACATGTCTTAAACCTCACAAGAGTTAATTTTGCGTAATATAGAACCTTAAAGAACACCAAACCTCTCTCCTCCCAGCAGCTTTGTGACAGTAACAGATCTCAGCGTGCTGCACCGAGACCTTACCTATAAAATTCGATACTGCTCAGAAGAACCCAGTTTGTAGTCCCTTATAAATGCCCCATCATTGCATATTCTTCTCCAGATTTCGCTCACCCGCACAAATCGATTGTAGTCCTTAGATATGCTGCTGCGTTTGAGCAATGACCGAAAAGTACAAGGAAAAGCCGGGGATAAAGTGATGTGAAAGAGGAGATGTCGTCAGCCAGCTTCACGCTACAGTGCTCCTCAGACTGGGAGGGGAAGAATGGACAATGAATGGGAATGTGGTACACTTTATGGATTTATGGGCAATTTGGATGGAATTCACAGTGTTAGAGCTTACGCAATTCTTGGTCGACTAAAACATGTATTGCTGATTGGTTAGTATGTTGAAAAGAGGGGCGTGGCAAAAAGCTCTCAAAACTATTATGTGCCTGTATATATCTGACCCAAACTGCACTCACAAGACTATACCTGCAGGGGGAGTTCATGTAAAAACAACTATTTATGTAGAAAAAAAATACTAGGAAACAATGTATTTATATAAAGACAGATTCAACTTGTAAATCATGAATGTAATCTGCCTTTTTACATAGAAATAGCAAAAATACCAAATGTTAGCTAACTGACTCACTAACGTCTGTAAAGGGCAAGGCTAACGATTTGACAAATCTGAAAGTCATCGCCAAAAGATTTTTAAAAATACGTCAACTTAATATTTGTATAATTTTTTTTTTTTTTTTTTTTTTTTTGCTAAGGGCAAAGTTTTTCCACCGAAACGCTTAAGACAGACCTGCTATGCAAAATCAACTTGATTCATGCAGAAGTCAGTGTACTTGTTTCTTTTATTAAGCCGGAACAGAGCATTTTGAGCTTTGGAGATGTAGACAGTCTAATAATAAAGGATTACTCAAACATGTGTGAATGAAACAAAACAAAACTCCAGGTATGTTTTTGAGGAGGTAACAACAACATTCTAACGTGGCATAAAGCTCACAAGAGTCAATTTTGCATGATATAGAACCTTTAAAAAATATCCCACTTCCCAACAAAATCTAAAAACCAAGCTATGTGAAAGCTGTGTCCATCCTCCATCTTACCCCACTCCAGGTAGCATTGGCCACTTTAGCCCTCACCGAATGACTGATGGTGCTATGATGACTGGCAGCCTCATAGAACCTAAAAAAGCTATTGTGGGACATCGGGTCTGACAGCTGTGGAGAAATTGGCCCCGTCCCATTATAGGAACGGGGCGACGGGGGGCCAGAGAACACCTCCTCGCTCCATTGGTTTGATTGTTGCCCTGCACCTGGATCACTGCTCTGGGAGACAGCTGTCAGACACACAATCCATCCTGACTCCTCACTGCAAACTGGAGGATACTACAAGTTTATTTTCATTACTGATCTACTTGCTCTTTTTAAACCAGTACTAAAAAAGTCACATTCACAGGACAGAAATTAACCTTTCCTAAATACCTTTAGAATGATCTTGAGCTGTATCAGAACAAGTACAAGAGCACATAGACTAAAATACACCCATGGACCAATATGGAACCTACCTGGACAACTACTGAAGGATTACACAGATATAAGACCACATGGGAATATAAAAGAAAGTACTTTTATATTATATATTATTAGGGCCAGACTGATATAACGGTTGGCTGATATTATCAGCCGATATGGGCTCTTGGAGACATATTGGCTATCGGCCTAAATCTTGCCGATATGGGCCGATAGTTGACGTGGGCATATTATACCTCATTATAAAGCTTAGACTCTCTATATTGCGTCCATTTAATGTAATTTACAGACAGATACATGTCCTAATATAAGTAATTTGTCTGTGTCTGTGACGCCGTACTGCACCTGAATGCACCCCCAGAGTCATGTCACGTGACACACATGCTCTTGTTTACACCAGTGTGCAACCATAGATCCATGTGCGCAACACTGAGGCACTGGCTTTAAATGCTCTTGTAGTCTGATCCACGATACTGACTATAAACAAAAGTTAACTCACAGTTTGGGCCAACAACAAAACTACTGCTTGTTTTTATCAAAGTGCAAGTGCGGAGAAGAGAGGACTGTCCCATAGACAAAGGACACACAGCTGCTGTTAACATGCTGGATTATATTCTATTCATTCTTTTATAGATGATTGTTTTGCGTCAAGATTAAAAGGACACTTATTCGTGAAGACTTGTGGTCTGAGAGGTGCCTGTGTAACTGTTGTAAACTGGTTTTAAAGCTACTTTTCCTGTTTTCTCTTACATTGTACCTACTGTAAAGTGACTATAGTGGCTGTATACACATTACTAGGTGTGAATTGTCCGCATTTACGTATATAATTAATTACCGCGGCACCCACGCATTTATGATAACTGCTAAAGGCTAATTTACTTTGTTTACAAGTAAGAATGCCATGCAAAAAATCCCATTAGGCCTACCTACTGTCTTTAAATATGACTGTAAAGAGGCAAAATAACAGTAAATGTAGCCTAAACAAATCCAACTTAAAATCTAATAGACTCAAACCTAAGGTTTATAATCAGTTGAAGATTTACAGCCCTATATATTATGTTGAAAATCAATTTTTATTTTCTAAATAAAGAGTGTTTTTATTATCATTGTGGTATCTGAATCAGTGTTGAGCAAAAAAGTAGTAGTACTAGTTTGGACTGGATGATTTGAGAAAAAAATATCTAATTGTGATTTTTCTGACATTATTTTGTTGAAGTAGTAGTGAAAGAAGTTGCAGGAGAAGTAACAGTAGAACTAGTGTTTTATTTCATTCACATATGCTTGAGTAACCCTTTGCTATTAGTCTTTCTACATCTCCAAACCTCAAAATGCTCTGTTCCACCTTGCGATGTCATGTAGTGGTAGTTTACAAGTTAAGGCTGGAGTCTCCAACCAGTAGCTCTCCACACCTTTCCAAGTAGCACGCCAAAGAATGTCTGAATTATAAAAATTGTGCTAACTGACTCAAATTTGATGAACTACCATTCTAAATGTATAATTTTGATGCCTGACTTGCACTAATAAATGGATAAAGGTTTATGTTTTATAGGTATCTAATTGTTCCCCATGCTATGCTCATTTTCTTGTGACCGCTAAAATTAGTAGCTCTTTGGCATTTTCTTTTTGTAAAGGTAGCTCACCAGAAGAAAAAGGTTGGCGACCCCTGAGTCTCCTGTTCTGTCTGTTCAGTAGAGACTGGCAATTCCAGGGCTGAAACTCAGTGCAGCACTGTATTGCCACATGACATCACAGGGTGGAACAGAGTGATTTCCGTTTGAGAGGAGAACTCCGCTTAAATATGCAAGATTTGTGTGAATGAAACTAAACACAACTCCAGGTCTGTTTGTGATAAAGAAACATTATAACATAGATCAGAAAACAGCATAATATAGTCACAATACAGAACTGACTGACTCTGCAAGGAAATGTAAAACTTGTGAAGGTTTCTTATATAAATTCCTTATCATCAGGGAAAAAATAAATAAAAATTCTGAGGCTAGCGTGTAGTGAGTCATTCAGTGTAGAATAATACAAAAGCGTACAGTGCGTCTCCATGATTTTGAAAGTTGTGTGAGAGCAAGTGAAGTGCTTTGTCTAACCAGTGCTTTTATAAGAAACGTGGGCTGTATTTCTCAAATATGATGTCTTCTGAAAAGCTTCGCCTTGAAAGGTTCACACACCCACATCAGCAGCTCAAAGAAAGTGAAAAACTTGCAGGCAACATTTCTTTTTGGACTATATTTCAACATTTCTCTAAAGGTGCATTGTGTAACTTTTCTGGTGGGGGGGTCCCTTTGTCTGGAATGTTTCACAGTATTGTATTAAACCTTTCTATTTTCATGGAGACCAGACCAAGTTACAGGTCAGATCTGTGGAGAGGTAACCTCGCTCACAGTCAGAATGCCTGTTTTTACAGGTATTTTAGAGATGTAACACTACCTGTAATTGAATAAATGCAAGGGAGAGCTGTTTAATGTCATACTGTGGAACATTAGTGCTGTAACCTGCTTGTCTCCCTCATGATAGGTAGGTTTAACCTATACTATGGAACATTCTAGACAAAGCAACGTTTTCAAGGAGACAAACAGTACAGAATCTGAGTAAGTCTGTTCCTTACTATTGAAACTGAATGTGAAGATTTAGTATTATGACAACACTATGACTTGACTATGACGTAACATGGAGACAAAAAATATGATTAAATACAAATATTACAAAATCATAAAACTTTAAGTTATTTTTTGCTGTTGTATCATGTCACATTGCTATCTTCACTTCATTCCAACAGACACCAAAATCCAGCTCGCCCTTATGACTCTAACTGAAAATGAAAAGTATGTAGTTCCATATTGCACCATTATTCTTGGTGTGTAGCCTCGAGCATCCTACAGGCGGATAGGAGTCGTAGCAGTTGTAAATTTCATTGCGATAGTTAAATCACACTTACTCTAACCACTGTTGGGGAATCTAATGAGAAGATACCTCATTTTGATCCCATACCCTGGAGCAGCCCTGGATCTACTGCTAACATGCAAAAATTTTCTCACACCACCATGTTTTTTTTGGTGGGAAAGCACCTGCAGTAAATATTTATCATAATTTTATAGTAGGTTAAATGGCCCATTTTACACAAAACTAACTTTTATGAGATTTATGTCATGTTAAAATGTTATCGCCTCAAAAACACGTTTGAGTAATCCGTCATTATTAGTCTGCCTACATTTCCAAAGCTCAAAATGCTCTGTTCCACTTTGTGATGTCATGACGTGGTAGTTTTCAAGTTAACAGCTACATTTTACCTTTAGTTCAGTAGAGATTTGCCAATTCCAAGGCTGAAATCATCCAAGTGATTCAAGCGAAGGTGTATGGAGTTTAAAAACACAGTGGAGCACTTTGTTTTTGATGAGGAAACACCATTATGACCAGATGATCAAAAAACTAACTAAAAGCTCAAACTAAAAGCACTCTGTTCCACTTGGTGATATCATGTGGCGATACAGGAAGTGATCCACTGTGTTTTTAAACTCCATACACTTTCACGAGAATCATTTGGATGAATTCAGCCCTGGAACAAAAAAACAAACAAAAGGTAAAAAGTAGCTGTTAAAGGTTGTATAGAGGATTTTCCAAGGAACGAGAAATCTAGCGACTGTTTGTCCTTTTTCAAATGTTGTGCATGCGTGACACCACCACCCCTCTTCCACAGCTCCCTAAGTAGAAACGCCTCCTCCCGCCTCCTCCTAACGCCTACACTGTTTGTTTATTGCCGGTGCGCGTTCAGAATCGCTGTTGCTGCTGTAACTATTCTGTACGTTTTCAAATGATAAGCAGAAGTTTCCGGTCCAGAAGTAATTTAGTGACCAACGCTTCAGTCTTTAGACCATCTGCTTCAGTGCACAGCATCAGTGGAAGGAATATCCGAGAATCACCTTAGTTTGGCTTCGCTCGTTTTCCCCTTCTCTTCTTCTTTCAGCGGCCTCGAAAATGGACTTTCCATTGCAACAAACTTTGTGCTAACTACGAGGAAGCTACAGTTGGAAAAAGCCGCTAAGAACCGCTGTGTTGGTTGAGTCAACAGGGTTTTGCATGTGTGGAATGTGTGAGAGGCGAACGTAAACCACGTAATCCCAGTGCGCGGCAAGTCAGTTACTCTAGGAGCATAGGGAGTTTGACTGACAACCTAACAGCCAATAGATAATGAGGTAGCCTCATTATCTATTAATGTTTATATAATGCTAATGTTTACCTGGCCCCATCACATCCACAGTTGATGGATTTTCATTCTTTTTTTTTTTTTTGGTCATCATATAATGCTATCATTGACAATTTGAAAAAAAAAAAAAAAAAAAAAAAATCCTCCAAACAACCTAATAATAAAGGATTACTCAAACATGTGTGAATGAAACAAAACACAACTCTAAGTATGTTTTTGATGACATAACAACATTCTAACATGACTTAAAGCTCACAAGAGTAAATTGTGTATAATATAGGACATTCAGATATAAATAATTACATAAAGTACTGCATGTTTCAGTGTAATAAGTAATCTAACCTGTCATACGCACATTAAATCATGCTGCTACAATACCCATCACTTCCGCCCACTCGCAGGAAGTCTCCCTGTCGACCTCTTTGCGCCTGCCAACCACAGTGGCCATCACGGACCGCCAAACAGTCAACACCAATAGAAGGAAGCAGGTCCTGGCCACAGCTGTGAAAAGCACTTCCAATGGTTGTCACTCACACATCCTCCGCCAGGCTCCAAAAACATGGCGCCAAGAGGGGAGGTGAGACACAAGGTGCACAACATTTCACCATGATTTCCAACAGCAGATTTGAGAAGCAGATGGACTGTGTCAGTTGTTTGAGTTATATTAGAAAAACTTGGATGGATAGAGCAATGGGGAATGTTGTGATGACATGAGAGAGGTGGTTTTTGGTTATTTTTGATGGTTTGTCAGAGTCAAAGTAAGACAAGATTCAATCAGGACTGAAAATGGACGGACTAAGTAGGGTTATAGAGATGAAATCTATAAATAAACCCTGTACAGGACTAAAGCAGAACTAAAATTGACGTTATGTCTAGACATAAGACCTTATGTAATTGGGTTACCTAAATACTAATTGATACTAAAGCTAATATTGAAAAGCAATTAGTAAGTAATAAGTAATCCCATGAACCACATACTATCTAAGATCACAAGAAGAATATTTTAAGAGCCCATATTACATTACTTTCTGATCTATGTTATGATATTGTATCCTCCTCAAAACATACCAGGAGTTGTGTTTTGTTTTATTCATGTTTCACACAAACCCTACATATTTTGGCTGAGGTCTTAAACAGAAATCACTCAACCTTGTGATGTCATATGCTAATACAGGAAGTGTAAAAAGTAGCTACTAACTTGAAAACTACCGCTTCAGTGGAACAGAGCCCTTTTTAGCTTTGGAAATGTAGACAGTGAATGAAACAAAACATAACTTGTATTTTGAGGAGGTAACAACATTATAAAATGACTTAAAGCTCACAAGAGTCAATCTTATAATAATAATATAGCACCTTTAAATTCACATTAAACCAATTTTCACATATTCATTTCCGGTGATAAAAACATACTTGTTAAAATGCTGTGACATATTTGGCATATTTGATTGTGTTTATGGTCTGACACTGAAGTTGTCATATTCTGTGGATCTCAGTCTGTCTCTCTCTCTTTGGCAGCGAGCCCCTTCTCCATTCACTCTCCTGTTGTTGTCTGGTCTGGGCTGATTCACATTGACGTACCAATATGCCTCCACACCATCACAACTCTCCCAAACGTGTCACCGAGCTCTGCAATATTTATCACCCACAGCAGCAAGCAGCACATCCAGGTGCAGAGATGGACCATTTATTAGGTACAACTTGAGCTAACTGTGCTGTATACACAATTCTGAATCAGGTTTTCTAGCACTAACAATCGCTGACACTGTTTAAGTCAGTTATGTTAGCACACTGTCAAATTAACGTAGCTTACAAAGTCACTGAAGAGAAAGTCTGTAACATTTAAAGAAGACATATTGTGCTTGTGTCTGCTGTAGTTTTAATCTATGACACTGGTGGATCATTATGTCATAATTTGCACATTTTTAAGCACAATATTCATCTAAAACATCTTAATTAAAGAAACAAGTCCACAGAAAACATCGGTGCCCAAAGGGAACGGATTTCACTGTAATTGTTATCACATCACAACAGCAACTCCGGAGCAGATTTTTTTTTTTTTTTCATTTGTACCAAAATCACTACAAAATGGTTCTGAATCCTACATGTATCACCTGTTAAGAAAATAAAATTGGTGAACGTAGTACAGTGCAACGGGTGTATGCTGATGTCAGTAAAAACGGGTATTGATCGGCAATATGGTGTCATGAAAATATTAGAGGGGAAATGAGAAGGGGAAACAACTATAACATAATTGCATTGCATAGTAGGTCTGCTTTAGTTTTATAAATAAATAAATTGACATCCCATTCTTAATCCATAGTGTCTAATATGACGTTGGTCCACCCTTTGCAGCTATAACGGCTTCAGCTCTTCTGGGAAGGCTGTCCACAAGGTTTAGGAGTGTGTTTATGGGAATTTTTGACCACTCTTCCAGAAACCATTTGTGAGGTCACACACTGATATTGGACGAGAAGGGCTGGCTCTCGGTCTCCGCTCTAATTCATCCCAAAGGTGTTCTATCGGGTGGAGATCAGGACTCGGTGAAGGCCAGTCAAGTTCATCCACACCAAACTCTCTCATCCATGTCTTTATGGTCTTTGCATGGTCATGTGAAAGAGGAAGGGGCCGTCTCACAACTGTTCCCACAAAGTTGGGAGCACGGAATTGTCCAAATGCAGTCAGATAAGTACCGTTCTCCTGGCAACCACCAAACCCAGACTCGTTCATCAGTTTGCCAGATGGAGAAGCGCAATTCAGCATCCACTGACCCCGCCCTGTCAGTTTACATGGCCTACCACTTCATGGCTGAGTTGCTGTCATTCCCAATTGCTTCCACTTTGTTATAATACCACTGCAGTTGACTGAATATTTAGGAGCAAGGAAATGTCATGGCTGGACTTGATGCACAGGTGGCATCCTATCACAGTACCACGCTGGAATTCACTGAGCTCCTGAGAGCGACCCATTCTTTCACAAATGCAGGACTAGGTGCTAAAATCAAGCACACCTGTGGCCATGGAAGAGATTGGAACACTTAATTGATTGATAAGTGAATACTTTTGCCTATATACCTGGCTTGTGTGTGGAATATATATATATATATATATATATATATATATATATATATATATATATATATATATATATATATATATATATGTGTGTGTGTATATATATATATATAAATATATATATATATATATATATATATATATATATATATATATATATATATATGTGTGTGTGTGTATATATATATATATATATATATATGTGTGTATATATATATATATATATATATATATATATATGTGTGTGTATATATATATATATATATATATATATATATATATATATATATATATATATATATATATATATATATATATATATATATTCCACACACGAGCCAGGTCAAATGTGAATGTTTTTGATTAGATTTTTTTTTTAGATTTTTGTACCATATATTGATATATTGTTTGAAATTTCTGCATTTTGAACGAGGTCTGTATTTTCCTCTTTTAAAAACATTCTTAGTGTTGTCTTACTTGTTGTACATTTCAATGACGAGTAGTGTTTAGCTAAAATAGTCCCACATTCCAGATCTGAAGATACATTTATGTTGGCATTAGATATATTTTCGCTGTTTTCTTCTGTCTCTGGGTTTCTGTTGGTGGTTGTTTTTTCAGCCTGATTTCATGCCCTTTCTGTTCGAGCGTCTTGGGCATTATACCAACTTGTAATATTACAACATTCAATAAATACAGCAGAGCTTCTCCTACACTTGACCTGTTACGGGCAAATGCCTTCCAAGGGCATTAGAAAAGAGCTTAGCACAAGCTGCTCGGGCTCTTACGTAATCAAACGCACCCCCCACTTTACTGTAGTTTATGGGAGAGGCAATCAAACAGAGAGGCAGAGTGGGGAGGAAGGGTGACTTGAAAAAAAAAAAAAACAAGCACGAGGAATATGGCCAAATTAGTCCCATGGGTATTCACGCTATACCGTGCTATCTTTCTATCTATTCTATTTTTTCATCTTTGTTAGAACTAGTATAAGACCCATAGACTGTATAAAGAAGTGGACGAAAGATGTGTTCAGTCAAATGAAGCTCATCGAGGCTAGCAGTTATAGGAGAAAATTTGGAGCCAGGTTCCAATCCGGAGCAAAGCTATTGAAGATAATACCCATAGACTGTATATACTGTATAATGACATAGCTAACACACTAGCTGTTGCACCCCAAATAGTAAGTGAGCATGGGTGCACTTCCGGTTCCTTCTGACCCAGGCTCCAATTGATTGCTAGCACATACATAGCTAACAGCTATGCCCATTTATATATACAGTTTATTTATATATACAGATAAGACCACATGGTACATAAAGAAAGTACTCCAAATTTATGTTGAAAATAACATTCTATTGTCTAAAGAAGAGTTTATTTCTTTATCAATTTTCAATGAAGTATTGAAATTGATACTGAGTATCAACTTTAGGCAGTACTTAAAGCTATAGTATCAAAATCTAAGTATTAGAAGTGAAAACACTAGACTGGTGCATCCTTACTAAAAAGAGGTCATGTCAAAAGCTCTCTATGTAAACCTAGGTATTTCTATGTACAGTGGAGGAAATAAGTATTAGATCCCTTGCTGATTTTGTAGGTTTGCCCACTAACAAAGAAATGAAATCTATAATTTTAATGGCAGGTTTATTTTAACATTGAGAGATAGAATATCAAAAAGAAAATCCACAAAATAACTTTAAAGAAAATATATAAACTGATTTACATTTCATTGAGTGAAATAAGTATTTGATCGTTTGATTTGATCGACCTCGGTCTGAGGCTCCACATAAGATCTCACCTCGTGGGGTTTTAGTGATCATGAGAACCGTGAGAAATCAGCCTAGAACTACACGGGAGGAGCTAGTCAATGATCTCAAGGCAGCTGGGACCACAGTCACTAAGAAAACCATTGGTAAAACTTTACACCGCAATGGATTAAAATCCTGCAGTGCTCACAAGGTCCCCCTGCTTAAGAAGGCACATGTGCAGGCCCGCCTGAAGTTTGCCAATTAACACCTGAGTGATTTAGAGAGTGATTGGGAGAAGGTGCTGTGGTCAGATGAGACCAAAATCGAGCTCTTTGGCATTAACTCAACTTGCCATGTTTGGAGGAAGAGAAATGCTGCTTATGACCCCAAGAACACCATCCCCACCGTCAAGCATGGAGATGGAAACATTATGCTTTGGGGATGTTTTTCTGCCAAGGGCACAATACAACTTCACCGCTTCAACGGGAGGATGGAGGGAGCCATGTACCATTAAAATCCTGAGTGACAACCTCCTTCCCCCCACCAGGAAACTGAAAATGGGTCGTGGATGGGTCTTCCAACACGACAATGACCCAAAACATGCAGCCAAGGCAATGAAGTAGTGGCTCAAGAAGAAGTACATTAAGGTCATGGAGTGGCTCAGCCAGTGTCCGGACCTTAACCCTGTAGAAAACCTATGGAGGGAACTGAAGCTCCGAGGTGCCAAGCAACAGCCACGAAACCTCAATGATTTAGAGATGATCTGCAAAGAAGAGTGGACCAAAATTCCTCCTGATATGTGCGCAAACCTGGTCATCAACTACAAGAAACGTCTGACCTCTGTGCTGCAAACAAGGGTTTGACACCAAGTACTAAGTCTTTTTTGGCTAGAGGGTTGAACTACTTATTTCACTCAATGAAATGCAAATCAGTTTATATATTTTCTTAAAAGTTATTTTCTGGATTTTCTTTTTGATATTCTATCTCTCAATGTTAAAATAAACCTATCATTCAAATTATAGACTGTTCATTTCTGTTTTAGTGGGCAAACCTACAAAATCAGCAAAGGATCAAATTTCCTCCACTGTATCTGACCCAGACTGCACTCACAAGACTATACCTGCATTGTCAAACAAGACAATTATTTATGCAGAAAAGTGTAGAAAACAGTGTATTTATATAAAGATTAAACTTGTGAATCATGTTTAATCTGCCTTTTTAAATGCCAAAAAATACCAAATCTTCAGCTAACTCACTCACTAACTTCTCCTTCCTCAACCAATTAATCAATCAAACCACTAAAAGACTTTATTTTAGAATGACCTGCCTTAGTGCTGTTATTAAAAGAGATCCATCATTATGGTTACTCCAGTATACTTATTTGTACCCTGCTCCCATCTTGAGTGTCCTTCTTGCCAAAATTAAATCAGCGCTCCCACCCCACACTCGCTCAGACAAATGACTAATGCCTTAGTTTAGCTTTTAATTAGCATGCATCTCCACATACCCAACACAAACATGTATAGCCCCCCTCACTCAAGAGCCCTTTGCTGTCAGCGATGGGCCAATTGCAGTCTCCCACTCGCGTTGGAAGTTGGAAGTAGATTAGTGACAGTGATAAGCTGTGACTGATGTGCAGTGGAATGACTTTTCCACAATATGGCCGACAGAAGGGATAGGGAGATCGTGTGTGTGGGAGGGTTTTATTTTTCTAAGTAATAGCAGTCGGTGGTTACAGATGAAGGGAGTGAACCTGAGCCCACACTAGAGAAGAGAGATGCAGTCGTGCTCAGTATGGCTGTGTGGTATGGGTTGAAAGCGGCCCATGTGCTCGCTTTGAAGAAGAGACTAAAAAGACCAAATAATGTAAGTCTATAAACATGCACTAACACCTAATCATAGACTCATCATAAACATAAATGGTGGTTGCAGATGAAAGGAGTGAACCTGAGCCCACACTATAGAACACAAAGATGCACAGGCTCGCTCAGTATGCTTGTGTGGTATGGTCTGAAAGCAACCCATGTGCACAGTTGGAAGAAGAGACTAAAAAGACCAAATAGTGCATGTTTATAGACTTACATGAACATGATATACTGTATATATACGTAAATGGACATAGCTAACCTGCTAGCCACCGCGTTCTATATAGGAAAAGAGCATGGGCACACTTCTGGCTCCATCGACTCGTCATTTCGGTCTTAAAATGTTCATATTAACCACTGTTACATGATTCTTGTGTTCGCACATAGATATTTTGTCTTGTCGATTAATAAAATAAAATTGGAGAACATACATAGTAAAGTATAGAGCGGTAAATGTCTTGAAAATAAGTTATTAACGATTGCTCGAACTTGCACGAATCACTCCAAATAGAACAATAACATGGTTAAAAGTTAATCTGGCACAATAGGTCCACTTTAACATCAACATGGAGACAAGCAAATGGCAGACCACACTACAGCAGAAAGGTTAAAAAGTGCACCTTTAATGTGATATGCAGTTATAGCAGGGGGTCCAAACTTTTTTTTTTCAACGAGAGCTGCATACTGAAAGTAAAGTGTAAGTGATTCAGATGGGTGCATTTAACACAGTTTTAACACAGTCCCCAACCCTTTAATAAGGCTTGATCCATTAACTGTACATCTGTGTCACAATGTAATATTACGTGATTGAGGCTATAGTGGTATATTTGCAGTTTTATTCAACAAGGTCAACAAAGACTGGTCTGAGGTCCGCATTTGGTCCCCGGGCCATAGTTTGGACACCCCAGAGTTATACAGTTGTGCATCCATATATGAGTAGTAAACAGTAGGCCTATATTGTGATAAATAATAAAATGTGTATAAAGCAAAAATCCCTTTGGTGGCTTCTGTCTGACTGAATGAGGACGCACCCATGGGTCCTTAGGCTGAATGCTTGTGCCCTCTCCCCTCTTCCCTCTCTCTCTCCCTTCTCACTCTCTACCCTCTCTCTTTCTCCCCCTTCTCTCTTCCCTCTTCCCTCTCTTCGTCTCCCGCAATCCCTCTATCCTTTTAGAGCGGTGGAGGGTGGAGGGGGCATGGCTGTGGCGGGGTGGCTGGGAGGTTTCGTCAGCTTGGCGTATGTGTGTCAGTGTGTGTCAGTGTGTGCCAATCTGTGCCAGTGTGTGTCAGTGTGTGCCCGTGCGAATGTGTGAGAGACGGAGCGGAGGGTGGCAATGACACATGAATTAAAAATCGCAGCTAAAAATAAACCCAAGTAAAAAGCAGACATACATTAGAACTGGAGAAGACAAAATGAGCTAAAAGAGAGAAAGGAATGATCTCATGCCTTGGGTAAATGTTGTTATTATAAGGGTTGTCAAAAGTATTGAAAATCAGATACTAATCGATACTAAAACTAATACTGAAAGTAGATACTCATTTGAGCAGGTACTGATTCTAAAAAAAGTCACATTCACAGGACAGAAATGAATCTTTTCTGAATAACTTTAGAATGATCTTGAGCCCTACACACCACTTTTACTCACACTACTAGTAAGGATACACTGATCCAGCTTCTGATACTGATGTCTATATTTTGGCTTTAAGTATGTGCCTATACCCAAAATTAACCAGTACCAGTGCAGAGATTGAAAACACAAATGGCGTATGGTCACTAAACTATCCAAATTGTAACTGTAATTTATCATTTAATGTGCAATGTCTAGTAAGTCGTATTACTAGAGATAGATGGTTAACCGATATATTGGGCTGATATTTGCACTTTTTAGCATATCTGCTATCAGCCTTGAATCTCCAACATAGGCTATGTTATTTCAGTGACCACCTGACTATAGGAGAGACCTTTAGCATCATTTGGACATTTATATGTGAAGAGGGCATGTTATAATGTTATAATGTTGTTTCCTCAACATAAACATACCTAGAGTTGTGTTTTGTTTCATTCACACACGTTTGACACACAAACCCTGCATATTTAGGCTGAGTTCGTCTCTCAAACAGAAAACACAGAAAACACCTTGTCATGTGGTAATACAGGAAGTGCTCCATTGTGTTTTTAAACTCCATACACCTTCACTAGAATCATTTGGATAATTTCAGCCCTGGAATTGCCAATCCCAAGCACTTTCATTTTAGGCCTTTTGTAAAGTATTACCACTGACAAAGTAGGGCGGGCACAAAAAAAGCAGATGCGTTTTGACGATTGATTTTAAAATTAGGCCTTTTTTTTTCCACAGAGAGTTTTTAAACCACATATATAAACAACTTGCCATCTACCAAGACACTGCCCATGAATAAAACAAAAAGAACAAAAAGGAAAAGCAAATACAAAATGGCCAACAATGTGAGTGGGCAAAGCGTGGGTGAGGATAAGGAAGAGCAGGGGCCTTGAGGAAGAGGAGGAGGCAGAGCAGAGTAAGTGAGTCACACAGTATTAAGTCCTGGGCCTTCTGCATAATCATTTCAGATCACGCTTCGTCACCGCCAGCTGACTCACCAGACAGGCACGTGGCCACCGAGAACGCAGCCAAAAAAACACTTTGACAAACTCCCCTCACCCGGATTATTTTACACTGGTATCGCACACGGCTCCAGCTCCTATGTTCAAAGCTGTAGGCAAAGTCCTATACTAGAGACGTGCAGATGATCGTTACTGAATCGAAATAGCAATTTGAATCGAGGCAATTAGCAAAAAGTCTGTGTTTTTTTAAATTAACACAGTTTACCCACAAACAACAAAATTATTATTCTACATAAAAAAACATAAACTGCTAACCCTGTAGTTTAGACCTGTATGAGCATTACCTGAAAAATAATTCTTGTATTAATTTGACAGTATTATCAGAAATACTATCATACTAAACTTGTATTTTTAAAAAAGTTGGGACAGAAAATCCTGGACTGTTGCATCCCTAGCTGATACAATTTTGTGGGCATCTTACAACTAACCGTAACGAGGGTTCGAATAGAAGATATGGGAGAGATCACTAAATTATTCAAACATGCATGGATGACATCTAAAACCTCTTCAGGCATGTTTTTGATGAGTGAACATTATAACATGGTAGAAAGCTCCAAAAAGTCGATTTTGCATAATACCCCCTCTTTATCAATTTCAATCAAACCACTAAATTTGATATCGTACCATCTCTAGATACCGTACACAGTTAATCCTAATTTATTTGCAGATGCTTCGAGGCAGTAATGAGCTTTCAGCATTTGCACAGCTGACGTGGGACTTCCTGCTGACTACAGTTGACAGAACAATTCCGGGGTCACGTTCCCTCCTCAGAAACAAACCCCTCTGAAGACTCCAGGAAAAATCTATATCCGGAATCTCCCACTGGCTCCAGGGCTTTTCCACATTTGTCCGACAAACAGCTCGCTCTGATACTAATCTGACCGTGTACTCTGATTAGCAATTCAAATCGGCTCCATCAGCGGACACCACAGGCAAAAGCTCCCACTGCCCACAACAAAAGAAGGCTCCAGTGTTCAGGGTCTGTGTTTGAGCCAGTCACTCACTACAGTCTTATCAGCGCCAGCCTTCTGTGAGCTTTAGGGCAAACACAGACCAATGCATGGGACTGCAGGGGTCCCTTGACATAATGCAAACACTACTAATATACAGTAGTAAGTGTGGAGGAGAGAAGTGAGCAATAGCAAAAATAAACAGCAAGTTAAAGAGTGCATTTTAGCAAGAGAAGTTCATTTGCAAAAACAGATATCTCAGCTTTAAAAATATGATCAGTGAAAATAAAGAGGAGTGGATTTTATCAAGGAGGAATGGAATAATATTTTGAATGCAGTAAAATACAAAGAGGAAAGCTGCAAGCCTCCAGTGACTTTTTAAAACTGATTTCTAGACCCAAAGTGCTTTTTATTGCATTTTTCAGTCATTCCTTACTCTGAGGTGGTAAGATTATGGCAGGAGTCTTCAGCCTTTTTCCTCCGGTGAGCTACTTTTACATAAAGAAAATGCCAAAGTGCTTCTCATTTTAGCAGTCACAAGAAATTGAGTAAGCCACGGCCTTGGATGGGGCACACTTAGATGTAAATATGTTTATTTAGTGCACAACGTGATGATACATTTACGATGGTAATAGCCTTTTAGTCAATCCAATTTTAGTTATTTAGCACAATACGTATAATTCAGAAATACCTTGGCGAGCTACTTGGAAGAGGGTGGAGAGCTACTGGATTATTGTAACCTCTGAACACCACAACACTCACACTCACACACTGCCCTATGCCCTGTTTAGTAGTGATGCACCGATGCAGCTTTTTCAGTTCCGATACCGATTATTTCGATGCTATAGCACAGAGACTGAAAATGTATTCTATTTCCTTTAAACAAAAATAAAATAAGACACAACTCATCCAAAACTGGTCAAGTACCTACAGAACAGCTTTGTTTAAATATGCTGAGACTTTCTAGGCGACGACGGCCAGTAAATAGTCTTATTATAGTTTTCATAGTCTTCTTCTACATCAATTTATATGTTCAACCAGTATACTGACTAAACTGATATTTAAATGCCAATATCAGATCCAGCTAAGTTTTCAGAATCGGTGCCAATATCTAATAGCAGTACCGGATCAGTACATCCCTGCTGCTTAGCTTCCAAGATCAGAAGAGAAGAGACTGAGCATTGACAACGTGGTACAAGATTGTGGAATACTCTGGAGAGTGGCCAGTCAATTTGACATTGATCTCTGCAATTTTATTTCTAAAGACTTCAAACTAAATCAAGCTAAACTATTTTTTGTACACATATTCCCTTGCCAACAATATTTACAACAATATGACAAGCATCTGTGGCTGTATCACTCCTTAACCACCAGACAGAAGCCAAAGAAAAGAAATAGGATTTAAAAATGTTTTCAAATCCTCATGACTTCAAGGACAAAAATGTTCCCATGCTACAAAAACATAGCGCAGTACGATGTTGTGCAAGGCAAAGATTGTGTATGCTTTATTATCCTGTCAGTGGTTACAAACATGTATAAATAAGTCAAATAATAAAAATATATAAAAATAATAATTAATCATCAATTACCTGGAACTCAATGCCGTAGTTCTCCCTGCAGAAGTCTCTGAGTTTGGGGTAGACGTGCTCTTTCAGCGCATTCCTCTCAGCCTCCGTGTCTGGAAGCACAAAAGGAAGAAGATGCTGATAAGTTACACAACAGTCTGCTGCGACCTCTCTGTGACTCCATCTGTGGGGGGAAATAGGACAAAACTATATTCCCAATCTAATACGTACTGGTGCACTGACCCAGAGCTGACCGATCTGTTTGTGTGTGTGAGCCTGCTACTTTCTCTGGCAGTGGATTCTCTAATAAACATTTGTGAAAAAATTATGATTATTTTGAGGCCGGTTAGAGTCATGAAACCGAAATACGACTCACGTGATACTTACTTTAGACTATTATTACCTAACCCAGTGGTGCCCAAACTTCACAGAGAACCACAATTTTGCATTTGACGTAGGTTTGACTGAGCCACCATAGTGTCAAAAAGCTTTAAAGGGCCCATATGACACTATTTTCTGATCTATGTTACAATGTCGTTTCCTCATATACATACCTGGAGTTGTGTTTTGTTTCATTCACACACGTTTGACACACAAATCCTGCATATTTAGGCTGAGTTTGTCTCTCAAACAGAAAACACTGAAAACACCTTGTCATGTGGTGATACAGGAAGTGCTCCACTGTGTTTTTAAACTCCGTACACCTTCACTAGAAACATTTTGATGATTTCAGCCCTGGAATTGCCAATCTCTACTGAACTAAAGGTAAAAAGTAGTTGGAACAAGGTGTAACAGAACATTTTGAGCTTTGGAAATGTAGACAGTCTAATAATGCAGGATTACTCAAACATGGGTGAATGAGGACTAACACTCACAAGAGTTAATTTTGTGTAATATAGGACCTTTGACTCCACTACATGACTGAAAACAGCAAACTTATTTGATCAATAATTGAGTTTATCAAAACATAACACCAACTGACCAACAGGGGCTTGTTTTGGTTTAGCATCAGGTTACATTTAGGTTAATCACAACAGCATTCACAACTTATCTATATGATGAGCCCTTTTTCTCCATTTTTCAGATACACACACACAGACACACACACACAAACACACACACACACTGACCTGCTCCTTGACTTCTGGAGGTAAATTGGTTTAAAACACAGTGAAGCGGACTGTCAGGATGTGGCACTAATGAGGCCAGCGGGTGCTCACTTCAGGGCCACTCGGCGCACTCAGCAACAAAACTGGACACACATTTTTATCGTGGTACAACTTTTGGTTTTAGCCTTGATATGCTTAAATTTAATGGGGGAAAAAGGTAGAGATGGATCGATCTATAGGTTTGCTATCGGCGTTTAAGGTCCTATATTACACAAAATTGACTCTTGTAAGATTTAAGCTAGTTTTCAGGTTAACAGCTACCTTTTACCTTTAGTTTAGAGGAGATTGGCAATATGGGCTCTTTAATATAATATGCTTATCAATAAATGCCAGTGGGCCAGCTAAAAATATGAATTTTCAGTAGTATTTTCCGGTTAAAGGGCCCATGCAGGTTCACTAGAATCATCTGGATGATTTCAGCCTTGCAGTTGCCCATCTGTACTGAACAAAAGATAAAAGGTAACTGTTAACTTGAAAACTGACATCAGACAGAGCATTTTGAGCTTTGTGATGTAGATTTGAGATGTAGACTAATAATAAAGGGTTACTAAAACATGTGTGAATGAAATACACAACCCCAGGTATGTTCCTGATGAAGTAGCAACATTATAACATGGCTAAAACCTCACAGGAATCAATTTTGTGCAATATAGAACCTTTAAAATATCTCATCGCAATCCAAAAAGCTCCTCCCTTCACCCCAGCACATTATATCTGCTATTTTCTGACAGAATAAGAGGAGAGCTCCAATGATGCGGCAAGCCCCATTTATTTCATTTGCATATAATTTATAGATATGAGTTTAGTATGACATTTCACTGGGGTGGCTGTTGGCGTCTACATACCCCCTCTCTCCCTTAAGCCTTACTAAACATAGACCAGAGAAACATGTCACTCCAGATCTGCTTGCAAACTGTTACTATGGCATCTACGGAGATTGATAGATGCCACAGTAACAAAAAACAGAATACCACAAGGGCATGTCCAGGAAAATTGTAGTAATTTTGGGAGCTGGACTGGAAAAGTAGGGCACAACAATGAGCTAGAGGCAGGAGGTTGGTCCAATGGTCAAAGCTCTGTAGAGTTCCTCAACAGTATGGATGCATCTTTACTGCAGATCTTAACACACATTTTTACTTCAAATCATAGACTGTGTAAAGAAGTGGACTAAGGGAGTGTGACGTGGTTATAGGGGCGAAAGTAAAGTGTAACGTGAATTGGAAACATTTGATGGAGTCAGAAGCTCCCCCATGTTTACTTCCAATTTGGAACATGATGGCTAGCAGGTTAGCTATGTCTATTTATGTATTCAATTCAAATTTTTGACTGGTAGTGTTACTGTTATTTGAAAGCAAACCAAACATCTTCCAAAATCATTAAGTCATTCCATGTACACTAAAGCGAGAGACTTACATTATACAATTGCGTTCTGAAAAGGTGTGCATAATTTCATCAACTCTGCCCCGTTTGGAAGCAATCAACTTTAAATTCCCTTCGTATAAACAGCTCCACGTTCACGTCTGCAGATACATGAAAAGCCAACACTATGTTGTGATTATGGGGCTCATTACAGTATACAGCAGATGTACCCCAACACTGTAAACTTTGTTATCGCGAGCTGCCCTTTCATTCATGCTCACTTTCTTTCATCAACGTGCAATCACTGCACGCAATCACCCAGCTCCTCTCCAGCCCCACTCCAGACGCGATCCGGGCCGGAGAATACAATTACACATCTCTGATTACAAAATATGGAAAACGCCGTGATCACGAGTACAAGTATCGCATTGTAAATGGATAATGTTGTGACACGCTGGTTATCTTACTCCACTGGTTTGGATTAGTGCCATGATACTGAAATTTCAAACTCGATTTCGATGTTAAGGTGCCAAATGGGAGCTGACAAAGGCGTAAAGGTCATCACAATGATATTTTTTGGCTATATCGAGCCGATTTAGGCAATTTTTTTCCAAATGATCAAATTAAAATTTAGCACAAACTCATTCACAACCTTCTTTTACTACAAACTCTGTGGTGCAGTGTAGTCACATTTTTGCAGGATCCTCTTTGAACTAAGTGTTCTGATAAAGCTTTATGCATATTTTTCATGCATATTTAGGCAACTAGTTGGAGCAAAGAAAATATCGGCCTCTACTGGAGATTTAAGACCGATAGCCGATACGCTAATAAGGGCAAATATCAGCTATCTATCTGTTAGGCCTGGGTACAATATAAAATAAAAGCGAAATTTAATTCTAAAATGTCCCAAAAACCTTCCAAAAATCAGGTCAAAATTATAAATGTTGTAGCATCTTGAGATATGACTTTGTGCATGTACAAAGCTACAGTGCAGTGAGCAAATCAATATGGAATGACCTGGAAGGAGCTGAAGGCGAAGCCCGTCTATGTAAAGCAACCATCCATAAAGACCAGATGTTCAGCACTGGAACAGCCTAAAGGTTTCCGACTAGCATGCCCACGGATCACTCCAAATACTGTCACTGCTCATTGTTTAAAGGGCCCATATTAGGCAATTTTCTGATCTGTTATAATGTTGTTAACCTCATCAAAACAATACCTGGAGTTGTGTGTTTTGTTTCATTCACACATTTAACACACATATCCTGAATATTTAGGGTTCTTCTTTCAAACAGAAAACACTCAGTTCCACCTTGTGCTAATACAGGAAGTGCTCCACTGTGTTTTTAAACTCCATACACCTTAACTTGAATTATTTGGATAATTTCAGCCCTGGAATTTCCCATCTCTACTGAACAAAAGGTAAAAAGTAGCTGTTCACTTAATAACTACCACTAAATGACATCACAAAGTGGACCAGAGCATTTTGAGCTGTGAAGATGCAGACAGACTAATAATAAAGAATTACTCAAACATGTGTGAATGAAACAAAACACAACTTCGGGTATGTTTTTGATGTGGTAACAACATTCTAACATGGCTTAAATCTCACAAATGTCAAGTTTTTGTAATATAAGACCTTTAAAACAAGCAAAAATAAATTATAAAAAGTAAATTGTTTGCTGATGATTCAACATATAAGAATTTAGAAATAATATTTGAAGCAACACCGCAATGTACAATGTCAACAGTTCCCCCGGCAACATCTGCACCGCCAGCTGTTGCCTTCAATGTCACTGGGTGAGCTTTCTCAGTCTTTTTTCTAAATATAGGCTGAATTTCCCATTAGTGAACGGCTCCAGGGTTAATTTGTCAAATGAATGAATGATTAGTTCAATAGAAAAGTGGTGCGTAGCTATAACTCTTTAAATCTCTGGTGAAACAGTGGGTTTATTTTGCCACCATGAAGTCAGATGTGTCAGTAGTTAGCGTAGCGAGGCTCTATCCCATTTCTGTGCACTTTCCTCCTCAACTTCTAGTGTCATCAGTTGTGAGAGGAAATGAGAGAGGGTCAGACAGCGGAGAGGCAGGTTCGCTCTTCCCGGTAGACATGATTGACAGCTGAGGAGTGGAGACGAGTGAACAGAAATGGGACATGTCCAGAGCGTAGGCCTGTTTTCTTTTAAAGGGCCCATATTACGCTATTTTGCGATCTCTGTTATAATGTTGTTTCCTCATCACAAACAACAACTTATTTGGAGTTGTGTTTTGTTTCATTTACACATGTCTAACACACAAACCCTGCATATTTAGGCTGTGTTTTCTGTGTATTACCACATGACATCACAAGGTGGAACAGAAGACCCTCTGAAGATGTAAACTGACTAATAATAAAATGTTACTCAAACATGTGTGAATGAAACAAAACACACCTCTAGGTATGTTTTTGAGGCGGTAACACAATTATAACATGGCTTAAAGCTCCCAAGAGTCAATTTTGTGTAATATAGGACCTTTAAGTTAACTCCTGTAAGTGTAAATATTAGTCTTTGCATTTAGTTTCACTTTTACTTACTCTCTGACTCTCAGCTCTTAATACACCATAGAATGTAATGTGTATTGATACCTGCCTAAACAGCTCAATATATCCACTATGAGATTAATACAACTCCAGTTTATCTCATTGGATGTCTGGCCTGTTATAATAATAGGAATATGTTTTGTACACAGTTGGAGACTAAACAGAACCTTCAAAAAAACACACAGATTCTCCTGTCAAAATCCCAAATGAAAATCAATCCAAACATTTACTTTGCCTCAAGATAAGTGACATCAAAAAGCAATAGCGAGCAGCAGACAATACGGAAGGCCTCTTTGAGAAGCAGAGACAAAAATGCAATTACCTGTGTAACTGGGAGAGTCAACAAGCTCAATAAACTTCTGCAATCACGCTCTGTTGACATTGACGCGCCTGCAAATTTATTATCAAAGGAATTCTGGTGTCAGATTTGATGTTGAACAAATAACTTTTGTTTCTTCTTTGTACTGTAATGGAACTTTGTGTTTTAATATATATACCGGTATATATATTTTTACTTAATTAATACTTACAATTCAGATTTTCACACTAAACGCTTTTTTAGTTAAAGTGTGTATACTAACAGCCCCCTATAGACTGTGCACCAACCCGCGTCTCGCTGAAGTGCAGAAAATTTACAATTGTCTTTATGAGGGCTGAGGTGCATAATGATTGAAAATTTAGATTCAGTAGTATTTTTAGGATTAATTTAAATATACCTTAGCTTAAACAAACAAAAATGTACATCAGTGTATGGGTCAATCAAAAGGCAAAGCTCTTGATTTGCCGCTCAGTCTACTTTCCTATCCTCAACTATGGTCATGAGCTTTGCGTAATGACTGAAAGGACAAGATCATGGATACAAGCCCAGGACACACTGGAGGGACTATGTCTCTGGGCTGGCCTGGGAACACCTCGGGAAGTGTATGTGGAGAGGGATATCTCAGACTGGTGAGTCCCTGCCCCCAGAAATGCAGAAGACAATGAATGGAAGTTTCAAAATGATCTTGAACCAGCAGAAGAAGAGCAGTGAGGAGCATTGGACTCCATGCAGCTGGAGGTCATGAGGCATCTCATCAATAAAGAAAACTCCTTCTCCTCAAAGAGATGTGAAACCCTAGGGCCGAGCTTCAGAAATAGAGAAAATAGTCATCAGAGAAAAACAAGCTCCATAGCAGCAGACAGCAGAGGTCAGAAGCTCCAGAGAATTTGAGGAGCAAACTTGAAACTTGATATCTGTAATATTTTACCTGAAACAAAGATTAACTGCACTGATAATTGTATACATTTGTAAATAGATTCATAAAATAAACAATTTATTACTAATGAATATACCACATTCTTTCACTTAAGTTACTATAAATACACATGAATGTATGGATGAAATTATGAGACTGAAGTTCAAGTCTACAAGAAAATTCTTAAATCAGTTGGTTGCTGCTTTTTGATTTAAGATGGTGCAGTCAGTCTTCAAGAGAGCCAACTATACAGCCACTGTCAAGCACATAAAGCCCTGTAGTTCACCAGAGAAGGAGCACACCTACTCTGCCTCTCACTGTTATAAATGGTGCTGTAAACTACAGATAGATCTTACTGTGCTTTTTCCAGTGCACTGTTAAATAAAAAAGTACAAACAAATGTAAAAAAAAAAAAAAAAATCTACCTTGAAACCACATTGCAACATTCCAGGTTCTAATCTTGGACTCAGCGGTGCAGCTAGAGTTAACTACATAATATCAGCTGGTTAGGGTTTATTTATTTATTCTCCACATTGAGACAAAATGGCTATAGCAATGAAAGGTTATCCTAATAGGAATGGACACTGCCTTAATGTGAGCCGTATGTATTTGGCCTGCAGTATTGATCAACTGACCCCACTGAAAATGTGAGGAGCACTCAGACGTGCCCTCTAGTCAAAGTAAACCAATTACTTTAACATTCATTCACTTTTAGGCTTTTAACATCATAAAATCATTCATTCATTCATAAAATAGACATGGCCATACATGACACTATTAAAGGTGCACTGTGTAACTTTTCTGGTGGAAGGTCTGCCATCTTCTTATCTCCATTGTGATATTACCGCTTTGCCTGGGATGTTCCACAGTCTGGCAGTAAACAAATATATCTTGTTTTTAATCGATTACAGGTGTTTTTATTTCTCAAACCTGCTGCAAAAACATGAATTATTACTGCGAGCATGTCCACTTCTCCGCAGATGTGACCTGTAACTTGGCCTGGCTATGTGTGTTGCTTGTCTCCATGGAGATTATGTTAAATATTCAATTAAATGCCACACTGTAGAACATTTCAGGAAAAAACAACATGGAGTCAAGCAAATGGTGGATCCTCTACCAGAAAAGTTACACAGTGCACCTTTAAGCAGCAAGTTATACCTGACAATGGAAACAGAATGACTCTAGTCCTTCATACAACAGAACACCACCAGCTCTAACTAATGTGTGTGGTTCAATTTGTACAAAATGTAGTTACAGAATACTGAATACCCAAATTTAAAAGTATTTTGTAACGTATTCTGATACATGGTCCAATCACAGTACTGTATTCTGAATATTTAGAATACTTTTACATTGAGTTGCATTTACATTATAGCGTAAAAATGCAACATAGGATTAAAAACAGCTTTATATTTGTTTCAACGTTTGTTATGTATTTCCTGTCACTCACTGGAGAAGTAAAAAACAAATTACACCTGCATTCACCACAAGAGCTGTGTTTTTTTCTCTGATTCTATGTAGTTTAAAGCCTAAATTGTGTAATTAAATACCACAATGTTTTCCTCTGATTTTGGTACATGTATTTAGTTACTTCCCATCACTGATAATGAAGCACTTAATTCCAACTGCGACTTAATAGTCTAGCTACAGGTGGCTGGGCATTTCATCATCTAAACTGCAGCTGTAATGGTCAGTCGTTTCAGTTTTTGGACCATAGTGTTTTTGGACAGTAGCAGCCTCTCCTATTATTCTGTTGCCCTCTTCCTTTTGTGGCATACTGTGTTCATTTACCATGCAATGTTTACTCGAGTTCACAGAGCCTATTTTTACCCCTCACCCAGAGGGCATATTCAAATACTGAGCTGCACTGGGTGTCTCCCTCCTGAACCAAATGCCATGCTCTCCACTCACACCAGGGCTGAACACAATCTGTTATTTTGATGACACCAATTACTCTTTACGTACAGTGTTACTATTTTAGCGTTTGTCCCTTTAGCCATTGGATTTCACACAGAATTGTTTAAGGGACAAGACACCACCAAGCAAGGCACCACACATACATAAACTGAATGTCTGAGTGATCTTAAACATGGTTTGAGACTTAATCCACCAAATGCCCCAAAACCACTTGGCAATAAAAATAAATAACACTAAATGTCTTTATTGTCTTGAGTTTGAACAGTTTAGACAGTTTTCTGTTGACACATTTGATCATCATTCATTTAAAAGGACACTTTTGTTTCCAGTGCCTCAGGATGTACAACCATTTTCACGAGGGCAGTTCACTACAGTCTCCCCAGCGTTCATGCTGACTACAGTGCGCAGAGACTTGGGCACTTACCGTCTGGATTGGCACAGATAAACACTCGGACACTGCGGCCAGTGGGCACATGGTGCGGCGGCAGCGCGAGGATGTTGCCGCTGATGGCCGCTCTGCGCATCGCCGACTCCCGCGGACACTGCTGTCTGCTCCCCACTCCCGACGGCCACATGGTGGGGGGCGACTTCCAGCGTGGCTACATACACACACACAATCCCAAAAAGGCACATATTAGCGCGAGGCACATGGATAGATTTACGCGCAGTTTTCCTTGGCTACATTTGCACACGTGGGACGTTATGGCAGTTGCTTTCTCTTTTAGAAACTGTTGACTTTTGATGTGATATTTGGACTTTTATGGAAATACAACAATACAATCCCAACCGCTCAGTATGTGACCAAAATTATTTGATTTAAGCCATCATTGTATTCGAGTTGACTTTCTGATACATATTTTAAATAAAAAACAAAAACTATTTATTTCCTTTCAGATGTGATGCATTATGCAACTGTTGTAACGCCCATGTCACGCGCACAAATGCCACTAATTGGAATAAATGGATTTGATATTTTTACATTGTGATCATACTACACGTGAATCTTGCATTCAAAAATATACGGTCATAATAATAAGATATTACGCACAGCCTACTACCGTCATGGTGCATGCGTAAATTGTGAGCATGTCCTTGGATGCATTCATGATATTTCATGCCACTGTGGAACAAACAAACAGAACGAGACGAGACACAACTGGGAAAAGACGAGTAAGGCAAGCATCAGCCGTGTTCCCACCCCAGAGAAGATGCTTGTAAAAGCGAATAACCGTTAAGAGAGGTTATCTCGCCAGGTGCAGATGTCAAGTCGCTGGTTTTCCGGAGTTGGTCTATCCTGAAAGCTTTCTTTCAAAGACGGAAAACCTCCAAACAAAACAAAAATAGGGAAAAGTTGGGCAGTCCACTACTCAATACTACATCAAATCCTCCGAAAACAGACACTTAAGAACCACCGCATCCACAGAGAAGACTTGACTACAAGTGATGCTGGAGACAGGCACAACAACAGGACACTTCTTGTTGCTCACATTCATTCGCTTCATTTCTTGGCTTCTCAAAATATCCAAGCGTCGTGGACGGTAAAAAGAGAGTAAAAACGCCCATCAGAGTTGCTGTGGCCGAGAGACGACTCCGCGAGACAGAAAAACGAGCGCCGTGGATCGGAGTGCTCCTTTTGGCATTCTGCTGTCTCTACGAGCCGACCGAGCTCTGAGCGGGGGAAGAGCGTGAAGCCCAGGAAAACCACAAGACCACTACCGACTAGTAGTTTCAAAATAAAACATTCAATAACGCCAATCTCCTGTCCAAATCGAGCAAGCCATCGGATTTTAGGATTAATCGTAAAATTTTATGAAGCAACGAGACGATACGGCATACCCACGTTCCAAATGCTCGAACACCCGCTGTACCCGGCTCGTTAAACACGCGCTTTAACGCTGGAAGTCACAGCAAGTCCTCTTCTCGTGCTCTCGTTATAACTTGATGGAGGTCACAGTGGACCACCAAGATGCTCCACGGACCATTTATTCATGTGTTCAAGAGCTTTACGCATCTACGGCGACCAACGGCAAGTCTAATTAATTATGCGTAACGGTTCAGTCTGTATTACGCACAAACTTTTAAACACACGATCATTCAAACAGTTAAAAAAACAAACACTTATTTGCATTCTGTCAACAATTTCAGCTTTATGTCCTGTTGCTTAAATTAAAATTTAAATGCGTGGATTTAAGAGTAATATTTGCTTTTTTACGGTACCTGTCCGACCTTTGTCACGGATTAGGTAACAGCCCGGAGCGGTGGCTGGAAGCGAAGGAGGAGAAAGAAGGAGGAGGGCTTTAGAATTAATTGCTTTATCGATAAGCGTAGCTCGGCGCTGCAGACCCTGGTTATTCGTGCTAGAAGTTTAAGTGCATTGGATTTGTACTAAACGGAATTGATTACTGTGCTGTTCTTGTGAGGGGAAACGCTGAACCCTATATTTCCCCCCTCTCTTCAGTCCACTCGCGCAGTGTTTAACAGCAGCACGAGCAAGCATTTTCTCTGAACGTGATGAACGGCGTCCGTCGTCCAAAACGCGAAGTTCAGCCACCGCGCGCATTTAAGTTATGGCTGAAGAAACGATCACATGACTGACAGAACAATGCTGACACAATTTAAAACTCTGATGGCGAAGAAGAATCAATGTCATTTTAAAATATGCTCTAACAATATAAGTAAAAGTAGGGTACACTTACTACATTTCACTATTGTAATAACTTATGGTTAAGTGCGCAAAATAACTTACTACAGAATGACTAACTTAAAGACTTAAAGATGATTTGTTAAACTTACAGTGGTGGTGCTTCTCGTCTTGACGGAGGATTTAGAAGCCTGCCTCTTCTTTTTGTCCCATTTAAGGCAGCCTACAGGGGCGAGGGCGCACACCGAAACGAAATCCAAACTCCGGAAAGCCCAACGGAAAAGTGCGCAGGGGGAGACGCGCGGGTCCCAGCAGAGTGCGACCTTTCCTCATTTGATTGTTCCGCAGTCTAATCCCTCGTCGATTAATCACAAGCTTGACTAGAGGTGGTGCTGTGTGCTTGCCACATCTGCGTACTGCGTGCTTTAGGCCTATTCAAAGTGATTTTTCAGTTTTTACTTTCTCAGAATACCAAACATTAACATAGTCTGAATACCAATGTTGCGTCCATTAACGTAGCCTATATCAGTGATTCTTAGCCATAGGGCCGGGCCCAAAATAGGGTCGTAACCGCCTCCTTGAGGGCTGCACTATCAGTAGAATGTAATGCATTGTAATATATTAAATTTGGACCTGAGCTCCATAATAGGAACTGGCGCTGGCTAGAGACCTATGTGATTTCAAAGTGAGCCTACTGGGCCTCCTTAAAGGCGCATGTAACATTTCAGGTGGGGTTCTGCAACCTGCTCGTCTTCATGGAGAAGGTATTCTTTCGCCTGAAATGTTCCACATATGGCATTAAACCAATCTATCTTGTATGTATTCACTTAAAGATATTTGGCTAGTGCATAGCCAAAAAAAAAAAAAAAAGAAAAAGTTTCTGTTCCAGATTCACCACAGAAAATCATTACACAGTGATTTATGGGCCAGTTTCACTTAACGATTTCTACCAGATGCTCGACCTTAAACAGTTATAATTTTATAAAGTCAGCAAAGTGACAACTGAATTTGACAACAAGACAAAATCTGTCACATCTAAGCAGCTCTGCCCTTTTAAATCATTCAGTCTGTCCTTGAAAGCAACACAGACACACACACAGACACACACACACAGACACACACACACACACACACACACACACACCTACACACACACACGCACGCACACACACACACACACACACACACACACACACACACACACACACACACACACACACACACACACACACACACTTTTGGGTATATTTGTGCATCCATCTGCAAATGAACATCAAATTTCACCGAACATGTCTAAACTTGGGTCTTTGCTCCTATCTTATGTGACTCACTTCCTTTGAAATGAAGACGTTTGTAGGCACACAGAAACAAGACACTTCTGGTTCATTTTGTCTTCCTTAATCACACACAAACAACTTCACAAATAACCAGTGATGGATTGGAGTGTCGGCAAAACATCTGGTAGAAAAAGGAACATGTGGGAGTAGAAAAGACATTGGGGAACATCTATTTTTGCCTTTGGTGCCATTACATTAACCCATTAGCTGCACTTTGAATTGGATTTTTAGTAGCAGAGCAAGGTTAGCGAGTGCTCCCCGGTCATATGTGGGAATTCTCTTCGTAAATGGATTGTAGACACACAAAGAAGCGGAGCTGGTTGACATTTCCGCGAGCACGTCCTTGACTGAAGAGGCACTTGGGGGGCTCTGATGTGACTGTGAACTTTGACCTCAGCTAATTTCCCACCCTTACCTGGACAGAGCTGTATTGATCTGTAGCCTCACTTAAGAATGGTAAAGACACTGTAATAGCACGGATAGCAGCCTTGACGAGGAATAGAGCAGAGCTGAGACAATTCATATAGTACAACAGCTACATTTTACCTTTAGTTTAGTAGAGATTGGCAATTCCAGGGCTGAAATAATCCATTTTATTCTAGTGGAAGTGTAAGTTAAAATCTCAGTGGAGCACTTCCTGTATTACCACATGACATCACAAGGAGGAACAGAGTGTTTTCTGTTTGAGGTAAGAACACAGCCTAAATTTAGAGTTTGTGTGTTAAACATGTGTGAATTAAACAAAACGTTATTATAACATAGCTCAGAAAATAGTGTAAACAGCATAGAGTGTATAAAAAAGTGGACTAAGCAAGTATGACAACACCCAAAGCGTTAAGCGCCACTCAAATGAAGCTCGCGATGTTAACGGTTACAGGAGCGAATTTGGAGCCAAGCTCTATATTCTGAATTGGACTTTTTAGACAAACAAAATAGCGAAAAAAAAACCAAAAAAAACATCAGAATCATGTAGAGCGGGTTAATATGAACATTTTAAGACCAAAATGACGACGCTCACAGAAGCAGATCCAGAGAGAGGGGCCACAATATTCCAATGTAAGTCAATGGGAGCCAGAGTCATAGGAGCCAGAAGAGCCACATACAAACTTCCTATTTGGAACGCGGTGGCTAGCGCATTAGCTATGTCCATTTATATTTACAGTCTATGGTAAACAGCCTGTACTCACGTGCATTTCTGCCACCTACTGTGCTGGAGTATGATCAGAGTGTTACAGAATATTCTAGATTAGAGTGAAGATAAATTCTTTCAAAAGGTCAGTTTCCCTTAAAGGACACCTATTATGCAAAATTGACTTTTCAGAGCTTTTAATCATGTTATAGCAGTTTCTCCTTCTCATTTCCCCTCTGGAAGTTGTATTTGGAGTGATTTTTGTGTATGTTTGAGTAATCTTTAATCACTTATTTTCAAGATGCCATATTGGCGATCATGCCCTGTGTTCACCGCCACCGGCACACGCCCACTGCTCTGTACTAACTTTGTTCTACAATTTTATTTTCTCAATCAATGATACGCACAATATTTAGCAGTGTAGTGTAGTCATTTTGGTACAAATGAAAAAAAAAAAAATTGCTGCTTGCTAGTGTGATGTGCAGATATCCATATGAGTTGCTGGTGTAACGGATCTGTTGGCAGTGATATGTCAACATGGGTGATGTGGGAGCGCTTTGCAGGGACACAGCTTTAACAAATGTAATATTTTGTTTTCAACATGGTATCCGTGGTATCCGTGTTTCTTGAGTGCGTATCATTTTATTAAATCACCCCCCAAAGGTATCTATGAAGCAAAGCGGGTGTGTTAGCTTGTTTGAGCATGAATGCAGCGATAAGTACGCTGCCCCGAACTGACACGGCCTGTTTGCATTGATTCCAAAGGAGACACAAAATACTCGCTGCAGTAGACAAATCTTGCTCTCACTGCTTTCCTTCAGTTCGGACGAGTGCGTAAATCCACATCTCCACTTCAGAGAAGGTGGAAAGGAAGCCACATAAGAACGTTTACATTTTATTTAGACAGCGCGCCAGAGGCCCTAGGACAGGTCTGTCTGCAGAAGGTAGTTTTCTATGGCGTGTGCAATATGAGCCATTTACACACCGGCCCCAACAAATCCATAACACCGACTCTGTTTGTTATGATGTTTAAGGCAATGTCAGTTCCCATTGGGCACTGCATCTTTCTAAAGTGGTAGTCTGCAGACTATTTCTTTAAGTGGTTTTAGATGACTATTGCGATTTAAAATGTGCAAATAATAGCATAATGATCCATGGGTGTCGTATATTTTAACTATATAACAAGCTCATGCACAATAAAATGTAAATAACAATTTAAAATTCTACTGAGAACCCTTAAGTAAATTACACAAATTCAGTGTAACCCCTTTCTCTTTTTGAAATTCCCGTCTAAAAGTCTGTTTCTTATTGTGCCTGTTATAGTTTAAATGGCATGCTCTGCTGTTTCTAACATCTACGCAGACTGAGGTTGGCTGCTTTTATAGAGCAGCTCTCTTAAATGGGCACTCCCATACTTGAGTACAGGTAGGCACAGCTACATTTAATAATATTTTAAAAGTTAGCCTTAGCTAAAACACTGATAACATTTATTCAGCTAAATCCTAATACAAAAATAGACATCTTTATTAATTTAGAAGTGTTAAATGTAGAAAACAAACTGGATTTAAAAAGCTAAAATATCTGGACACCCCTCCTCCTCAGCACACAATTGTCTGCCCCAGAACCTTCTTAAGGTGCTCTTGCTCCTTGGGGACTCTTTTGGCCAGAACACCTAAGATGGAGGACCACAGAGGTAAGTGTCATTCCAATTATGGCAAATCTACTTTTATACTTTTATTTTACAAGCCACCTCTTAACTGTAACACACAGTTTCATATATTTCATCAGTATTTTTGAAACTTTCTGTGTTTGTCATTTTTACATATTTATTTTAAACTTTGGCCTTTGTAATGGACTAGCTACATTAGCCACATTACTTCATTGAGTGGTGTTGGTGGTTGTTTGGTAAAAATAATTATTAGAGAAACACTTGCGTTATCTGCTGTTAATCACAAGATAGAACTTTGTTGGTTTCGAAGTGAATCCTGTTGCATGTATTGATACTTTTCTGGGGTTGTTCTACATGTATCCCTATGGTGGAATGTTTAGCAGTTACCATGGTGACACAGTGTACACATTAGCAAACATTGTCAAAGAAGTTTTAAGAATGACTGAAAACTCAAGAAAAAATACAACGTGGATTGTACACAGGAGCTTGTCATAAATATGCACATTCATGGTCCTGTTTAGGTGTCTGATTTTCAACAAAAAGGTGAAAGACTAATTGAAAAACTGTTGGCTAATGCTAACAACCTTGATTTTATCTGAAAGTGACATGTTTACAGCAAAAATCAACTCACCTTAGCTGAGCTGTAGTTCCAGCTAAGTCAGTTCTTTATGGTGCTGAAATAATGATCAGATCAGTGGATGACGTCAGCTGCAAAGTATCAATTGGCATTTGCAAAATTTTGAAAGTACAATTAAAGGTGTGCTATGTGACTTTTCAGGTTGCCATGGAGTTGTGTTGTGGTTTTGTCTGCATGTTCTACAGTGGAAGCATAATATATTTGTTTCATTTAATCAGTTAGGTGTTTTTATTGTTAAAAAGCCCATATTACATGATTTTCTGATCTATGTCAATGTTGTTTCCTCATCACAAACATACCTGGCATTGTGTTTTGTTTCATTCACCCATTTTTTACACAAACCCTGCATATTTAGTTCTTATCTCAAACTGAAAACACTCTGTTCCACCTTGTGGTGCCATGTTTTAATACAGGAAGTGTTCCACTGTTTTTTTTTTTGCCAATCTCCACTGAACAAAAGGTAGAAGGTCATTAATTTGAAAACTACCACTACATGACATCACAAGGTTGAACAGCATTTTGAGCTTGGGAGATGTAGACATACTAATAATGCAGGGTTACTCAAACATGTGTGAATCAAAACAAATCCAGGGATGTTTTTGAGGAGGTAACAGCATTATAACATGGCTTAAAGAGTCAATTTTATGTAATATATGGCTTTTAATGAAGATGAAGTTGCTCTTGGTTACTAAGCATTTGGCAAATTCTACATATTTCTTCAAAAAGCACAGAAAAAATATGCATTTTCCACCTAACAAAGAGACTCCATTCTATGTGCTGTTTTTGATTCCTTGACTTTAATGCAGGGCCTGTAAAAGGGGAACAGACACCACAGTTGGTAATGCATTTATGCAAAGTAGATTAGCATTGGCACCTTAGCAAATCAGTGGGTTTATTCATGAGTGAAAAATCAACACAATCGATGAATCAGTGGAGCCCTTACAGCTTTGATTACAACTAAATATAAAAGCTTTCTCTGCTTCGGCGTGCGAGTCCTCCCCCACTCATCCTCCTGACACTGTTTACCTTCACACATCTGAAAACACTACGCTCATATCCAAACCCCGAAGAGGCCTGAGTTATAACTAAATCAGACCTAGCAGAGCCTGGTGTATAAAAGGGACTCACCTAATCCACATATATTAGCCAAAACACACTTCTAATCAAACACTTTCACAAACAAAACACAGGATTATGAGGTGAAGGGGAAGTTCAATAATTCAGTATGTAGACAAACAATCCACATGGACCCAAATGTGTGTGTTAGTGGTAGTATTTTGCAGCCAAACAAAACAAACATAGCTCAAGTGTTTTAAAGGCAAAAAAACAAACAAACAAAAAATAAAAAAATGTGCAATTAGCAATGGGTATAGCTTTAGACCTTAAAGGGCCCAAGCTATTTCCTGATCTGTTATGTTGTTTCCTCATCACAAACATAATTAATTTGTGTTTTATTTCATTCATCCATTCACTCATGTTTAACACACAAACTGCATATTCAAGTTTAGTTCTTCTCTGTTCCACCTTGTGATGTCATGTGGTAATACAGGAAGTGCTCCACTGTGTTTTTAAACTACACACATCTTCCCTCAAATCATTTGAATTTCAGCCCTGGAATTATCCATCTCTACAAAACAAAAAATAAAAGGTAGATGTGAGGAACTGAGCAGCACCTTCAGCGGCCGACTGAGGCACCCTCAGTGCAAGAAGGAACGCTATCGCAGGTCCTTCATCCCCACTGCTGTCAGACTGTACAACTCCACTGTTTAACACTTACAATATCATCAGTAACCACCTCCACTGTCCTCAGATTATATATTTATATATTTGTATATTTGTATTCTTTTACATATATATATATTATATAAGAGATATGTTTTATTATATATTTACATTTCTTTCACTCCCTGTACATAAGAGCTACCTGATGTTGTAAATATGTTAATATTTATTGTGATTTTATTTTTTATTTACTTATTGTTCTGAGTGTTTGCACAATTTTTCACAACTTTTTGCACTATACTGTCCCCTGACTGTGAGCTTCTGTCACGAGTGAATTTCTCCTCTGTGAGATCAATAAAGTCTTATCTTATCTTATCTTATCTTATCTTAACTTGAAAACACAGCTTCATGACATCACAAGGTGGAACAGAGCATTTTGAGCTTTGGAGATGACTAATGATATACTTAAACATGTGTGAATGAAACAAAACACAACTCCAGGAATGTATTTGACAAAGTAAGAACATTATAACATGGCTTAAAGCTCACAAGAGTCAATCCAATAATATAGAACCTTTAATATAGGATCTTTAAGGTTGTATCCATGAGTTTCAGAGTGATCAAAAATATGCACGGTTATCACTGCAATTAACCGCTCAAGAATATATTGTAACAACCCCAAAGTCGAGAGAAAGACAGGGCTAATATTTATTTATATATATTTAGAGAGACAGAGTACACCCTGCTGATCTATATAAGCAGTGAAAGACAGTTTTCATTTATACAGATTTGTTTTGATTATCTGTTATAAATGTGTTCCACGCACTGACCCTTCAGCACCAAGCCAAAACAAAAACTCATGTCTTGTAATGACTGTATACCTATGTCTTAAGCCACTTATGCAATCCCGTGACCTGAGCAGTAGGATCCCCTCTCTACAATAAGAACAGTACATTTTTAAACCCATGTAATTTGTCTATATTCTGGCTACTATTGTAAAACAGTGTGGGATTTCTTATTAGCACATTTACCTAACACCATCTCCACAAAGACTATGAACCAGTGGATCTAGTGCCAAAAATAGACAACAGAGACAACCAGCAGCCAAGTTAGAACTGTGTGAATCCTCACCTCAATACATCATGGTGGACACTACACTCACTGCATGGGCTCTGTGGTCAGTGGGAGACAGAGAAATAGAATCTCTGGTACTGTTGTTCACGTTTACAGTTATTTATTGCAGCAACCACCACATAGCTCTTTTCATCTCGCGCCAATTAGTGTTTTTGTTTGGGCTCCCACTGTGACCTTCTCTCTGTGTTTGAGTTGAATCTGCATGGGATTTTCAAAGTGGGAGAGGCGGGAGGCGTAGTTACTGTGGAACATGGCCAAATTTGAAAAAACAAAAAACAAAAAAACAAAAAAAACACAAATCTACAATGCAAAACTAGTGTACAGGAGGTGGTTTGAGGCTTTTTCTGACAACTGGTTGAAACCTTCATAATTTCAGATGGAGTACAGGCACTAGTATATCTCCATGGAGGTTCACTGCTTTTGAAAGAAATATTCAAACTTATCATCCACAAATGTTGAACCTATACCACAGACTGTATAAAGAAGTGGACTAAGGGAATGTGACGTCACCCCCAGCGTTCAGCTCCAGTCAAATAAAGCTCATCAAGGCTGGCAGTTATAGGAGTGAATTAGGAGCAGAGTTCCATATTTGGAATTTCTACCGCGAGTATCATAGCAACTAAAAAGCCAATCCGGAGCGAGGCTGTTGAGGGTAATGCCCCTTCCCACCCACACCGCTGGTTTAATAGAGAGGTAGGGGTGCTTTGTAAGGCTGTCAATCAAACCTGTTGCCAACGCTATCAGGAGCAACCTCGGGGAAAGAAGGCACCTGATTTGTCTGTTATTAATGTTCATATCGGGATTGTGTAGAGCGGATTAATCCGAACATTTTAAGACCACCTGACAGTAGCAGTTACAGAGACAGGGGTGATGGTTTTTTGAGTCGATAGAGCTGGAGGTGCACCCATGCTCACTTCCTATTTGGAAAACGGTGGCTAGCAGGTTAGATTTGACCATTTACAGTCTATGATCTATACATTATTTGTTTGGAATGAGTTCACAAACTTGCCATAATAATTCTATGGGTAAAAGTCCTTTCAACTAACCATAATCATGTCTTTGGAGTTTAATTACTTTCTGAAGCTGTTGTTGTGAAAAAAAATCATTTGACTAGGTCTAGTAATACTGGGGATGTACACGATATTGGCGGCGATACTGAAAAATTTGATGGATCAGATATTGGCTTCCATCGGGTATCAGGTATTGGGAGATACTTAAATCCATAGTAGCGGAATCATATCGGAACTGAAAAAGCTGGATTAGTGCATCGCTAACTGATAACAAAATGCTATAGACTATTACAACAGAAATGACACTATATCCCACCTGTAATAAAAGTTTGTATCTTGATAACTGATGTAATGTGTGATTGTTCCATTTAGCTTCATCTGCTACAATTGAATTCCCTAATGAATAGATTGTAGTCATGTAAGTGGATGAGTGGTCAGTACTTAGGTGTAATAGGTGTGTCCAATGTGCTCAGCCTCAGTGTGAAATCGCTGAGAGGAAAAAGCAGAATGAGGTCATGCTGTAGAAAGACTTGCCTCTGCATTTCTCTGAGACTAATGACCTACTTCCTGTATGAGCTGTGATCATCATCTGTGCATGTGCTCTGGCACGAAGTGTGTTCACATCAACCAATTCTGCTAATTCTCAGATCACATTAAATCACATCGGAGCTTTTGAGGTCTTCAGGTCTTTTTGTGCCCAACCTGGTTGCAACCTGAAAACGGCAAAAGGTTTGTGTCATCAGTCGTACTATTGACCTGAGGGTGCTAAATATTCCATTTTGGACTTTGCAAGGACCTTTAAACCTTCAAAATATACAATGTTTTGATGTCAGTTGCATTCACTTGCATTGAAAATGTAAAGGTCCGAATGTAACTTTTGTCCACTTTCTGTTTATCGGCATCAGGATCGACTGTAATGTTCCAAAGTATGGTATTAAACTCTCGCTCCATAGACACAACGTAATCCCTCATTTGTCCACTAGTGTTTCTGAAACTTGCTCCATACACACAAACGGATGGCATATGCCCACTGCTCTGTACTTTCTTCATTCTCCAATTTTTCTTAATTGTTGATACGTGTAGGATTCAGCAGCATTGCATAGATGTTTTGGTGCAGATAATTAAAAAATCTGCTACTTACTAGTGTGATTTGTAGCTATCCATCAGAGTCGCCGATGACGTTTATGGCAATGTTTATGGCGATGTCAGCTCCCATTGGGCACTGCACTGGCTTGTTTATGTTACTTTAATATTGCGATTTAAAATGTCTACTATACTATATAACTATATAGCAGATACAAGCGCAATAGGTCTTTAAGAATGTGAAGATGACAGTATGGCCACATGTAAAACATCCTGTTATTTTATCAAGTTATTTTCTGGCTACAAATTTCATTAACAATGTCATCTTCAAATATTCTACACAAAGAGGACAGTTTCACTTTAGCTTCCAATTATTTAGCATCTTGTCATTCAACAAAAGAAAGAAAACAGGTCCATCCCGTCTTGCATAATTGATGTGGAGAATAGCAACAGGAATACGGCTGCTTAAACACGTCATACTCAATAAACACATGAATGAGATACACTGGCTCCAGGGCATTCAGTCACGCTATAGTACGAGCTAAATGGTCCGATTTAACTGCAACAGTAACAAGAAAATAAGGGAATGTATGTTAACACAATGATCTGGTCTGTTTAGAATGTAACTGTGATAAAAACAAAACAAGTAATTTACAAATGTCTGACGAAAATGTTAAGCAATTTAAATAGCATATTTTGAATACAGGAAGCCCTCAACTGTGTTTTTAAACTCGAATTATTTTGATGATTTCAACCCTGGAATTGCTCATCTCTACTGATCTAACACATGTGAATGAAACAAAACACAACTCTGGATATGTTTTTGATGAGGTAACAACATAACATGACTAAAAGCTCACAAGTGTCAATTTTAGATATTACCTTTGACAAAATTAATAATGCTAAAATATTTAAACACTAAAGCAACTGTAATCCTATAGATATCATAAGTAAAAGAAAGGAAGCTCAGAGCAGAACCGACAGCTGCGTGCCGTAACCTACTGCCACGGCTATGATCGCCAACTCCAGCTACGAAGAATGAACGCTCTGTCAAATGAAGAAGGATGCCCGACCATCTGGAGATAATTACTCTTTCTGAATGCGTTTAGAAGGTTATGGCTGAGTTTGTCTTTTTAGTTGAAAAATATGCACAGACACATGACACCTAAAGAATATTGTAGATTGTGTAGAAGGGAAATAACATGGGAATGGTGCTGACATAAAAGGCAAATACACACAGGAGATGGGAATCGACAAGCAAGATCATCTATTGTTAAGATGAAAAGCAGTGCGTTGATGTACCCTGATACATGACTACGTTGCTGGCAAGTGACTGATGGTGTTTTCCGTTACGCGGCAGTCTGGTCAAATCAATTTAGTATGATTTAAAGTTAAATTTCAAAGCTAGAGCATGTAAGAAATCAAATATAGTGTAATCTTTAAAAGTCCTAAATTACAACAAGTTGAGTCTTTTAGAGGTGCATTGTGTAACTTTTCTGAAGGAGGGTCCGTCACCTGCTTGTTTCTAAACATATGTCATTGTTCTGCCTGGAATGTTCCACAGTATGACATTAAACAGCTCTGCCTTACATTTATTCAATTACATGTGGCTTTATAGCTCAAAAATACTTTCATTCTGACTGCGAGCGGAGTTGGTTTGGTCTCCATGAAGATAGAAAGGATTAATGCAATATTGCGAAACATTCCAGGCAAAGCAATAACCTCTCCATGAAGAAAAGCATTTGATGGACCCTTCACCAGAAAAGTTACACAATGCACCTTTAAGCTTTAAGCCATGTTATAATGTTGTTACCTCCTCAAAAACATATCTGGAGTTTTCGTTTCATCCACACATGTTTGAGTATCCCTTTATTGTTAGTCTCTGTCTGTCTCCAAAGCTCAAAATGCTCTGTTCCACCTTGTGATGTCATGAAGCAGTAATTTTCAAGATAGCAGCTACCGTTTACCTTTCATTCAGAAGAGATTGGCAATTCCAGGTCTGAAATTTTTCAAATGATTCTAGTGAAGGTGTAGGAAGTTTCAAAACACAGTGGAGCGCTTCCTGTATTACCACATGACATCACAAGGTGGAACAGTGTGTTTTCAGTTTCAGAGAAGAACTCAGCCTAAATATGCAGGGCTGTTAAATATGTGTGAATGAACCAGCTCCAGGAATGTTTGTGATGAGTAAACAACATAACATATAGAATAGTGTAATATGGGCCCTGTAACTGCATGGTGCATATAAATCCTGTAATGGGGTTTTGAGGAATATATCAAAGACATCTGGTTGTGTCACTCTAATGATTTGAGTCCTGGTCCATATGGCGTTTCACAGATTTGACAGAACATGTGGCTATGTCTGAGGAGTTATCTGTATTCTCACAAAATAGCAAGACTGTGACATCTACAACTGTAACGCTTCTTGGATTTTGAGATTTGTTTAAAGGTGCACTGTGTAAACTTTGGGCTGGGGGTCCGTCACGTCTTGTTTCTATGGATATGGAATTTCTCTGCTTTGAATGTTCCACAATATGACATTAAACAGCTCTGTCTTACATTTATTAAATTACGGGTAGTTTTATAGCTCAAAAACACCTAAAAAAACAGGCATTCTGACTGTGAGCAGGGTTGCCTCTCCACAGATCTGACATGTAACTTGGTCTGGTTTGCTCTTGGTGAAGATAGAAAGATTTAATACCATGCTGTGAAACATTCCAGGCAAAGCAATAACATTTCCATGGCGAAAAGCATTTGACGGACCCTCCACCAGAAAAGTTATACAATGCACCTTTAAACGAGGTATCGTCTGATCTGAGGGCGAAAATTTACAAGTATCTTACCACGATTTTAGGTTTTTTTTATTCACACAAGACAGTGATCCAATTTTAACATGTGTATTTTCAGACGGGCTGTTCTGATGGTACAGTCAACCTCCAGTATCCAGGGAATTGCAGTCTGTCTTGTTTCTATTCCATGATCAGGAGGCACAGTTTTAATTCTTTCACAACAGTCTAAAACCACATATGAACTGACGGAGAGAAAGCCAGTGAGAGTCAACCTTGTAATATGCCTCCATGGCCTCCGTGGTCCTGTGAAACTATGTCTGCCCATGTATATCTCATAATGAATGCTTTTGTAAACAGCTCTGCTCATATGCTTTTCCTTCGATCATCTCTTCAGTCATACAAATCCTTCATCAATTCAAATGAGGGTCAAAGGTCGTGATAACGTGTATCTCTAAGCAGCCAATTTACTGCTATAGGTACTGGAGAAGGTCTAAATGCCAACAAAGAGATCTGCTTTCTAGCTGCAAAACTTCTATAACTCTTTTTTCAGGTACTTTAAAGCTTGACTTTTGACCAGCATAAACTTGAATTTACATTCAAGCTGCTGTGAATGCCACGATCAGTGAATAATTTTAAATGAATCATGGTCACCTGGCCCTTTGTATTTTGAGAGTTTTCAGAAGCCGAGTGGGAAGACTACAAAACAGGTTAGCGTAGAGTTTTAGTTAAAGGTCCCATATTACTCTTTTCTGATCTATGTTATATATTTCTTCATCACAAACATACCTGAAGTTGCTTTGTTTCATTCACACATATTTAACAGCCCTGCATATTTAGGCTGAGTTCTTCTCTGAAACTGAAAACACATTGTTCCACGTTGTGATGTCATGTTGTAATACAGGGAGTGCTCAATCCTTTGAATGATTTCAGACCTGGAATTCACATTTTCTATTTAGCAAAAGGTAAAAGGTAGCAGTTAACATGAAAAACACCACTACATGACATCACAAGGTGGAACAGAGTATTTCACACTTTGGTGATGTAGACAGACTAATAATAAAGCATTACTCAAACATGTGTGAATGAAACGATATTGATGAAGGATTGGTAAAATACAATACAAATTTGGGAGTAGTAAAAATTTCGCTTTAAACCTTTTATTTAGCTATTTTCATATGGAGTTTTGTATAGTTTTTTTTTTACTTTCCTAACTGATATGACAACACCATAATACTGAATGGAAGTCGCATGCTAAACATCTTGTAAAGGTGCACTGTGTAACTTTTTGTTCTTGCTCTCCACAGATATGAACAATTGCCCTGGTGACGCCAATCACTTGTCTCCATGGAGATGTTATGTTTTAATACCGTACTGGGGAGAATTCTGGGCAAAGCAATAATATCTCTATGGAGACAAACGGGTAGCGGCCCCCTTATTTTAATATTGTTGTGATATTTCAAGGTTCATGTTCGCTCCATATTCTGGTTTCTGCATACACACACAGCCTCTATACTGTACTGTCACTCATCGTCTTGGAGCTAAAGACAAAATTATGACTTGCAGGGATAGTGAGGGATTAAAATGGGTAAAGAAGGGGGCTTTGCTTTGATGTAACAACGCTTCAAATATACCCCGGCCCTAGGGTTTGGGGGCCTTCCACTGTACAGCTCTGAATTCTGTTTTCTCCTCTCCTTAACATTCTCCCCCCCTCCTCCTTCTCTCCCTCTACTCTTCTTTCTCTCCCCCTCTACTCCTTTCTCTCTTCCTCTCCTCCTCTCCTCCTCCTCTCCTCTGACAAATGCCTGTTTGCGTGCTTCTCAGTGCAAGTTACACTGGAAGACTTTGTAGAAAAGGCAAAAGCGCGTGTGGAGTTTGGCAGAAAGAATCCAGCTCTGATCCCGGGATGTGCCCCCTGCTGGTTCTGGCTGCTTCTGCGCCTTGGATTCAGTTTAAAGTGTTTCAATGTGTCATACTCTGAATTTGAGATTTCACTTAACATTATTCTGACATCTTCACTGTTTAAGGATGATTGTATGTTAAATGCAATAACTTAACACAATATTGACACCGAAAGATTGTCAATATGAGATTGTATTAAGTAACTGTATATAAACCAAGACTTCAATCCTAGGGTTAATGTTAGAAAGGATATTGTATTTTTTGTAGTTGTAGTAAAAGTAAATAATTTTATCCTTCAGTGTTAAATGAATTTATGGGTTAAAGGTCCTATATTACAAAAAAGTCTTGTGAGCCTTATGCCATAGTATTGCTACCTCCTCGGCAACATACCTTAAGTTGTGTTTTGTTTCATTCACACATGTTTGAGTATCCATTTATCAGTCTGTCTACATCTCCAAAGCTGTAAACAGCAAAATGCTCTGTTCCACCTTGTGATGTCATGTAGTGGTAGTTTTCAAGTTAACAGCCATCTTTTACCTTTACTAGTAGTTCACTAGAGATGGGCAATTCCAGGGCTGAAATTAACCAAATGATTCTAGTGAAGGAAGAGGAGTTTTAAAAACACAGTGGAACACATGACATCACAAGGTGGAACAGAGTATTTTCTGTTTGAGAGAACAACTCAGCCGAAATATGCAGGGTTTGTGCATTAAATGTGTAGATCAGAAAATGGCGTAATACAGGCACTATGTAACTTTTCCGGAGGAGGGTGACGATGCACTTGTTTTACTTGGAATGTTTCACAGTATCATATCAAACTTGACAATCTCCATGGAAAGAAACGGATGCCACCAGACCAACATACCTGTAGGTGTGCGTGTTCTTTGAGCAATGAAAACACCCAGAATTGAATGAATGGAAAATGGATAAGTTTAATGCCCCACTGTAATACCATCTCCATAGAAACAAGCAGGTGGCGAACCCTCGACCCGAAAAGCTACACAGTGCACCTTTAAAGTACAGAACAGCGTGCCATAGATCTCAGGAACATTTCACTTTTCTATGGCATGTGCCCCAAACACCTGCCTGTATTTCCACACAGACTACAGAGCCACTCCTCTCAGTGCATGTTAAAGTGACTCACTAATGGCAGCTCTCTTGATCAATAATATAGGCTGGTGCCTGGGCCCTGCTGAGGAATAATGCATGCCATCCTGTGATTGTAAATGATCAAAAGGAGAGTGGTTTCATGACAACTTCTTCCTGGAACGCTGAAAATTCCCAACGGTGAAAGGCACGAGGGCTTTGATCACTTCTGTCGAACTCCAAGAACTGCTGAGAAATGAAGGGAAATGTCATCACCAGTGAATTGTTTTATTACGGATGAGTTTCCTTTTAAAGAAGACCTATTGTGCTTGTGTCTGCTATATACTAGTAGTTATAAACTATGACACCCATGGATCATTGCTATATGTTGCGCATTTTAAATCACAATATTCATCTAAAATAACTTAATAAAAGAAACAGGTCAGCCAACTTCTGTGTTAGAAAACTGCAGTGGCCAATGGGAGCTGACATCACCATAAACGTCATCACGAGTCAGCAACTCCTATGGATAGCAGCAGATCACACTAGCGAACAGCAGATTTTATTCCATTTGTTTCCATTTGTACCAAACGACTACACTGTGAATCCAGTGTGTATCACAGATTAAGAAAGTAAAGTACAGCGCAGTGGGCGTGTGCCTGTGGCAGTGAAAAGAGGGTTTGATCGGCAATATGGAGTCTTGAATATAAGCGATTAAAAGTGTCTGCACAACTTTTCTGGGGAAGGGCCTGCTGCCTGCTCGTCTCCATGGAGATGTTATTGTTTCCCTGGAATATTTCGTATGACTTTAAACATATCCATCTAGCATTTATTCATTGTGTGGGTCTCTATTGCTCAAAAATACTAAAATTCGTTCTGTGAATCTGTGTACTACGCTACAGATCAATAGTGTAGTGCTGTAACCTGCTCGCTCCCTCATTATAGATTTAATCATTATAGACAAAACATTTCCATGGAAACAAGCAGGTGGTGGACCCTCTACTAGAAATGTTATGCACTGCACCTTTTAAAGACGGCTCAAACATGCGCAAATCACTCCAAATATGACTTTCGAATTTGCATAATAGGTCTCTTTGAAAGTATACTGAATATAAAATGATTTACTATTGTATTACATTTACATTAGTGCCAGATTCCCATAATTATACTAATAACTACATCGCTGAGTGTTTTACTATTCAGTGATGTAGTTACTACTACTACAATTACTACAGCTGCTACTACAACTACTACAACAACTACTACAACCATCTTGAAATGGAAATTCAATAGAAATTAAAGTAGAAACCAATTGAGCCCACTCTAAAGCATAATCTTGCTCCAAAGTATAATCTCTCTATAGACCCCAGCTCTTTACATAAACCGTCTATATAAAGACGGTTCCTGCATGCCATCCCACTGTAATAAGCACCTCACCACATCTGACATCTCCGTTAAATAAGCCCTTAATTAAACTCCATATATCTTGTTCTACAGGTGGCTGGCTTCAGAGCTGCTGTCATGTCCCTCACCATGGCAACCTCCCCCCTCCCCTCCATCTCTCCTCCCCCTCCATCTGTCTCTCTTTCTCTTTTCCTATCTGTTAACGGGACTCTTCCACTTGTTGGCTCACCTGGCTTTCTGTATGGCACTGGAATTCCCTTCTACTGCACAAGTGAGATGTTATGGATGTCAGCGCAGTGGGAGAGGACAGCAGATGGTCTCCCAAAGGATTTTTGCTTTTGGTTGAGGCTGACGAGTGGCCATGTAGGTATTTGGTAGAAGAGCCAACTGAGAGCTCCAGAAAGACTAACTCAACCCGTAGTACCACTAGTACTACTAGTACTACTAGTACTACTACTATGACTACTAATAGTACTACTAATACTACTAGGTTCATTGACAGAAATTTGGGGCTCAGGACAAGAAGCCTCCCTCTAATATAAATGAATAGGAAGAGGGTCCAAAACTACTACTACTACTACTACTACTACTACTACTACTACTACTACTACTACTACTACTACTACTACTACTACTACTACTACTGGAACTACTACTACTGGAACTACTACTACTGGAACTACTACTACTGGAACTACTACAGTTACTACAATGCCATTTCTTGCTACATTCTTGCTACACAGTGTAATAGAACTAAATAATACGTAAATGTTACAGTTTATTATAATCATGTTTTAAGTTATTTTTCAAAGATTAAAAAAAAATCTTGAAACTTGTGAGAAAGGCAAGAAAGAAAAAGCTGGGGGACTTCTGTGGAGCTATGTGTACAGGTTTAAGAACAATAATATATATATACAATATGTGGTCTGTTCTGAAGGGGTTTTTCGCTCTCATTCTCTCAAAGCAGGACCACCGAGACACAATGCTAGGCTAATGAGCTCCCGTAGGACAGCACCACTTCCCACTTCAGAATACTGTCAGAACACTCTTTACAAATCCTCTTATAACAGGGTGGACTAGCTTTAGTTTTACCTACATCACGCCAAGTTCCTGCGCAAATCAGTGCGCATTTTAAATCTTGAATTAAAAAAAAAAATCTCTTGGCATCCAATTAGTAATTTCCAGTTGCCAAGTTTTATATTTATAGAAAGGTCTTTATTGATTTATTCCTCATATTGGTTCGGGTGACAGTAGCTCAGTTGTAAGAGTGTTTGTCCACTGATCCGAAGGTTGGTGGTTCAAATCCCACTCTCGACATAAACATCATTGGTTGAGCGGTCAGATCCACTGACGGTGGTGTGATTCCAGCACCCACAGATGAATGCTGTCGTTGTGTCCTTGGGCAAGACACCCACCTCGCCTCCTGTGTGTGTGTGTGTGTATGTGTGTGTGTGTGTGTGAATGGGTGAGTGGTTCCTTGTTGTAAAGTGTTTTGAGTGCCTTGAAGGTGGAAAAGTGCTATATAAAAATGTGACCATTTACCATATTGATACTTTGCAGAGAGAGAGCTCATGCTGGGGGTGTTCTACATGTATGTGTATGGCGGAATGTTCATAAGTTACCATGGTGACACATTAGCGAACAGGCTGATAAGTTTTTAAATCATCTGTAAACTCAAGAAAAATACAAAATGGATTTAAACAGTACATTTTCGGGAGCCTGTGATCAATATGAGCGTTCATGGCCCTGTTTAAGAGTTTGAATTTCAACAAAAACTTCAGAGTGACTAAAACTGTTGGCTTATGCTAGCTAGCTTGTGACTGTAATTGTATGTGTGAGAGACACAAATCATCTCATCTGTTGTAGTTCAGCTAAATCTGTTTTTTCTGGTCAGACTGTGTTAAATAAAGCTCAGATTAAAGTCTAACAGAGCGTCAGACAGAGCATGCCTACAGTTGGCATCTCACCCCCCATGTTGATGACATCAGCTGCGAAGTATCAATATAAGGAAATGAAAGGTTGCATAGCTTGAAAATGTAATTCTAGTAATTGGGGCTCTGTCTGCAAAAGTATTAATTAGACACAAGGTACCAAAGTGAATACATCACACCACAACTCAAAATAGTTCCTAATTTTGACTGGCGTTCTCATTGAAAAAGTTGTTCTCTTCATATGACCTATTCCTCAGCCAGTGATACAAACACAGGCAGAAGTACTCTAGCTCCACACAGAAGTTATATTCTGGTCTGGGAATCAAATACAGGAGCTTGATACTGTGAGGTGAGAGTGCAGTGCAAAAAGTAATATCAAGGAAGTTCAAAATGATAAATTATCTACCAATGGAATAAGGTTTTTGTTTTTTTTCTTAATTCAAAAATACAATTTAGTTTCTTATTTAAAGTAGAAAGTTGTTTTTCTTATCTTCAGTGTAACTAGGTGTACATAAAGACTTGTTCCGTTGGTAGATTTTGTCACGTGAAATTTGTTTCGTCATTTAACTTGGCAAAGTTTTAGTTTTTGTAATGTGCTAACTATTACTGACATTAGAAGAGAACATATCAAATTTGACTTTTCACAACTGATTTATTGCCTTTTGCCTCAGAATCAAATTAAAAAAAAAATCTTTTGACAAACCACAATTGATTGAAATGTTTCTGCAGTCAAGAAACACAAAGAATTGAGTGTTTGATCCAACTGTTCACCTTTTAACTATCACCGAGAGAAAATATCAAAAGGTTTTAACATCTTAACAGCATGAAAAACAGAACAATAGTTAATGTTAAAAGGTTTCCAGCAGTCCAAAGTTATTCCTCACTTTTCTCATAATTATTCAGTGATGAGTTTATAAGCGACTTTCCCAACTTTCAGACTCCAGATCAGAGTTTTTTTCTGTGAGAGTAATGCTAACAACTAGCATGCTAACAGCACATGCCACACATCTCATCTCATTTTGACTGTAAATGCTGCCTTTACAATATGCATCTGTACTGAGGTAAAATATTTGACTTTACAAAATTACACTATTTTCTGATTTGTTATAATGTTGTTTCCTCATCAGACATACATGGAGTTGTGAGTTTGCTTAGGCAGTTCTCTCAACCTGAAAACACACTTTTCTACCTTGTGATGTCGTGGTAATACAGGAGGTGCTCCACTGTGTTTTTAAACTCCATACACCTTCACAGGAATCATTGGATAATTTTCAATTAATTTTCCAATCTCTTCTGAACTAAATGTAAAATGTTCATGACATCACAAGGTAGAACAGAGCATTTTGAGTTTTGGAGATGAAGACAGACTAATCATAAAGGATTACTCAAACGTGTGAATGAAACAAAACACAACTCCAGATATGTTTTTGAGGAGGTAACATTCTAACATGGCTTAAAGGTGCACTATGTAAACTTATGATTAGGGGTCCATCATCTGCTTTTTTTCTATGGATATGCCATTGCTCTGCCTGGAATGTTCCACAGTATGACATTATAAAGCTTTACTTTAAAGCTAAAACAAAGCATGCATTCTGACTGTGAGTGGGGGTCGCCTCTTCACAGATCTGACCTGTAATTTGGTCTGATTTAGTCTTGGTGAAGATAGAAAGGTTTAATACCGTACTGTGAAACATTCCAGACAAAGCAATAACATCTCCACGAAGAAAAGCATGTGACAAACCCTCCACCAGAAAAGTTACACAATGCACCTTTATCAGCAAACATGTCTGACAAGGTTACAACATGTCATTGTGCTTCAGCTGTAGTTAGAGGCGTTGCTCCTTCGCTCAAATAGCCCAGAGAACAGCGTAGCACAGGGACGGGGATGAGTTATGGCGAGGGGCAGAGTTGATTCTCAGGGTTGCTCTCCAGCGCACCAAATGAAGATGGATTCCTCTGGGACGTGTGTCTAGAGCGTTATGTGTGTGTCCACTAGAAAGATATGAACCCTGAAAGTGAAATGTCCTATGAACCTGTCAGCATGATGGAGGGTGTTTACATCTGTGAGCTTATGTTAAAAAGCCACCTCAAGTTAGATGTATGGGCTACACAACGCATTAATCTCTATTGTATGGTTATATATGGTATTGCATTAAAGGTCCTATACTACTACTATACAAAACTGACTCCTGTGAGCTTTAAGCCATTTTATAATGTTTTTACCTCCTCAAAAACATACCTGGAGTTGCGTTTTGCTTCATTCACACATGTTTGAGTAATCCTGGTAGTCTGTCTACATCTCCAAAGCTCAACATGCTCTGTTCCACCTTGTGATGTCATGTAGTGGTAGTTTTCAAGTTAACATCTACCTTTCGTTCAGTAGAGATGCACAATTCCAGAACTGAAATCATCCAAATGGTTCTAGTGAAGGTGTATGAAGTTTAAAAACATAGTGCAGCATTTCCTGTATTACCATATGACATCACAAGGTGGAACAGTGTGTTTTCTATCTGCCTAAATATGCAGGGTTTGTGTGTTAAACATGTGTGAATGAAAACACAAAACAAAAACACAACTCCAGGTGTGTTTTTGATGAGGAAACAACATTATAACAGATCAGAAAATAGTGTAAAATACGAGCCCTTTAAATGAATTGTTTATGGACATCTCAAGGACTAAAGCGCCCACCTACCTGCAGCAGTGTGACAGGTTGAGGAATCAGCCGTCGTTACCCGGAGAGTCATTTGGATTGAATTGATAAGAAGGCCATTAACGGTTGCTTCAGCTCGTTGCCATGGCGATGTCTCCTTAGCCGAGAATGTTGTGGTGCCCTGGGTTTCTCTGCAAAGGGAAACTGAAGTGCACAAAAAACATGTCTATGGAGGCATTATTCTGTTCATATTGACTTAACTCTTGATGATACAATTTCAATGACCAAGTCCCAAGACAAAAGAATCACATTTTTTATTTTCTTTACTGGGTTGTCACAGTGAACCTGTCAAATTGGCCTGTTTTTACTTCAGATGCCTTTCCATAATGTGTTTTAAGTGTGTTGCCCAGGGATACAACAGCATGCTTACACTAGTACTGGTAGATGTATAAACCCAGATTTATCTTGTTCAGTTGAAAATGACAAATCTTTGCAAAATATCTTCATTTCAACTATTCACTAGGCCTGTTTATCATTAAATCATTAAATCACTGTCATTTTAAGAAACATTCTTTTCCACTACAACAACACTAGTGACTGTCACTTTACTCTATTTATATATATATATATATATATATATATATATTTTTTTTTTTTTATTATTATTTTTTTTTACCATATTGTAAAGCACGCCCTTGTTTTAATTTTATCATAGATTATATTCTAAACCTTGAGACATCATGCAGTTTTCAGGGAAACGGCTACCTTTTACCTTTTGTTCAGTAGAGATTGACAATTCCAAGGCTGAAATCATCCAAATGATTCTAGTGAAGGTGTATGGAGTTTACAAGCACAATGGAGCACTTCCTGTATTATGAAACGGCATCACAAGGTGGAACAGAGTGCTTTCCGTTTTAAACGTGTGAATGAAACAAAACAAAACTCCGTGTGTTTTTTCGATAAGGAAACAAGGGGTATGTTTGCGATGAAGAAACAACATTATAACATAGCTCTGAAAATAGCGTAACATGTGCCCTTTAATTTGACTCATTCCCTGTACATTGCTGTTCCCAGTGACAGCCTTTAATAACATATCCCCAACTGCTGGTTTTTATAAGTGTTGTGAACATCTGGACCTGCCACTCACAGCGTCTCCTGGGCTTAAGCTAACATCTGTACGCCCCGCTAGCCACCGGAGCCACAGCAACGGCAACATCTGTCCCTTTTAATGCGCCGTATGATTGACAGGTGGTGGGAGGCCAGGTCACGGCGTGCATATAAACGCCGCGCTTCGGTTTTCATACTGGGGTGCACTGAAGGCTCAAAAGGTCAGGGAGCTAGCTAGTGACCTGAATGTTAGCTGATTTTACAAAGGGAATATGGAATAGAAAGAAGACATAAACACAAGTGAATACAGTGTGCGTTTTAAAGGGCCCATATGATGTTATTTTCTGATCTGTTATGTTTCCTCATTGCAAACATGCCAGGAGTTGTTTTGTTTCATTCACACATGTTTAAAACGCAAACCCTGCATCTTCTCTCAAACCAAAAACTCTGTTCCACTTTGTGATGTCATGTGGTAATACAGGAAGTGCTCCACTGTGTTTTTAAACTCCATACACCTTCACTAGAATCATTTGAATAATTTCAGACCTGATATTGCCAGTCTCTAGTGAACATAAGGCAGCTGTTAACTTGAAAACTACCACTTCTTGACATCACCGGGTGGGCAGAGCATTTTGAGCTTTGAAGATGTAGTCAGACTATTAAACCAGGATAACTCAAACATGTGTGAATGAAACAAAACACAAACCTGGGTATGTTTTGATGAGGTAACAACATTATAACATGACTTAAAGCTCGAAAGAGTCAATTTTGCGTAATATAGGAACTTTAAAAGAAGGCTGGTGAAATTGGGTAACCTTGGACAACAATACGCTGGAGAAATCGTTTTTCATTTTGAAGGCAATAGATAGCAACAAACAAGAGGAAGCCAGATAGAGATAAAAATATCACAGTGCTTCAATATCAGTGTTTGGTGTCAACAACTGCAGGGTTTACGGGGTCAAAGTCATCTCCTGTTTTATTGCAAGGTTTACAAGGCCGAAATACAGTATGCATCAGATATTGTCCTGTGTGGCAAAATGTATTTAATTATGAAAAAAAATTGCAACCCTAACTGAAGATACAAGTTGTGTGCTGTTTTGGTGGATGAAGAGAGCAGTGTGAGGGGCAGGGCTTCTCTCACATGACCCCAATGATGAAAAATATGTTTTTGTTGATTTCATTCTGTTTTATTTGTCTCGCCAGTGTATAATAATAAAATCTCTTTTCTCAAGAGATTCAACAATATGGATTTTCTTCATAGTCGATGGTGATACCAGTTGTTTAAAAACCACAGCAATCAATGGCCGATTAAGCTCTGTGTTAGAGAAATTCCCTGTCTGTGCTGTACTGAGGCCTCACGCTGCCAGCTCAGTCCTTGCTATCTTGGCCTGTGTCATCAGAGGTATAGTACTCCCTACAACAGAAGCATAGTCAGGGCATAGATTGGATTGTACTAGACTGGAATGGAGAACACTATCATAATGTCTTGAGGGTACAAACGGTAAATAAACTTCTCCTGTGTTAGAACTCAGTGTCATGCTTCTTGTCTTCAACTCTTGAACTACTATAATTTATTCTGTATGCAGATATTTTTGGCCTGGTGTGCAAAGCAAAGTTTGATCATTTCCCCCAAATGATATGATATGAAAATACATTCAGCAAACGCATAAGTGAGCTTCACTCAAAAGTGCTCCAATATCTCTCTAGACAGGTGCTCAACCGAACCAACATATTGGCTTATGTTGGAGATTTATTTAATTCTGATAGCTGTTACGCTATAAATGCCTGATATTGCTTAAATAAAATAGCATTGGCATGTAGTGTGTGGTCAGTTTCTTCTACAATAAACGGCCATGTTGGCAAGGGGATACTGGGGAGTAAAAGTGGAACACTATGGAGCTCAAGTGACCACCCACTCTGGTTCCGGAAGTAAATTTTCCGTTCACTTTTCATTTCTGTGTAGACTCTGCACACCTGACTGGGTGACAGGTGCGTTGGAGGAGAGGCTGGAAACGTTTTCAAGAAGACTCCCGCACACTGTCTCACTCTTGGTGCTCTGACCTTCCTCAGGCATTAGGTCCCACAGACTTTTCAAACTAAATTCAATATTAAGAGTTCAAAGACATCACGGAGGCTAAACAGCAATGTGATATCCATAATGTGGTTGTTTTGAGTCCAAATAGCACATTTAAACGACACTTAGTGGTTTATAAAATTTCAGAAACAGATTTAAAGAAAATCATAGATCTTGAGGGCATTAGTTACATATAGCTGATTAACCCCGAGCAAGCTTTCAGACTTTAAATAATATATTTTTCTGAACGTTTATGAGAAAAATGAAAGATTTCAGAACTGGGCGGGTTGAGCGGTCACTGTTGGAGCTCCATTTGCCTTCGCATAAACGGCCCACTTGAGTTTTACCCAATTATCCCACACAAGCATCAAGTCTGGGGAAGAACTTGCTCAAACTTGGCCTTAACTTCCACCAAGTCGCAGGTCTTGACTTGTATTTAACAGAGCACATAATCTCCTATTGTCCAAAGTTAGTTCCACAAATTACATTGAAAGAAGTGTGGACATAATCTTCATCCCCTCTCCCCACCTCCTCCTCTTCATTTTCCTTTTTCATGCTCTGGTAACTTCTGGAGTGCCCTCAAATTAAGCGAGGTTTTAATGGAAGCTGCTTAAATATTCAAATTCAATCATGAGTTGTTTAACACATCTTGAGCTGGGCCTCTCTGTATGAGGTGAGCGGAGGCACTGGGGCACACACATTAGCATACAGACAGACTTGGGCTACGGGGCTTAGTGCGCTGAGTTTGAGAAAGTTTGGAGAATACACTAAACAAGTTTCAATGTGCAGTCATTTTCAACATCATTAGTCCAATTATAGGTCTAGATTCAACTATTGTCTGGGAAGAAATCGATGTGCCTCATTTCGTGGAGACATCATGGCTCTCCAGTAGATCATGTCCAAAAGCTGTAACTGATTTGTCTGGGTTTTTGCACAAAATGGCTGCTAGTACCTTTATATTTTCTTTTTCAATTGTCATATTTGTGTTTCAATTTCCACTTCTTCCTCACGATCTAAAGACGATATTAAGATGAGAACTATTATCCAATTCTAAGCTATAAAGTCTAATTTCTTGATTCCTGATTCTCTTTAAAGGTGCACTGCGTAACATTTCTAGTGTAGGTATCCATGGAAAGTTTATTGCTTTGTCTAGAATGTTCCACAGGTTCCACTGTCACGAGGGAGACAAGCAGGTTACAGCACTACGCTACATTACAGTTCAGATCTGTGGAGAGTCGCCCCTATTCAGAGAAGGAATTAATGCATTAAACACCCATAATGAATAAGTGTTGGATGGATACGTCTAATGTTGTGAAAAAAATGCATAGCCCAGTGTCGTCCAAAGGAAGAAGGATGATCTGAAGAAGGCTTTTTGCCGAAAAAAGCAAGCGGTGGGCCCTCAACCAGAAAAGTTGCATAGTGCACCTTTCATCTAAGCTTTATACAACTTGCCCTTTATTTACAAACATCTTGAAAACATTCAAACTAACCACATTTCATCTTATTTTTTCAAAAGTATTTTTTCCATTTAATTCCTGCTATGCCACAATATCCTTGCCATAGACTGTATAAAGAAATGGACTAAGGGAGCGTGACGTCACCCATAGTGTTCGGCTCCAGTCAAATGAAGTGCTCCAGCCTAGCAGTTATAGGAGCAAATTTGGCGCCAGGTCCATATTAGGAAAAGGAATTTATTTAAGGACAAAACTGCGAAGCGAAAGAAAAACAAAAACAAAACAGGATCATGTAGAGTGGGTTAATACGAACAGTTTAAGACTAAAATGACGAGGCTCACTGCAGCAGTTACAGAGAAAGGTGACAATTTTCCAAGGTAAAGTGAATCAGAAACAAGGAATCAAAAGAGTCGGAAGTGCCCCCATGCTCACTTCCATTTATCCATTTATATATATAGTTTATGATCCATGCTAGATAATAAACCATGGCCAATGCAACCACCAGCAACACACATATACAACATATAGAATGAGAAAACCTATTGCATAAGGGAGTAGTTGGATGGATGGCAATGGGTTTAACTTTGAACAATGTCTATTTTCATTCAGTATTACGCTGTGTCTAGGAAAAGCTTATCTCATGTTACTTCTGATTCTAATTATTCATTCTGGACCATTGGAAATATAAAATGGCTGCACTCTTTGACTACAGTCTCTTTGGAGTCTGAGGCTGGGACCAAATGAAGATCTGTGGAGCTCTAAAAATAGCCTGGTGATAAATCAGACCAGTGTAGATGTGTATGTCCTGTATGGTGCCTTTGTGCAGAGGAGGAAATACAGGATTGCGCAGTTTGAAGTATAAAAGATATAGTTGGAATACACAACTTAAGTCTTAAGTAGTGTGGCAATCCATAATTAAAATGATTTGTTTTAATAATAAATACAAATTAATTGCTATTGCTGTTTGTGGTTAAACAGTACGTAACCTGGAAGTGGCTTAAAAAGTAAATTCACACTGATTAATATAATAAGATCTTCACAATGGAAAGAATAGCCTTTATGCTGAAACTAAAGGTGGATGTTTCTGAAGAATATTAGGCCTGGTTTTGTCTGATTACAATTTGTGGTTTGAATTTTTACAAACCCCATTGTGTCCACGTTCTGTTTTATTTGTGATTGTATACAACTGAAAAACCAAAAACAAAAAAGAAAATAAAAACAAAATGATCTGTTTTAATATGGGTAATCCTTGGTGTTGCATTTAGACTAACATATGTACAGAGATATGGAGACTTTCACATAATACAAAATGTACGTGTGGATAAAAATAGCATTCCTTTCGACAAAGCAACTACTTTCATAAAAAATGCACACAGTCAGTGCCATTAGTCATATATAATATAGAGCATACCATGAGATATAATATGTGTGTGCATGGATACAGCATGCAACGTAGGAAACATTTGCTCCTGAACCAAAATACAAATACAAAGAATACAAAATTGTCTCTTGTGAGCTTTAAACGATGTTATGATCTTGTTTTCTCATCAAAAACATACCTGGAGTTATGTTTTGCTTCATTCACACATGTTTAACTCTTTATTATTAGTCTGTCTACATCTGCAAAGCTCAAAATGCATTTTCCACCTTGTGATGTCATGTAGCGGTAGTTTTCAAGTTAACAGCTACCTTTAGTTCAGCAGAGATGGGCAATTCCAGAGCTGAAATGATCTAAATGATTCTAGTGAAGGTTTAAAAACACAGTGGAGCACTTCCTGCATTAACACATGACATCGCAAGGTGGAACAGAGAGTTTTCAGTTTGAAGAACTCAGCCTAAATATGCAGGATCTGTGAGAAATGTGTGAATGAAACAAATCACAACTCCAGGTATGTTTGTGTTGCGGAAACATTATAACATAGATCAGAAAATGGCGTAATATGGGCGCTTTAAATAAGCAGATCATTCTTCATATATACAAGCTTTATGGAAAAACACTGTGTTAATTTGGTTACATAAGTCCATGGTGCTTTTTCTAACATCTCTGATTATAATTGTCATGTAATAAAAATTTTATGGTGGATACTTGGCTGTCTGCATCCATACGCTTTATTGCCCTTGAGGTCTTGGGATTTCATAGGCTATGTTCAGACTGCAGGGCTTAATGCTCAAATTGGATTTTTTTGTGAAATCTCTTACTTGTTGATGACGTGTAGGTCGGATGAATGCGACCTGACCGTTCAGACTGAAGTTGCATGTCAAAAGATTGGATATGTATTGATTTTAGGACCACATATCCAAAAGGCCTGGGTCGCATTGGAAAAAAATCAGATCTGTGTCGTTCAGACTGTCATTAAAAGATCAGATACAGGTCGCACAGGGGCGAAAAAAATCGGATTTGGGTCACTTCAGGCTGCAGTCTGAACGTAGCCTTAGTGTTTCTCAAGTTACGAAATCGCGTTCATGAAGTTGGTTTTATCTTTAGGACTCACAGTATGGTATTAAACTCTATCTGTCTAGGTGTTTTTACTACTTAAAAATACCATCAAAAACAGTTACTCTCAGACACATGCCTCTCCATAGATCTGACCTGTATCTAGTAACATAACTATAACTGATTCGATACAGTTCAGTAAAAAATAAAGGTTAAATCATGGCTGTGATATTAAAAGCCTTTATCAAATCACTACATTTGTAACGTTAAAATTAAATATGTACATTTTAACCATAAAAAACTCAAATATATTACGTAAACAAGTTTCCTTTCTCAAATACCACGTTTAAAAAGCTGAGGCACTCAAAAAGTACAAAATAATTAAAAGCCTGCCATGTGGTAATAAAGGCCTTTAACTCTTTTGTAGGCTACTTTTTGAGTGCCTCAACTGTTTCAGCTTTGTATTTGAGACTGGTCCCAATACTGAAGATCATCAAAAGGACAATTTTGCACAGTCTCTACACATCCAAGTAGCACTGCTGCCCCCTAAAGTTTTGCAAAGTTTCCTTTCTCTAAACAAGCAACAAAATTGTAGTGTTGTCACAAAATAATTTAATAAAAAAATAAATAAAATAATAAAAATACTCTGTGCAATATATCGATACAGCAGCCCACGATGTTGATATTATATCATCAAATTAAAAAAATAATGATTGATATTTTGATATTTTTACACATCCCTAGCTTATTAAAATTACCCCTGGAGATCTCAGGAAAAAAAAATATATATAAAAAAGTAAGTATAAATTATAATAAAGGTTATGTAATAAAAATATATTAAATAAAAATAGATAGAACTGCACTGTAGCAAAAAGGGATGTAACAGTATCCAACTTTCTCCATATATCAATACAGCAGCCCATGATATCGATATGATATCTACACTGTATCATCAAATAAAAAATGATCGATATTTGAATATTTTTACTCACTTCTAGCAGCAGACCTCTCCTATACCTGAACTTCCCTTTTAGACATTTCTGTTCTATTTTATCTCACAAAAACAAATGTTCTGTTCATGCCATGTTCTCCCTATAGGATAAAGCATACATTTGTACACCATTTGCCCTTCTTGACAATTACTGTACTTTTAAACCTTCGTCAAAATGTCCCACAGCTCCCCGTGGTATTCTCCAAGCTCCAGAACAATATTTCACCATAGGCTTTAACAGTGGGGCGCCCTTGTCATCTCAGGGGGGCCTGTGAGTGTAGGGGCCAAGGAGTCACTTTCACAATGACCGCTAGAGAGAGGAGAGGGGAGAGGGAGAGGGGATGAGAACAAAACAAAATGGATACTCTTTACCGTTCCTCATCACTTCTGGTTTTATTGACCTTGGAGACTGTAAAAGACTTGGATTAGATCTGGGATTCTTTTGTGCGACAACTACTCATCTACAAGTGATTATGGGGCCATTGTGTGAGGCAGAGGCTGACCTGATATTATTATAGCACATATCAGCTGTCAGGGATATTGATGTTTCCATGGAGGAGTACGCATTCGGCCTTTGTGTGTGGAAGAGGCTGGTGCAGTGTAGGTACAGCTTTGTGTGTATCGAGATAGCTATGGTCATTTTGTTAGCCCTCACAAAATATCTCTATAAAAATCGTACTGTGAGATGTGTATTGTGAAAATATAGAGATTTGGATATCGTTACATCTCTTTTTGCTTTTTGTGCAGTTCTATTTCTTTTGACTATTTAAAGGTGCACTGTGTAACTTTTTTGTTGGGGGTTCGTCGCCTGCCTGTTTATATGAATATGTCGTTACTCTGCCTGGAATGTTCCACAGTATGACATTAAACAGCTCTACTTTACATTTATTGAATTGCAGGTGGTTTCATAGCTCAAAAATACCGAGATACCTACGTTCTGACTGTGAGCGGGGTCGCCTCTCCACAGACCTGGCCTGTCACTTGGTCTGGTTTGGTCTCCATGAAGATAGAAAGGTTTAATACCATACTGTGAAACATTCCAGACAACGCAATAACTTTGCAATAACTTCCACCAGAAAATTTACACAATGTACCTATAATATACTTTTATTACATAACCTGTATTATAATGTTTACATATTATTATATTGTTTTGTGCTGAGATCTTCAGAAGCAAATGTTTATCGTATTATAATTGAAAAACATAATAAAAGAATTTTTAAAAAGTTGTACAGAGATAACAATTTGCAGACTTATTTTTAGCATGAGTGATGTATTCATTAAATACTGTATGTGTTTATGGTCAACGAGTTGGTAGGAAACGCCAGTAAATCAATATCAGGCTGATTTGATTCAAAAGGAATAGAAATTCAGCATTTCCTACCACTGTTCATCTGTAATCCACAATGGAAATAAGCAGAGGGAAATTGGATTTTTGAAAAATGTGATGAGTGATGTGTGGTCATATGCAATGAAGCTGAAATTAAACAACCCATATTACAGTTTTCTTATCTGTTATAATGTTTCCTCATCACAAACACACCTGGAGTTGTGCTTTGTTTTGTTCACACGTTTAACACACAAATCCTGCATAATTAGGCTGAGTTCTTCTCTCAAACTGAAGACACTCTGATACAAGAAGTGACCCACTGTGTTTTTAAACTCCATACACCTTCACTATAATCATTTTGGTGATTTCAGCCGTGGATTTGCCAATCTCTACTGAACAAAATATAAAAAAACACTTCTTCATGACATTACAAGGTGGAACAGAGCATTTTGAGATTTTGGAGATACAGACAAACTAATAATAAAGGATTACTCAAATGTGTGAATGAAGCTAAACACAACTCCAGGTGTGTTTTTGAGGAGGAAACAAAATTATAACATGGCTAAAAGCTCACAGGAGCCAATTTTGTGTAATACCTTTAGGACCTTTAACTAAATTATTGGTAAGACTGCAAATTCTTAGATTACACATTTAGAAATAAGATGTTTTGTTCCCCCAAATGAAGCAATAATTACCCAGATGTATTTGCATCTAAAATAAGACTTCAAAAGCCATGCATCTCCCCTGAGAAATGATAGATTAGATTAGCAGCTAACACACTTACAGTAAAATAAACTAACAATTATGGCTGTAACATTATTGTTTTTGATGAGTTGCAAAAAAATAAGTTTCCTTTTTTTTATGAGGTCAAACTGAACAAATTGCAGGCGGCCTTAACAACATCCGTGACAATCTAAAGCCTAACAGCCCATGTGCTCCAGTGATCATTACATAATTACACTATATTACTTGCTGCAATGTCTCATTTATTGTCCGACTAAATGGAACGTAGAGACAATGTAGCCGGTGTGTGTGTATGTGTGCTAGTGTGTGTGTGCGTGTGTGTCTGTGTGCATGTGTGCGTGTGAGAACTGACCAAGGCTCAGATTTGTTCAAAATGCTTCAAACTGAGAGTGGGACTGAGTTTGCGTACTTTGCTCCTGTGCTGATTCTTGTGTTGGTTCAGCATAAATCAGTATAAAAATGCATAAAAACTACAAAGGAAAAGATCCGGTTCTTTTAAAAAATTGGATCCGATTCCAACCATTCACTTTAAGGAACCATTCAAAAGAGCTGACTGTTCACAAATGTCACATGACTACACATGAAACACACCGCATGTATGTGTGTGTGTGTGTGTGCGTGGGGACCCTCTCCTCTTCAGTGTCAGCAGGATTTTCAGGTCGTGTTGATTGGAGTCATTTTGAAACCCTCTAGTCTCTGGCGGTCCACACAGAGCCAAAGGCGGTGTGTGTGTATCTGTGTGTGTATCTCTGTGTGTGTATCTGTGTGTTGTCCACACAGAGGCAGAGGGGGCAGTTTGAAGTGCGCCGTGGTCATTTTGAGAAGCTGCTGAAGTAAGTCGTCCACATTTGCATTAGTCTGGGAAAAGACTGTCTATTAGAGCACTCTAGATAATCACACAGGGAGCAGTGGAAATGGTTTTGGTGTATTTACTTTTGTATTCATTCACTTTCAACAGCACCTACGGCAATATAACACAGCTCAATGTAATCATAATAATACATTAGATTTTTATAGGCCTTTTCAGTCACTTGAAACCATCTTGTGTGGTCCTCTACAATTCTAATATTTGCTAAATTAAATTTTTGGTTCTACTTTGGGTAATTTCTCATTTAGAACATACTGTGGCAGTCACATACCACTTGTGTCTAGCCTAAGGACACAACAACACTTTTTGCCACTGGTACCCCACTGTCACTGCCTGGTATTCCCAGTGGTCTCCCATCCAAGTACCACCCAGGCCCAGCCCTGCTTAGCTTCTGAGACCTGACCAGATCAGGCTCTGACAAGCCGGTATGGCCATCTTATAGACCTGGTTTAGATCTGGTTGAACTCGGTAAGCCAAATCACTGCTATTATTGTAGTCACACCTGCCCTGACACTGACTGACTGAGTTATGACTGCCATTATGAGCCAATGGCCTCTCCAGCCACAAGTCACATACAACACACACATTATAAGGCTAATAGTCTTGGCATAACAAACAATCAATATATTCAAAATAACAAACAGATTCATCTCTTCAAAAGGCCTTGATCGAAATCCGAAATGACCATTTTTACCAGTATATGCTGCATTTCTTTATTCTGATGAGCAATTAGAGAGGCACGTCGATTTTAAACTCTTGAAGTCTTGCCTCTGGGTCAAATAAATAAATGAATATAACCAAAATGCAGTGACTCAAGAGGCAAACACTGAGGGGCTTTCAAGGAAATTACAGTAAAAAAAATATATTCATAGTGTTTGATTCTTAGGAAATTCCAAGGTTGAAATATCCAATATAAAGTAAAGGTGTACGGAGTTTAAAAACACAGTGGAGCACTTTCTGTATTACCACATGACATCACGAGGTGGAACAGAGTGTTTTCTGTTTGAGAGAAGAACTCAGCCAAAATATGCAGGATTTGTTAAACATGTGCGAATGAAACAAAACACAACTCTGGATATGTTTTAATCAGTATAAAACATTATAACATCGATCAGAAAGTGGTGTAATATGGGCCCTTTAAGATTCCTGATAAAAATAGATCTTAACTTGTATTACTGCTGCTATTGTTTTCAAATCAATATTTCTTACAAATATAAATAGACTCTGGATTGAGATTGGCAGTGACAGCAGCCTGCTCCACATCTCTGTATGTGTCTGCCCCCAACTCCATTTAAGTTGAGGGACCCCCTTAGGCAATCACCGATCTCTGAAAAATCTCTCCCCTCCTCCCTCCAAGGACACCAGCCCATCCACTAAAACCCATTAGGTTGCCATGTTGGATCCAAAATGTGCTCTGTATCCATACAGTATATACTATAGAGCTGGTGACCAATAGGGGTGTGCAAAAATACTGAAATATCAATATATCGTGATACCCAAATTTAGTGATGCAGTATTGTGGGCTTCGATATATCGCTAAAGAGTATGTTTTAGTATGTTTTAGCAATCTTTTTGTAACCACAATTGACATATTCACCGTTTTGATGATTAAAGGGCCCATATTATGCTGTTTTCTGATCTATATTATAATGTTTCCTCATCAAAGCATACCTGGAGTTGTGTTTTTCATACACACGTTCAGCACACATATGCAGGATCTGTGTTAAACATGTGTGAATAAAACAAAACACAACTTTCTTCTTCTCTCAAACTGAAAACACACTGTTCCACTTTGTGATGTCATGTGGTAATACAAAAGGTGCTCCACTGTGTTTTTAAACTCCACACACCTTCTCTAGAATCATTTGAATGATTTCAGCCCTGGAATAGCCCATCTCTGCTGAACAAAAGGTGAAATGTAGCTGTTAACTTGAAAACTGCAGCTCCATGACATCACAAGGTGGAGCAGAGCATTTCGAGTTTTGGAAATGTAAACAGACTAATATAGTTTTACTCAAACATGTGTGAATGAAACAAAACACAATAGCCATACCGGCTTGTCAAAGCCTGAGCCTATCAGATCTTAGAAGCTCAGCAGAACCGGGCCTGGTTAGGACTTGGATGGGAGACCGCTGGGAAAGTCAGGTGCTACAGGGGGGTGCCAGTGACAAAACTGTCGTTCTGTCCTTAGGCAAGGCACTTCACCCACGTTGCCTAGTATGAAAGTGGAGTGTGTGTGTGAGTGATGGTCGGAGGGGCCGATGGCGCAGATTGGCAGCCACGTTTCCGTCAGTCTGTCCCAGGGCAACTGTGGCTACAATAGTAGCTTATCACCACCGAGTGTGGAGTGAACGAATAATGATCTCTAAAGCGTTTTTATGACATATATCTGTGAAAAGTGCTATATAAATAAAAACTTACTTATAACATAACAAGCTAACATAACGAGTCAATTTTGTGTAATATAGGACTTTTAAAATAAATGTATTTCATATTCAATTTACACAAGTAGTGGTTTAACAAAGAAACACTGTTGCTAAAATGTATTTGGTTCTTAAAAAACAGCAATACATTGATTATCACATATATCGCTATATCGTGATAATGTCGTATCAAGAGCCGTGTATCATATCAAATCGTGAGGGACCTTGTGATTCCCAGCCCTAGTGACCAAACGGCTCTCACTCTGTCAGCAATGGGCAGGAGTCCAGCAGAGAGGCACCCTGCAAACAGTGTGTGATTACGGCGGTTTGGGCCAAATGCAGTGGAGCTGAGTGGGAAGGGAAGAAAAGCTGGGAAACTGAAAGACACTGAGATCAATACAAGTCTGAGAAAAAGTATCTGGAAAAAACAGCTTTCTGATCCGTGGCTTCCTCATCTCTGTGCCTTTGGTTAATATGAGGGTAATATGAAGAGTGTGAAAGACGAATATAATACATGGCGTTTTAGAAGTCTATTGTCATGCGTGTTTTGAGATGGATTAAGCGTGCATGGTGTAACTTTTCTGGCGGCGGGTTCATCAAATGCTTTTCTGCCTGGAGGTGTTATTGCTTCGTCTGGAATGATAAACTTGTCTATCTTCATAGGCACTAAACCAAACCAAATTACAGGTCAGATCTGTGGAGAGGCAGTCAGAATGTCTGTTTTTCTAGGTAATTTTGAGCTATAAAACCACCTGTAATTGAATAAATATAAGGTAGAGCTGTTTAATGTCATACTGTGAAACATTCCAGCCAGAGCAGTGACATAGAAACAAGCAGGTGACTGACCCTTATAAAGAAAGTTACACAGTGCACCTTTAAAGCTTGCGTTTTGAGAACAGTTTGGTATAATTAGATTTTCAGTGCTCTTTGAAAAGGTTGCAAAGACGTTGCCCACAAAGGGTATATTTGAGCAACTAAAACACCTGTATTTGACTATATGCATGCTAGATAAGCTTAATAGGCTGCAATATTGTGGAACATTTCATGCACAGCAAAGCAACATCTCCATGGGAACAGAACCTCTTTAGAAAGGTTGTAGTTTTTCTCTTTAATTCATATTTTCAAATTCTGTCTGCAATCTGGCACGCTTATTCTTTTTTTGAAGTTCAGATGTTGTAAATTAATTTGAATGAATAACTGAGGCTTTTGAAAGTGTTGCCATAGACACCATAGTTTGACATTTTAATCAAAATGGAGACAATATCAGTTTTATTTCAATTTACAACTTGACAATCCAACGCCTGAAGGAACAGCTGCCTTTGCTTTTACCAGCTTCACACTTCCACAGAGATGCTAATAAAATCCTCTCTTGTGAAGGGGGAAGACTGCTACGGGGCATTGGAAACTCCAGCTGGCTCTCCTCCATTTTGTGCATCAGAATGTCCCCGCAAATCACCTCCACGTTAGTACAACATTGTCACTTAAACAACAAAAGAATCCGACGCTCGTCAATTTACGTTTTACAATTTTTCTCCTCTGTCTGCATATTTTCTGCTGTGGCTGGCTGCCCTTGTCGCTCTGATTTCTTATCTGTCATTTGCGTTCTCATTGTGTCAGATGATTTGATTTGTTTCTCAAGGGAAAGAGATCTGCTTTTTTCCACCACCACTTTTTTTTTTTTTAATCTGAATCTGAAGCTAGTCTTTTATGTTACGTTTCAATCCGAACCACCCAAGTATAGATTTCTTTTTCGTACTTTTTCGGTGTGTTTGTCCCTTCAGGCTAGATAACAGAGTATTGATCTCTCATACATGCACATATGAAATGCACTGTGGTCCAGGATTTTCTGGACCAAGCTCAAACAGCTCCGCCTCCTTCCACGTTCAGAAAGACTTTGATTTTTATCCTCTCCTGAGCTCGTGTGGTGTGTGGAGCTGTGTGATGCGGCCACACAGGTTAAAGGTTCACAGGCAAAAGGCAAAATATTTTGAGTATTTTCACATATAAAATGGTTATATATTACATTAAAGGGACCATATTATGCTATTTTCTGGTCTATGTTATAATGTTGTTTCTTCATCAAAAACATACCTGGAGTTGTGTTTTGTTTCATTCACACATGTTTAAAACACAAAACTTGTGCATATTTAGGCTGAGTTCTTCTCTTAAACAGAAAACTCTGTTCCACCTTGTGATGTCATGTCCTAATACAGGAAGTGCTTCACTGTGTTTCTAAACTCCACACACCTTCACTAGAATCATTTGGATGATTTCATCCCTGGAATTGCCAATCTCTGCTGAACAGAGGGTAAAAGGTAACTGTTGTCATGAAGCTGTAGTTTTCAAGTTATCACAAGGTGGAACAGAGCATTTTGAGCTTTGGAAATGTAGACAGACTAATAATAAAAAGATAAGTGTCAATGAAACAAAAATGTTTTTGAGGACGTAACAGCATTCTAACATGGCTTAAAGCTCACAAGAGCAAATTTAGTGTAATATAGGACCTTTATTATTTTGATTAGCTTTCTGTGAATATAGTGTGTGAATAAAATAATAGGTGGAGGTCTGAGAGGTCATTGGTGCAGGCAATTCTATCAACCCAAAATATACTGATACTTTGTAGTAATATCACACTGGGGGTGTTTTACTTGTATTTGTATGGTGGAATGTTCAGCAGTTACCATGGAGACACAATGCAAACATTAGCAACACAGTCAAAAAATCCCCACTTGGGATTTAAGCAACACATTTTTAGGAGCCTGTGATAAGACTAACTGAAAAACTGTTGGCTAATACTAGCTAGTTTGTGACTGCAATGTTATTTTAAAGGAACAAATCATCTGACCTTTTGTAGTTCCAATTTAGTCTGCACTTTCTGGTCAAATAGTGCTGTAATAAAGCTCAGATTAAAGTCTCATAGATCTTCTGACTGTGAGTGGTGCTTACAGTTAGCATCACACCCAGAGGGAATATTAATGACATCAATCAAATAAATTCACAAAGATCTTATAGTCCCCATATCGCCCAGCCCTATATGTGAGTACTAAATACACCAAATACTTCTTAAACTTTGAAACCCAAATCTCTGTCTCCAGGCTCTTTCCACTCCACTGACAAAGGCCTCATAAACAATCCCCAACCACTAATTATTACTGCTCTGACAACAGCGTGCAATAAATTAGCAGCCGGCTAATGATTTCCCAGTGATTCTGATTGTGTGTGAAGGAGCATGGAGCGAAAGAATTACGGAAACCACTTGTATTTTTTTTTTTTTGTTTTTTTGTTTAAGTTGGATCCGTTGGTTGTGTGTTGGTAGCTTTTATTGCGCTCACCTCCCACATGGAGAATAGCAGCAAATGACTGAGCAATCATGGCACAGGCGGCTCCCTGAGATACGCAAAGGCACTGTTGCTTTGTGCAAAATCAGGATCATTAAACAAGGGTTGGGTTTTATTTTTATTTTGCATTGTTCTATAGGAAGTGCCCCACTGTTTTAAACTCCATACCCCTTCGCCACAATAATTTGGTTGATTTCAGCCCTGGAATTGCCAATCTCTGCTGAACTAAAGGTAGGTAGCTGTTAACTTGAGTACAGAGCATTTTAAGCTTTGGAGATACAGACAGAATAAGAATAGTAGCACAATAGTACAAGTACTTCTCTTTAGTTTGAGACCTGCTGAAATGGCTTAGACTATTTTTTTTTAGCACATTTGATTTGAGCAAACCAAATACACCCATCAGCTAAATTCTTTATCAGAATCACTACATTTCAAGCTTTAATTGTTCGGAATCTCTGGAAAATACTTTTACTTTTTACATGTTTAAACAGGTACTTTAATACTTGTAAACTAGATTTTTTCAAGTCATACTTTTACTTTTACCCTGTATCTGTACTTTTACTTAAAGGTGCACTGTGCAACATTTCTGGTGGAGGATCTGCCAGCTGTCTCCGTGTAGACCTGGCAATGTTTCATGGTATGACTTTAAACATATCCTAGCACTCTAGCATTTATTCATTACAGGTGCTTCAGTTGCTCAGAAATTCAACAGTTTCTGTGAATATGGGCAACTCTCCACAGATCTGACTGTGTAGTCCTGTAACCTGACATTCTAGACAAAGCAATAACGTTTCCATGGAGACAAGCAGGTGGCAGACCCTCCACTAGAAATGTTACACAGTGCAATGTAACAAAACTGAGTACTTCATCCACAACTAAATGAAGGGTTACTCAAACATGTGTGAATGGAACAAAACACAACTCCCAGTATGAGCTAACAATATTATAACATGACATTTTCACGTAATATAGGACCTTTAATAGGCTAACACAGGCACTGGAGGCACACTGTGATACTGCAAAGACACTGTTGCTGAGTGTGAAATCAAGATCATTAAACAAGGCTTGGATTTTATTTCCATTTTAACAGCGTCGTCAAATGAATGAACATCTTTGTGCGTAATTCCCATGAACCAAAAGAGGCATATTTGTGAATAAATAAAGGATTCACAAACACATACAAAGCCAAATTACACTCACTCTGACTTGTATTGCCACAGTGTAATGGTATTGTTGAGTTTCTCACTGCAAAGCAATCTAGGCAATAAAGTCTCACTAGTGGTGACAAAATACTGCCGTTTTAAATGTTGCATACACTGGTTTTCATCTTAACCACGGCCTTGTTTCTACTCAAGCGCTAATGACTACTACAAATATACATAGAGGGTAACTTAAAGGTCCTATATTACACAAAACTGAATCTTGTGAGTTTAAAGGCATGTTAAAATATTGTTACCTCATCAAAAACATACCTGGATTTGTGTTTTGTTTCATTCACACATGTTTGAATTATTAATCTGTCTACTGTTCCACCTTGTGATGTCATGAAGTGGTAGTTTTCAAGTTAGCGGCTACCTTTTGTTCAGTAGAGATGGGCAATTCTAGGGCTGAAATCATCCAGATGATTCTAGTAAAGGTGCATGCAGTTTAAAAACACACTGGTGCACTTCCTGTATTACCACATGACATCACAAGGTGGAACAGAGTGTTTTCTGTTTGAGAGAAGAACTCAGCGTAAATATGCAGGGTTTGTGTGTTGAACGTGTGGATGAAACAAAACACAACTCCAGGTATGTTTGCGATGAGGAATGTTGAGGAATACGTAATGTCCAAAAATAGAAAAGTATTACAATCTTTCATTACCTCTGATGTTCTCCTTTTTCTGGGAATATTCACATACATTGACTTTTGCTGTAGAACCCGTATTATGTTGGTCTGCTGCATATTGCATTATGTGGATGGCTTTTGTGTGTAGATGCTAATGCTACAAAGAACGCAACGGCTCTCGCACACAATGATTAATTCAGATGAGGAAGCAGGGCTGCCAGGGCGCTAGCATGGCACAGGCATTTCTAATGTGGCTTCAGACTCCAGAGAAGTGTTTATTTATTCACTAAATGTTTGCATAACCTCATGCAATGCAGTAAAGTAGGGCCAAGACTGTCTGAAAGATGGGAGAATACACAGACTACCATGACCTGTGGGAAGATCATATTTATTCACTGCAAACTTACTGAGTGGTAATATAGTTTAAGTAGAATAATGTAAAAATGTACTTCACTTTAATTAGATTATTATTGTAAATGAACACAAGGTAGTCACATTCATATAGCACTTTTCTAACTTCAAGGCACTCATAGTCACACACATCGATGTACGCAGACACTGGGGGTAAGATGGGTTAAGTGTCTTGCTCAAGGACACAATTGCATCTGTGGGAGCTTTAAGTACACTGCCAGTAACAGCACTGTATGTTTAGACATGAACGGACAATATTCAAATGTAAATAAACATTCCCACATAAAATCCCACTCTACGCTCAATACTTTTATGTTACTCAAGTATTACTTTTCATTACTAAGTAGCTGGGGCTCTTGCTCAAAATAAAGCACTATTGTCCTGTCCTTTTAAGTCTCCTCATTATTCTTTTCTCATTCCAAATCACTTTCATTTTCTCCTCTCTCCATCCCTACATCTTCATATCTCTCTCTCTCTCCCTCCTGCTCTTGACATGAGTGAAGAGGCCCGCTGAGATAAAACACAATGTCAGGCCTCTCTCCGCTGAGTGGGAAAATTGACTGGGATTGTCTGTGGCAGTCCCACTCGCAGCACTCTGAGGCCCGTGATGCTTAAAGTGCTGTTCTAATTAGTTTTCTCCCTGTCCTTTCACCATCAACACACACACACACCACAACACACACACGCTTTTTGTGCATGCCTTGCTAATTTCCTGTTCCTGTGTCTTTGTGGAGTGTGGCGGCTACACTGGAAACGTTTTTTTTACTCGTATATTACAAAACACGATGGTCCCAGATCTTTAAGGCCAATTAAATGGCTCATATTGCGCTATTTAAAAAAAATAAAATCTGTTATAATGTTGTTTCCTCATCACAAACATACCTGTTTTGTTTTGTTTCATTCACACATGTTTAACACACAAATCCTGCATATTTACAGTCCCTGACAAAAGTCTTGTCGCTTATCCATTTTGTAGAAACAAAAGCTTATAACCTGACTTTAAATTAATCGATTGGTTTTAGAAATGTCTCATATGAAAGCTAAAACCCTCCCAAATTATGCTCAATATACTAAAATAAATTTGCTTCACTGAAGAAAGATTGATCATTTAATGAACACAGAAAGGTCAGATTTTGGCAAGACAAAAGTCTTGTCGCCTACAGAAAATTGAACAAATAATTTACTTCAAATACAAAAATATGTTGCATAACGTCAGTGAATTAAGTAGTGGTGCTGTGAGATCCATATTTAATATCTTGTATGACTTCCATGAGCTTGAAGGACTGCATCCATGCGGTTCGACAATGATTCATACAATTTGTTGATGAAGTCATCAGGAATAGCAAAGAAAGCAGTCTTACATGCCTCCCAGAGTTCATCAAGATTCTTTGGTTTTGCCTTCCATGCTTCCTCTTTCATTCTACCCCAGACATGCTCAATGATGTTCATGTCTGGTGACTGGGCTGGCCAGTCCTGGAGCACCTTGATCTTTTTCGCCTTGAGGAACTTTGATGTAGAGATAGAAGTATGCGATGGAGCACCATCCTGCTGCAAAATTTGACCCCTTTTATGGTTGGGAATGTAAGAGGTAGCTAATACTTCTTGATATTTTAGGCTATTGATATTGCCTTCCACCCTGCAAATGTCTCGCACACCCCCATACTGGATGTAACCCCAGACCATGATTTTTCCGCCACCAAACTTAACTGTTTTCTGGGTGAATCTTGGATCCATGCGGGCTCCAGTAGGTCTCCTGCAATATTTGCGGCGGCTGTGATGTAATTCAACTGAGGATTCATCTGAGAAATCCACCTTCTGCCACTTTTCCAGTGTCCATCCTTTTAGCAGGCTGTGGGCCTTGGCAAATGCCACACGGTTTTTTGATTGCCTTTTGTTTAGTGCTGGTTTCTGTGCACTGATTCGACCATGGAGGCCATTTCGAGACAGAATTCTACAAACTGTTCTGGTTGACACAGGGACTTGAGGTGACCAGGCCTGGTGGAGCTCTGCTGCAGTGGAAAAGGGGCTGGCCTTGGATTTTCGAATCAACAAACGGTCCTCCCGAGCAGTTGTCTTGCGGGGTCTGCCAGACCTGGGCTTGTCAAAAACATCTCCAGTCTTTTCAGATCTTTTTCTTATTCTTTGTACTTGACGCTGAGACACATTGAAGGTGTCAGCCACCTCAGCAGTGGATCTGGTCTTCAGCCTCTTGATAATTAACGCTTTGGTCTCAGGGTGGATCTTAGGCATGTTGTCAGAGGTCAAGTTGCAGTTGATGTGAAGGTCTGGTGTGCTGGGGTTCTTTTTATACACACCCACTAACTGATTGATCAGTAACTGATCACAGGTGAGGCTGTAATCTAGGATTGGGTGCATCATATGACAAGGCGACAAGACTTTTGTCTTGCCAAAATCTGACCTTTCTGTGTTCATTAAATGATCAATCTTTCTTCAGTGAAGCAAATTTATTTTAGTATATTGAGCATAATTTGGGAGGGTTTTAGCTTTCATATGAGACATTTCTAAAACCAATCGATTAATTTAAAGTCAGGTTATAAGCTTTTGTTTCTACAAAATGGATAAGCGACAAGACTTTTGTCAGGGACTGTAGGTTGAGGCCTTCTCTTAAACAGAAAACACTCTGTTCCACCGTATGATGTCATGTGGTAGTACAGGAAGTGCTCCACTGTGTTTTTAAACTCCATACACCTTCAGTGGAATCATTTGGATAATTTCAGCCCAGGAATTGCCGATCTCTACTGAACAAAAGGTAAGAGCTGTTAAGAATACTATCACCAAAATGAAACAAAACACAACTCCAGGTATGTTTGTTGATGAGGTTACAGCATTATAACATGGCTCAAAGCTCACAAGAGTCACTTGTGAGCTTTGAGTTCACTTAGTTCATGTTCAAAAACACAAACAACTGCAAAAAATTAGTAAATGTGTGCCAGCTCATTAACCTGCTCAAAACAAGAGTATACAAAGCCCACAAGAGGACTAAAAGTGTCCTAAACCACAACTAGAACCAGTAAAAGAGAAAAATCAGGAATTTAATCACCATATTTAGCATAGCACGGTAACGTCTCCGTGTGTATTCCTCTGCTTAAAGATGCTGAGAGATGGTGTGAAGGCCAGAAGTCGGCGCAGCACACTGACTGCTCCAGATAAAGTTTGACAAACACGCTGCCATGTCTGAGGGCAAACTAAAGCTGGGAACATGTGGAGATCTGCTATTGGATCAAAACATCATGTGGTACAGATAGCTCTACAATAAATCATCATTTATGTACCTCAGAAGTACAGAGTATACAAAACCTGCCTCTATCGACGAACATCTTCACCTTCTCCGAACAACCAAACAGATAATAGTAATACACACAAACATCCATTAGCCCATTCAGTCATGTCTATGGATCCATGCATACTTTTTACATTTTAGTCGTTTGTCATTTTTGGTATATTTTTGTGTTTTAGACATTGCAGATTATAATATAGATACATTTTAATATGTGAATTTTGTCCTGTAGGTGTCGACCTCAGCTCCAGACTTCCTCGTGGCCCTGGGTTTGGCTTCCACCCTTCACCATTTGCTTACGACTGTCTATGATCTACAGGACCAAAATTGTAGCTCCATCCTCCATTTCAAATATTGTTCCAGACAAGATCTCATCAACCAGCCTCCAAATCTCCTTCAAAACTACCGTGTAAGTGCATGTGCTTACTACATTACAGTTTAATCTGTATGTTACTGGTAAAATCAGGACATCAAACCTCTCAAGTGACCTTTATAAAGACTCAGTTTTGGTACTTTCTTTCAGATGCCCTTGGCAGTTTATATTCATTTACAATTTACAGCCATTACTACTGTATATTGTCCATATTTGTTTTTTATTAAGGGAAAAATAAAGAAACAACATGCACCCTTTATACAGTAGATCAGTTTTTCCACATCAATAGTAGAATAAGATGCCTAAGCTCAATACAAGGTTATAATGTACTCACTTTGACCCCACAGACCACAGGGCTCACTGTAAATACTGGTCAGCACATGGTGCGTCACTCTACTCTGGCTCCAAATGACATTGTAAAATAGTCGTCCCAGCTGCTGTGAATTTTAGTCTTTAAATGTTCGTTTTAACCCGCTCTACATGATCCTGGTGTTTTTATTTCGCTATTTTGTCTGTTAATAAATTCCTATTCTTCTCCAAATTCGCTCCTATAACTGCTAGCCTCTTGAGCTTTGTTTGACTGGAGCTGAACACTATGGGTGACGTCACACTCCCTTAGTCCACTTCTCTGTACAGTCTATATGCTGTAAGACATTCAAAATTGCATTATAAATTGGTGCATAATTCATTTACTCCTCCATAACACTCGATGGTTAGTCCCTGTTAACCTTATTTCACATTCTGCTCTCTGGAAAGCATCCCCCCTCCTCTGATCACACCCTAACCTCGCTGGAGAAAGTCATCACATCTCTCCTCACCCCCCTCTCCTCTCTCGTCGTCCCTCTCACACCTCCCTCCATCTTTCCCCCCTTTCTCTGTCGGTGTGAACACGCACATTGCAGCACGAGCTAATGAATTGTGCTGTCACGGAAGTAACAGATGTATTTACATCTCCAAATGAATCTCTCTCCCAGCCAATCCCAGGCCTTTTAGCTGGAGTGTTAATGGAACTGCTGAAAGAACTGGTGAAACCTTGGAAGGCCTGATTTAGGTTTTAGTGGTTTGGTTTATTCCTGGTTTTGATCATTTTTTTCATACTCTTTTTGCTATGAGGTTTAAAGGGACTATATTACGCTATTTTCTGATCTGTTATAATGTTGTTATCTCCTCAAAAACATACCTGGAGTTCTATTTTGTTTCATTCACACATGTTTGATACACAAACCCTGCATATTTAGGCAGAGTTTTTTGAGGTCATGTGGTAATACAGGAAGTGCTCCACTGTGTTTTTAAACTCCATACACGTTCACTAGAATCAGTTGGATGATTTCAGTCATGAGTTTCCAATCTCTTCTGAACAAAAGGTAAAATGTAGCTGTTAACTTGAATACTACCGCTTCATGACATCACAAGGTGGAACAGAGCATTTTGAGCTTTGGAGATGTAGACAGACTAATAATAAAGGGTTATTCAAACTGAAGCGGTGTGTGTCAGGACAAAAATAACCTTGGTATAAAGCATAACCCACTGGAAATACAACAGACCTGAAACATCCAAGTGGCCTAAGTTGAATGGTTTTGGTGTCAAATCCTCTTTGGGGGCACCACAGTCTCTCAGCCTCAGAGGCAGGTAGCTGCATGTCCTACTTCAGCTCATGCACATGGACTGTCTACTACTGCCTACCTAGTTTATATTCTGGAATGGGAAGCAGAAATGTTCCCAGGTAACAAATAAATCTGTACTCTATCTTCATAAAAGTGTCTAAGATTTTTATATGGATACTAATCAGATGTCAATATAATCAACATACATGCACATTCACAGTTTTTTGTGCACCACTCGAAGAAAAAAAAATCGAAATAAAACAGAACTCTGCCCATGCCAATCCATCTCTGGGAATAATTTAGCTCTTTTATAATGCTTTTCGTAATTATATATTTATATATACACTGTATGCCGCCCTCTCTCTCCTGTCTATGGCCACACACGATGAGTTGAAAATTCTGAATATTTTGAATTCGTGTGGCCGTGAACGTGTTTCAAAAAGGTCAGCTCTACTCAAAGCTCTGTGCTCTCACAGCTCTATGTTATGGTTAAGGTTAGGGCCTGGGTGAGGGTAAGCATTTATGGATTTACTTTCAAAAATATCTTTTAAATGTGAGAAAACAAAGCAATGGCAACATGAGGGTGCGCTCCTGTTTGAAGCATCTGCCCTCAAATCCAAAGGTATACAAATAGAGACATTTGGTGCCGTGGGCTGAATGTAGCATTTAAGTTAAGCCATTGCAACAAAACTGGAACTAGAACATCCATGGTTAGAGTACAGTTCGACCCTTTTCTATTTTAAGAATGAACCTTTGTCATAGTCCACCTACTTTTCTCCATGGAGATGTTATTGCTTTGTCTGGAATGTTTCACAGTATGTTTCTAAACCTTTCCATCTTCAGACCAAACCAGACCAAGTTACAGGTCAGATCTGTGAAGAGGCAACGCTGCTCAGTCAAAATGTATGTTTTTCTGTGTATTTTTGAGCTATAAAACCACATGTAATTAAATAAATGTAAGGTAGAGCTGTTTAATGTCATACTGTGGAACATTCCTGTCAAAACAATGACACATCCATAGAAACATGCAGGTGACAGACCCCCAACCAAAAAGTTACATGGTGCACCTTTTAATTGTAAAGTATTTTTTCTTAAGGAATCAGTTTGAGTTTCCACCCAATGATATGTTTTTGGAAGTATGATAGAGCAAACCCCTAGTACTTCTTCCTCTGTGGACAGTATCTCCCCTGTCACCCAGTGGTCACACATGAGGTCATTTTCCCCATTAGCCACACAGTCTCCTGCCCTGTCCGCTTGTTAAAAATCTAGAATGCTATGGTCAGTATTCTTTACATGTGAAACATCCATATTACTATATTTTCTGATCTGTTATAATGTTGTTTCCTCATCAAAAACAGACCTAGTGTTTTGTTTTGTTTCATTCACACACACATGTTTAACTCGCAAATCTTGTTTATTTTAGAGAGTTCTTCTCTCAAACAACACACTGTTCCGCCTTGGCATGTCGTGGTGTAATACAGGAAGTGCTCCACTGTGTTTTTAAACTCCATACACCTTTACTAGACTCATTTGGATAATTTCAGCCTTGGAATTGCCAGTCTCTACTGAACAAAAGCTGAAAGGTAGCTGTTAAAGGTGCATTATATAACTTTTCTGTTGGGGGTCTGTCACCTTCTTGTTTCTATGGCTATGTTATTGCTCTACTTGAAATGTTTCACAGTATGGCATTAAACAGAGCTACCTTACATTCATTCAATTACAAGTGGCTTTATTGCTCAAAAATATAGAAAAACAGAGATTCTGACTGAGCGGGGTTGTCTCTTCAGAGATCTGAACAGTAACTTGGCCTAGTTTGATCTCCATGATGATAGAAATGTTTAAAAATGTAATGTGAAACATTTCTGACAAAGCAATAACATCTCCATGGAGAAAAGCAGGTGGCACACCCTCTACCAGAAAAGTTACACAATGCACCTTTATCTTGAAAACTACCGCTTCATGACATCACAAGGTGGAATAGAACTTTTTGAGCTTTGGAGATGTAGACAGACTAATAATAAAGGATTGCAAACATTTGTAAATGAAACAAAACACAACTCCAGGTATGTTTTTGAGAAGATAACAGCATCATAACATATCTTAAAGCTCATACGAGTCAATTTAGTGTAATATAGGACCTTTAATCTTGTCATCATGTGTGTCTGGGGAATCCTAAAGAAGAAGCGGGTGACAGCACCGTTTGGGTGGGTGGTGTTTGGGTGGCTCAGTGAAGCCGTGCATAAAGGTGATTTGTGTAGTGTAGTCAGCATGGAGCCTTGTATTGTTTTGCAAGTGGCATGAGGATAGGGAAGAATAAATGAACGTAGGTTGTTTATTGCTAGCTGGGCGGTTAGCATTTATCATGTGATTTATCTACAGGCATATTTTTGTAAGGCTCATTGGGACACCATGCAGCTCGAGATCCTATTGTGTATTTTTTGTATTCATAGAGTGAGCACAAAGTTTAAAAAGAAATGGTTCTTGTTAGGGTAGTCTTATTTTTCTAATTTGGAGAATGACTCATTGGTGGCCTCACATGTTTGTGGTTTATTTACAGACTCAACTTTGTCATTACAGTTGATTCTAAATTACTGTTAAAGCCCGTTGACAATTTTGGTTATAAGCAAACTTTATTTTGTTACTTTCAAAAAGAGGAAGATACTGGGAATTTTCTGCAAAACGTATTGACCTAATTGTGCCCAGCCACTTTTGCCTTTAAATCCTAGTAAACCGTGCTGGCGACAAAGATCTATTAAAAGCTGTCTCGAGTTGAATTAGTGGCCACTCACTGGTACCTCAGGAAAAAAATCCCTCTTGTCCAGAAAGCATTTTTCCCATAGAGTGCAATGTGATCACAAACTGCTCGTGTTCAGCTGATGAGGCACTACAGCTTTCAAAATGGCTGGATGTGTCAGTTTTTAACTATTTTCAGATCAGAAACTTTTTCTCAGCACAAAATCCTTCAGTTATCTTAAAAACTGTTATTTAATTGTTAGCTTCAGCTCTGCTGTAGCTGCTCTCGCTCTGATTGGTCAGAGCGGTTATGTGGTATGTGAGACTGTTCTCCTTGTGCCCACTTGTGTGAGTTCACGTGGGACCACTACTGCACATGATTGGTGAGCAGGAGACGTACCTAGCCGCTAATGGCTAATCTAGAGGCATACGCCATTAAGCTGCCCGTTCACTTGCATGGGCGACCATGTTTAGACCCCATGGCTGACGGCTTTCTTTGTGGTGGCACTTTCGGTTAAGCAGCAATCCTGTTCATTTCAATGGAGAATTTGAGAAACGTTTCAGCACTAAATATGATATAAAGTAGGTTGATTTGTGTAAAAAAATGCAATGTTTATTTACACGGGCTTTAAAACGTAGTCTGTATAGTACTAATTTGCTGTCAAGATCAGTAACAATACAATAAATGCATAATATTTGTTTTTAAAAGTAAGAAAACCCAACTGGCAACATTAGGGTGACCAGACAGCCCTATTTACCAGGGACTGTCCCAGTTTTGAGCCCTGTGTCCCCTGGCCCTGTAATTTCATACAAAACCAGTGATTTGTCCCAGTTTCGTTTAAGAAATATCCCAGGTGTCCCAATTTTTTGACCAATCTGATCCACGGCAACAATAAAGACATACATACATTTTCATTTGTTAAGCCAAAATACAGAAAAAAGCATGCTTGAAAATGACTTGAAATGCTTACAACAAGATATGTGAATAAGTCATTAATGGCCAGAGTGCATATTCTTAATTACGCACTCTTTTAGCAATTTTATTATTACCAACCACCCCAAACCGGGTGTGTCCCAGTTTTTGTGACAATCTGGCCACCCAAGGCAACAAAGAACTTGGGTAATGTCCTGTTTAAACTCACTGTTCCATATTGGTGTATCTGAGAGTCTGTGTTTGCCATTTCTTCTACACACTCTTTTGTAACTCTCCAATTAGTATTCAATTGTCAACTCACTTTAATATTCAAATATGCAGACGGCGATCACACTTGTAAGTAACAAAGCTATCAAATCAAATGAACTGTTTCTGATGACTTGGCAGCAGCATGTTCACAGGAGGGAGCAAACTGAGGAGAGAAACCAAGAGATTGAAGAGGATTTAGCGCGAAATGGCACAAAATGCTCCTTGTTATGTGCAGCCGTGTTCCTTTTAGCTTGTGCCTTTCATCTTCCAGACCTCACAGTGTGTTTCCAGTTGCGGTAAGCAGGCTCATTGCATCCATTTTTCTCCACAACCTGTTTATCTGAGACGCTGAATGGTAGTGTCTCTGCATTTGTGTGACATAGGCTGGCACGATAAGAAACTCTTTATCACATTTTCATCCAAATAAACCATTTTGTAGATGCTGTTTAGAAATCGTCACACATCAAAGAGCCACTACTGTTAAGTCTGAGTTTGTAACAGCACTATTTTATTGAAAGGTGCTGTGTTTTGTGTTTTCTCCGTTTTGAAAATTAGAAAAGCAGAACTCGTTCACATTAAAAAGGGCTATTACACTTCTATGGAGTATAAACTGCTAACACATAACATATCTTCATATCAGATCATATCTTGATCTTGATCACTATGTTACCTGTTACTTATTGTTTTGAAAAAAATTAGAAAATGCGTTGCCTGAGATCCAGAATTCACACTTCAATACTTTACAAAGTTGTAAGCCTGGTCGCTGGTGAATCTCCCTGTTTACAAATGAGCGTGACTGACAGGTGGATTAGCCAATCAGGGACACACATGTTCTGTCTGTATCGTAAAGGACAAAATATCATGAAGCTGGAAAACACCGAGGATTTCTTGCATAATACTCCCTCTTTAAACTATTTTCAGAAGCCAGAGCAAAGTCATGGCAAAAGCATAATGCTAACAACAACTACACTAACAACACACTGGTTTACAGACCATTAAAATGCTTTATAATTATTATATAATTATAATTAGATGCATTCAGTAGTTTAATTTCACCCCGTGCAGTATATATTATAATGTGATATTGCATCTTAATATCATGACAATGAAAAAAGAAAACATGCAAATACAAAAGTCACATTCAAACTCATTGTACTACAAATGCTAGTATATATATTTTTTATATTTTATGTCTGACAATTACAGTAAATCTACTGACATATAAGAGAAATCCATATAATTTTATATATTGCTTTTCATAGTTAAAGGTTGTATGGAGGATTTTTTTTGTTTGTTTGTCAATGATAGCATTATAGAGATGCAGCAGCCTTGTAATTATGATGACCAAAAAAAAAAAAAAAAATGAAAAAAAAATGAAAATCCATCATCTGTGGACGAGGTGGGGCTACCTCATTATCTATTGGCTGTTAGGTTGTCAATCAAACTCCCTATGCTTCTAGCGTAACTGACTTGCCGGCGGGCTGGGATTATTTTACGCATTCTCCTTCCTTGGAAAATCCTCTATACAACCATAAATTCTAACGTGAATAAATACAACCTACCATTAAGCAGAAGGTTCAGATTTCTTGAATACTTAGTGAACCATTCCCTGATAGAGATACACTAAAAAAAAATGTCAAATGAGAGTCTAATCCTCTGAAGCACTGTGCTGGGAGCGAGTGACAATTTTGCTGTGGCTCATTAAACCAGCGCCATTTGTGTGTTTTGGTGCAGCGGTGAGAGCCCCAGATCCCGTGTTTTTAATTGGATTTAAACGAGAGTGTGAGAACGCCTCCATATTCATGTGCAGAGCTTTAGCTAACACTTGAATGCAAATGAGGTGTTTAAGATGTACTAGTCTGACTGTTTTGACTGCTAAGACCACCTCCAATGTCTATTCCAGTCACTGCGTTTACATGCATGCCTGGAAATCAGATCTCTGTATCCTAGTCCGATTTAAAGGACTAGGATACAGAGGTGAAGGCCTCTCCCACCTCAGACTGCCCCCGCTCCAGCTTTGACTTTGCCAAAAGTGTGGTTATACAGCTGATCGCTGTTTTTATTAGCAATTTAGCTATAAAATTTGATAGCTATATGTAAAATTTTTACCCAGTTTGCAACTATTTGATTCTTTGACCTGCCTTTTAGACCTTTGGGTCTGGTACTCTCAGTCAGGTTCAGTGCAGCTCTGACTATACAATTCTACCTTTACCTCAACCTTGTGTGAGGAACTAATACTGCCATTGGCACCGATTAATGTTTTGTCTATGTGTTTCTTGTGTTCTCCCCTTCTGTGTAGAGATGGACCTGCACGGGGCTACACACTGACCAAGTCCACGCAGTTTTACTGCTAGAGTTTGCCACTGCATCATCCGTTCAAACTTCCTCACATCCTTGTTTCATTTTCTCTGGTGTCCTCGCTGTTAATGTCCCAAAATAGACTGTTCTGGCTCACATTTGCTTGTTTAGGCCTGTAGGCTATTAAGTAAGTTTTGTCTCTGATCCCTGGCGAGAATTTAACTATTATCACACCGTGAGGGAACATGGTTACAGAAAAAAAAAAAAAAAATCTATATTAGACCAATGTATTATGATCCTATGTAATCATTACTAGGTTGGGAACACCCAACAATAGCTGTGATTTTGTAAAAAAGTATATATGTTGCTAGCAATCACAATTTGTACATATGGCCTCTTTTCATGCACCACACAGATCCCACTTACTAACAAGAAGTCTGTGCTTTTCCATTCTCCGTCAGTGGTCATATTGTTTTGGCTTGTCAGGGCGCGTGAAACTTCTTCCCCATTCTTCTGACTCTATACTTGGCATCATTGTTTCCCTAATAGATGTTTCATTATGCATTCAGAGATCCTCGAAGGGCTGTGGTGTGGCTTGTATTGTAAACAGGCATATTTTACCATGCCAAACACTTCAACTGTCTGTACACATTTTTATTTGGAGGGAACAAACTGAACATGTCACTCTTCTACCTAATTATAACGCCAACACAATGGAGAATAATTCACAATAGTTAAACAGCAGATTCTGAAGACTGGCTTGCGCGAATTAATTTGAACTGTGCGAAGCTTTGGGACTATAACAATGGGACAATGTAAAAAGAGATAGCGGTGAATTGAGTGTACCGTCTTTTTCCAACCTTAAGTACAGACATTAGTATCAAACAAAGCTACCCGTGTTCCCTGTTCATAAGATAAGATTCACCAAATTATTCATAGTGCGAGTACAAAATCACCACTGTGCTTCAGGATAAAGTTGTACCCAAATGAGTTAAGTGTTTTGGCTGTAGTGCTTCTTTTGGGCTCTATCTTGGAATTGCCTAGTCCCACCACTGTCTCAAGGCCAGACGCTGCAAGTGAACAAGAAAAAAAAATCTCAAATTTATCCATTTGAAACTTCTTCTGTATTACAAGTTTTTCATGAAAACATTAAATTTCTTGTTGCTTTGTTGACAGATATTAAAATTATACCGAGCCTAAAAATTCTAATTTCACCTAATTTTTTTGGAGTTAAAACTTTAATAAATCAGGCTTAGAATTAGATATCAACAAATCCTTATATACATTTCATCCAAATCTTGTCTAGTCAAAAGTACAAGAGATTTAATGCTGCAGCGGGATATGGCTGTACAGTAAAACCACTCACTCTGAGACTCTTAAGTGTTCAAAAGATCAGAGTACTGCACTTCTAGTTTAGATACACATCAAAACTGTGTTATTGTTTGTGAAATGTGGTGTAATACTTCAGATACATGATTTTTAAATCATAAAAGACTGAGGATAAAGTTCACAGGAAACAGTGTCACTATCACTAATCTGCAGCTTCACCTCGATCTACTGTGCAGATGTAAACAGACACACGTGAGGAACTACTCTCGCCTTTCTACTTTCAAAGAACGCTTCAAACTGGATTCACAGCGTTGTTTTGTGGACTGGATGTCTGTATTTGCGAAGGACAATTTCTATGGATAATGTGGATGAGATGTTGCACTTTAAATGTACCACTTTACGAGAGGTGAGTAATAAAGTCTTCTCATTATTTTCGCTATATCCTGAGTTGGTATCTTGCGTCTCTGTGTCCATCACTCCTCTGCCCCTGACGCTCTGTTTTATTGGCTGTTACAGTAGTATTGCTGATGTTTAGTGGTTACGATCTGACACTGACATCACACACATGAGGAGCGCAGTGGCTTCAAAATCTCACACGAAGACAACAAGTCGGGTCACGCCTTGCTGAACTTGGGAAGAAGCAAATTACAGCCAAAATCAGGCAAATTCTCCTGTAGCGTGTGGGAGTCTTAATATGAGGAGAGTGCTTGATAAATCGTCCATTGAAATGTATAGGGACACTTCGTAACAGCAATATGACGAGTGTCAGCAAATATCCCGCCTGTTCCGCTGCCAGTCATATGCTACTGTAAAACTGGCAAAGGGAAACTTTGATTTTAAATCAAACATATTTTTTCTGGCATGCTCTGTCTGCAATTGCAAATTGCATTTGTAGTTGATGGTATGTTTCGATAATGGAAAACACTTATTAGGTTGGTGGCTGTCAGTGATGATGGAAGAATAGACAAGTTAAGTCCCCTATGTCTTGTGGGGGTTGTGCATTAAGCTATTTTGGTGCCCTTACCAGATTGTGCCTCATATACTGTAAATATTAGACTCAGTGACAATGGCTTGCATAATACTTAGTAAGGCCATACTATTTGTTTATTCTGGGGGAGGACCCCCAAACACGCACGCACGCACACACACACACACACACACACACACACACACACACACACACACACACACACACACACACACACACCAGAGGCTACGTTGCCCCTTGCGCATCCTCCTCACCTTTTTCACCCCTGATTAAATGAAATATTGAAACATCTCTCAGTGCAGAGAGGATAATTCAGTTGTGTCCACATGAAAGCTTGTATGCTGAGACCAAACTGACCTGATCAATTTTGATTCAAACTTGAGTTTTTACCCAGCCTTGCACAAGTATTTTGGCTGTTGATACAGAAAACTAATGGAGGAGGCCCTCACTGCTCACCTCACCAAAGAGCAGCTTCTGTGCCATGTTTGACTGCCAGCCCATAAATCTCACAAACCTGGTTCTTGTAGTTCATGCTAATCTTATCTGCACAGACCTGCTGATTATCATTATTTTTTTTAACTCTCCCTTTATAGTGTTAAAGCGCTTTGTATTTGGTTTGTACTTAGGACCCATATTAAACATTTTTCTGTTATATTGTTGTTTCCACATTACAGACATACCTGGAGTTGTTTGGTTTCATTCATCCTGCATATTAAAACGGAGTTCTTTTCTCAACAGACAAACTCTGTTCCACCTTGTGATGTCATGTGATAATAAAGTGCCCCACCGTGTTTTTAAACTCCACACACCTTCACTAGAATCATTTGAATAATTTCATCCCTGGAATTGCCAATTTCTACTGAACTACTACTGAAGTACAATAAACTGTAGCTGTTAACTTAAAACTATCACTTCATGACATCGCAAGGTGGAACAGAGCATTTTGAGCTTTGAAGATGCAGACAGACTAATGATAAAGAGTTACTGAAACATGTGTGAATGAAACAAAACACAACTCCAGGCATGTTTTTGATGAGGTAACATTATAACATGGCTTAAAATAGTAAGTTTTGCATAATATGGGACTTTAAATATTGCTTGTGTGTGGTGGCCTATAACGATTTCATAATGGTGTGTAATTAGCCCCCTCGGTTGTGGTAGGGCTGCTTGGTCTGTGAGCTGTTCAAATGTGCAGAGGACCAGAGGGCAGGCAGAGGAGAGCAGCTGTGAGTCCTGGACTTGTGTAGTGGTCAAACTGCTTAAATGTCCCCTCTGGACCAATAGGACACAAGGTGACTGCAGTGATAAAGCACTCTTTGTACTACATGTTTTTTCTTTTTTTATTTCAAGATATTGATATAAGAAAACATATTTGGGATTGTCTATTGAACTGGTGAGCCGCTTACATTTAAAGGTCCTATATTATACAAAATGTACTCTTGTGAGCTTTTTGTGAGCCGTGTTTTAATACCTGGAGTTGTGTTTTGTTTCATGCTTCAGTAATCCTTTATTATTAGTCTGTCTACATCTCCAAAGCTCAAAATACTCTGTTCCACCTTGTGATGTCATGAAGTGATAGTTTTCAGCTGCCTTTTACCTTTTGAGTTTAAAAACACAGTGGAGCCCTTCCTGTATCACCACAAAATGTTTCCTATTAATGAGGAAACATTTTAACATCAGGGAATAGAGTAATACGTGCACTTTAATATCAGGTTGTAAGAAGCAGCAGTGACAATGGTAGAACATGTAGAACGAGGGTTAGTAATAGTGCTGGAAATATTATACACAATTCCAAGGTTTGCTACACAAAAAGAAAATAACAAATTTGGAGAAATGTTACTTGACTTTAAACCTGCAATAAATTCTGTGTTTTTTTTTTCCTGGACCCCAATTTGAAAGTATTGATTGTAATTTACCTTCTGAGTGGAGTATAAATCTAGATTAATGACCTTAGCAGCTCCAAATTTAACTTCAAACTTTAACCCAAAACTTATTATTTTCACAGTTGGATAAAATGCATTTGCAGCTCCACTCTCTTTATACACTGTCAGTATTAGAGACCTGTCCTTCTGTTATGTTGTCCATGTAATTATTATTATAATTATTCCCATTACACTGTGATAGCAGGAGGCAGGTTTGATCCTATCAAATAATGATCTATAATGATCTCTCAAGACTGCAAAAATGCATACTGTGGGTTATGGAACACTTTTTTAAACAGTAATAATAATTAGCCACAATTTGGGATATGTATGTTTATTTAAGGATCCCCATTAGTCTCTGCTAGTGCACAGACGCTCTACAAGAAGCCCTCTCAAAATAAAAGCATAACACAACAGTGAAACAATATCTTTTCAGCAGACAAAAAGAAAAAAATAAATAGAAGCCAAATGATGAGTGCATGTGTATCAATACATCACAATATGGCCTGGAATCAATAATAGAATATTTCTGTACTGAATACATTTAAAATACTTGTTACCTCCGCCAAGGGGGTTATGTTTTCGCCTGCGTCTGTCTGTTTGTTTGTTTGTTTGTTTGTTTGTTTGTTTGTTAGCAAGATAACTCAAAAAGTTATGGATGGATCTTGATGAAATTTTCAGGAAATGTTCCGAATGGTAAATCCAACAGATGATTAAATTTTGGTGATGATCCAGAAGAAATCCTGGATTCTGGATCACTTTGAAAATTTCGTTAGCATTGCGTTAAATGGGGTTTGGTGGAGGTCTGCGCTCTCTGAGTGCTTTTCTAGTTATTTTTAAAGTAAGTTTCAGGTTGTCACAGATTTTTCTTGCCTGCTATATGGGACTTTCAGCTCCTTTATGGGATCCGATTCTTCTGGATCTGTTCATGTCAAAGAGCCGTTCAAAAGACTGACTCTTAATATTTTTTTATATGACAGAAGCCAATGTGAGAACTCATTTAACTACAATCTCCTCATAGAGAAAAATGGCTAAGGCTCTGATTTGTTTAAAATGGTTCAAACTGAGAGTCGGAGTGAGTTTACCCCTTAAAATCATGTATATGCTAAATAAAACTACAATAATAATAAAAATCAAACTGTTATCATGATACCAAATATGTTATGTTGCCTACTCTGCTCCTGTGCTGATTCTTGTGTTAGTTCAGCGTTAATCAGTGTAAAACGCATAAAAACAAGGAAAAAAAAGATTTGGTTCTTTAAAAAAAAAAAAAAAAACTAGATCTGATTCTAACCGGACACATTAAGGAAACCTTCAAAGGAGCCGACTCTTCACACATCACTTTTGCCTGCCGGCTTTATTCAAATATTCCAAGCTTTTAATAGTTTTGAATCTTGGTGATAATTTGTTCTCACTCAAGTCTTCCATTTATAACTACAAAGCTTTTAGAAAGTTCTTGCTGATTCTTTCTTTCTAATGGATCAGACACTTTTCCATCCATTATTTTGAGCTTGTTCTTCAGGGTGAAATAATGACTCCTATATGCAAAGAACACAGATGTGGTATTGGAACGGACTACCAACACATAAAAACACAGATGCAGATTTATTTATAAAGAACTGTACAGGTAAGTGTGTACATAAGACAATGCAATAGTACAAATGATCAAAAAATGCAGTATTAAATATTAAAGGTGAGCTGGTTCTGAGGGTCTGCTACTTGCTTATCTCCACGGAGATGTTATTTCTCAGCCTAGAATGTTCCAAAGTAGGGCATTAAACATATCTCCCTTGCATTTGTTAAATTAGAGGCATTTTATAGCTCAGAACTGCCTTAAAAACATGAATTATTACCATATGCAGGCTTGCTTCTCCATAGATCTGACCATTAACCTGTCTCCATTGTGATTACCACGTCAATTTCTATACTGTGGAATAATCAATGCAAACAGTAATATATCCATGGAGACAAGCAGGTGGTGGCCCCTCCACCAGAAAAGTTGCACAATGCACCTTTAAAAGATTACCTGGTCTACACTGAATTAAAAGTCAAAGCAAAAAAAGTGTGTTTTTAGGTATGGTATCCCAAGTGGTCTTTTGAACCAAACTTTGTGAATTCCAAACTAAACAAGCCTTTCTGGGGCTATTCTATATTATTCCGTTATTGTATTCAAGAGCAAATGCATGTAAAAAAAAGAAAAAAAGATGTATAATGAAGATTAAAGGTCCTATATTATGCAAAACTTATTCTTGTGATCTTTAAGTCATAGTAGAGTTGTTCGTTACCTCATCAAAAACATACCTAGAGTTGTGTTTTGCTTCAAGTGATTCTAGTGAATGTCTGTGGACTTTTAAAACCCAGTGTAGCACTTCCTGTATTACCACACGGCATCGCAACGTGGAAGTGTTTTCTGTTTGAGAAAGGAACTCGGCCTATATGCAGGGTTTGTATTTTAAACATGTGTGAATGAAACAAACTGTTGTAGGCCTTGTTTTTTTTCTTAATTTTCACCATAAATAGTATATTTGTTTTCTGTGTCCATGTTAGGTTTTCCAACAGTGAACATTAGTACAGACCAAATTAATAAACAGGCCAAAAACATCTTCAACTTCACTTCAGTCTACTGCATTGGTAATCTGTATTTTTTGTGTACACCGAGCTTCTTAATTACTCTCATTATGACTGGCAACACCTCAGTGACTGTTTTAATTGAACACGTTATCACATTTCAGATTGTTTCTCTTTGTCTTTGTTGCTTTCGTCTTCCTGAACCTCTCCCTTTATCCTGGCATAAAGTTAAGTTTAGTTTATGTTACGGGGCCGTGTAGGAGCATTAATCAAAGAAACATTGAAGAGATGCTTTGTGTCATCTCGGCAATGTTTCATAGAGATAGACATACAAAACACAGAACACACAAAAGCACAAAACAATGCAGTCTATATACAAATAATGATAAAAATGACATTGACATTAATGGTCCTGTATTACACAAAATGGATTCTTGTGAGCTTTAAGACATGTTAGAATATTGGTACCTCCTCAAAAACATATAGAGCTGTTTTGCTACATTCACACATGTTTGAGTAATCCTTTATTCTTAGTCTGTCTACATCTCCAATGCTCAAAATCCTCTGTTCCACCTTGTGATGTCATGAAGCGGTAGTTTTCATGTTAACAGCTACCTTTCATATCATGTTCATTGACACTGGCAATTCCTGACTGAAATCATCCAAATTATTCTTTTGAAAGTGTATGGAGTTTAAAAACACTGGAGCACTTCCTGTATTACCACGTGACATCACAAGGTGGAGTTTTTTCCGCTTGAAAGAAGAACTAGATATGGAAGATTTTATGTGTTATGGGCTCTTTTTCTACATTAGTCTTGAAAAATTATAAAAATTATAGCATCAGATCTCATTGACATTCTTTATCATTTCCCCCTTAACATTAACTAAGGAGCAAGTTTTAGGTTTTATTTAGTTTTAATGATAAATATATTGATATGGCATCTGATTGTATTTCATTGTGGGACATTGGGGTGCTGTTTGGAGAGCCTCTTAAGAATATTCTTTCCAATTACGGTGGAACATTTGCTATCTCCCCCTCTCATCTGTGCCATCCTCTGTCAGATAATGGCGGGGCTAAAGAAACAACGGCTGACCTTCATGTGTTACGGTGCCTGGGGAGAGCTGACAGCCACTGTGTATGCTCTAGTGCTATTCTAACTGCACCGCTTCCTGCGTGTAATTCAGTGACCAAACACGTGCTAACAGGGCTACGGTGGGTGAGTGAATGCTTGTAAATTAGTGTGGGAAATAACAATATGTACATGCAGTATATTATATGAATGATGAAATGTTGTGGTAAAAAACAGTGTGATCTTTGCATAGCTTACTGCTCCATTGGGTCCCCAAAGAACAGATCCAGAAATGTTCGTAACCCGCTCTACATGATCCTAGTGTTTGTATTTCACTATTTTGTCTGTAAATCAAGATATGAACATTAATAACAGACAAATCAGGCGCTTTCTTCCCCTAAGGGTTAGGGTTAGCGACAGGTTTGACTGACAGCGTTGCCAAGCGCCTGCTCCCTCCCTCGCTAAACCAGCAGTATGGACAGGAAGGGGTGTTACCTTTAACAGTGCTATGGATTGGCTCTTTGGTTGCTATGATACTTGCAGTTGGAATTCCCAATTCTGCTCCAAATTGGCTCCTATAACTGCTAGCCTCGATGAGCTTGATTTGACTGGAGCCGAGCGCTATGGGTGACGAGCGCTATGGGTGACGTACATACTCCCTTAGTCATTCTTTATCCAGTGTACAATGTAGTGGTAATTTGGAATGGTGAATAAAATATTTACAACAGGTTGAAAGTCTGACATCAAAGTGGTACATTTATATTGAAACGTTACCTGAGGCATGCATTAATGTTCAGAAAACATGGAAAGGAACAACTGACTTTTCAACCAGTGACGTTAAACCAAAAAGATACAACTTCTTATTCTCACAAAAAGTTGTTTTCTTTGTGATAAAAATAATTATAATTGTATTATGAGTGTATTATGCACTCTTATGCACTTTTTGTTCACTGACCGTAGACCTTTACCTGTCAAATCCAGAATGATTTGGTCTCTCTGTATTTTTGTATACAGATTGATCTCAGTCTGGTCCACACGCCCTCCGCTATCTCAAGCCCGACCAATCAAATTTGTTTTGTTTTTTTCAGTGACATGTGAAATGAAGGACCTCGTTGTCCATATATCATTTACAAATAAGTGCTTTGCTCATTGATTCTGCAGAAACCCCCATGTTTTTCATTCCTCTGTGATTTTTTTCCCCTTTATTTTTATCCGATACGAATCGATGGAAACCTGACCATAGTTTACATTATAGTTAACAACATACTCCAATTGTACCACAGCAAAGCATTTCAAAATGACCTACTTCCCTTTGCTAATGAATGCACCATTTGAGCAGAACTAAGTCTCATCATTATTTTTCCATGACCCTGAACTCTGCCATGCCTTCAGTCCTCTGTGTCCTCCATGTGTGTATGCAGTAATCACCATTAGTTTTGCTGGGGCATATGAAGTGAATGTTTGAGAAGCCATGATAAAATGATCCAAACGCCCCCCTCCCACTCTCTCGTTACAGCCCCCACCCCCCGCCGCCGCCTCCTCCCGGCACAGGCCTATCGGACAGAGCATCTAGCGTTTTCTATTGATCTGTTTGGCAGAAAATAAAAGATGTGTTTTCTGTGTGAAGCTGAAGGAGTTGAAAGAAGATACTGAGTGGAACTGTGGGGGTCAATGTGTAAAACTTACCTGCAGGCTTTATTTTACAGAAAAGGGCCTTGAGAATTATCACCAACTGTCATTATAGAGAGCCATTTAACGCATTAAATTAAAGTAACTTAAACTTAAAGTATTGAAAATTCGTGATATTTTTAACCATAAGTATCCTCACAATAATCTATAAAGCAAAGTGCAATGTACTTTATTATCTGTACACATTCAACTTGAGATAAGGTTATGGAATGAAGCATTGCTGTGAAAGGAGCTAATTTATATTCTTAAAGAAATCAAAGAACTGAGAACAATAAAGGTATATACAAAACAGCTCATTATGTACGTATGGAAAAGAAAACTATGTTGTTGCACATTAAAAGTTTGGATATCTGTTTGTAATGCTGTGCTGGATGCAACGATACAGTTTTCCCACGATTCGATACATATCTCGATACAGGGGTCACGATATCGATTTGATTTTGATATGTTTTAAGTTGCAAAAAAAAACAAAACCCTCATGTAATTTTTTTTGCTAATGATTATAATATAACACAATGATGTTAATGAAACAATACATTACATACAGTACATTACAGTAGTACTACTCATTCAGTGAAAATAAGAACAGTGCTTTCCCAGGCTATTTTATATTTTATAATAGATATATAGATTATATAGACAGTCTACTCTTATTGTAGCTCCCTATATTATCAGTACAATATCAGTCTATATTATCAGACTTTTCCTTTTTTGATGATGATTTCTTTTCCTCCTGAGCCTGTCTCTCCTCTCACTTCATTCACACAGGCTCCTGTGTCCTCGCTGCTCTGCCTCGTCTCCAGCAGCAGCAGCAGAGAAGGACAGTAGCTCCTCCCACACTACCCTGCTCCTTTTACACACACTGCGCTCTACCATCTTCTTTCTGAACACTCAAACTATGTTATATTCTGAGTAAAACTTAGGAGATAGTCTGAGAAAAGTATCGTCACGGGTGTGTATACAAGCGCATTTGATTAAAGCAGATGTAAAATCAAAAGCGATTCTAAAGCATTTAAAAGTTAATTTCTTTGACATTCCTGGGTCTATCAACAAAATAAAAAGTGACTGAAAGATAAAACCCACCTCTGTTAGAATATTTCAACTGTAAGTCCCTATGGAGCTGTTTTCTTGCTTCGTCTGAGGAGGACGCTGTGATAACTGTTTTCTGTTCGGCCCAAAATAAATGACAGCACAGAGCGCATGGAGGGGCACGTGCATATCGACCGCACACGTGTATCAAATCGTGACACCAGTATTGAATGATTCAATATTATATTGAATATTGTTGCATCCCTAGCTGCCACTACACAAAGTCACTTCATTACCATGGCAACACCAGACAAAATACAACTTTGACCCACCCAGACTTTTGACCTGAAGAGTCACTGTGCTAAATTTCATATTGTTCAACAAAACAAATAAGTTGTCTTATTATTTTGAAATTTAAGAAGATTTTGCCATTAGGATCACATGGGCACTTCTGTGCATTGCCATGGCAACATGGTGAAAAATATCATGTGTTTTTTTTTTTTTTTTTTGTTTTGTTTTCATTGTGCCAAATTTCATATTATTCCATTACACTTAACGCTGGGACAAAAGGGAGGGGAGTCTCGTACGTCAAAAATGAAAGTGAAAGGTAACGTGGTGATACCCCCTCTCTAACTAATAATGATAAAGTTCAGCAAAAGTAAAGTCAGTTTTACACAATATTTCTTTCAAAAACTATGCCGTTCCCATAGCTACACAGACCCCTTCCCTCCACTTGAGATTATCAACATCATCAGACTCTTAAAAATGAAAGCAACCTATTGTCTGAAGATTGCAAGAAATCAAAACGACAAAACGTCAATATTTTCTATGACACTTGACATCCTACACTCCAGCAATACAAGTTCCAGTAATATTATGCAACCCTCTCTGCCTGTACCTCTAAGATCTATGGACCCATTGCGATGTTAATGTGATCACGGCGAAAAAGTCGAAGCATGCAAAACCCTGGATTAGCCCTGTCTACGAGATGCTGATTCACTCCCCCGGCAGCCCCTGTAGTAGGCGCTTTGTAAGACCCATTGATTTTTAAAGGCCTGTTTAGTCCACTGACTCCAGCAATGATTTAAATTATCTCCTCAATTAGCAAATGAAAATGCGTTTTTTTTTTTTTTTTCACCATCTTTTTCCTGACAAGCCTGAGTTAGCGATTTGGACTCTCCTGACCAGCGTTTTTGCTTGAATGTGTTTTCTCGTTCTTGTAATAGCTTTCAATAGGATTCAGGCGATTAGCTTGGTTTGAATGCACCGGATATTCCTTCAATGGCCGCCTCATTCGTCAGTGTCAGGGTCTGTCCATTCTATCGGCAGCGTGTGAATGAAAAATAAATAATGGGGTATATCTTGGTCGTCGATATCTCGAGCCTGTTCTGCGCGCGGAAAAGGCAGCTCACCTCAAAAACCACGCGATGTGAGACAGCTAATCATTGACCAGGTTGGAGGGTGTATATAGTTCAACATGGAGTCGGCTACAGGAAACTGACAGAAAGTGATGGTAATTGTAGTTTTAATTAAAGGTTCTATATCTATACATAAAAAATGGATGCTTGTGAGCTTTGAGAATGCTGTTACCTCATCCAAAACATACCTGGAGTTGTGTTTAGATGAGGAAACATTGTAACATAGATTTAAAAATGGCGTAATATGGGCCCTTTAAATATTCTTGTGACCTATATCGCATTTGTCAACATTAAGAAGGCAGAATTGGAGAGCTCTCCTGCCAACTATACCAGATGCTGTTATAATGTTACTATAGATGCCACCATATTGTCATTGTTTTATATATGGAAGTTATATATGTGATAAATTTTGTGGCCTTTGGTGAAACTAAAATGAGTAATTATGATAATATTGGATTTGCTTATTTTTCCATTGTTGATAGCAGTACTTTATCTATGTTCATTCATTATGTATATCACAGGCTGCAAACTCAATAAAATACATAGGATCCTATATGCACCATCCTTTTCTCATTACATCCCATAATATTCAAAATATGTTGGGTTCTGCCCCTTAGTTCCTATGTACCTCACTGTTGAACCTGACAGGATGTGACTTGGCAGGTGCACACAATGAGAACGCAGGTGCAGCGTGTGCACTGGAGGAGGGAGAGGCATTTTGACAAGCAAGCCATTTCTACTCCACAAATATTTGCTCTGGGTGTGTTTTGCATGCAGAATCGTGTTATTGCAAATGTAATTTTAGTGCACGAGAGATGACTCCTGCTGATACTAAGAATGCATGTTTTTAAGGTGTTTTTGAGCAATAAAAACACCTGCTATGAAATAAATGCTAGTTATAAGTTCAATGCCAGACTATGGAACATTCCAGGCAAAGCAACTACATCTTCATGGTGGCCAATCCCGCAATGAAAAGAGTGCATCTTATCTCGGGCAAAACATTTCTATGCTTTCAGTATCTACATATATAAATTGTATGAAATAAATGTGACAGTTCTTACCATTTAAAACTCCTAAAAGTTATTCTTTTTAAGCAGAACCTGGCCACCTAAAGCGCACCAATGTCTGAATTTTAAACAGGAGAGGTGTCATGCCTCTTATCCTACTTTTAAAATAATATGCCAGAATCCAGCTCTAACAAAATACAGGAGAATAATGTAACTGTCAAAGTGATAGTTAGTTAATATTCATGATCCTCAGTGGCTCTGGTGGCTGGTGCAGTCGGACACTCCTGCCGTAATGAGGAGCCTGTGCTGGTCTTCTGGATTGGACCGGTTCTGTTCTTATAAATATAAGAATAGTGGCCCATCACGGAGATATGTCAAACTTTGGCTCTAACAGTGCAGGGAGCTCATTAGCACTGATAAATGTAACTATGCTAAAAGTGATCAGGGGCCTGAAGAAGGCAAAGTTGGGCAAAATACAAAAAAAAATCTGTACTACTTTTAAGAGGCATATTATTTGTGTTTTGGTAGTTTGGTACAGTTGTGAATGTATATTAAATTAAATAGATTTGGTACATAGAGTGAAATATTTCAAGATGGATGGCTATACAGAATAAACTTACCCCAGGTTCAGACTGCAGGTTCATGGTGCAGCTCCAGCGCAGTGACCACTGGAATGCCATATACTGCAATTAGAAGTAATGAGAGAAGCTCAGACCAGCTCTGCCCCGCTGCAGCTACACAGATCCAACACTGCAGTCACAGCTGGACCGAGTGGAGTCTGAGTGAGGCTAACAGTGCGAATAACAGATCATTGTTTTCAGTCTTCATCAACCAGACAGACATCAGCACAAAAACAAATAATTTTTTTGCCTGGGATCCAGAATAAACGCTTTTCCAATACGGAGATGTGAATCTGGTCATCGGTGAATCTCCCTGAGTCCAGATGGGTGTAACTGACAGATGTATCAGCCAATCAGTGACATGCATGGTCTGTCCATATCAAAACAAAGAATCAATGCGCTCTTTTGGTTCACAGGCGTTACTGAATTGGGCGTGCCAATCAAGATAATTCTACCACTTTATAAAACTACACTTTATTAACCCTCAATAAAGCATGAACAAAATCAAAATTCATAGCTAGTAACTTCTTAATTAATGGTTAGGGTTAGGAGTTAGGGGTATTCAGTAAAATTAGTTTTTGTTCATGCTTTATTAAGGCAATTATAAGTGTAGTTATTATAAAGTGTTACCCAGATAATTAACCTGTTACTGCATGAGATAAGTCAAGACATGCCTCTGTAGTTCTTGCAGAGTTAGTTGCTATAATCATTTTTCCACTAAATTGTTTTGAATCTGAACAAACCCTCCAAACGCATATATTTTGATTCATACATTTCATTCTCAACACTCTCATCACATTCCTATAGATCCGAATGCACACACAAACAGCTGAAACCCACCAAATAGCCCCACACTGTTTGCCTTACAGCGCTGCCACCTCCAATCTCATCACGCGTGTATGTTTGTGCTGGATGTACGCGGCTGATTCATCGGCCCCGTCTTTCTCTCTGTCTCTCTGTCTCTTTCTCTCTCTCTCTGTCTCTCCATCCATGTGTCTCTGTGTTCTGTACGTCTGGCAGTTGCTGTGAGTAATCCGTATAGAGCAGTGTGGATGACGCACACGCCGCACACTGAGAAAGGGAGGGGAGGAGAGACGGGTGAGAGGGACAGAGGGAGAGAAATGAAGAGAGATGGAGAGAGCACAAACCACACACAGAAACAGAGAGGGAGAGACAGAAGGGGAAAGGGGGAGGGAGAGCGAGAGAGAAGGAGAGACGGAAAGAGAGCACACGCCACACACTGAGAGGGAGAGGAGCTCAGAGGGAAGCCCCATGACATCAGGAGGGTACACCATCGGCTCTCACTGTACATATAAATACAGGCCTGATTCCACGGCTATTTTTGGAGCACTGCATGGTGTTTATGCAGAGGGGGAATGTAAATAATGAGGCATAAACTGAAAAGTAGGGCTGTAGCAAAAGCGTTTTCTGAAATAGTTGACTTTTCTTTGTAGAATATAGAATGGAGAACTAATAAAGTAAAATGGTATTTGCCAATGTTCTTTTAAAGCAATTTGTGGACTGTTCAAAGGTCCAATATTACGCAAAATTTACTCTTGTGAGTTTTAAGCCGTGTTCTTATGTTGTTTCCTCATCAAAAACATACCCATTCCTTTAATAATCCTTTATTATTACTCTGTCTACATCTCCAAAGCTCAAAATGCTCTGTTCCACCTTGTGATGTCACCTCTACCTTTCGTTCAGGAGACATTGAAAATTCCTTGTCTGAACTCATCCAAATGATTCTGGTGAAGGTGTATGGGGTTTAAAAACACAGTAGAGCCACATGACATCGCAAGGTGGCATGGGGTATGCAGGGGTTGTGTATGTCAAACATGTGTGAAGGAAACAAAACACAACTCCAGGTATGTTTATGATGAGCAAACAACACTAGAACACAGATCAGAAAATAGCATATGGGATAAAATGTTATAATCTAAACTAGAAGCTAAATCAATAAACAGATTAATAGAAGCTGATTGATATTTGAATAAGCATCATGTATGTTAATAGCCAGTTAATTGGTCTTTGCTATGGCACTATTGTCCACAAAACCTGACAGAACATGACTGATGCCTTTTCTTTCATGGCATCCCTGTTTTGTGACCACATAACAGCTCTGTGTCATTACCCTGAGTGATGCACATTTAACACTGCTAATCAGCCTGCTTCTCTGTGATAGCGTTTCATTAATCGTCTGATCCCATGGCACTATAAAGACGATGTTATCTGCGCTCCTGGCCCCGGGTCGTGCTCCGCTGTGTGTATCTTAGCAGTAGCGCCATGTTTATAGCCAGATCGTTAGAAAATTCTAATTGTGCTTCAGCAAGATGGATTGGATCTGCCCTTTGGTTCGTGACATAACATTTAGATGGAACATTTACCTCATGCACAGAAAAAGTCATCCACGCTAACCCCAGGAACTGCAGCTGGAACATGCTAATTGAAAGCACTATATTCAAATGCTAAGTTGTCTTGAGCGGCGAGAGCATAAATGTTAAAGGTCCGATATTACGCAAAATTGACTCTTGTGAGCTTTAAGACTTATATTTTGTTACCTCATTAAAACATACCTGGAGTTGTGTTTTGTTTCATTTACACATGTTTGAGTAATCCTGGTTTATTAGTGTGTCTACATCTCCAAAGCTCAAAATGCTCTGTTCCACCTTGTGATGTCATGAAGTGGTAGTTTTCATGTTAACAGCTATCTTTTAACTTAACTTCAACAGAGATTGGCAACTACAAGGCTGAAAGATCCAAATGATTCTAGTGAAGGTGTACAGAGTTTAAAAACATAGTGGAGCACTTCCTATATAGTGTTTTCAGTTTGAGAAAAGAATTCAGCCTAAATATGCAGGTGTTAAACATGTGTGAATGAAACAAAACACAACTCCCGGGGTTTGTGATGAGGAAAAATTATAACACAGATTAGGAAATCGAGTGGTGGGGGTCATTTAACGCATTATAAGGAGGTATAATAAGCATTACTACACAATGCTGACGAAGCCTACGCATATCACTGATTAAGAAAATAAAATCAGAGAACAAATTAAGTACAGAGCAGTGGGTGTATGTTGGTGCCGGTGAAAACAGGAGATGATCGGCAATGTGGCATCTTGATAATAAGCGATTAAAGACGCTCAAACATGCACGAATCACTCCAAATACAATTTCGAGAGGGTAACTGAGAAGAGGAAACAACTATAACATGGTTAAAAGCTCTGAAAAGTCAATTTTGCATAATTGTTCTGCTTTAATACTGCTTCACAGTCAAACACACTTCCCCAATTACTCCTCCCTTGGTCCAGCCTCTGTCACGCTCTGATTAAAATGCAGATGGAAGTGTGAAGGCTAAGAAGATGAAGAAAGTTGTAGTTGCCTCCTCAAGACTGCTACTTAGTGAATATGTGATCAAATTTAAACTGAAAAATAAAATTAAATGCATACAGTACTGTGGTCCAAAGCAAGATAAAGAAATGATCTGACAAAGGCTTTTTACTGAAACGAAATCAGTTTTAAAAAGTTCATCAGGACATCAGGCATCCAAGTTTCCTATGCATTTCCTCACTTTTCAGCTGCTGCTCCTTGCATTTGCACCTCTATAAAGACTTCGGTGTACATTTTCAGTTACATTTGAAAATTGACTAGAGAAAATTGTGGAATGTAATTTTTGGCATGTTATCCACCCTGAGTTTGTGTTGTTTCCATTGTTCCAACTCCCCAGGTGTACCATTTTAATTTCTGTTGCTTATTTTGCTGCTGACTTTAAAACTGCTAAATTAGTCTATCTCCACATGCATTTTCTTTCTTTCTGTTTTGCTTGATTGTATTTTAAATTGTCCAGTGACCTTGAATGTCTTGAAAGGTGGCTCAAATCAAATATTACTTTGGTTTGGTATGTTATTCACTATTTCTATCAACTCGCAATAAGAAAGTCCTAAGTTTGGGGATCATTTTTGTGTAGAGTTTGTATGTTATCTCCCGGCACTCTGGTTTCCCCATCTAAATAAAACACACAAAAGAGCAAATTCCTCCAGCTAAGGTTGTCCTGACCAAGCCAAGTCCCTGTGGCTGTGGTCTCCTGCTGCTCCTGACAGGATGAAGGATGGGCTGAATGCAGACTAAAGTCTCCGTGGGGTTCAATAAAGTCTGCCTACGCCTATAGCCTTATTACCTGTTCAGCCAGAACCACACACTTTGACAAAACTTTACAAAGATGAGTGGATCTGGAGCCTTATCCTGTCTCTATGATTTCAGAAGGTGTGATTGATAAAGGGATTAACCAATCAGAGGCATAGTCTGTTTGCGTCGAAAACAAACATGGCTGCTTACACATAAAAAAGGAGAAAAATCTACATAAAGGACCGAGAATGCCGATTTTTGCAGAACAATCGAAGGACCGAACTATTACGTATCTCAAGTAAAACAAATTGTATATTTTGTTTTGAAGGTTACGAAAACTTTGGCGAGATATCTCCTTTATTTGAGAGACATGTGATATAAATCAGAATCTGTGGCTGGATCCTCTCAAGTTTGGACAGATTTACCATGTAACTAATAAAGTACTTTTATTACATTTCCAACCTTGGACATTTTTTGACCACTTTTTCGGTAGTTTTTATACTACAAGCACGGTCATCTTCACTGTTCGTTAGCTTTTTTATTGTGGTCTGAGACTCTACAACTATTTAATAACGCATTATTTCCTCTTATGGTCACGTTTTAACAGCAATATAAAATAACTTTTGCTCTTTCTTACAAAATATACAAATATGAAGCATAGTGGAACATCTGCTCGTCATAGAAATCAGAACACAGACACAGCTCCTCCATGTAAATCCCTCTTCTCTCTCCAGGACGCTCTCACTGTTGAACTGTCCTTGATCCACAGCTGTTTGGGGCTCAGCAGAATGAACTGTCAAACCCTCCTTTCCCTCTCTCCCTCTGCCCCCTCCTGTACCAGCCCTGCCCGCTGTGTGCCAAGCAGAGATGGCAGGTGTCTACACAGTTCCACCTGGAGGAGTTTTAACACTGCCGCGCCACAGCTGCTTCTCAATCAAAGTACGTGTCACAAAATACAGAGGGGGAAAGGCCTGGAACTAGATTTGTGTGATGAAAGACAACACAAGCCAGCTCCCAAAATAAACAAGAAAAGTAATTATCCTTCTGTAGCTTCATTAGCTCGTGAAGAGGTTGCGAAAAACATCAGTGGTGGGCACGCTAACATAACATAAAGTTATTTGGTAAGAATTTGTGTGTAAAATGTTTACAAATAATCCAACATGCAAGACTTGGCTGGAACGACTACAATTACGCATCTAAAGTGATGAAGAGAGGAGCCATGTATTATCCAAGCAAAGTTACACTCAAGTTTAGAGAATCTTTGGACACAGTAGCTCACACATCACAGTATATTACAATAACAAAGAGAAAAAATATAAATGGTATGTAAATTCAAAATAAGTAGCAAAAATGGCAAGAGACTGGTGTCAAATAAGGTATAATTAGTAGTAATAAAAATATATCTCAGGTATACAAGAGGCCATAAGAAAAAACAGTGAGAATCTGAGTAAATGCTTCAAACTAGTTACAAAAAACACAACTAGATTTGGTTTCTAAATTTGGCAAACTCGTTTTTTCTCTTCTGTCTGCAAGTTGTGCATTACATTTCCAGTCAGTTCTTGCTCTTTGCTTAAAGGGCCCATATTACCTTATTTTCTGATCTGTTATGTTGTTTTCTCATCACAAACATACCTGGAGTTGTGTTTTGTTTCATTCACACATGTTTAACACACAAACCCTGCATATTTAAGCTGAGTTTTTCTCTCAAATGGATACTCTTTTGCACCTCTGTGATGTCTTATTAGACTTAGACAAACTTTATTGATCCACAAGGGAAATTATTTGGACACAGTAGCTCACTCATCACAATAGAATAACAAACAGTAAAAAATAAATGGTAATAATAAATTCTAAATTAGTACCAAAAAAGATAGCAAGAGACTGGTGTCAAATAAGACATAATTATATAAATAAATGTCAAAGTCAAAATAAAATAGAAAAATGAGTAATAAAATATAAAATCACAGCTATAAACAAGAGACAAGAAAGACAGTGCAATAATATGATGACTGAAAGGACTTAAGGTTATCTGTTACATAAGTGTGAGTTGTTATACAGTTGTAGGGAGTATTATCTGTTACTTAAGGCTGAGTTGTTATACAGTTGTAGGGAGCATTATCTCTTACAAAAAGGTGAGTTGTTGTACAGTTGTATGGAGTATGGTATGAATGTGGTCCTGTATCTGTCACTGTTTGAGCAGAGCTGTAGGAGCCTATTGGAGAATGAGCTCCTCTGTCCCTCTATAGTCTGGTGCAGTGGGTGAGTTGTCATACAGTTGTAGGGAGTATTATTTCCTCTGTCCCTCTATTGTCTGGTGCAGTGGGTGAGCAGGAGTGTCCATGATGGAGAGCAGTTTGTCCAGTGTCCTCCTGTCCCTCACTGTGACAAATGTCTCCAGCTCACAGTCAATCACGTAGCCAGCTTTACGGATCAGTTTGTCAATCCGCCCAGTGTCCCTTTTCCTGGCGCTGCTCCCCCAGCAGACCACAGCGAAGTCCAGGGCGCTGACCACCACAGACTGGTAGAACTCGAGTAACTCGCTGCACACATTGAAAGGCCTGAGCTTTCTCAGTAAGTAAAGTCTGCTCATGCCCTTCTTGTACGTGTGTCATGTGGTGTCTGCGGTAATAGTGTTTTTAAACTCTATGCAGGCCCGTTGTTTAGGGGCCTGGGGCAGGAAGACTCACATGGGCCCCCTTCTGATATAAATTAATAGAAAGTGGGTCTAATTCTGGGCCCCTAAAACCCAGAACATTTTGACCTTTAAAGATGTAGACAGACTAATAATGAAGGGTTTCTCAAACGTGTGAATGAAACAAAACACAACTTCAGGTATGTTTTTGAGGTACGAACGTTATAGCATAGCTTAAAGTTCACAGGAGTCCATTTTGTGTAATAGGATTTTTTTTTTTTAAATAATGGCAAAATGCACTAATATTAAACCTAATTATATAAAAAACAAAAACAAGTCTGAGCCACCATGCTAACCAATAGAATACATGACCATCACCATGCTAAACATACTCCAACAACATTATACACTACACCACACAGCTTGGCTCCACAGCATGGTGCAAGTGCTGAATCCCATAATGCATTGCTGCGATCATCTTCAATGTTTAATGGTGGATGGCGACCAGCAGAGCATCACCGCCACCTACTACGGCTACACTGTTAGGACATCCTCATTTACATACATTAAAGGTCCTATATTACGGAAAATTGACTTGTGTGCTTTTAGTCAAGTACCAGTGCTGTTGCCTCATCAAAAACATACCTGGTTCAAACACACATGTTTGAGTAATCCTGCATTATTAGTCTGTTTACATCTCCAAATCTCAAAATGCTCTGTTCCACCTTCTGATGTCATTTCATGACCTTTAAAGGACCTGAGGAGTATAGGAGTATATCTGTTTGCAAACCAGGCAATAATGCTGGTGCTCTGTTAGCTTGCTAGTTGTTGAGTGAGGAACAACTAGACCACTGCAAAAGTTTAAAATGAACTAGTCTGTTTTGCACATTTTTAAGACAGTTAAAATATAGTACCTAGCATACAGTTACACTGTGCACTTCTTGTGTGAATTGTCTGCACTGGTGGAGTCGTTAGTGCCTTCAGACCGATGTACTCTCTGAATCCGTCACAGTGAAGTCCAAGGCCTTGTGTGTCTGCGGGGCTTTTCTCATAACAACAGCTTGTGTGGGTGAATGATGTTTGTGTGTGTGTAATAGAGAGAGTAGAATGAAGTACACTACGCTGCTTGGAGGTATACACTATAGAGGAGGAGATGTGTGGTACTGGTACTACTACTACTACTGCATATGAAGGCTGAATCCTGTGGATGGCAGACTTTTTCTCCAGATTTGTCTTTTTTTTTTTAGATAGTTTCAAATATGTCAGTGTGGTTGGTTTCCATTTCATATTTAACACGCTCACTGCTGTGGCTCTTAAAGAAGACCTATTGTGCTTGTGTCTGCTACATAGCTATAATCTATGACACCCGTGGTTTAATTATGTATTATAAACATGTATTTAAATCACAATATTCATCTAAAACAAAAGCAATAAGTCCGCTGATGCCACCATAACTGCACATCAGAGCGTTTTGGTTTTTTTTAGTTTTTTTTTCCTACCAAAATGACTACGCTGCCAAATTCTATGTGTATCTGTGTATCACCGATTTAAGAAAATTAAAAGTTGAAAGCAGCGGGCATATCGCTGTGAAAACTGTGGTTGACTGGCAATATGGCGTCTTGAAAATAGGTGATTACAGATTGCTCAAACATGAAGAATCTTTGAGAGGGTTAGCTCTGAAAAGTCGGTTTTGCATAATAGTTCTGCTTTAAGTTGGCAAATGTCTTGAAGCAATGCACATTAATACACTAATACCAAACAAAATTATCAAATAAATTCTCAATTAAAAATCCTAATGTATTTTGTATCATATTTGCAAGTTGATATAAATCCATATTGGTCAAAGCATACAGATATATCTGAATTATACAGAACTATAATGAGCAATCTTCCTGCTGGGCTAAGTTATAATGCAATAACATATAATGCATGATGGTCGTGTCCGGTGGCTCTGCTCTTTTATGATGACGCACATTCAAAACAAGACTAAATGAAAACTTAAATTGCCTCCATTGATTACTCTTTAAAGCAGCTGGTACCACAGATGCTGTCCCCTGCAGAGAAAGGTCATCGGTCCGATATTTGGTCCAGACTGTAGCAGAGACATCCTGACATCACGTGTGGTCAATACTAATTGTAGTTAAAGGGGCTCTGAAAGGTTATGCTTATATTAGAGACATTAGTAAAGAGGCTAAGCTAAATGGACTGGGACGTAGTTATGGCAACTGATGGAAACATAGATGGGCTCATTTTAGATGGTGGTTTGGTGAGTTTGCCAGATACAAAAGAAAAAGGACGACAGTAAAACTTAAAGGTGCATTGTGCAACTTTTTGGTTGGGGGTCCGTTACCTGCTTGTTTCTATGGATATGTCATTGCTCTGCCTGGAATGTTCCACAGTATAACATTAAACTGCTCTACCTTACGTTTATTAATTTACAGGTGGTGAGGATTATCATGCAGGAAGCAATTTTGCCAGAAAAAAGCTTAAAAATATATGTGATTGACAATACTTCAAGGTCCTATATTACGCAAAATGGACTCTTGTGAGTTTTAAGTCATGTTAGAATGTTGCAAAAAGCTATGTTACTCAAATCTTTATTTTAACACAATCTGAACAAAAATAACTGATTTAGCTGGAACTACTATAGGTGAGTTGATTTGAGCTGTTAAACAAGTCTCTCACGCCTAAAATTGCTATTTAGACACTGACGTCTAATTGTCAGAGTAGCGGCATAAACATTATTTTTCTTCTTTTTCATTTTTATTTTTCTTTCTTTTTCTTTTTTTTCCTTTTTTTTTTTTTTCATTGTCGGAGTAGCGGCACTATTTTTCAAACATTCCGCTTTTCCCACATGAATAATATTAATGTGATAGCCTATACTTTGCGCTCCCATATATCATAAGATGCTTGGGCCAGTGCAAAGCTCTTGATCAGAGAATCCTTCGGCCACATAGGACATCAGACAGTGGGAAAATGTCCTAACTGATGGCCATGGGAAACAGTCATGCATTTTAAAAAAGAGCATATGCCAGCCTTCGGGAAAATATCTAATCTAAAACGAAGGCTGCATGGGCCCTTGGTGCTTCATTCATTTTGTCACGTAGGCTATCTGCGGAGAACACAATACAGCCTAAATAAATAATCAAGTTCATTGCGCCAGCTCAATGAGATGACACTCTCACAGGCCAGAACACACATTTGACTACCTACATACTGTATGATGATGAAATTTTATTGTATACGCATTAGGCCCCAAAAAATATGACGTGTCAGAATAGTGATACTAAAAAGTGTCGGAAAACCGGCACGTCTAAACAGAGGCATGTCATAATACCGGCACGTCTAAACAGAGGCATGTCGTAATGAAGGGATGTCGGAATTTTGTTGAAAATCAAACTCATTAGCAGGACCATGAACGGTCGTTTTCATTACAATCAAATGTCTTGTTTAAATCCATTTAGCATTTTTCTTGAGTTTTTAGACAACCTTAAAACTTTTTTGTCTGAGTTTGCACTGTGTCACCACGGTAACTGCTGAACATTACACCAATAGAGATACATGTAGAGCACCCCCAGCTTGACGTCACTGCAAAGTATCAGTATATTTCATCTGACTTGAAGGACTTGACTTGATGGATTAGGAATATAGAGTTAGGGTTATAGGTTTCAGTCTTATTATTCATGCAAACAATCCACCATTTCCAAGGATACACCGGCTTTCTTTGAATCCCATGTGATCAAACCCCGATTCTACCGCTCTGGTCTAATAAGCTCTGCACATCAAGGCTTTTCTTTTCTTCCTATTCCTCTCCTCCTCCTCCCTACGTCCTCGCTCACATCCTACCTCCTGTTTCCTTGCACCCATTATGCTGCATGGACAGCGCTTCACAATGGAACTCAATCACATCAATTGCAATTTAAACTCGCCCTCTTTTGTCGGTCAGAAACACCTCTCCGTGTGGATGATTTTGGGTTTAATTTGGACTTGTACATGTGGGGGTGGTCATTATTTGAACTGAAAAAGGAACAAAGGAAACGGACCAGAAATGACAGGGCCACACTTATTAAGCTTTCTAAAGATGTGAGACTATTCTTCGCTATTCTCTACAGGGCAATTAGTTTAGCATATTCACTTGATGTATGGCGGCGTGTGCACATAAGCAATGACATCTGCACCGCCAGCTCTGTCACTGCTGATTCTCAATGCAAGTGAGGAAATCATAGCAGGGTCTTAATTAGGACAATTTGAAAAGGTTTTGCAAGAAATGGCACAAAGTCACTTGTTTGGTTGATAAGTGATTTATGTGATTAAAAAAACATTATTGTGTCAAATTAATTTACAATGAAAAGCAAAACTAGTTCATTTTAATTTGTCTGCAGTTGTCAAAACGTATTCCTTACTTTCCTAATGCATTCCTAGCGTCCTAGTTATTCACTGTGATGAGTTTATAAGCATGTTTCAGAGTGGACTTTGGACACCATGGTACTGCTAAAAACAACTAGCATGTTAACCGTGGACCAGCTTTACTCCCTGTTTTGCCAACGATAAAAATGCTTTATCAGTAGATTCGGACAGCACACAGCAACATACATTAAAGGGCCCATATTACCGCTTCATGACATCACAAGGTGGAACAGAGCATTTTGAGCTTTGGAGATGTAGACAGACATAACACAGGATTACTCAAACATGTGTGAATGAAAGAAAACACAACTCCAGGTGTGTTTTTGAGGAAGTAGCAGCATTATAATATGACAAAAAGCTCAAAAAAGGGTAAATTTTGCGTAATATAGGACCTTTAAACATAGCCCATATACTATATAACTACTGAAAATATGAATGGCTTTAGCTAGTTTTGAACAGAGGTATTTTTTATAGGTCACATAGGATGTCTCACTCCTCTTTCATCCTTAATTGACAGCACCCTTAATAGGTGTGACTTTGAGCAAATGTCCTTAATGGCTCCCATGGGTGGGGTTCAGCAGCAGAATTTCGCCAATGCTTTCTCACCAAGTCGAAAGTGATCCAAATTAAGGGCCTTGTATTTTTATCCTCAAACGTGTAATTAGAAAATGAATTAAAATGGATTTGAATGGGAGAAAATTGAATAATAAAACAGCCCAGTTAAACCAAACTTGCAAACCAGTAAAAAGCACATCTGATTATAATTGTTTATGCTGAGTGGTGGAAAGAAAAAGTAGTAAAGTACTGTATTTATGTAAACATTTTAGGTATCTGTATTTTAAAATGGATACTTTTACTTCACTACATTTGAGAGCAGGTATCTGTACTTTCTACTCCACTACATTAACTGGACTGAAAAGTAAAAGTTTAGATATCTCTACTTTTACTTAAGTAACAAAACTGAGTACTTCCACCACTGTTTATGCTGCCAGAGTCTGATTGAGTTGTAGTTGTTTTCCTCCACTGGATCGAAAGAGTTTAGTCCATGTCTTCCAAATCTCTTTTCAGTGAATGAATGGAGTGATGAGTTTTTGAGTTTCCGCTGAACATCTGCAGCTCTACACTCGCACAGAGGGGCTCCCACTCTCTCTCCTCTGTTAATTACTCTCACTTGCCCCAGGATTTGTACTCACGCCATGAAAGACTGTGCACAACTCAGTCAGGAAGCAAAACTCAGAGAATGAAGAAATGCAATATTATATAATCAGTATATTGGTGGTGAAACTGCATTATCCAGGCAAAGCAAAGTTGTCTAAGCAATTTAAAGCATAAAAACAAAAATATATGTACTTTCTATTCTGCCAGTATATTTGGTATAGAGTTCAGGGTACTGGCGAGATGTACCAAACTTCAATTAGTAAAAATTATTAATGAAAATAAAAAAAGGATGCTTAAGCTGCTGAGTCTCTTGACAAAAGGTTTAATGGTGACATTTTTATTCATCACTTTTCCACCTTCAAGCTACACAAAACGCTCTACATCAAGGAACCACTCACCCATTCATACACACATTCACACTCCAGTGTATGCAAAGTGGGTTAAGTGTCTTGCCCAAGGACACAACAACTGTGTTCATCTAGGCTGGCAATTCGAATCCCGCTCTCGACATAACATCATTGGCGAAGTGATTAGATCCACTTGGCCCACAGGTTGGCGGTGCGATTCCAGCTCCCACAGATGAATGCTGTTGTTGTGTCCTTGGGCAAGACACTTACAGTAACTCACCTCACCCCTAGTGTCTGTGTACAGTGGTGTGCGAATGTGTGTGTGAATGGGTGAGTGGTTCCTTGATGTAAAGCGCTTTGAGTGCCTTGAAGGTGGAAAAGCGCTATATAAAAATGTGGCCATTTTTACCATCTATTAGACCTAGAATTGCACCGTCAACCTGTGGGTAGGTGTATCTTGAGAGCAGGATTTGAACTGCCAACCTTCAGATCACTGGACAAACACTACAGACTGAGCTACTGTCGTCTTCTGATAAATATTTATCACTGAGAATACTTTTGAATGATCGCTAACTTCAGTATTCAGCATTTTAACATCTCTTATCTCTAACATTAGGCTAACTGAAAATATTCTGACATGTGACCAAACCTGATCCCTCGAGTAATTACACTGAGTAAACAATGTGTGGAAACCTGGCAAAAGAAATAGTCAATAATAATTCTCAAATACACTGTATTTAACTGCCTCTAAAACACATTGTTATTGTTTTTGTTGGCGCAGAGGCCCACTTAAAATGGTTTTGTGTGTTTATTTTCCATTAGCTCTGGACAGCCTTGTTAGCATTCTGCAGGAGCCTCTGGGGATGACCCTCTTCCACCACAAACTCACGTCTGGCTGTCCACACAAACGCTGTACAAGACCAATGGGCCTCAGTCACATGATTCACAGTGAAACGCCAGAGCCCAAGACAAAAGGGAATTATGCAGATTCACTCAATTCTAGGGTCTGTTTATTATTTTAACACAAAAAGAACACAAAGGCTATTTTCAGGGTTAGTATTAAACTATAACGTACATAGATCAGTATTTTACATTCTGTTGATTGTAAACACCAACATTCTATAGGCAAATGAGAATGCACTATATTTAGAAAAAATACATATATTTTTTGTAATTTTTTGTAATCTTGAGTAATCTTCCATCCATCTACTTTCTTTTGCTTATCTAGGGCCGGGTCGCGGGGGCAGCAGTCTGAACAGGGACTCCCAGACTTCCTTCACCCCGGACACTTCCTCCAGCTCCTCTGGGAGGACCCCAAGGCGTTCCCAGGCCAGAGAGAGACACAGTCCCTCCAGTCTTCCCCGGGGCCTCCTCCCGGTGGGACATGCCCGGAACACCTCCCCGAGGGAGGCGTCCAGGAGGCATCTAGAAAAGATGCCCGAGCCACCTCAGCTGGTTCCTCTCGACGTGGATGAGCAGCGGCTTTACTCTGAGCTCCTCCTGTGTGACTGAGCTCCTCACCCTGTCTCTAAGGGAACGCCCAGTCTCTCTCTTGTCCTTTCGATCATTACCCAAAGCTCATGACCATAGGTGAGTAATCTTTAATCGCTTATTTTCAAGATGGCATATTACTGATGAACCCCTGTTTTCACCACCATCGGCATCCGCCCACTGCTCTGAACTTACTTTGTTCTTTGTCTAATTTATTTTCTAGATTATAGCTATACAGCAGACACAAACACAATAGGTCTTCTTATATCATATCCATCGATATCTGTATCCATCTTTTGTACTTTTTATACCTATTACTACTGAAGCATGTTGATTACTAAGTATGCAGTTTTATTTTGTTTTGTTTTTTTGCATTACTTGTCTTATTAGAAGAAAACACAAAGTTGAAAGAATGCACTGGTCAGGGTAGGAACTGAAACGTCAACCACCAGCTACAAGGGCGAAAGCTTAACCACTGCACCGCTGCACATAATAGAAAAGTCCTACACAATCAAGGATAAGCAGGGTGGCTCAACTCCCGATTCCCAATTCACTTTGACTGGCTCCGAGTCGCAAACAAACATGGCTCTGGCTGTAATTACTCCATGTACTCTCCTGCAGCCAAAACCAAATGTCCTGGAAACACACAGAACATTGTGATGGCTAATAGGGCAAAACTTCATTTACTGTTTGCTAATCTGCTCATATAAAACAGCTCATGGACAGGCAATTTGTTCAAGTAATAGATTAAGTTGTGTAAATGTGTGGGAGCCTTGTGTTGCGTGTTCTGGTGACTGGGCTAATTAGCGTTTGGGGCTATTTCCTGCTAGTGCACTGAATTAATCCATCTAATATATTGCCAAGAGTTTTCATAAATTTTCTTACTTTAGAACGCAGCTAACTATGGGTCAGGTGTGTTATCCTGTACAAATGACAGTACTGACAGATGGACAATGGTGCCACTTACTCTCTTGTAGGCATTTTTCATACAAGCAAGGATAAAATAGACTAGGCTAGGCTAACCATTCTTTTGAGGTACTATATTAAGGTACTATATTACGCAAAATTAACACTTGGTGAGCTTTAAATGATGTTATAATGTTGTTACCTCATTGAAAACATACCCAGAGTTGTGTTTTGTGTCATTCACACATGTCTGAGTAATTCTAGTGAAGGCGTATGAAGTTTAAAAACACAGTGGAGCGCCTGTTTCCTTCCTATTTCCACATGACATCACAAGGAAGAACAGAGTGCTTTGAGAGAAGAACACATCCTAAATATGCAGGGTTTGTGCGTTAAACATGTGCGAATGAAACAAAACACAACTACAGGTGTGTTTGTGATGAGGAAACAACATTATAAGATTATACGATTTAAAAAAAAATTGTGTAATATAGGCTTTTTAAATAAATATCTGGCCGTCTCATTAGCTGCAGCCTTCATGTATTATTTGCAGAAAAAATTACAGCTTTTGGAGAGTTTGGAGACTTCAAAACATCCCTTGAATTCAAACTGTGCCTATTGTCCTTTCAGAAAACTCACAACAAAGACCCAACTTCATACTCCCCATTTCTCCAATTGGTTTAATGAAGAAAGCAGCGGATAAAAGCTCGTCTGGGGCCTTTCCGGGTTCGTTTTTCCTCTTCTTGCAAATTGTGAGAGTGCCCATCAATCCATCCGTATCTTGCTGGCCCACCCCTAGCAGAAGAACTGGCTCAATTAGCAAAGCATTCAAAAAACTTCCTCTATTTTCCTCTACGGCTTTTGTGTTTTTGATGCATATTTAGTTTCTACCAGAAGTTAAAAGGTCCATATTACACTATTTTCTGATCTGTTATAAATGTTATAAATGTTTCTTTATCACAAACATACTTGGAGTTGTGTTTTGTTTCATCCACACATTTAACGCACAAATCTTGTATGTTTAGGTTGTGTTTTTCTCTCAAACTGAAAACACTCTGCTCCACCTTGTGATGTCATGTGATAATACAAGAAGTGCTCCACTGTGTTTTTAAACTCCACACACCTTCACTAGAATCATTTGGATCATTTCAGCCCTGGAATTGCCAGTTTCTACTGAACAAAAAGTAAAGGGTAGCTGTTAACTTGAAAACTACAATTCATGACATCACAAGGTGGAACAGAGCATTTTGAGCTTTAGAGATGTAGACAGACTAATAATGCAGGGTTACTCCATTCTGCGTAATATAGGACCTTTTAAAATGGTAAAAATCAGGTACAGTGTCTTTAAATAATGAAATTCTCAGTGGCTTGTTAGAGGAGCAGACACATTGGTTCAGAAAGTGAATGTACCCTTTGGCCTACACACACACATACACATACACACACACACACACACACACACACACACACACACACACACGCACACGCACACACACACGAGACAGTCAGTGACCCGTGAAGGTGAACACCAGAGGAGCCAATCTGAGCTGGAAAAACATCCTTTTATTTCCTTTTCACTTTAAAGGTTCTCTTTTTATTCAAGTGCAGATGTAAAAATTGAATAAACATTGCAGTATAATGAATTATATGATGGCCATGAAAACTGCTACTTCTATAGTACTACCACTACCACAACATTTCACTCGGCTATTATTTCAACAGTGCTATTAGTCTACATCTCCAAAGCTCTAAATGCCCTGTTCCACCCTGTGACATCATCAAGCAGTAGTTTTCATGTTACTAGCTACCTTTTACCTTTGTTCAGTAGAAATTGCCAGGGATTCTAGTTCCCCTATCTAGATGATTCTTGTGAAGGTGTATGGAGTTCAGAAACACAGGGGAGCATGACATCACAAGGTGGAACAGAGTGTTTGAGAGCTCAGCCTAAATATGAAGGCTTTGTGATGTGGAAACATTACAACATAGATCAGAAAATAGAATAATATAGGTCCAACAAATGTAGGAAAAACAACTTATAACAAACAAAATTATATCTGATTAAGAGCCCAGAGGGAGTAGAGTGGGAAGGGGACAGAGATATTTAATGCCATTGTCATTTTTATCACTGTGTCTATATAGATTTCATTGTCTTATGCTGTTTGTGTATTATGTGTTTTGTATGTCTCAGAGACTGCAGATGGAAGGTAGATCTGAGAGCTATTCCGGTACAAAGCATCTCTTTAGCATTTTTTGTTTAATTCTCCTGTACACTGTCCCTGTAAAATAAAATAAACTATTAGAACAGTTGTTGCTGCTAGAAGAAACTACTATGACTTTTAGTACGGACACAAAGTTTACAAGTTAACAGCCAACTTTTACCATTAATTCGGTAGAGACTGGCAATTCCAGGGTTGAAATTTTCCAAATGAATGTAGTAAAGGTGTATGGAGTTTAAAAACACAGTGGAGCACTTCCTGTATTATCACATGACATCACAAGGTGGAACAGAGTATTTTCAGTTTGGGAGAAGAACTCAGCCTAAATATGCAGGGTTTATGTGTTAAACATGTGCGAATGAAACAAAATACAACTCCAGATATTTTTGTAATGAGGAAACAACATTATAACAGATCAGAAAATAGTTTAAGACACACTACTACATATTACTACTACTACTACTACTACTACTCTACTGTTGCTAAAACCTGCAGCTAACAGTACTACTGAATTATAGTGAGCTACAATCTCATAACTTATTTTGTTCACTATTTCAGACTTTATTCCTCCAGTTCAACTCAAACAACATCAAATTTTAAATATTTCAGTACTGCAGTTATTTTAGTGGGGCAAAATAGCTTTATTACTTTTTTATTTTGTTGTTACAGAGATGTTATTTTTGTTTTGTTTTTTCTACTAGCTGGTTTGGAGAAATTTAAATAATGAAGACTATTTTTGAAACGGAGTTTGCAAGTGGGTGTAGCAGGATTTCTTTCAACACGAGCTGCAAGTCTTAATTTATGCGTCTCACCAGATTTTAAATATGAATGAAATGTCTGAATACGATTATATCTAAACAGAGGCACACACACAATCACATATTCATTTATCCCAATATATTCCTCTCTTTGCCCTTGGGATGTTACTATACACAACTGAATGCTATAATTTAACCTGCTCATGGTGTTGGAGTAGAAGTTTTATGTTTCTTACAATAAATCAAAGAAAATTCAGTCTGGAAACTAAAATTAAGTTACCATACTAGTGAGATTTGTTTGTGTTTGTTAAAAACTAAGCAAGGTACATTTGTTCTAAATGTTATTAGAGACATTGAACATTTTTGCGTATCTAGATTAAAGGTGACATTTAACTCATCTGTCTCCATGCAGGTGACACAGCAAGGATAATTTATAAGAAATGTTCCACAGTATGGCATTAAATCCTTCTATCATGAAGACCAAACCAGACCAAGTTACAGGTCAGATCTGTGGAGAGGCAACCCCGCTCACAGTCAAAATACCTGGTTTTCTATGTATTTTTGAGCTATAAAACCACCTGTAATTGAATAAATGTAAGGTAGAGCTGTTTAATGTCATACTGTGGAACATTCCAGGCAGAGAAATGTCATCTCCATAGAAACAAGCAGGTGACAGACCCCCAACCAAAAAGTTACACTTGCATTTTTAAGTGCATCTTTAAGGTGGTGGACCCTCACCATAAACTTTAGATAGTGAATCTTGAAGTGAATGTTCAACAGTTGGAGACACATGAGCAAACACTGACAAAAAGGTTTTAAGATTGTCTGAAAACTCAAGAAAAAATACAAAATGAATTTAAACGGCACATTTTCAGGATCCTGTGATCAATACGCACATTCATAGTTCTGTTTAGGTGTTTGATTTTCAACAAAAAGGTGAGAGCGACTAAATGAAAAACTGTGGGCTAACACTAGCTGGCTTGTTACTGTAATGTTATTTGAGAAAGACTTTACATCACAAACAAGCTCACCTGTTGTAGGTCCAACTAAATTGATTTTTTCTGGTCAGATTATGTTAAAATAAAGCTCAGATTAAAGTCTAACAAAGCCTCTGAGCCATGTTGAGTTGATTTGACTACATTTCACATGACAAGTAAAATTATCTACGAATGGAACACTTTTTGTAGTTGAAATAGGAAAATGCACCTAGTGACACTGCAGATAAGTTGGAAAAAAGACTTATTCCATTGGTAGATAATTTTACTTTCAAATTTTACTTCCAGTGAAATGTATTAAAATTATATTAAAGCTTCTTAATTTGAGTAATTTAAACTTACTTAGATGTTACTTTTTACAGTGCAGCTGCAAAGTATCAATACAAAAGTTGATAGATTTGGTCTTAAATAGCCACACATCTATAAGAAAAAAGCAAATCTACAGTAGGGGTATACACTGACGCTCCAGGCTCTGCTCTAAGCCTGTATGCATCTGCCAGCCTCAGGGGTAACGCTCTTTCGCTAAATGGAAGCAGATTTTTCGTTGTATTATCTCCATTCATCACAGCTGCTTGGTGTTACATGGTTATTGTGTATCCCCTATGGAAGACCTGCATGTGCCACTGATACAGACAGAAGATGAATGGATGTTGAAAAGAAGAGATTTTGTGGAGCTGAATTACCATCCAAGAAAGGAAGGAATTGGGAAAAACCCATTTTGTGTAATATAGGACCTTTAAATGTTGTTAGAGACACTTTCTGGTTAGGCTTTTCTCCATGGAGATGTTATTGCTTTGTCTTTAATGTTTCACAGTATGGTATTAAACCTTTATAGCTTCATGGAGAACAAATTGGACAGTTACAGGTCAGATCTGTTTTTCTAGGTATATTTGAGTTTTTAAACCACCTGTAATTTAATAAATCTAGGGTAGAACTGTTTAATGTCATACTGTGGAACATTCCAGGCAGAACGATCAACAAGCAAACAACAACAAGCAGGTGATGGGCCCCAACCAAAAAGTTAATGGGTTACTACACTTTTGTGGCGGAGGGTCCATCACCTGTTATTATCTGTCTCCATGTTATTGCTTTGCCTGGAATATTCCACAGTATGGCATTTAACTCCATGCAGTTGACACAACCAGGTCAATATACACATTTTTTTCAGGTGGTGGACCCCCTCTAGGAAAGTTACATAGTGAATCTTTAAAGGTCCTATATTATACAAAATTGACTCTTGTGAGCTTTAAGCAATGTTATAACGCTGTTACCTCATCAAAAACATACCTGGAGTTTTATTTCATTCACACATGTTTGAGTAATCCTTTTTATCAGTCTGTCTACATCTGCAAAGTTCAAAATGCTCTGTTCCACCTTGTGATGTCATGAAACAGTAGTTTTCAAGTTAACAGCTACCTTTTAACCTTTGTTTAGTAGAGATTGGCAATTCCAGGGCTGAAATCATCCAAATGATTCTAGTGAAGTTTAAAAACACAATGGAGCACTTCCTTTATTAACACATGACATCACAAGGTGGAACAGAGACGGGAAAAATCAAATCAAAGACTGAAAAGGATTTGTGGAGTGGAATTACCACGAAAGAAGGAGGAGACTGGATAGTTTTTAGGCCATTTTATCTTTTATCTCTATACACCCTCATTCCAATCAATTAGTTCTGGACAATTTTCTCTGGGGTGGAGGTGAAGTCGGATAAACAAACCAGGGATTGTGGGTAAAAAATGTCTGCGCCTGGATGGACCCCCTGAAGGTAGAAGCAGTGGAGGATAAAGAGCTGAGGATTAAACTGTATAGCAGAAATCACCGCCCACATTGTTTTCAGCTTTCTGCAAAGGACAGAGCTTTTTAACAACGTGCAGTGTCCGTATAAGCGTTAGTTTGACCAAGGCCAAAAGAGTGGAATGGCAAGAATGTTTAAAGCTCCTATTTTATGCAAAATTGACTCTCTTGTGAACTTGAAGCCATGTTACCACATCAAAAAACATACCAGGAGCTGTGTTTTGTTTCATTCACACATGTTTGACTAAACCTGATTTATTAGTCTGTCTACATCTCCAAAGCTCAAAATACTCTGTACCACCTTGTGATGTCATGAAGCGGTAGTTTTCATGTTAACAGCTGCCTTTAGTTCAGTAGATATTGGCAATTCCAGAGCTGAAATTATCCAAATGATTCTATGGAGGCATATGGAGTTTAGAAACACAGTGGAGCACTTCCTGTATTACCATATTACATCACAAGATGCATTTTTGAGTAATAAAATCGTAATTGAGTAAATATTTGATAAGTTTAATACCATACTGTGGAACATTCCTGGCAACCCAGTAGTGTAGTAGTGTAACCTTAAACAGAAAAGCAGGTGGCGGACCTTCCAGCAGAAATCTTACATAGTGCGCATAAATGTTCTTTATTTATCTGTTGTTTTTTTTTCTGTTGAGGCCAATGAGTGCACTACTGGTTCTGTTTTGCTCTAGTCTGTGATTCAGCCTGCCTCCAATACAAACTGCTGAATGGATAAAAACACTACAGAGTGCCAAAAAGACCAGCTTTGTGTTGCCAACTTGCACAGAGGACTATAGTGCCAAAACTACTATACTGTATATTTTTTGTTTTCCCAAATTGTGCATACCCTAGTGAACTAGCATGTGTCTTGGATTTGCTTATGACATCTCCCCCTGCCCTTCAACCACCCCCCAAGGACAGTCAGACCATTAGTGTAATTAACCAGAGGAGGGAGTTGATGGGACTGGAGAGAGGGAAAGGCAAAGGAGCTGTAGCAGAGATAGAGAAAACTGCAGACCAATGCTAGCTTTTGTGTGTGTTTTTTCCTTTTAAAGGTCTGATATTACACCAAATGAACTTTTAGCGATGTTAGAATGTTGTTATCTCATCAAAAATGTACCTGCAGTTGTGTTTTGTGATGTCATGAAGCTACCTTTTTATGTTTTGTTCACTAGAGATTGACAATTCCAAGGCTGAAATTATCCAAATGATTCTAGTGAAGGTGTTCGGAGTTTAAAAACACAGTGAAGCACTTCCTGTATTACCACATGACATCACAACACACAAAATATGCTGGGCTTGTGTATTATAAAGCATGCAAATGAAACAAAACACAACTCCGGGTATATTTGTGATGAGGAAACAACATTATAACACGGATCAGAAAATAGTGCAATATGGGCTCTTTAATTTTTTTTTGCAGAGGTAGCAAATGGGTGGAGGCCCGTGCTGGTAATCCCTGAGCGACTTTGAGCACATATATAGTAAAGCAGTGGCAGAGCTCCCCGCAAATTAATCTACCAAAGAGCCTGAGATGTGGCCGCATTCAACCCCCCAGTCAGACTCCCCCCTTAGCTACAGTGAGAGGAGGAAGAAGAGGGCAGCGGAGGGGGGAGAGGAGATAAGCAGCTGTAGTATTGTCCATTGAGTGGCACGGAACTGCGGAGGAGAGAAGGACGAACAAACGGGCGGAGGGGAGGGAGATGGAGAGGGAGGGAGAGCGAGATGAGGAGTGGTAAAAAGGGTGGCGTTGGTGGGGGGCGATAAGGAAGAAGTGCGTTGCGGGCTATTTAAAGAGAGGTGGAGAATAATGGCGAGGTAGTGCTCCGGTGACATCACTCATATGCGCGATGATGTCACCAAATGTGCACAGTCATTTGGGCCCAGACTCCGCAGCCTGGTACAGTCAGCAGCATCATGTTTAGCTCATCCATCACACAAACCACTTACATAAGGAGGAGCCAGGATGAATAGGAAGAACGGTCAGATACTACAAATCATAATAATATGCACAGAATTACAATGAATAATACATCGGAAGCTGTTTTGATAAATTGTCTTGCAGGAAGACCACCCCACAAATGCAAAATCATGTGAGTTGCTTTTTTTAATGGAATCTCAAGGCCTAAAAAGATTAACCTTGTCACCATAGTTACAGATATAGTTACTGTGAAGGATTCCAGGCGCAGTCGTAACAGACAAAGCAGGCGATGGAGATATAAGAAAAGTTACACGATAGGACACATTTTAGTAGTGCAGTGGTGCATAGAGATCTGCGTTATTAATTTACTACAGGAGATGCACTCCTGTCTGTCGCAATGATCAAAATATGTGTGTGTGACTCCTAATGAAAATGTCCATATAAACCAAAGCTCTCCCCTGGTCTTGTACAAGAATAAACAGGCATTTATTCTTTAACAGAGCACTTCTATAACTCTCAAAGCAAAAAAATGTGCCGAACTGACACCCACCAAGTGTTCAACCACCAAACATGAAGTCCAATCAGCTGTATCCTGACTTTGTGTCCTTATGCAAGACAAGTTTACCCAATTTTCCTTTATGAGCGTCTTTAATCGCCCATATTGCAAATGAACCAGTTTTCATCATCACTGGTACATGCCCATTGCTCTGTACTTACTTCATTCTCCATTTTTTTTTTCTTAATCAGTGATACACGTAGGATTTGGCAGCGTTGCGTAATTATTTCGGTACAAAAAAATCTGTTACTCGTTAGTGTGATGTGCAGCTATCAGAGTTGACAATTCTTTGTTGTGATGACATTTACTGCACCACAGTTTTCTTTTATGAAGTCGTTTCAGATTAATATTGTGATTTAAATGTGCAAATTGTAGCATAATGATCCACGGGTGTCATAGATTATAGCTATACAACAGACCCAAGCACAATATGTCTTGTTTAAAGTTCCCTTTTTACTATTTCAGTCTTATAACAGTTTTCTTTAACTACTGCATTAAAAATAACAAAGTTTGGTGGTGCATGAAGGTCCTATTTTAAAAGTTGGACAATCTTTTTAGTCTAGACATTTTTTAAATTTATACAAGCCCAACCAGACAGATCAGACAGAGGGCAGTAAAAAAAGATGAAAATGAGGAGTGATATGTGAAGACAGATGCTGCTGTAACCCCAGTGTCCGTGCTCCGAGCAGGGCAGGAGGAGGGGACAGGGACGGGCATGTGAACTTAGCTGCCCACTTTGAAACTCACTGGTCTGAAACAGGTTTGGCTCGGGCTGACAGCTGTTTCAGTAATGCCAAATGGTGCCCACACAGAGAAAGCGCACACATATATTTGTGAATATACAGGAATCTGAAATTAGTTTCTTGTCCACAACTAAACTAACTAAAGATTTGCAACAGAGGGTTTTTTACTTATGCATCTGACTGCATATGAGTGAACACTTCAGGTGGGAGGATTACTAAAAATGTCCAGAGAAGTGCAAAGTATTCAACAAAAGTAACAAATTAAAGGTATACAAGTTTTCTGTTGGGGGAGTCCGCCACCTGCTGGTCTGTGTTGAGATGTTTTGCTTAATTGCTTGCTCAATTACAGCTGTTTTTATTGCAAATAAACATACATTCTTATTGTTAGGTGGCTTGCCTCTCAGCAGATCTGACCTGTAATATCGCGTCCATCGCCTGGTGGTCTGCCAGTAGGCCTACTCAGAGGTGGGTAGTACTGGGTTTCATTTACTCAATTACTTAGTTACTACTTGAGTAACTTTTTAAAGAAATAATACTTTTCTGGGTAGTTTTCAGACACCATACTTTCATCATCGTTCTTGTTTTTTAAAATAATTTGAATGACTTTGTGTACAAATTATGCTCTAAATATTAAATTAAATTAAATTAAATTAAATTAAATTAAATTAAATTAAATTAAATTAAATTAAATTAAATTAAATTAAATTACCAACAACACTATTACCAACTACTAACAACCCCCCCACTATTGCTGCTGCTGCTACTACTAGTACTACTACTACTACAAAAAAGTAGCTAATTATTCCGTACATATAATAACAGCCAGGCAACATGTTCATTTTCACCTTTTATAAATAAAGTTGCAGATATTTTGATTCAGGGTTGTTGAGTGAATGTTATTAGCGAGGGCATTTTATAAATAGATTTTCTGATAGATAAACTTTATTTCCACTCAGGTAAACATTTCCTCTTATATGACCCACATAGGCAAAAAAATCTACATTGCTTTAAGGTTTTGCACTAAACTCATCCAATAATCCAAACTAAAATTGTCATTCTAACTGTAGCCCTGTAGCGCACCTCTCCTTCACCATCTTAATTTTGCCTTGGCTTTTGAATAGGACATGATTAAAATTGCTATCTTCCTTTATGAAAACTTAAGCCTCTAATTCCCCTTAAACCCTAACCTGAAATGAGATATTATTGAATCAGAAAGTGAGATAATGGTGGCAGTGAAATGATGTAGCTTATAAAAAAAAAAAATCGTTCAGTCTGTTTTATACAAGTCCGAGGCTAATAACCTTGTTGGGATTTAGTCATGTTACAGCTATACTTCAAATACTTTCACCATATAAATTTGCTAATTACTACATCCATTTGGAACTTATTAAATCAACAGGCTGTTTACCAAAAAACAAAATTAATTGTTCTGGATATACAAAACAATACAATACAAGTATCTTACTACAAATTCAGAATAACAAAGTAGACCGAAGTTTTATTGTCATATTACTACATGTGGGTAATTTAAAGGAACACTGTGCAACATTTCGGTTGGGGCCCCATCACCTTCTTGTTTCTATGGATATGTCATTGCTCTGCTTAGAATGTTCCACAATATGGCATTAAACAGATCTAGATTCAGATTACAAGAGGTTTTATAGCTCAAAAATACCTTGAAAAACAGGCTTTCTGACTGTGAGTGGGGTCGCCTCTCCACAGATCTGACCTGTAACTTGGTCTGGTTTAGTCTCCATGAAGATAGAAAGGTTTAATGCCGTACTGTGAAACATTCCAGACAAAGCAAAAGCATCTTCATGGAGAAAACTCTGGGTATGTTTTTGTAACAACATTCTAACATGGTTTAAGGCTCACAAGAGTCAGTTCAGTGTAATATAGGACCTTTAATAATGTAACTTTGATCTTCCAGTCTGGGTAAACTAAGTCTGTCTGTGCCGGCGTCTCCTTTCTTTATATAACTGTCCTTTGGTCTATAACTGGTCGTATAAATAGACCTCTGAGCAAACTGTCATATTTGGAGTGAAATAGTCCAAAGCAGAGAATGTCCAGGAGTTGAATCACCCAATTTTGCCTTTCTTTTTCACACTGCACTGCACTTTTTCATTATATATATATATATACACACATCTTTTGAGGCGATAACTACTTTCTGTTTCTTAGATAATTTATGTTTCAGCGCACAGAAGACCAGTACTTTGGCAAAGACAGTTCATATGGCTCTATTTGATTTCACAGTGCGGATATGACTGAGGGACTATTTTCTAATCCATACACTTTGTCATAACGGATTAGTATTGTTTAATTTGAACAATTTAGCAACATAGGCTCTGATTGATAGTTTGCAGCTGATGTCATCAACATTCCCTTGGGGTGTGAAGCTAACTGTAGGCACTGTTCTGTCTGAGGCTCTGTTACTCAAGGTAGACTTTAATCTAAGCTGTTTTAACACAACCTGACCATAAAGTGCTGATTTAGTTGGAGCTACAACAGGTGAGCTGATTTTGTGCTGTGAAACAAGTCCCTCTCAAACAACATTATAGTCACATGCTAGCTACCATTAGCCAGCAGTTTTTTAGTTAGTCACTCGGCTTTTTCAGGCTGTGTTTGCTTGTTAATGTGTGCATTTTGTCACCATGGTAACTGCCAAAATGGCCGTTAGTTCTTTAAAGGGCTCATATTGTGTTATTTTCTGATCTTTGTTGTTTCCTCATCAAAAACATACCTGGAGTTGTGTTTTGTTTCATGCTCAAAGTCTGCATATTTACTCTGAGGTCTTCTCCCAAACTGAAAACACTCCAACTTGTGATGTGATGTGGTAATACAGGAAGTGCTCCACTGTGTTTTTAAACTACATACACATTTACTAGAATCATTTGGCAATGCAGAGCTGAAACTATCCAATCTCCACTGAGATAAAGGTAAAAAGTAGCGGTTAACTTGAAAACTACCGCTTCATGACATCACAAGGTTGAATAGAGCATTTTGAGCTTTGGCGACTAATAATGCAGGGTTCCTGTGTGAATGAAACGAAACACAACTCAGGGGTGTTTTTGAGGAGGTAACAACATTATAACATGACCTGAAGCTCCTGAAGAGTCAATTTTGTGTAATATAAGACCTTTAATATCTGTTCATTTTAGATTGGGAGAGCTTCGTGTAGAATGAGGCAGAACCTTGACTCCCTGACTCCCCCGCCGTCCGATCTGTGATAATATGTCTGTATGTCAGCTTCGGTTTCACACATGAGTAAACCCTCCCTCTCTTCCTCTCCCTTCGCTGGGCCTTTTCTCGGCTATTTTCCCATCATGCATCACTCCCATCACACCTGCTGACCCCTGATGCTGCTCCCCGCGTGCCCCTCCATCTTCCCCAGCCTCTTTTCACCTTGTTTTGCGCACATCATATCTCACCTTCTTAGGGGGGATTTCCGCTGGCTACAGAGGCCAAGACAGTTCACAGAGTTATCAACACACTGGTTTGGGAGAAATGTGCAGCTAAAGCCATGGGTTGCTTTGCGAAAATTGAAGCAGTATAGATTAACCTAGGTCCTGGCCCTATCACGCAATGGTGAAAATATATTGCCTAGGAGAGGTCTAGTATTGCAGATGACTGGATGTTTATTCTTACACATACATCCCTTGTATTTATTGATACTTTGGTGCTTTGCAGTGACATCACTCTGGGGGGGCTCTACATGCAGTTTTGGGAAGTAACTGAATACATCTACCGAGAATACATATTCAGAAAACAAATTTTCAGTACCTGTATTTCCGTGGTGGAAGAAGTACTCAATTTTACTTACAATACTTTAGTAAGTACAGATACCAGAGCAAAAAATACTCAAGTAAAAGTAAAAAGTATCACATGAAAAAATCTACTCAAGTAAAAGTATTAAAGTATCCATTTAAAAATGTACTTAAAGAATAAAAAGTAAAAGTTACACAGATTTTGAGATCTAAAAAAGCTTCAAATGTACTGATTTGATTAAAAAAAAAAAAAAAAAAAAGATGTGAATTTTGAAATCCACATCACAAAAAAATTAATTTTGTTTAGCTGAATTTTTTTTTTTTTTCCCAGCAGTTTTTATTTGTATATTTTTTTCCCCTCATATTGCAAATGTGTCAAAAATAAACCCCTCGGTCTTTTCACCTGGTCTGACAAAATAATAAAAAATACTTTTACTTTTCAGTTCTGATCAAAAATGTAGTGGAGTAGAAGATACATAAGAGATACATGCTCTCAGATGTAGTGAAGTAAAATGTACATAAGTGAAGTACAGATACATTACATTCCACCACTGCTGTATTCTGGTACTTTTTCATTTGGTGGTTTTCAGAATAATACTTTTAAAAATTCATAGGAATACATTGCTGTGCTTGAACACACAATTTGGGCTTCAAACTACATGATAATCGAAAACACAGCTCTCGAGGTGAGTGCATGTGTAGTTTTTCCTTCGCTAGTTAGTGATACATAAATGCCAAACAAACAGTGAAACTAACAAAACTGTTTTAATCCTACGTTGTGTTTTTACACTATAATTTAAATGCAACTCGATATAAAAGTATTTAGTTTTCAGAATACAGTACTCTGATTGGACAATGTGCCAGAATAGGCTACAAAATACATTTTAATGCAAATAGTCAGTATTTTGTAACTAAATACATTTTCAAAGTATTCTTCCCATCACTGTCTGAAATGCACGCTAGTTACCATGGAGACACAATACACACTTTAGCAAACACAGCCAAAAAAAGGTCTTCAAATTGTATGAAAATTCAAGAAAAAACACATTTTCAGAAGCCTGTGATCAATATGAGTGTTCGAGTATTCGCTATTTGGCAGTTTTTTAGGTTTCAAATTTTACTTCCTGGTTGGAAATCGTGACATCACACAAGGGAATTCCATAACTGTAATCGAGCAACCATGTTATACAGTAGGCCAAAACTCCTCTAATGCACACAGCCTTTAAATATAAGAAAACACCTTTATTTTGTTTAAATCAAATCAAATAACTTTTGGATAGAATTTTCTCTAGTGTGATGGCATCAGTGTGTTTTCGATCTCTCTACTTCCTGCAATTTTCAACATATTTTTCAACTTTTCTTCACAAATTGCTTCTTGGAGTAAAACTGTAATTTATATTTGCAACAGGTATTATCCCACCAAATTAAGTCGAAATTAGAGAATCATAAAAACCTGCCAAACTCACTTTAACAGCACAAATCAGCTCACCTGTAGTTCTAACTAAAGTGCCTATGACAGGTTTTGATCATTCCTATTATAAATATAACCTGTTGTAAATATAAATGATAGTTTTACAAATCAAGAAGCACTTTGTGAAGAAAAGTAAAAAAAATATATATATATGTTGAAAATTACAGGAAGTAGAGAGATCTGTTTTAGAGAGTTCCATATTAATGACATCACACCAGGGAGAATTCTGTCCAAAAGTTCTGCACAATTTACACAGAAAAAAATATTTTTCTCTGATACTTTAAACATTATTTCAACAAAATAAAGGTGGTTTCTTGTAATTTTATTTATCAAATAATAATGATAAGTTTTGGTCTACTTACAGCATGGTTGCTAGGTAACAGTTATGGAACTCCCTTGTGTGATGTCATGATGTCCAAACAGGAAGTCAAATTTGAAACCGAAAAAATGACCAAACTGGGCCCTTTTCAGTAAAAGCTTAAATATAATGACCTTAATTGTGTTTTAGTCAAATGAGTAGTTATTTATGGTCAGACTGTGTTCAAATAAAGCTCAGATTAAAGTCTTAACAAGCCCGAGATAAAGCAGTGGCACCTCCATTATAGCTGTGCCAAGTCACTACATGCCTGAGTTTCTATTATGTTTTATTGGCACACAGACAGCAGGTGTTATTGCAACTGGACAGGTGTCATTTCCCAAGATGCACTAGTGTCGTGACCAGGAATCTCATTTAGGTAGAGCAAGTGACTATAAAGACATTTCTATTATCTCTTATACAGCACTGGCTCAGAAAGCAAAGGGCATTGTTTAGGTGATAACCAATATACCTGGAAGGTGGCCGACATGGATTATATCACATGCACATATACACTGTTCTATGGGTTTACTCTCTATATATTTAGTCATGGTTGTTCCTATTGTTGTAAGGATGTTCATTTCTGGTGTAAGCGTCAAAGAAGAAAATGAATCCGAAATGTAAAGAAGGATTTATTGAGTCTCATATAACGTGAACTGCATAGCTACGAATTCCACAGAAAGGAAAAGGGGAAAGACCTGAGATTGGAGAAAATTTCAGCCTATATATGTTGGATTTGTGTGTTAAAGTGCATGACATATTCTAATGATTCTCTAATTTTGACTTTTGCAGTATATAACTCTGGCTGGGGGTCCATCACCTGTTTGAAGTAAGGCATCGCTAAATGTGGATTCTTTATACTATTTATACTATTCAAAAATGTGATGTATGTAATTTATAATACATATTGATATAATATGGATATCTTGAATTCTTTTTCTTGAGATTAACTCCAGAAAATGAGGCGAAATTTGAATTGCTGAATTGAATCTAAATTACTCAATCACTAAATAAGATCAAAATCTGAAGAAATAAGATATTAAACCAGATAGGGTGGTCAAGCTTCATCAAGCCCTGGACTTTAATTAAAAGTACTATCAAAAGTATTATAGGACCTTCAATTAGATGTCCTATATTACACAAAATCGACTCTTGTGAGCTTTAAGCTGTGTTAGAATGTTGTTACTCCCTCAAAAACAGACCTGGTGTTGTGCTTTGTTTCATTATTAGTCCACATCTCCAAAGCTCAACACTCTGCTCCACCTTCTGATGTCACCTAGTGGTAGTTTTTAAAGTTGACAGCTACCTTTTAACTTTTGGAAATTCCAGGGCTGAAATTATCCAAATGATTAGTGAAGGAGTATGGAGTTTAAAAACACAGTGGAGCACTTCCTGTATTAGCATAAATGTGCAGGGTGTGTGTGTTAAACATGTGTGAATGAAACAAAACACAACTCCAGGTATATTTTTGATGAGGAAAAAAAACATTATAACAAATATCAGAAATTAGCGTAACATGAGCGTCTCTTTAAAAATCAATCCCACAAAAGCCCCAAATGAAAAATTAACACAATTTTTTAAAACTGTGGATTCTAGGGACCAGCTTAAGACAAAACTTTTATTCCCTATAGTTTTAAGTCATTACAGCTAGTTTCTGCCAAGTTTCAGACATCCTGAACTAATTAATAGATTCTCATCACTGACTGTCTCCACTTCAGTGCTCTGCTGACAGTCCGTGTGTTGGCAAATGCTTTCAAGTAATAACAGGTATTCTCCATCTGCAAAGTGGCTCCCCTGGGTTTGTATCTCTCGATATTAGATAGGACAGTGCACATGTTCCTTCACAGCTGCCTTACAATCTTAAAGGGCCCATGTTACACTATTTTCTGATCTATGTTATAATGTTGTTTCCTCATCACAAACAGACCTGGAGTTGTGTTTTGTTTCATTTGCATCTGTTTAACACACAAATCCTGCATATTTAGTCAAGTTGTGTTTTTAAACTCCACACACCTTCACTAGAATCATTTGGATAATTTCGGCCCTGGAATTCCCAATCTCTACTGAACAAAAGGAAAAAGGTAGCTGTTAAAGGTGCACTGCGTAACATTTCTACTGGAGGGTTTGCCACCTGCTTGTTTCCATGTAAATATTGTTGCTTTGACTAGAATGTTCCACAATATAGATTTAATTTATTTATCCCAAGTCAAACAAACAGGTTACAGCACTACGCTGTAAGTCAGATCTGTGGAGTGTCGCACCTATTCACAGGGAGGAATTATTGTATATTTGAGCAATCGAAACACCTGTAATACATAAGTAATAAATGGAAATGTTTAAAGTCATACCATGGAACATTCCAGGCAAAACAATAACATCTCCATGGAGACTAGCAGCTGGTGGACCCTCCATAAGAAAAGTTTCGTAGTGCATGTTTAAACTCCATATACAGTATCTTCACTAGAATAATTTGGATGATTTTAGCCCTGGAATTGCCAATCTCTGTTAACTTGAAAACTACCACTACATGACATCACAAGGTGGAACAGGGTATTTCGAGCTTTGGAGATGCAGACAGACTAATAAACCAAAGTTACTGAAAGGTGTGTGGATGGAACACAACTCCAGGTATGTTTTTGAGGAGGTATCAGCGTTATAACATGGCTTCAAGCTCACATGAATGCATTTTTGTAATATAGGACCTTTAATGACATTTTAATATTTCAACACCGCCAGCTCAGTGATCAAGAACCTCTGTCTTAGCAGCAACTTCGAGCTGACAAAGTGAAGAATGGAATATACGAAAGCTTTTAATCAATTTTGCCTCTACGTGGGATATCTCTGCCTCATCAACCCCCTTCCCTTACGGACGACCTCCCAGAGTGCTTTGCTGCGTGGCCTTTTCAATAATGTAGAGAGGCGAAGATAAAAAAAAAAAGAGAAGAAACGATTTCCTGACTCTACGGGAGATCTTTGGGTGACATTTACCGTTAGCGTGAGTGTGTGTTTGATAGCTTGACGCTACACTAATGACGTCCCCCTTTGGTGCCCTCTTCAGGTTCAAAACTGCGATTGACACGGCGGAGAAATGGACAGATTTTATTAAGTACAAGTGTGGGTTGAAGGACAATGAAAAGGCTCAGTGCAGAATAGATTTGAGTGACGCGTGGTCTTATTTAATGCGTTACCTGGTACACTTTCTTGCCTAATTAACTGGCGTCCCTCTAGCAACGCAGGGGGCTCCACAGGGGGCGCTGTACACACACACACACACACACACACAGAGACGCACGCACCACAAACAGTACAGACTGACTAAGGGTGCTCAGAATGTCACACAGCAGGAGGACGGGAGCGAAAAGCCACAGAGCAAAGTGAATGGTTGCTTGAAAAGGCAAATCTGTCAGGTGGTGAACTTTACTATCACAAAAATACAATTCTAATTTCCATAATACTCATCATAACTACAAACTCAGAGGTAATACAAAAAACATATAGTTAGAATTACTTTAAAAGGCCCATATTACGCTATTTTCTGATCTATGTTATCTATAATGTTTTTTCCTCATCACAAAGATAACCGGAGTTGTGTTTTGTTTCATTCACACATGTTTTACACACAAATCCTGCATATTTAAGCTGAATTCTTCTCTCAGACAGAAAACAGTCTGTTCCATCTTGTGATAATGTGGTTATGTGGTAACACAGGAAGCACTCCACTGTGTTTTTAAACTCCATACACCTTCACTAGACTCATTTGAATAATTTCAGCCCTCGAATTGCCACAAGGTGGAACAGAGCATTTTGAGCTTTGGAGATGTAGACTAACAATAAATGGTTACTCAAACATGTGTAAATGAAACAAAACACAACTCTGGGTATATTTTTGATGAGGTAACAACAGGTTTACAGAAGAATTTATAGCTTCTATATCTTTGTCTGTAAACTGTTCTATAGACGAACTTGGTTGTCATGAGAAAATACAGGAGATGCTTGACTGAATTTTTAAAACTCCACGCATCTTCAGTAATCATTGGAAGCCGTTCTGTTTATGTCTCAGTTATATTGTCTATTCTGAACTGTAAAAAAGTATACAGTCCCTGACAAAAGTCTTGTCGCTTATCCATTTTGTAGAAACAAAAGCTTATAGTCTGACTTTAAATTAATCGATTGGTTTTAGAAATGTCTCATATGAAAGCTAAAACCCTCCCAAATTATGCTCAATATACTAAAATTAATTTGCTTCACTGAAGAAAGATTGATCATTTAATGAACACAGAAAGGTCAGATTTTGGCAAGACAAAAGTCTTGTCGCCTACAGAAAATTGAACAAATAATTTACTTCAAATACAAAAATATGTTGCATAACGTCAGTGAATTAAGTAGTGGTGCTGTGAGATCCATATTTAATATCTTGTATGACTTCCATGAGCTTGAAGGACTGCATCCATGCGGTTCGACAATGATTCATACAATTTGTTGATGAAGTCATCAGGAATAGCAAAGAAAGCAGTCTTACATGCCTCCCAGAGTTCATCAAGATTCTTTGGTTTTGCCTTCCATGCTTCCTCTTTCATTCTACCCCAGACATGCTCAATGATGTTCATGTCTGGTGACTGGGCTGGCCAGTCCTGGAGCACCTTGATCTTCTTCGCCTTGAGGAACTTTGATGTAGAGATAGAAGTATGCGATGGAGCACCATCCTGCTGCAAAATTTGACCCCTTTTATGGTTGGGAATATAAGAGGTAGCTAATACTTCTTGATATTTTAGGCTATTGATATTGCCTTCCACCCTGCAAATGTCTCGCACACCCCCATACTGGATGTAACCCCAGACCATGATTTTTCCGCCACCAAACTTAACTGTTTTCTGGGTGAATCTTGGATCCATGCGGGCTCCAGTAGGTCTCCTGCAATATTTGCGGCGGCTGTGATGTAATTCAACCGAGGATTCATCTGAGAAATCCACCTTCTGCCACTTTTCCACTGTCCATCCTTTTAGCAGGCTGTGGGCCTTGGCAAATGCCACACGGTTTTTTAATTGCCTTTTGTTTAGTGCTGGTTTCTGTGCACTGATTCGACCATGGAGGCCATTTCGAGACAGAATTCTACAAACTGTTCTGGTTGACACAGGGACTTGAGGTGACCAGGCCTGGTGGAGCTCTGCTGCAGTGGAAAAGGGGCTGGCCTTGGATTTTCGAACCAACAAACGGTCCTCCCGAGCAGTTGTCTTGCGGGGTCTGCCGGACCTGGGCTTGTCAAAAACATCTCCAGTCTTTTCAGATCTTTTTCTTATTCTTTGTACTTGACGCTGAGACACATTGAAGGTGTCAGCCACCTCAGCAGTGGATCTGGTCTTCAGCCTCTTGATAATTAACGCTTTGGTCTCAGGGTGGAGCTTAGGCATGTTGTCAGAGGTCAAGTTGCAGTTGATGTGAAGGTCTGGTGTGCTGGGGTTCTTTTTATACACATCCACTAATTGATTGATCAGTAACTGATCACAGGTGAGGCTGTAATCTAGGATTGGGTGCATCATATGACAAGGCGACAAGACTTTTGTCTTGCCAAAATCTGACCTTTCTGTGTTCATTAAATAATCAATCTTTCTTCAGTGAAGCAAATTTATTTTAGTATATTGAGCATAATTTGGGAGGGTTTTAGCTTTCATATGAGACATTTCTAAAACCAATCGATTAATTTAAAGTCAGGTGATAAGCTTTTGTTTCTACAAAATGGATAAGCGACAAGACTTTTGTCAGGGACTGTAGGTGAAGAAGTAGTTTAAATGCACTCAACACAAATATAATCATGCTGTGTTTTTCTTTTTGTTTTGTTTGTGAACTCAATGCTTCTTGCCTTCTTCTATTAGGCGTCAGTGTATGTAGATCAATCATCTGACCATTATATCAGGCTGAGTTACTAAAATACTAAAATTCCTAATCACAACAGCAGTCGCCTTACAGGGCTTCACAGAATTGTTGATTTAGCCAACAGACATGTAGAAAGTCAAACAAGAAAAGATTTGTTTTTCACTATCAGTATTGTGTATGGCAATATTAATTATTGCCATACAAAAATACTTAAATCCATGTTTTGATTTGTTTGTTCACTTCAGAAAATCTGGTATTTTTTGAGGTGAATTTAAACATGATCTCTGGTAGTTGGATCTCCGGGAGTTGGATCTCCTGTAGCTGGATTTCTTCCAGTAGGAATTCATCTAGTTGGAATTTCTCTGGTTGGAATTCCTCCACTTGGATTTCTTCAAACTGGATCTTCGGCAGTTGAATTACCTCTAGAAGGGACTCTTCTAGTTTGGTTACTTCTAGATTGACCTCCTCTTGCTGGATTTCCTCCAGTTGGATTTCCTCAAAGTGGATCTTCGGTAGTTGTATTTTCTCTAGAACCTCGTCTAGTTCTATCTCCTCTAGTTTGAGCTCCGCTAGTTGGATTTCCTCTAGTGCAATCAAACTGACTGGGAGTCTCATCAGCGGTGTCCTGAGGAGTTGACGAAGGTTCACGGGTGGAGGCCAGAGGAAACATAATCTCCTCTGGTGGTGCACTAGGTCCCTCTCCTGGACTAGTTATGTCCTGACAGTCTTTGACCTGTACTGGGGTTGAGACTGGTGAGACAAGCTCTACGTCTGGACTATCAGAGTAAATGGGACTCATGAGTCCCATTTACTCATGAGTCCCATTTACTGTCAGAGTAAATGGGACTCATGACATCCTGAAGAGCGGGTATCTGGACTGGCCTGGGTCTCTGTGGGGTCCTGGGTTTTGCTGCTATCTGGACTGCCATAGGGATCAGGAGTGGCCTGGGATTTTGTGGGTACTAGCCTTGTCTGGGACTTTGTGGGTACTGGTTTTGCCTGGGTCTCTGTGGGAACTGACCTGGCCTGAGGTTCTCCTGGATATGGACTGGCCTGTGATTTTGATGGAACTGGGCTGGCCTGGGTTTCCCTGGGAATTGACCTTGCCAGGAATTGTCTGGGTGGCAGACTGGCGGAGGATTCTGAGGGACACAGTTTGGCCTGGGATTGTGTGAGAAATGGCCTGGCCTGGGTCTTGCTGGGAATTGACCTTGCCAGAAATTCCCTGGGTACCAGACTGGCCTGGGATTCGGAGGGCATTGGTTTGGCCTGGGTCTCTCTGGGAACGGTCCTGGCCTGGGATACTGTGGAAACTGGCCTGGCCTGGCATTCTCCTGGATCTGGACTGGCCTGCAATTTTGTGGAGTATTGTTCCATGGCAAGTCTGGGTTGAACATTGACTGGCTCGGGTTCCTGGGATGGTCCAGGTTCCTGGGTTGGTCTAGGTTGAACATTCGCTAGCCATGGTTCCTGGGATGTTCCAGGTCCTTGTGTTGGTCTAGGCTGAACATTGGCCGGCCTGGGTTTCTGGACTGACCCGGGTTCTTGGTTGGGCCCTGGTTCTTGGTTTTGTCCTGGTTCCTGGACTGTTAGTCTAAGGGCTCTTAGGGTATTGTTCCTGAAGCTGGAAAACGTGTTGCTGGAAAATCTGGGCCTCGTGTGGCTGAATTGGAGGGTTGTGAGGTTCCATGAGCTCTCGAAAGCCCATCATCTCCAGCATTCTCTTTGCTGCCCGGGCCTTAGCCTTCTGTTTGCTGGGGCCCTTAGCCTGACAGAACATTTGGCCCACTCTCACCTCCATAATGAACTGCATCCTGTTACTGGCCAAGGTTTCGACACTGTCCAACTGAAACTCGTCCGCCTTTTGCCTTCTCATCAGAATGATTTCTCCCAGGGAAGTAATAGGACTTTTCTTGTAGAAAAAGTAAGGCCATAGGGTCCATGGGGTCAAGGTGTGGTTTGCACCAATACGGAGTGGTGTTCTCCGGCACTGGGAGGGTCTTCAGCTTTTCCACAACTTTTGAGGCTGCATTTATTTTAACCTTTTGTTTTGTGGGACCTGAGCCGTAGCCAACAAAGTCCCCCAATCTCACTTCCATGTGGAAGGTGGGCCTATGCCCTGGGCCTTCTTCTCCCATCTCATCAAACTGCACATACAGTTTGTGGACTAAAGCAAGTTTAACCTTGTAACTGTTGTGAAATTATCTGTTTGTCTGTTAGACAAAGTGTGCAGTATCTCTCTCTCTGGATCTCAGTAAGCGACTGATCTCTTCGGAAGCTAGTAATGTTATGACCTGTTTGAGCCAACACAGGGCTCACACAACACAGGGCTTACGTCATACAGCAGACTTCTTTTGTGACGTGTCAGATCAAAGCCATGGCAATTTCTATAGCAACCATTCTTTTACGCATGCGCAAAGGTCTGAAAAAGAATGTTTCGAGATGAGCTTAATTTAAATTTAAAATATATTCAAACTGAGGAAAAAGTAGTTTGGGAATAAATGAATAAATAAAGGAACAACGCCCAAAACGACCGAGACAAGTTTTTTAGTATAATGAGAAAAAGAACACATTTTCTGTTTATGCTCCATTTAAATGACATTACATGGTTTATTTTTATTTTGTTGATTAAAAAGACAAAACGCGGGTGGGAAAACTAACTATGAATATACAATAATGTAGATTACAGCGCAGACTGTGGACCGGTTTACAGCCTATTTGATTAAAAAAAAAGAAAAGAAAAAAAAAGATGATTTTGTGTCTTCATTTGGCCTGCGTAATTGCAAAATGTTGGCCTAGAGTTTCCACAATTTCGACGTGCATTTCTTTAACACTAGCTTACACAAAACAGTTTTATTCGTTCAACATTTTGTAGCAATCCTGGAAAATGTGTGGATTTTTTTTATGCCTGACTTGTCAGACAGTTATCCGTTATGTCTTTTAACTAGAAATAGCAATGGGCCAATTTTAGCCATGTAGAGGTCACTGTGCACTTGTAAAGTAAAATTTCCTTTCACCAACCCTGACATATTCTTTTATTGTCTGATCTTACTACATAACCCTCTATTCAGCTGGCTGTTACTGCACATTATGGCACAATTTGATAACACTTCAACTATTTAACATTATATTATACATGACAGACAAAACAAAAATACATTCAGACTCTCATCTGGACAAGACACTGGCCCAATACTCTTTGACCATACATCACACTCTCTCCTCCAGGTATTTTCTCATTATGTCTCTTTTAAATAAGTTTTTAAACAGTACCGGGCTAAATTCTTCTGTAAACCCCTTTTATAGACAAACTTTGTACACTAAGTACATTGATTTTAAAGGTCTAATTTTAAAGGTCAGGAACCCAGATGGATCAATACTCCACAAACTTGCAGACCAGTCCAGATCCAGGAGAATGCCAGGCCAAACCAGTTCCCACCGAATCAAAGGCCAATCCGGTACCCCACACAATTGCTGACAAGGTCAGTTCCCAGAGAGTTCCCAGGCTAGGCCAGTTCCATCAAAATCAAAATATGTTACGTATTGTACTGGCAAATCCATACTCTCCATACTACAAATTACTCCATACTCAGTATTTTAGTTATTATTTAATCTAATACTTTATTGGGCAGCATTAGTTTACTGGAAAATCCCAAATAAATAAAGCGCAACAGTGACCTGAGAGAACATGCATTTTCATACTGGTAATATAAAAAAGTTTGAATAATATTAGTTTATTGAGAAAAATGTATATATAAAAATACTTATACTTACAATTGTACACTCCCATAGTCCACTACTGACCTCTTGTGGCTCTGTAATAGCATTGCCATTATTTCATGTATTGATTGATATTTTGCATTGACATCACGCTGGGGGTGTTTTACATGTATCTCTGAAGTTACCATGGAGACACATTAGCAAACACTGCCAAAGATTATCTGAAACTCATGAAAAAATAATACTAGCTAGCTTGTGATTTTAATGTTATCTGAGAGAGACTTGTTTGCAGCACAAGCTCAGCTGATGCAGTTCCAGCCAAGTCATTTCATGGTCAGATTGTGTTAAAACAAACCTCTGATTAAAGTCTAATTTGAGTAACAGAGCTTCAGATAGAGTAGTACCTTCCGTTAGCATCACACCTCCAGGGAAAGTATTTACTCTTATCCCATCTCCCTTCTGTGTCCTAAACTTCCCCTGAGGTCTGGCTGGAAATTGCAGTCTGTCTGATCAGAAGTTCTCGAGCCAGGTCCGGTCTGCCGCTCTTGGCTAAGCACTGGGCCAGATGATTGGCGTTGGATTGGTGCGGCGAGGCGGGCAGAGCTCTCCTCCACATAAGCAGGAGGTGGAGGGCCTGTCCGGACAGACTGTTGCCCGCTCGGAGCTTCACGAGCTGGGCAGCGCTCCGACGCAGACGCAGGGAGAGTACCAGCCTGGACAACTCCTCCGCTGACAGCTGCTCCGAGATCCAGAGCAGGAGGGAGTCGGACAGAGAGTGTGCTGGAAGAGATAGGGAGATTTATTAGTCGACAGAAGTAGTGTTGTCATGATACTAACATTTCATATTCAATTTTGATACTAAGGAACACACTCAGTACTGGTTCTGATACCAGGATGATGATAATAAAAAAACACTCTTTATTTAGACAACAGAATGTGATTTTCAACATTAAATCATAGTACTTTCTTTTATATTCCCATGTGGTCTTATATCTGTGTAATTCCTCAGTGGTCCAGGAAGGTTCCATAATGGTCCATGGGCGTGTACTAGTCTATGTGCTCTTATACTTGCTCTGATGCAGCTCAAGATCATTCTAAGCTATTCAGGAAAGGTTCATTTCTGTCCTGGGAATGTGAATTTTTATTATCGATACTTATTCAAATGATTATCTAGTTTAAATACTAGTTTCAGTATAAATACTAAGGAATAGACTCACTGCTCAATACCAATTCTCGTACCACAATGATAATAAAACACTAGAATGTGATTTTCATTGTTAAATTATAGTACTTTTATATTACCAAAGTCGTCCAGAGGGGTGGTCCATAGTGGTCCATGGGTGTATATGTGGTCTTAAACTTGTTTTGATACAGATCATTCTAAAGCTATTCAGGAAAGGTTAATTTTTGTGGATACTCAAATCAGAGTCTAGTTTCGATATTAGTTTTATCGATAAGTGTCTGATTTTTGACACTTTTGATAGTTGATAGTTCACTAAAATGTCTCAGTAGCTGTGTAAATAAGGATAAGATAAAAATACTGGATTCTCTGTGTATAAAACTTACTTGTATCTTCACAAATCTTCACCTGAGTCACATTCGGCTTACTAATATTCTTTGCTTTCTGAAAAAAAAATGAAAATTCTAGTTAATCTCTGTTGAATTTGACCATTGATTGAAGAAAATGTGAACTCTGTGGTACCTTGGGCAGTGAGAGAGGTAGTTTACAGATAGGCTCTCCTAGCAGCTTCATGTTCACAGTTCCCGGACAGTCACATGACCAGTCACATGACCCATCCAGCTGACCCCTGCTGACCTTATGGAACATGGCCGTGCCCTTGTAGTGGTTGGAGCTGTGGTTTCCAAACGGGTCCACTACACAAAGGCGTACACGGAGGTGATTGGTCCGCTGGCTGTGAAAGGCAATCCACTCAGGTTTGTGTTCATTCTGGGAGTTAAGAGCCCCTATAACATAAGCTAGTGTTAGTTATGGCAACAACACGACAGGTATCAAGGAGTTAATATGTTAAAAGGCTCATATTACGCTATTTTCTGGTCTATGTTATATTGTTTCCTCATCACAAACATACCCGGTGTTATGTTTTGTTTCATTCACACATGTTTAACACACAAACCTGCATATTCAGGCTGAGATCTTTTCTCAAATGGACTTTGTTCCAGCTTGTGATGTTATGTGGCAATACAGGAAGTGCTCCACTATGTTTTTAAACTACATACACCTTCACTAGAATCATTTAGATCATTTCAGCCCTGAAGAGGTAAAATGTTGATGTTCACTTGAAAAATACCACTTTATGACATCACAAGGTGGAACAGAGCTCTGTGTTTTTTTCAATAGAATTTTGACTAGCAGTTATAGGGGCGAATTTGGAGTATATTTTGATTTAGGGATAAAATAGTCTGTGATTGGATAATAAAACTTTACAATGTGGACATACAACTGCAGCTACTGGGTAATGTAATTAATTCTGTGTCTTCTTTATAATCTAATAAAAATATGATGGACTTTTCCCATAAATATCTCTGTATCTTACCCTCTGAGGTGATGTTCCCACTGAAGCGCAGCAGCAGTCGGTCTCCTTCACACATTGTTATCTCCAGTGAGCTGTCCGTGGTGCTGCTGAATCCCTGGGCCTTCAGCTTGGACAGTTCCCAGGTCAGGTCTTTACTCAGCACCACGGCAACCATCATGGAGTGGGGGTCTTCCTTTTGCCTAAGAATCACTATGGCAACCGTGTGGCAATTCACAGCCTCCTCTAGATCTTCAACCAACGAGACAAGGTGACAAGGGCTTAGCGTTGAGAGAAGACGAACTACGAGGAGCCTGCGGGGAAAAGGAACAGTTAAGAATAGTTATTTCAAGCTTAAAGAGCCTATATGATGCTATTTTCTATGTTATAATGATGTTTCCTCATTGTGTTTTCTTTCATTCATATATGTTAAACACACAAACCCTACATATTTAGGCTGAGTTCTTCTATCAATTAGCTCACAAGAGTCAACTGTGTGTAATATATGACTTTTAATATGGCTTTTCTAATATACATGGTACAATGGATGATAAAGAAATCTACCTATTTTGCTGACATTAAAGTTCCTATTGGGTAATATTGTTAGGAGATTAAATTTGCACTTGGAGCGATTATGTTAATTCAGACTTAAGAAGTGTTCGACCCTGGAATTCATGGCATTTACACCCTAAATCCATACTGCCTTTTCCCTAAGCCATTATGTAAAGTAAAGCTGGGTTCAGGCGCTCTACTTTGAAAGAGTCTGCTCATGGGAGTATGTTGTTTTGTACATGTAACACCATCACAAATAACACAGGATACACGGGAGAGACAGATTGGTGAGTAAAAGTGCTCTTTCTCTGTTTAATAATAAGTATATAGGAGTTTGTAAGTGAAAGTAAGTAATAGTATTGTTCAATAAACCAGTTAGGGTCTAACAAGTTGGGTAAATCCATATTTACTATTGATACTTTGCACTGACATCACGCTGGGGGTGTCCTTCATGTATCTTTATTGGCAGAATGTTCAGCAGTTACCATGGAGACAGAATGCACACATTAGCAAACACTGTCAGAGAAGGTTCAAGTCTGAAAAGGCAATACAAAATGGATTTAAACAACTAATTTTCAGGAGCTTGTGAACAATACAAGCTTTCATGGTCCTTTTTAGGTGTTTGATTTTCTAAATCTAACTTGAGTAACAGAGCCTCTAACAGAGCAGTGCTTACAGTTAGCTTCACACCCCCAGGGAATGTTGATAACATCAGCTGCAAAGTATCAATATAATTAATGAAGTATTATATTTGCAGACATGAAATGTACGCAGTTTTGAATATTCTAAATTAGAAGTACAAAAACTTTATCTGAATGTAGTTGCAAAACCATTATAGTTGTGAATTTATAATAATACTTATCTTTTAAAATAGTCCAAAGACTAATTTATGTGCTTGTTAATATTTTGGGCATTTATTCTTTCACATTGTGCTGGAGGCTGGAGATATGATGAAACTGCCGTTGGAATTAGCTGTACAGAAGTAAGTTTTAAATGATTTTAATACTATTAATACACTGCACTTTTAAAAATCCACACTGTAAATGACCAGGGACAATGTGTTTTTGCTGCTGTACGTGATCGGGGGTCTCCTGATGACCGGGGCTGCAAGTGGTCAGTGTCTGGACATGGCGTTACAGAGGGCCCAGCACCCAGCCAACCTCACAGCACTGTACAACTCACTGTTTAGACCGAAAGGGAGCAGACACCAAGCACCAACTGTTGTAAGAAGGCTTTTTATTACGAATACTTGCTTTAATATTTATCCTTAAATAATTCCTAACTGTGCTACTTATTAAGACAAATGTTAAGCGGAAACGGCTCTACTTCACTAAAAGGTAAGCATTGCAGCTTATATTTTTTTGCTTCAAAATTGTAAATATTTTACACAGTGCTTCCAATACTAACTTATTTGCTTTAGCCTTTGCAGTTTGCTCAATAAAGAATGGAAACTCCAGGAACCACCTTGTGTTATATTGGCATTGTTACCTTTACCTCATGCTCCTCAGAAAGCTACAGCTGCAGTTAACTGTGTTCCAGTGAAAAGGTATGTAGTTTAAAGGTCCTATATTTCATAAAATTGAAATATAATGTTGTTACCTCATCACACATGTTTGAGTAACCCTTTATTATTAGTCTATATTCTTCTCCAAAGCTCAAAATGCTCCTCCACCTTGTGATGTCATGTACTGGTAGTTTTCAAGTTACATTTACAGCTACATTTTACCTTTAGTTCTACTCCATGGCTGAACTTGAAGGTGTGTAGAATTTAAAAACACAGTGGAGCACTTCCTGTATCACAAGTGTTTTCTATTTGAGAGAAGAACTCAGTCTAAATATGCAGGGTTTATGAATGAAACAGTCTAAATATGCAATGTGTGTGAATGAAACAAAACCAAACTCCTGTCTGTGATGAGGAAACAACATTATAACAGATCAGAAAATAGCTCATTTTAGGCTCTTTAAGCAGTCTATTATTTGCAATGGCTGAAACTGCTCAGCTAATTTACTGTTCTATGGCTCTATTTAGGATTTTTTATATCTTCCTTTATCGTGTGAGCAGCCAGACAGTTTTTACAGTGTCAGTGGGAGGAGATAGAGGGAGAGTCAAATATTTCAATCCCTCAAACTGGCAAAAATGGCTGTCGGAGTTCAGCAACGAGGCATGGAGACAAGGAAATGTGGTAAGAAAATTATTATTATTATTATTATTTTAAATGTATCACTATCACACTTTTTAACTCATCATATTGCTATTTTTTGTAGATTTTTCTGTTTGTGGGAAAATACAACAGACAAAATGACCCAAGGCAGTTATCTGCAATTCCTACTATGACTAAATCAACAAATCCTTCAAGATTAACACTTGTACTGTTCGCCACGTTTGTAGTTTTTGTTTGGGGGTACCTGCCTTATATCGCTATTTGTCTCAGTATTTTCATGGGTTCAAAGCTACAGCAGAGTAAGATTTATGGCTAGCTAAACTTGCAATGTCATTCACTAATATTGTAAATGTACTGATTAAAGATTTTAAAGATTAAAGAGGGGGTATTTTACTTCTATGGGGTATTAACTAACACATAACACATTTAGATCATATTTAAGTTACATTTTATTGTTTTGAAAAAGCTATATTTGTGAAAAACAATGTATTAACATATTTTTACAAGAGTCTCCCCTCCTTTTGCTCCCCGTGTTAAGTCACTCCCCCTTCAGAGCGTTATCACAACACAATCCGCGTACATCCCGCTAATGAAACTACTCCAGATCGCATCAGGTTTGTGAAGTTGTTGTGTACAGTTTTGTATCATGTTTTTGTATATTTATGGAGAATCGCCGCGTGGGAGCGTGGGTGATGTAGGGTTCAAATAGGGCCAGGGACAGATCGCTAAATTACTGAAACACAAACGCTGCATAATACCCCTTCTTTAATAAAGCTGGATTTCTCTTAACTACTTTTTTTCTATTCATTCAACTTAAAAAAAATCTGCCTATCACTTTTTGGTTGTGCAAAATAAGTCCAAGTTCTCTCTTTTCCACAACACAAGAAGAAAAATATCGTCAGCAATACCACAATATTATCTTACTCCTTTACCCCCAGGCATAGACCAGATTTTGATTGCTTTAAAATTCAATAAAGACAGAAATGTGGTTTTCCTGGACTGGTGGCAATTTTCTACCAATATGACACAGTTTAGATTCTAACCTGTCAAAGTTCTCAGTCAGTTCAAACGAGACCAGCCCTTTTTGCTGGTTCCTGACCGTGATCTTCTCCAAAGAGCTCCACTGTTGATCTCGGAACCCCAGAAGAACCAGGAACTCATTGTGAATTTCTTTAGTTGACTTTGCACAATCCGGGAGCATCCTGAAAAAGAATAGATTTTAAAATTAAAATATATGATAAAATGTGTTTTCTTTCAGTGAAAAGCTGAGATGTACTTTATTTGTGGATTGCTACTGCCCCCTAATGTTCAGCTAAAGGTATTACAAGTAAGGAATGCTTCTTGAAAAAGTGAACACTGAAATAGTGAATGAACACAATTGGAAAATTGCAAAGGCTGCAGTTTTTTTCTGAACTACCATCATTTCCTCCACACACACAAATAATCCTGTCTTATTCTGCATAAAAAAACTGCTAACCCTGTAGTTTAGATCTGAAATGTGATTTTTTTTTTTTGTCTTTTTGCAATTTCCTCTGAACTTTGAGCAGGATTCTATCCTATTAAAATAAAAACTGCAAATGTAGTCACAATCGCAGCTTTTTTCAGACTAACTGAAAAAACCCCCCCAAAAAACAAAAAAAAAAACAGGTAGCTTGTGACTCTAATGTTCGACAGAGACTTGTTTAACAGCACAACTCATCTCATCTGTTGTAGTTCCAGCTAAATCAGCTCTTTCTGATCAGATTGTGTTAAAACAAAGCTCATATTAAGTCTAACTTGAGTAACAGAACTTCAGACAGAGTAGGGCCTACAGACAGCAGTGGAGGAAGTTAAACGTGCACCAGAAAGCTTACAATACAAAAACCCATCACCAGCAGGGGCTTGTCAGCACTCCAAATAAAAATGTACAAACTAAAATATTTAGACATATACATTATTTCCTTAGAAACTCTTGTATATAGCTGATATATAGATTTATTACTATATTTCTACATTAAATTTTTTACTTGTACATAGACATTTATATAATTATGCTTTATTTGACACCAGTCTCTTGCTGTTCTTGCTGTTTTTGCTGCTTATTTAGAATTATTAGCACATATATTTTCTCTTTGTTATTGTAATTTAATGTGATGTGTGAGCTACTGTGTCCAAATAATTTCCGTTGTGGCTCAATAAAGTTTGTCTAAGTCTAAATCTAAGTCAATAAATCACTAATGGCTGACCTGATTCTGCTGGTTGAACCCCATTTTGAGGCAGTGGTCATGTGTTGACTGTAGGACTGCACCGTCTCTTCTAACGCTCTGGTTTTCTGTTTGGGTTTCGGGGCACAGGGGAGCGTGATGGTGAGGGCTCTCCTTAAGGGCTGGCAGGTCGGGTGGGTCAGGTCCAGGACAGGGCTGGTAGAGACCACAGCGCGATAGTCTTCACTCCTCGATTTTACAGCAGAAAGAAGGACTGCATCTAAGGGCTGGATCTAAGGGAAACATATGCAGTTATTAAACCTATATCCTATATTACGCAAAACTGACTCGTGTGAGCTTTAAACCATGTTGTTATCTCATCAAAAACATACTCAGAGTGGTGTTTTGTTTCATTCACACATGTTTAACGCACAAAACACATATTTAGTTCTTAGGTATGTTTGTGACGAGGAAAACAACATTATAACAGAACAGAAAATAGCGTAAAATATCAAAGTAATTTATTTACCCACAATAATTCCCACTATATCAATCAGAACTGTGCCCATCGCCGAGTGGGAGATCACAGCTGACTGTTTTTTTCTTAGTCAACTGAACGTCTGTGAAAATGAAAGTCTATGAATTTTAATTAGAATCATATCCACATCTTTAGTGGTATTTTTTTTTTTTTTTTTTTGCAACACATATGAATCTGGCTCAGTTTAAACTTTTAATTAGCCATCTAAGCAGTGAAAGAAGTACTCCAAATGCCAGCTATTAATAGATGGCAACTATATAATTAAAAGGAATGTTGGTTCCTCATCACAAACATACCTGGAGTTGCTTTTTGTTTCTTTTTGCACCTTCGCTATAATCGTTTGGATAATTTCAGACTTGCTAGTAAACAAGAGGTAAAAGGTAGCTGTTAACTTAAAAACTTTACGACATCACAAGGTGGAACAGGGCATTTTGAGCTTTGGAGATGTAGACAGAAATGATAGAAATAAAACACAACTCCGGGTATGTTTTTATAACATGGCGTAAAGCTCACAAGAGTCAAATTTGTGTAATACAGAACCTTTAAATCAAGGCATCTTTATCATCTTAATTAATAGAACAAGTAGACTAGTAAGCAACACTATGCTTTTAAAGAATTGTGTTATAGCTTTTTTTTCAATTGCACAAACAATTCTAAACCTTTATCAAGTATCATTCTGGAGTTGGACCAAACCTAATGTGAATTTCTGGGGTAAAATGTAAAAAAAAAGTGACGAAAACAAAACAAAACATGAATACTAACACTGCTGCAACTGCTAGTCTTAATACTAACACACCAAAACTTGCTAATATTACTTTATTGTATACTGCAGGAAAACAGAACATAACAATAAGACGTATTACCATTGCTTGTGCCATGACGGGGGCAGTGAAGGATCCTGGGAGGTAAGTGAGGCAGATTCTTGGGTCCACTGATAGTTTCAGAGACAAACCCTTTCTGGGAACAGTGTAGTTTTCTCTTTTCAAACAAGAGACCACAGCGAACAGGCCAAGAGAGTAGACCCTCACCTCTGCGAAGGAGCCCTGAATCATCAAAACATTAATACTGATTACACTGGAAAAAGCGCATGCATAATGGTGTATTTCTGTCAAGCAAAAACAAACTTTCTTCGTAAAGTTTTTGTGTTTCTACAATATTTGACAGTTTGTGCTGCTGTATGCGCTCATCTAAATATAGGGCTTGCACCGAGATCTACATTGTCTATTTTATTATGAGCTGTGTTGTGATTCCTATGAAAAAGTCAAAAATATTGGCAATGCCGTTACAGTCTGATGTCGTAAGGTTATACAGATCCTGTATTAAGCAAAATTGACTCTTGTGAGCGTTAAGTCATGTTATCATGTTGTTCCCTCATCAAAAACATACCTGGAGTTGTGTTTTGTTTGAATAATCCTGCATTATTAGCCTCTCTCCATCTCCAAAACTCAAAATGCTCTGTTCTACCTTGTGATGTCATGAAGTTGTAGATTTCAAGTCAACAGCTCCTTTTACCCTTTGTTTAGCAGAGATTGGCAATCCCAGGGCTGAAATGATCCAAATGATTCTAGTGAAGGTGTGTGGAGTTTAAAAACACAGTGGAGCACTTCCTGGATTACCACATGACATCACAAGGTGGTGTCTTTTCTGTTAAATTTGCAGGGCTTGTGTGTTAAACATGTGTGAATGAAACAAAACACAACTCCAGTCATTTTTTTGACGAGGAAACAACATTAAAACACAGATTAAAAAATAGTGTAATATGGGCCCTTTAAGATTAGTTTTTTTTTTTTTTTTTTGTATTAATTGGAGGGGTGCATTCGGTACAAAACAATGCATAAAGACATTGAATATTTAAAAAGCACTTACCCTTTGTCCACCATAGTTGCCTTCAGTTGTTACCGGACAGATGTAGCTAGCTCTCCTCTCCACATCCACCACCTTCACCGCGATGTCTCTGTAGTTGCCACGGTAGCGGGTGTAAAAGGGAATGACCACTGCGATGGGGAAGGACACGTGGGCGCCATCTTGGATCCTGAGCTGGAGTACTCTGCTGACCAGCTCCTCTGACCCGGTCACCATGAAGCAGCTGATGGCGTCCACGACCTCACAGTGCAGGGCCTGGGACACTCCAGCTGGGGCTCGGATGTAACAAGTGTCTGGTATGAATGAAGTGTCCAGATGCCCTGTCAGACTAAAGAAGAAATACACAATAACAGGCATGACAATAGAGTGGCTACGACTACTACTACTACTACTACTACTGCTACTGCTACTACTACTACTCCTACTGCTACTACTGCTACTACTGCTGCTGCTGCTGCTGCTACTGCTACTACTACTACTACTACTACTACTACTACTACTACTACTACTACTACAACTACTACTACTGCTGCTGCCGCTGCTACTACTACTACTACTGCTGCTGCTACTACTACTACTACTGCTACTACTGCTGCTGCTGCTGCTGCTACTGCTACTACTACTACTACTACAACTACTACTACTGCTGCTGCCGCTGCTACTACTACTACTACTGCTGCTGCTACTACTACTACTACTGCTACTGCTACGACTACGACTACGACTACTACTGCTGCTACTGCTACTGCTACTACTACTACTACTACAACTGCTGCTGCTACTGCTACTACTACTACTACTACTACTACTACTACTATTACTACTGCTGCTATTACTACTACTACTACTGCTAGTACTTCTACTACTCCTGCTGCTACAACTGCTGCTGCTACTGCTGCTACTACTACTACTACTACTATTGCTACTACTACTACTACTACTACTACTTCTACTACTGTTAGTACTGCTGCTCCTACTACTACTATTACAATTACCACTACGTAACTATTTGCCTAGCTTTTGCATAAATTTGTCAATTAATATGACAATTAAAATGTACAGTTTGCATTGAAATAAAAAATAAAATAAAATAAGCGTTTTGAATCCACGTGACTCTGGGCCTCAGGTAGAATCACTGACACGTACTTCTACAGGGCCAGACACTTGTGAAAGCTGCAAACATGACAGCTTTTGCCATGTCATACTAAGGAATAGACTCGATGATAATAAAAAACACTCTTTCTTTAGGCTGTAGAATGTGATTTTCAACATAAAAAAATATGTACTTTGTTTTATATTACCACATGGTCTTATATCTGTGTAATCCTGTTTGTCCAGGTAGGTTCCATAGTGGTTCGTGGGCTTACAGCTCAAGATCATTCTAAAACTATTCAGAAAAGGTTCATTTCTGAGTATCTAATTTCAAAACTAGTTCAGATATAAATTAGTATCAGATTTATGATACCTACCCAGCAGTTATCCATTTTAGGTTCACCCCATCTTTCTTGTTGCTGTCCTTATCATCGGCTCCTCCATCTGTCTCTAGGGACGTACGATCATTATCAGCAAGTTGACCTTTGACCTCCTCTTGTTGTCCTGGATCTAACGTTTCATCAGTGCCCGGTGTTGTGTTCAAGTCTGGTTGCTCTGATTCAGTTTCATCATCTACAGCATCACATGAGGAGAGGTCACAAGAGATCAAACGCAGGTCGTCCGGTGGTGATGGAGTTTGTGATTGGCCGGTGGGATTCTGGGGGGGCGGGGCAACGTCTGTGGCCTGGGAACAAAGCAGGAGCATTTCTTCATCCAGTCGTGTTAGGATTGTGTTGAGTTTGTCCATAATAACACTGATGTCTTCACTGACACTCTGAAAGATGGAACTCAGGGAAGCATCTATAGGACCTAAAGCAGAGAGAATCGTCAATACACAAACACGTACATAATTAACTCAAAGTATTTTTTTCATGTTTAAAAGTGGCATGGTATTTAATGCCATACCAAGTTACAGGTCAGATCTGTGGAGATGCAACCCTGCTCACAGTCAGAATGTCTGTTTTTCTAGGTGTTTTTGAGCTATAAAGCCACCTGCAGTTTAATAAATGTAAGCTAGAGCTGTTTAATGTCATATTGTGGAACATTCCAGACAGAACAATGACATATCCATAGAAACAAGCAGGTGACGAACCCCCAACCAAAAAGTTACACAGTGCACCTTTAAAGGGCACACATTCTGTGATAATGTTGTCACCTCCCACATGTTTAACACACAAGCTCTGCATATTTAGTTCTTCTTTTTTATTTAGTTCTAGTTATTTGTTCAAACAGAAAACACTCCTTGTGATGGCATGAGGTAATACAGGAAGTGCTCCAATCAGATGACAAACAGTTTTGATGGGTCTAGTGCACTGTACTAGTTTTAGTAGTAGTCTACCAATACATGATGTGGTATTTGCATAATGGGCTATAAAATGTAGTAGTAGTTAAATACGTTATTGCAGCGGTCCCCAACATTTTTTTTCCCCTCAAAAGGACTGGTAGGGGTAGGCATATAACTCTTAACCATAGTTTGATTTTTATTTTTATTTTTTTTAAAGTTAATTTTGCACTATATTTTCACAGTATTATATTTTCACAGTGTGATAGACTAAAAGTAGTTTTACTTCTTTTTAATAAAGATATATCATATTTTTCTCTGGGTCTCAGTACCAGAAAGCCAGTGGCCTGCTTTTGGGTTCTGGACCTGTGGTTGTGGACCCCTGCTTTGTTGTGTGATGTGTTCAATTCCAGAAAACAAATAATTAAAGTAAAATGTCAAACTCAATACCTGTAAAATTAATACTCAATAATTTGCTTCCAACTACTGTACCTTCTTCACTCGTATGCCGTCCTTTACTCCCCTCTCGTGGCGAGTCTGGGGTACTACACTCACACTTTTTGACAACTTCTCTCCACGCTGTCACTCTGTCAAGGTAGTAGCGCGTCAACTTTTTCATGCTCCCCAAAACTTTACGCATCCAAACTTTCTCCCCGTCGTCTCTCCCTCTGTCGCTCCAGTCTTGCTCCATCACCACCGTCTCTCCTGCTCGGCTCCCATCCACGTCTCTCCCGCCTCTACCCGCTGCTTCCGTGCATCCACCCACTCTTCCCTTTCGGTGATCCTTGTAGAGTTTGACAGATTCTAACCCCCGCATGCGCTCTGTCAACGTGTTGATTAGCGCATTATGCAAATCTTCATCCACAGTTTGGCGCAGTTGTTCCTCCATCATGCAACTTGGCATTACCTCCCCAGAATACGGCACAAGTTTAGTTGTTAACCTTTTTCTGTGTCCACTTCTTGGCATTGAATATTCTTGCGCATCTCTAGAGCCAAAAAAAACGGCATTTAAATACGGCTGGGCAGCAGTAAAAGACGTCGTTTCCAAGGCGATCCCTGGAGGCGTGTCGAGGACGCACAAAAGCGCAAAGATTCACAGTAAAAGACCCAAAAGTGCTTGGTCCTCCTCTCCAGACGTCTCATCCCTCTTTCTATTCTCCTGTCACTCATTTTACGGCTACTGCTACGTAAACACGGTTAAACTTCTAGTGCAAGCCAAACATAGCTGGTGCTTAGCCAAGAGAGGAAACTGAACGCTTCATTGTGGGTTTTATGGTGTTTGGGCAGAGACACAAGAGGTTAGCAGAGGGTGTCCACAAAACTAAAATAAAAATAAAATGCTTTCGTTTCCTGTAGATGATTTTGGCGCCAGCCTATAGTCTATTTTTGTTTAATTTATCTCAAAATCAAAACTGGATTCTTTTTTTAATACATGCACGTGGTTTCCTCTGACCTAAAACTGCAGACTGACATGGCACGCATTGGACCTGTCTTATGTAGTATGTAACTTTTTTTTTTACTTTTGTCTACACATTTCTACAACCCCTTTAAAAGCCCCCTATGGACAGATGTTGAAAATGCTATAAACTTGTGCTATAAACACTTAAAACCATGGGCTACATCAGGCCTATGTCCATATAAATAAATGAAATACTTACAGATAAATACAGAAACATGTAATAATCCATTGTGGGTTATTTGTAGGCTTGCATAAATTCAATGCATAATAGATTTTTATTTATTTTATTTTATGTTTTTTATTATTTAAGGTTCATTGGCCATAGTGGTGACATAACGAGTCGTTGCACAAATGCCATTTTACGACCTGCACCTGCACTTTTGTGACCGAGGAATTTGTGTAAAAACTGTGGCCCACAGAGGGTCAGTACTGCTGCACTCTGTCGCCATCGTGTGGTTGTTTCTGTGTAAGAGCAGTTTTTGCTTTGATGAAAAGTAGCCTATTTAATGAAATATAGTGTCAAAATCTAGCCTAATACTGCTATATATAGAATTCTAGCTTTTTACAGCCACTAAAATTCACCCTTTTCAACCTTAAAGGGCCCATATTACACAATTTCCTGATCTACGTTTCTAATGTTATTTCCTCTTCACAAACAGACCTGGAGTTGTGTTTTGTTTCATTCACACGTTTAACACACAAACCCTCTCAAACTGAAAACATGAAACTGTGACACTCGTGCTCTACTGTGTTTTTAAACTCCAGACACCTTCAGTAGAATCATTTGGATGATTTCAGCCCCGGTATTGCCGATCTCTACTGAATGTAAAATGCAGCTGTAACCTTGAAAACTAACGCTTCATGACATCACAAGGTGGAACAGAACATTTTGAGGTTTGGAGATGTAGGCAGACTAATAATAAACGATTACTCAAACATGTGTGAGTGAAACAAAACACAACTCCGGGTATGTTTTTGAGGATAACAACATTATAACATGGCTTTAAGCTCACAGGAGTCAGTTTTGTGTAATATAGGAGCTTTAACTGTAACGCAGTAAGATATTTTCTACTTTATAGCCAATAAAGCTACATAAAAATAAATGATTAAACAGAGACATCAACCAACATTCAAGTGGTGTGTGTTTTCTTCCTCTTGTTGTAAACCAACCCCCTGGGTCATATTGCTTTATTGCTGCCAAATGAGAATAAAGACATAGACCTAATACCAGACATAATGGTAGAAAACGTGATTGTCTTTCGTGGTGTGGTTTCCTGGTGTACGTGTGGAGGGCAGAGCTCTACATTCCTGTCTGTTCTGAACACGTAACCTGGGGGCCACAGACTCAAGCCGGGACACGTAAGGACTGCAGCAAACAGCATCAGGAACTTCCACTTTGCTCTGTTCTGTTGCTTTTCACATGTAAGCAACACACGTGGTATATATAGTGTAGAAAAGAAATAAAATACAAAAAAATATATATACCAGTAACATTTTTTACACAACAATCTAAGGTCTATTATAGTTAAAGGTGCACTATGCAACTTCTAAGGTAGAGGGTCCAATGTGATTACCAAGTTTATTTACATACTGTGTCCATGGAAACAAGCAGGTGGCGGACCCTCCACCAGAAAAAAAAAAAATAAAAAATGACACAATCCACTTTTAAGGCCATTATTTCATATCACTTCAGTGTCATATTCAGTTCAGTATCACTTTTTATATTATTTTAGCACACTGAAAATGACTGAAGATGGAATTTACCCAGGTTGGTTGTTTGTTTCGGGCGGCAGTAGCTCAGTTGGAAGTTGCTTTTGTCCCCTGATCCAAAGGTTGCGGGTTCTACTTCTACAGAATTGAAGTCATCTTTTACCAGCAGTGAGGGACCACATGTGTCTAAAGGGGGCGTGGCGTTGCCTTCACACAGAGAGAACGGAAACTGAACAGTGGTTTAGCAGGGTGACAGAAGTCAAACGGTCATCAGAGAGGAGACGGTGCTCGGGACAGCGACGGCGAACCAAACGATGCTCACGTAATCTCCTCGCGTTCACCCGGTACGTAAGTTTGGTCAACTACCTGACGCACCGCGCGTGTTGCGTCATGTTCGTGACCGCGCGTTTGTGTTTATGTACACGAGACTTAAATAAACGAGCTTAAGTGAGGTTTATTTGGGGCTTTAGGGTATTTATGGCATTTGTCGAGCTGTGAAGGTGATATGTGAGAAAATGAAAGTAAAGGAGAAGTAGTTGTATCTACTATGCAGGACTGGACCCAAGCAATTACTGTGAATAACCGACAGAATAGTGACATTTCCAAATATACTTCAAATTTATAGCTTAATTATACTTTTTAAACCAGGAAGCATATCGGACAAATATAATAATAAAATATATTTGGACTTTGTTCTGTTGCTGGCTGCAAGGATGGTATGAAGCACGTGCATGTGTTTGCCTGTAAGGGCGTGCTTTCTACAATGACTCACCTTTTTGCACTGAAAAACTTCACCTACCAGAGATACTGCATGGCAAACGCTCCTTGCACACTTCGTACTTGCTCATAGAGTATTTGTCTGCATAGTGAACATTGCTGAACTCACCTTCTATTATTTGTTGTCTATATTTAAAAAGCATTTAATTAAACAAAGGTGTAAGAGGCATGGGCAGCTTTTCTCACGTTGTAAACACTAGTACTTCTTATATTCACCCATATTTCCTTTTTCTCATGAGCCTATGCTGTGCAGTGTGCATCTCTATTGACCAGAAGTTCCCAAATTTTGAGTTAATTTGGTGGGATAATACCTGTTGTGAATATAAACTGTAGTTTTACACCAATCAAGAAGCAATTTGTGAAGAAAAGTTGAAAAATGTGTTGAAAATCACAGGAAGTAAAGAGTTCTATTTTAGAGAGTGCCATATTGATAATGACTCACAATACGGAGAATTCTATCCAAAAGTTCAACACAATTTACACACAAGAAGCAAAGTTTTCTGATACTTTAAAGGTGCATTATGTAACCTTAAGGTTGGGGGTTTGTCACCTGCTTGTTTCTATGGATATGTCATTGGTCTCCCTGAAATGTTCCACATTATGACATTAAGCAGATCTACCTTACATTTATTAAATTACAGGTGGTTTTAGAGCTCAAAAATACCTAGAAAAACAGGCATGCTAACTGAGCGGGGTTGCCTCTCCACGGATCTGACCTGTAACTTCGTCAGGTCATCATTTTAATACCATACTCTGAAACATTCAAGACAAAGCAATATTATCTCCATGGAGAAAAGCATTTGACGGACACTCCACCAGAAAAGTTACACAATAAACCTTTAAACATCATTTTTATTTGTCAAATCATAATCTCTGTGTACGTTAGGACTCTTGTCCCAGTGTACTAGATGGTTGCTAGTGTGATGCCATGATTTCCAACCAGGAAGTAAAATTTTAAACCTAAAAAATATAATGATGTTAAATTTGTTTTAGTAAAATAAGTAGTCTAACATGTCAAATTAAAGGGCCCATAATACAGTATTTTTAAGATAAGATAAGATAAGACTTTATTGATCTCACAGAGGAGAAATTCACTCGTGACAGAAGCTCACAGTCAGGGGACAGTATAGTGCAAAAAGTTGTGAAAAATTGTGCAAAACACTCAGAACAATAAGTAAATAAAAAATAAAATCACAATAAATATTAACATATTTACAACATCAGGTAGCTCTTATGTACAGGGAGTGAAAGAAATGTAAATATATAATAAAACATATCTCTTATATAATATATATATATCTATATATATATATATATATATATATATATATATATATATGTAAAAGAATATAATATAATATAATATATGATTATATATGATATAATATAATCAGAGGACAGTGGAGGCGGTTACTGATGAGGTGACATGGTTACAGGTTATTGCACGGGCTATTGCACAGGTTATTGCACAGGTTATTGCATGTGTTACACTAAAAATCTGTTTTAGTGTTTAATTATAATGAAAAATACACGTGGAGTTGTGTTTTGTTTCATTCACACATGTAATACAGGAAGTGCTCCACTGTGCTTTTAAACTGTGTGCACCTTCACTAGAATCATTTGGATAACTGCCAGTCCAGCTTTTAACATGAAAACTGCCACTACATGACATTGTGAGCTTGGCTATGTAGACAGACTAATAATGCAGGATTGCTCATATATGTGTGAATGAAACAAAACACAACTCCAGGTCTGTTTTTGACGAGGTAGCAACATTCTAACACGGCTTAAATCACACAAGAGTCAATTTTGCGTAATACAGGAGCTTTAATCATGTTCTGAGAGCCATGTGCAGTGCTCTGAATGTGTTTTTTTTTTTTATGTCCTGAGAGGCAGAAGTGTGAAAGGGGCCAGGTCAAACGATGACAGGCCTCAAAGTGTGTCAGAGCTGGATGTTAGCCAATATAGGTCTGTGTGCATGTCAACACAGCCATGCACAGCCCAGCCAGGGACACAGTATTGACTTTTCACTGCAGCAATCTACTGTATGCAATGGGGAGTATTTTAAACAAGACACACAACGCTATTTTCAAGTATTAAAGTAGTAATAAAGGTAACATGTCAAGATCATGATTAGACATTTTGTTCATTGATACTTTGCAGCTGAGGTCATCATTCCCTGGGGGTGCGATGCTAACTGAAAGCACTACTCTGTTAGAAGCTCTGTTACTCGAGTTAGACTTTAATCTGAGCTTTATTTTAACACAGTCTGACCAGAAAGGTGAGATAATTTGTGCTGTTAAAAGTCTCTCACACGTAAAATTACAGTCACAAGCTAGTTGGCATTAGACATGAGTTTTTCCAGTTCGTCATTCTCACCTTTTTGTTCATAATCAAACACCTAAACCGGATCATGAACGCTCGTAATGATTATATTTGATTTATTCTTGAGTTTTCAGACCATCTTAACTTTTTTGTCTGTGTTTGCTCATGTGTCACCATGGTAACTGCTGAACATTCCACCACAGATACATGCAGAACACCCCCAGTGTGATGTCATTGCAAAGTATCAATAATGACCTAATGCATCTTAATAACAGAACCAGGTCCAGGCAGCATATTTGTATTTATTTTTATTTTGGAGAGAATTTCTGCGTGAAATTATTGAACCTTACATGCGTGACCTTGAGTCTGAATTTAAAAAAAAAAAAAGTAAGTACATGTAGCTGTAGGCGGGGATAAAGGGTAGGTGAAAACGTGAATTTTCTGAGCACTCAAGCCTCAAATGCAGGACAAAGCTGAGTCATTTCAACATTTGTGAATTAATCAAAACACAACATTGAGTAAGTTTACGATGAGGCAACGCTAATAAGGCAAGGTTAAAAGCCCAGAAAAGCCCATTTCACATAACATCCCCTTTATTTTGCAACTACACAGAGTTTTGAATAAAGACTTAAAAGAAACTCTGAATAGACCTGTCACGATAATTACTCTATCAACTTCATAAATGAAAACTGCAACAATATTTTTGGGGCTCAGTATATATAATGTACATTTACCTTCTGCTACAGTGCAAGTGGGAAATGTTTAGTTCTTTTTTGTAGTACAATACAGTTGGAGCACTTGTACTTCTACGACTACAGATACAAACTACAAACTTAACTTGTTTCATTCTGTTTTTAGGAGAATATTGTATATTTAGAATATTTTTTTGGCGGGATTTCCCTGCTTTAACGTTATTGTGTCAGTATTTTAATTTATCATCTATATTTTCTTCAGGAATATATCACACTTCAAAAGCTGTTATTGTGACAGGCCTAACTCTGAACATGTATTTTCTATGTAGATAAATAATAAAATCATGACATCCATAACTATAGATAAAAATAGAGAACTGTGCGTGAAGTATGTAGTTTGTAAATGTCAGTTTCAGTTCTGGCTTCTTTTTTGTGGTACTAGAATACAACCTTAGAAGTAACAAACTGACATTACTGGCAAAGCAGAAGTAACACTAGAAGCTGAGTGAGTTCAGTTGACAAGATGCAGATCAGTTAGCTAGTTTGGACACACCATCTCACTGTGTTTCTCACTTTTTTTTATTATTATTATTTTATATTTAACCGCTTTTTACATTTTAAATACATATGGAAGACATCAAATATATATGAAGCAAGATATGTGGTTATGTTATTGCTTAGGCTGTAATGTTCCAAAATATGGCAAGGTCACATTTATTCATTTACACGTTTTTATTGCTCAAAAATACATTTATAACATGCGTTGTTACTATGAGCGGGGTTGCCTCTCCACAGATCTGACTTCTAACTTTGCCTGATGGCGTCCCTTGCTTGTCTTTTTGGAGAATGATACGTTTAATGCCATACTTTGGAACAATTCTGTATTACATTATTTTCTGATCTATGTTATAATGGTCCTCATCAAAAATACACCTGCAGTTGTGTTTTGTCGCATTCACTCATGTTTAACACACAAACCCTGCATGTTTAGGCTGAGTTCTTGTCTCAAACAGAAAACACACTGTTCCACTTTGTGATGTCATGACAGGAAATGCTTTAAAGTCCATGCACTATACACTAGAATCATCTGGATAACCTCAGCCTGGGAATTGCAAATCTCTATTGAACTAAAAGGAAAGAAGTAGCTGTTAACTTGAAAACTACCACTACATGACATCACAAGGTGGAACAGAGCATTTTAAGCTTTGGAGATGTAGACAGACTAATAATAAAACTCAAACATGTGTGAATGAAACAAAACACAACTGGCTTCAAGCTCACAAGAGTCAATTTTGCGTAATATAGGACCTTTTAACGTGTGTATTGAGAAAAACAAAGTGTTTGCGTTAACTCTGGCATTTGTATTTTATTCACTCACACTTTTTTGCTTACGGTTTCCTGTGTTGTCTTGTAGAAAAGGTGTGGTTGTAAAAAAACTGAACTTAAGATGCCACGGTCTGTATCTGTAACACTGAACTGTGCTTCTGGGCTGAAAATGTGACCTCATAATGGCGAAATACTTCTAAATTTAGCAGCACTTAATATTGTACTCAGCAATATTGTTAACGTGATAATGATGGCAATTTATCTTTTTCTTTTTGTGATCCAGAAATGTGCTAAAACATTGCTGGATTTTTTTGGCTAAGGTTCAAGTATCACTCAAATGAAGATGGACTGTAAAAAAACAAAATGTCACCTTATATCCTTGTTTGAAACATTTCTGTTCATTTTATTTGTTAAAGGTCCGATTATTACACAAAATGGACTCTAGTGAGCTTTAAGCCATGTTATAATGTTATATTACTACTAGGGCCCGACCGATTTTTTTTTTTTTTTGATCCGATCTGATACTGATAAAATGGGCTTTGGAGCTGCTGATAGCCGATATAACAGCCGATATATATGTAAAAATTCACTTTACATCTCCATTTGATTATAAAACTTAGGTTTGGCTTTATTGGATTTTAAGTTGGGTTTATCTAGGCTGTATTTCATGTTATTTTGCCTCTTTACAGTCATATTTAAAGACAGTAGGTCGGCCTAATGGCATTTTTTGCATGACATTCTAACCTGTAAACAAAGTAAATTACCACTTAGCCTTTTGTGGTTAGCCTAAATGTGGGCGTGCCACGGTAACGAATTATATGACTAAATGCTTATCATTCACACCTCTATTCACAGCTCATTTGCATATCAATTCAGGTCCAGTAATGACTGTACTGCCACTATAGTCACTATACAGTAGGCCAATGTAAGAGAAAACACGCTGTTTATATGTGGGATTTTACAGCTGCTAAGCACTAAACAATGAGAAAGAATGAAAAGTAGCATCAAAACTGACACATTGCAACACTCACTGCTTCCACAGGCACCTCTCAGATCTCAAGTCTTCACAAATAAGTGTATTTTTAATCCTGACTCAAAACCATCATCCATAAAAAGAATATAATCCAGTATGTTAACAGCAGCTGTGTGTCCTTTGTCTATGGGACAGTGCTCTCTTCTCTGCACTCGCACTTTGATAAAAACAAGCAGTAGTTTTGTTTCTGGCCCAAAGTGAAGTTGAAGTTAACTTATATTTACATCCTGTATCCCAGTATCAGACTACAAAAGCATTTAAAGCCAGCGCCTCAGTGTTGTCTCATATGAGCATGAGATCGCTCTGGTGTAAACAAGAACACATCAGTCACGTGAGTCTGAGGGTGCATTCAGGGGCAGTACGGCATCACACGCACACAGACATATTACTTCTCTGATAGATATTGATGTGCTGCCACATATTAGGACATTTATTGAATTAAATTGCCGCAATATAGAGGGTCTAAGCTTTATAAGGACGTATAACCGATAATACAAGTGGGCATCCACTTGTATTATCGGCAAATATTGGCTAGATTTAGGTTGATAGTCGATATGTCTCCAAGTGCTCATATCGGCTGGTAATATCGACCAACCCATTTATCAGTCGGGCCCTAATTACTACCTCCTCAAAAATATACCTTGAGTTGTATTTTGTTTCATTCACCCTTATTATTAGTCTGTCTACATCTCCAAAGCTCAAAATGCTTAGTTCCACCTTGTGATGTCATATAGTGATTCAAATGTTTTCAAGTTACCTGCTTTACCTTAAGTTCGGTATAGACATGACATCGCAAGGTGGAACAGTGTTCCACAGTGTTTCCTGTTTGAGAGAAGAACTCAGCCTAAATATGCAGAATTTGTGGTTTAAACATGTGAATGAAACAAAACACAACTTAAGATGAATTTGTGATGAGGAAACAACATTATAACACGGATCAAAAAATGGTGTAATATAGACCTTTAAGTATCAGACACAATGTAAAACTAACTTAAAAATGACACTTTTTAATTTTTGATCATCTAATTTTTAAGCATTTTTAAAATTTTTGCTTATCTTTAAGGCAACATTTATTTTTGCATTGATATTTTGATAATCTGCCCACCTTTACCTGTCAATAACCCTAAATATGTTTTGTCTCTTCACAGATAATAACTGCCAGTCTACTTAAAACTTCACCATTTGGACTCCATCAAGTCTTTTACTGCCCTGTTCCTCCACCGCTGACTGCAGGAGATGGTTCATATTGTCCTTTCCAACATCCATAAAAACGCTCCACATCTTCCAGCTGTTCTTCTAAAATGAGGTGGTGTTAGCATAACTTTATTAGCATTATGTTTGAGCCCGACCAGGATATTAAAGAATGGCTCACGACTCTCCACCTCTCTCAGTATTACATCTACTTTGTCCATGGAGGCTACCGTACTCTGAAAGACTGCAAAGACCTCACAGATGACCACCTTCAGGAACTTGGGGTCTTTCCCACTGGTCACCGCAGACGCATTCTCCGCAGTTTGGAAGCTCTGGGAGTAGTGCTGAGCGAAGATGAGGATAATGAGGAAGAACAGCATGGGAGAAAGCCAGTACCTAACCCCAGACACATATTTAGGGATATGAAGAGGGGAGGTTCTTGTCTGCATTCCCAAACAAGCGAGAAAAAGGAGCTGGATTTGAAAGGGAGTGTAACTTTGCCGCCTGGTGCAGGTTTAGGAAGAGTAAGTGACGAAGATGAAACTGAGCTTGTATCACCACAACCAGCACCAAGAAATCCTCAAAATATTGGACTCTCTTACTCCCCCTGTCTGCCGTCTTCATCAGGCAGTAGCAGTGACTCTCTCTCCATCTCTGAAATGCCATCGGATTGGGAAGTAACATCGGAAAACGCCCCTCTTCCTGAAGTGGGCCGAGCATTGTCAGAAGAGGATTTTCCCTGTGAAATGGTGGAGAACTCAATTTATGAATGTGGTGATAATTTGTTGGCTAAAGGTCCCCGCCTGACTCGCTCCTATCGCCTCAGGCATCGGCCGGTCCCTGAGATCCCAAATGTCATTGTCCCAGACCTCATACAGGACAGGTACATGGAGAAACTTGCTATTTGTTTGGTTAGTCATAAAAGGTTATTAAAGGTGCATTGTTAAAGGTGCATTAAGGTTATTAAAGGTGCATTATTAAAGGTGCATTGTGTAACTTTTCTGGTGGAGGGTCTGTCAAATGCTTGTCTCCATGGAGATGTTATTGCTTTGTCTGGAATGTTTCACAGTATGGGATTAAACCTTTTTATCTTCATGGAGACCAAATCAGACCAAGTTACAGGTCAGATCTGTGGAGAGGCGACCCCGCTCACAGTCAGAAAGCCTATTTTTCAAGGTATTTTTGAGCTGTTTAATATTAACATATCCATAGAAACAAGCAGGTGACGGACCCTCCACCAGAAAAGTTACACAATGCATCTTTAAAGCTTGTACAATTAAATTTAAAAATATTAAGAGTAGTTTATGTAAAATTTTCATAAAGGGTCCATATTACGCTCTTTTCAGATCTATGTTATAATGTTTCCTCATCAAAAATATACCTGGAGTTGTGTTTTCTTTCAATCACACGTTTAAGACTATACAGGAATTGCTCCATGTGTTTTTAAACTCCGTACAGCTTCAGTAGAATCATTTGGAAGATTTCAGCCCTTGAGTTGCCAATCTCTACTGAACTGAAGGTAAAATGCAGCTGTTAACTTGAAAACTACAGTTTCATGACATCGGAAGGTGGAACAGAGAATTTTAAGCTTTGGAGATGTAGACAGACTGATAATGTAGGATTACTCAAACATGTGTGAATGAAACAAAACACAGCTCCAGGTATGTTTTTGAGGAGGTAACAGTCTTATAACATGTCTTAGAGCTCACAAGAGTCTATTTCATGTAATAAAAAATACATATATCTGTATCATATCTGTGTTTTCAGAAGTAAAGTCAAATAATTCAAAATTCAAATCAAATATCAAATAATAAATCCCCTTACCATTCCAAGGAACCATGCGTGGGCCCTTGTACTTTTTTTTTTTTTCTAAGTTCCCTTGCATCATAAAATGGATAAACAGCAATGATCAGTCTCACGGACATGTAATATCTGTAACTCATCATTCTGAGAAGAATCTCGACCAGTTTGGACCCACAAATAAAAAAAAAAAAAAAAAATTCTCAAAAATGTAATAGGACTTTCACTGTGCACTATGTAACTTTTTGGTTGGGGGTCCGTCACCTGCTTGTTTCTATGGCTATGTCATTGCTCTGCCCGGAATGTTCCATAGTATGACAAACAGTTCTACCTTATATTTATTCAATTACAGGTGGTTTTATAGCTCAAAAATACCTAGAAAAACAGTTATTTTGACTGATAAAGCAATAATATCTCCATGGAGAAAAGTATTTGATAAACCCTCCACCAGAAAAGTTACACAATGCACATTGAATTCCATCTAATTACAAGTCCCTAAATCTCATTTTTATAGAGCTTCAGCTTTGACATGGGAATAGTCAACACCCAACAAATACTCAGTCTCTGTCAAATGTCTTTCAGATCATCCCCAGGGACACCAGCTGTACCTGTTCTTATATTTACCCCAAATAATTCAAGCACAACTGACTTTCCTCCGTGTGTCTGTGTAGAGCTTGTTCCCACTTAAAGGTGCATTGTGTAACTTGTCTGGTCGAGGGTCCATCAGCTGCTTGTCTCCATGGAGATTTGCGTAGAATGTTCCACAGTATGGCCATAAACTTAAGAATCTCCTTTTCTTTTTACGTTTTTAAAGATATTTTTGAGCAATAAATAACCTGTAATTGAATAAATGTAAGACTTATTAGTTTAATTACATACTGACAATTTAAACCAAAGCATCTCCATGGAGACAAACAGGTTGCGGACCCTCTCCAGAAAAGTTACATAGTGCACTTTTAAAGTGAGAGTAGATCAGACAGCAGAGGCCCAAACTACAGAGCCCCAGCTTCACAAAGGGTCCAACCATTTGTGTGTGCGCCAAAGGGTTCAGAAACAGATTCAGTTTGAGCTGAGAGTCATTTTAGTCAAACTTTTTAGGAAAAATAGACCAGAACGGTAATGGTTGTATTTATTGCTGTTTTGAAACCACAAACATAGCCTAGAAGCTATGCCTATACATAAGAAGATGTATTTACTGCATTATAATAAAGTCTATCTAAACTCAGTGGTGAAGGTAACGAAGTAAAAGTAGTAAAAGTATAGATTTAAAAAGTATCCACTTCAAAATGTACTTAAGTTAAGTACAGTTTGAAGTGGATACCTTTTACTTCACTACATTTTAGATCAGGTATCTGTACTTTCTACTCCACTACATTTTTGAACTGGATTGAAAAGCACAAGTATTTTTTTTATTATAGTTTGAGACCTGCTGAAAAGGCTAAAGGTTTATTTTTAACACTTTCATAATTTGAGCAAAGAAAAATATATAATAATATAAACAGCTAGGAAAAAGCAATCGATTCATTTGTTTCTACTGCACAATATACAGCACAGCAAGTCTTTATCAAAATCAGTATATTTAAAGCCTCGTATGAGCTCAAAATCTGTGAAAAATACTTTTACTTTGTGCTTTCTTAAGTACATTTTTTTATCAGATACTTTAATACTTTTACTTGCATTTTTTCATGTGATACTCATTGGTATTTATTATTTATTTATTTATTTATTTATTTATTTGATTGGGACAGAGCATGTTAATGGACAATCATGACACAACATGAATGTAAACACACCGGATTGTAGCCTAAGGCTAATTTCCATCCGTTGTCCCAAAGGGCTGGGGTCACAACATTAAAAACAGCAAATAAAATACCACTCATTGCACAGTTCCCATTATTGCACACTCCATACATTGCACAGTTCCCATTATTGCACACTCCATACATTGCACAGTTCCCATTATTGCACACTCCATACATTGCATAGTTCCCATTATTGCACAGTTCCCATTATTACACACTCCATACAATGCACAGTTCCCATTATTGCACACTCCATATATTGCACAGTTCCCATTATTGCACATTCCATACATTGCACAGTTCCCATTATTGCACACTCCATACATTGCACAGTTCCCATTATTGCACACTCCATACATTGCACAGTTCCCATTATTGCACACTCCATACATTGCACAGTTCCCATTATTGCACACCCACTCATTGCACAGTTCCCATTATTACACACTCCATACAGTCCATACAGTCCAAATTATTTCACAGTCCAGTCATTGCACAATTCCCATTATTTTGCAGTCAATTTGGCCACAGCTTCAATACATGCAAATATGTGTCCATAAAAGATCTTTTAAAATCATAGTGCAACTATACATGAGGACATGTTTGGTATCTGTACTTCTACTTAAGTAACACAACTGAGTACTTCTTCCGCCACTACCTAAACTTTTTCCGTACTTTTCAACCCTAAAAATCTTAATTCAGTGGCTTGTATGCTCCACACGTGATTTTAACCTATCTTCTCTCTCTCCTTTTCTCAGGAGCGCACCACTGACGCAAGCTCCAAGCCCCGAACACATAACGGGCTCCGAGGGTCCCACCGGTGCAAACGGCATACAGAAAGGTACACACAGTCTTTCAGTCGCTCGCTTCATCTTCACCATGAATATTTCATTTGGCAGCGGAGTCTGTGTCGGCTGCGGTTTTGTTTTCCCGGATGAAAGCGGGTACGGATGGGGTGAGGGGGTGGGGGGGTTTGGTCGTGTGGGTACGGCGAGGAGGAGGGGAAGGTGGGAGTAGGCGGGGCTGGTTTTGGCGGCGGCGTACACCTCACAGGGAATAGACGCTCTCTCATCTTGTCCCTTGGCAAGACCTTGGCGTGGAATTCTGTCGCCCGGTTTCTCAGAGTTTATTTTGTTAGTCGATAAACTTTTTCTGACAACTCACAGGCTTGTGATATGGCTAAAGGAAATATCGTTAAAGGGACTATATATTACACAAAATTGACTCTTGTGAGCTTTAAGTCATGTTAGAATGTCGTTACCAGTCTGTCTACATCTCCAAAAGTCAAAATGCTCTTTTCCACCTTGTGATGTCATTTAGCTGTAGTTTTCAAGTTACCCGCTACCTTTTACCCTTGATTCAGGAGCGATTGGCTATTCCAGGGCTGAAATGATCCAAATGATTCCAGTGAAGGTGTATGGAGTTTGAAAAAACATGGCATCTTAAGGTGGAACAGTGTTTTCCATTTGAGAGAAGAACTTTGCAGGGTTTGTGTGAATGAAACAACACAACAAACAACTCTTTTGATGAAGAAAATATGGGCCCTTTTTTCTATTTCTATACACTGGAATATAGGAATTTCCAATAATTTTACTTCAGAATAATTTAAGTAGTTCAAAATAATTCAGAATAATTTAAGTAGTTTTGGAAAGTTGAGATGTGACCCCTATGGAATTAGTTTTGAGACATTTCTGATGGATTCAAGGTTAAATGAATGTAATATAATGTGATGTGTGAGCTACTGTGTCCAAGTACTTTCCTTTGTGGATCAATAAAGTCTAAGTCTAAGTTTAAATTAATATCAAAATATCTTACTCCATTGGCAAAAAAGGTACACTGTGCAGCTGCCCACTTATTTAAATTGCTTTACCTTGAATGCTCTGCAGTTTTTTCCCACACATATTTCATTTACAGGTGTTTATTGCTCAAAAATGCCTTGAAAAACATCCATTCTTACTGTGAGTGGGCCTGCCGCTCCAACTTGTGCAAAGTTAATATGAATTATATCTATTTAATCATCAGAACTGTGAATATGTCAAGTGTACTGCATAAACAAGTTACTTTCCATTAAATAAGCAGCAAATTTGTAGTGCGTTCACAAACAAATTGCTAAAAGATACCAAAAAAATACTCTTGCCGATATATCGATACAGCAGCCCATGATAACGATTCTGTATCACCAAATTTTGCAAACCTCTAGTCACCATGAAGAGAAGGAGATGGCACATACTCCACCAGAAAAGTTAAAAAGTGAACAGTTCATCACAGTCCATCAAGTAAATCAGTCTGGTCAAAATTTTAACTGTTTTAGCTGTAACATTTTTGCAGTGCAAGCCACAATCTTTCATTTAATTTACTTTTATTTTTCATCATAGGAATTTAATTGCGTCCCACTCAAGAACATCATTAGTTTTCTTGATGAGCTGTGTCTGTGATGTTATAAATGAGCTGCTTCTGGCTCATATTTTATATCTATATCAACATTATTTCTACTCTTAATCTCCCCTAGCGCTGTTTTTTGGCTTATTTCTTGTACCTTAGCTCCAGCGGTCTCCTGGTAGACGCTGTTTTCCAACTTTTTTCCTCTGTGCGGAACTCGAGCTGGAGTGAAAAACTACAGAAGAGAAAATGGAAGACAGCAGAGTTGGGCTGGGAGGAAGGAAGAGGAGAGGAGGATGCAAAACAGGCAGGAAGAGAGCGGAAAAAGGAGCCAAGATGGTCCCTGGACTGGGAATGGGGAGCTCCACTAGCAAGGAAAATCTCTACAGTGAGGCGTAGAAAGGACTTATTTGACATATTGTTTTTATATATTCATATTTGAAGAGTTTACGCCAAGTGGGATTTAGAGCTGGGTCCCATTGAAGCACATTTGTATGGTTCTAACTGACAGGAAGAATTTTAATTCCCTTTCACATTATTGTTTAGTAGTGAAAAATGTATTAGAAAAGAGTAGGGATGCACAGATGCCGATATGAATATTGAATATTGGTGTCGAAACTAAAAACTGGTTGGTTCGAGTATTAGTTCTGTGATATCGGTTGAGCAGATACTGTTATTAGGTGTTTAACCCATTAATTAAGATGCCATTATGAAATTCATGTGCCATTTGTAGTACTTTGGCATGATCAAGTATTATTTTTTTATGGAAATTGTCAAAAAGTGCATGAAAAAGTGAGTTTTATGGTTGGTTACAATTGAGACTGGTGGGCTAATAGCTTGTTTTGTGAATTAAAGCTACCATAAGAGATTTCTGATCAATTTAATGTAAAAAATACTCTCTATTTGGACTTTAATCACTGAGATTGTAGATGCACTTATTTTTAATGGCACTATTGGATCGCTTTTGCATTAAGTCATCCAATAGTGGCACTTCCTTAAATCAATAACTGTGATTTAAGGTCCCTGTCCATTGGCGTGTAGTCCGTGTGGTCTTATACATGTTCTGATACAGCTCAAGATCTGTCCTGTGAATGGGACTTTTTTGTGGTCTTGATATCTGCTCAAAAGAGTATCTAGTTTGGATTCTAGTTTTAGTATCTGATTTTCGATACTTCTGACAACCCCAGTGCCTTCTGGGCTATGTGAGTCTGACTACGAGCAGATAAAAACTTCAGTTGTGGAGAGAGGAGGACCAGAGCTTCAGTTAGGGGCAGACAGGGGGACAGTTGGACAGTGTAGTGGTGTGTAATGGTGCACAGAGGACGGGCCTGAAGGTCACTGACACATGGGGGATTGATTGTTCCTATGTGGGACGTGGGCTTGTCATCTATAAACTGACCTCTTATCTCAGTTTGGTTATGTGGTATTGATACTTTGCAGCTGATGCCATCAACAGTCCCAGAGTGTGTGATGCTAACTGAAAGCACTACTTAGACTTAGAGGTGCACTGTGTAACTTTTTGGTTGTGGTTCGGTCACCTTCTTGTTAATATGGATATGTCATTGCTCTGCCAGGAATGTTTCACAGTATGACATTAAATGACTCTACCTAGAAAAAAAAAACAACCTAGAAAAAACAGGCATTCTGACTGTGAGTGGGGTTGCCTCTCCACAGATCTGACTTGTAACTTGGCCTGGTTTAGTCTCCATGAAAATAGAAAGATTTAATCCCATACTGTGAAACATTCCAGACAAAGCAATAACATCTCCATGGAGAAAAGCATTTGACGGACCGTTCACCAGAAAAGTTACACAATGCACCTTTAAAATGTGCTTTATTTTAACACAATCTGACCAGAAACAGCTGCTTTAGCTGTACTGTTAAACAAGTCTCTCACATAGAGAATGAAAAGCAAAAAAATAAATAAAATTGTATAATCAGTATCAAATAAATATAAATATGGGTCGATCCTGATATCAAAGAATACATGAATTATGATAATCTGATCTACTTTACCTCCCTTTACTGTCAGTGTCTTGGTGGAGGTTCTAGCAGTTCTCCTTGTATCCCATGGTTTTGTCCCTTTTGAGCTCTCTTATTACACAAGATATACTCACTATTTTAATTTTTCATGCCTTCCAAATATGCTTTTTCTATACGTACAATCTTGGAGACAATATATCACCCTTCTCTAATCACATTACATGAATCCTCTGGCATCGTGGTGTCTGGATGTAGACTTTGCTTGGATTAAATTTATAGCTGGATTTATTCGCTTGGGTGTCTTAAGTCCTCTCTGTGTTTGAAAGCCTTTTGTATCTTGTCCTCTGTCATTATGTGCGCTGGTGTGCATGTGTGTGTATGTGGGTGTGCTCCACCTCACAGCACTGTCTTCTCGCCCTCACAGTCCCCAGGAGAGGGCGCTGTCATTTTTCATGCTGACAGCCAGTAGCCCACGCAGGGGTGGTCGGGGTTCTCCAGACTTAATAGTGTCTGGCCCCGGTCTCTCCTCTTCCTTTACTCCACGGTCGCCAGCCGCCAGTGGTGAAAGTACAGAGGCAAAAAAACAAACAAACTAAAGCATCGCATGAAAACATATAATTAAAGTATAGTATGTAACTTTTTGGTCAAAACATAGACTAAAATAAAAGCTTGTTTTTTAAATGATGGATGTTTTTATTGCACTGAAAACCAAAGAAAAACATACGTCCTTACTGTGAGTGGACTTCCATCTCCACAAACCTCTTATTTGTCCTGCTTGTTTCCATGGAAATGTTGTACCTTTGGCTATAATATTTCCCACTATGGTATAAAAAAGTATATCTCCATGTTCCGAAGTATTTTTTTTTACATCCTATTTCCATGGAATCATGCAGTTGACTTTCCACCTCCAGAAAGTTGCGTATCATTTTAAATAAAAAGTATTGAAGTACTTGGAGTAATCATTGAAATGCTTATTTTTGCTTATCTGAGTCTATTTCTTATTTTTTTCTTGAAAGATGTCTTATTTTTGTGTGCTCAAAGCTAGGACTTGAACTCAAAATCTTGTTTAAAAGTAAATGTACATGTTAAAAAGTAAAAAGTACTGTGATACCTGTTTGCAAATGTAGTGAAATAAAAGTAAAATGTATCCAACTATGCTAAAGTAAAGTGCAGATGCTTAAACATTTTATTTAAAGATTGTGTACCTGATTTTTACCATCTGGACGGAGTTGTGTTTTGTTTCATTCACACATGTTTAACACACAAACCCTGCACATTTAGGCTGAGTTCTTTTCTCAAACAGAAAACACTCTGTTCCACCTTGTGATGTCATGTGGCAATACAGAAAGTGCTCTACTGTGTTTTTAAACTCCATACACCCTCACTAGAATCATTTGGATGATTTCAGCCCTGATATTGCCAATTTCTTCTGAACTAAAGGTAAAAAGTAGCTGAAAACTACCACTACATGACATCACAAGGTGGAACAGAGCGTATATAATAAATAATAAAGGCTTACTCAAACATGTGTGAATGAAACAAAACACAACTCTTAATGTTTTTGTGCAGGTAACAACATTATAACATAAGTGAAAGCTCACAAGAGTTAATTTTGTGTAATATACGACATTTAAGTCCAGTACTTTAACTCTTGTACTTTGTCACTTTTCACCCCTGCCAACCATCGAACAATCCCTCAGTCAGATCCAAGACAGAGAACTAGCCCTGGCGCTTTGCTCAAATCAGACCAAAACATACCCACTCCCAGTTGGCACAGGGGTAAGCATGCCAAACGTTTAATTGGTTTACTCCGCACATGGATCAAGGACTGGCACGTTTTCCCACAAAGTAATTAGAATCAAAGGCCGCTAAGCATTGATTTAAGTAAAGTATAACAATGCTATTACCGTCACACTGAGGAATTTTCAGTGTCATCACAAAACTACAGTTTTCTTCTTTTGTGTCTTTTTAGCTCCACTTCAAAGAACCTTGACGCCGATTGTTCCCTACGGAGAGACGTTTCTGTTCAATAATCCTGATGCCCCGGTAAGGCCCTGACAGTGGACAGCGAGAATATATTTTCACACTGTAACACTTGCACTGTGCACTGCGTCACTTTTTGGTTGGGCGTCCGTCACCTACAGCTCTACCTATATTATTAAATTACAGGTGCTTTTATAGCTTAAAAATGCCTCAAAAAACAGGCATTGTGACTGTGAGAAGGGTCGCCTCTCCACAGATCTGACCTGTAACTTGGTCTGGTTTGGTCTCCATGAAGATAGAAAGGTTTAATGCCATACTGTGAAACATCCCAGACACAGCAATAACATCTCCATGAAGAAAAGAATGCAACAACCCTCCACCAGAAAAGTTACACAGTGCACCTTTTAAGGCTGTCGTCGAGTAAAGGAATTCTGGGTAGACTAAAGACATGTCCTGCTGATTGATTAGTTGACTAAAAAGCGGACGTGACAAAAGCTCTCAAAATTATGATGCATCCCTATGTACCTGACCCAAACTGCTCTCACAAGACTACAACTTCAAGTTCATGCAAAAATAAAAAAAAGTACTAGGAAAACATTGTATTTATATAAAGACAGTGTTTAAACTTTACTCCCACACTAACTTCTCCGTTCATTTTAATCTAAATAAAATAATAATAATTGACTAATACAAAATTTGGTCGACACCACTGAGCTTTTAATCGACTAAAAGACTAAGGGACTAGAGCCCACTCTCTGGAGCTGAACGCTATGGATGACGTCACACTCCCTTAGTCCAGTTCTTTATACGGTCTATGGCTTATTGTAATATTTTATGTAGCAATAGTTCACACTTCAAAATGAGTTACTGTGACAGGCCTGGACACATAAAGCATAGAAGATAATGTGCTTGTTTCACGGTGTCCCCAGAGGTTAATAGAAATGTCTCTAAAGTGACTGGGAGATGGGCACTCCTCTTCTTGTCTGATTCTTATCGGTGTTCTTCTCCATAGGACCAAGGTGATAAAGAAGGGGAGCAGAAGGGTTTAAAAGACAAGATAAAGCCAAATAAACTAAGGTATGTTTGTGTGTTTGAACTCTGCTTGTAAAAACATCTCAGAGCAATGCGGTCGAGGAAAACGTGTTTGGAGATTTGAGTTATAATGTGGCCATTTATTTCAGCTGTCGTAACAATGGTGAGGTTTTACATTTTTTAACTACCTAGCCTGAGAATCTATCTATTTAATGGCTTGCATCCTCTTAAAGGGCCCATATTACGCTATTTTCTGATCTCTGTTATAATGTTGTTTCCTCATCAAAAACATACCTGGAGTTTTGTTTCATTGACACGTTTTACACTGAAACGCTGCATATTTATTCTGAGTTGGTCTCTCAAACAAAAAAACACTCAGTTTCTCCTTGTAATGTCATGAGGTGGTAGTTTTCAAGTTAACAGCCATCTCTTACCCTCAGTTCAGAAGAGACTGGCAGTTCGACGGCTGAAATCATCCAAATTTCCTCTGTTTCCAAATTCCAAGTTTCCTCTGTAGGAGCCCTCTGCACCGGGAGCAGTGGTCTGTCCCGTGGGCTCCTGGTGGAGGGTTGGTGCTTGGGCCTCATCTCTCCCCTGGGCCCTGTGGCGGTTCCTGGTGGCGGTGGACGGCTCCTCTGACGGTGCTTTCTCAACCGGGTCGCCTGTATTCAGCCTCACAATTTACTATGTGTAGTTTTATGTATTTTAGCATGTTAGTATGTGTGTGAGTGTGTGTGCGTGTATGTGTGTGTTACTGTTTGGTTGTGTGGGGTCAGGCAGCTGTGGGGGCTGGTTGGGTGGGTGGAAGGAAATGTGGGATTGTTTTTAATCACTGTAAAGCACTTTGTGTTTCATTTCTTGTATGAAAAGCGCTTTATAAATAAAGTTTAATTGATTGAAATGATTCTAGTGATGGTGTATGGAGTTTAAAAACACCTTTGAACACTTCCTGTATTTCCACATGACATCACAAGGTGGAACAGAGTGTTTTCTGTATAAGAGAAAAACTTAGACTAAATATGCAGGGTTTGTGTGTTAAACATGTGTAAGTGAAACAAAACACAGCTCCAGGTCTGTTTGTGATGAGGAAGCAACGTTATAACATGGTTTAATTTTACTGACCACTCATTCATTTTGTAATTTCACATGGAATGAAAAAGCAGAATGAACACTTCATGTCACTTCGGGTTGCCAGATTCTATGACTCAAACCAGTTAGCAATACACCCGAATTTGTAGATATGAGCTGTCCTCAATATATTACATCCCACTGAATGTGATCGTAAACTATTGTACAAATTTTCAGTTAATACCTTTTAAAATATTGAACATACTTTTTGTGCTTCAGGAAAAAATCACCAAACCCAAAAGTGACAAAAGACAAAGGCCCTCCTCCTCCTCCTCCTGCCCCTGAACACGACATGGACGACTATTCAACAGTAGAAGAATGCGCTCTGATACTGGCCCATTCTAGTTTGGACCACACTGTGACGGGGACCAGTGAAGACCCCAGTGCTCCTCAGGATGACTCCATGTTGACAGTGGCGTGTGATCTGTACTCTCGGGCTGGAGATGTTCTGGGAGGGGCAAATAACAACCCCACCCTGCCTGATATTTCCCCTTACGCCTGCTACTATGGGGCCCCCAGACCTGAGGTGCTCAAGGCTGGTTGGCTGGACAAGCTGTCACCTCAGGGGTAAGTTAAAGTCATAAATCTGTCAACTACATCTGTAATGTGCTTTCATTTTATACTTTTTATGCAGTTTTTGTCTGTAAAAATATGATATTGACAGTAGTTGACAAAGTTAACCGTGCTTAAAAGTCGTATATTACACAAAATTGACTATTGTGAACTTTAAAGGTGCATTGTGTAACTTTTCTGTTAGAGGGTCCATCATATGCTTTTCTCCATGGAGCTGTTATTGCTTTGTCTGGAATGTTTCACAGTATGGCATTAAACCTTTCAATCTTCACGGTGACCAAACCAGACCAAGTTACAGGTCAAATCTGTGGAGAGGCGACCCCTCTCACAGTCAGAATGTTTGTTTTTCTAGGTTTTTTTTTTTTTTTAGCTATAAAACCACCTGTAATTTAATAAATGTAAGGTAGACGTGTTTAATGCCATATTGTGGAACATACCATAGAAACAAGCAGGTCAAAAAGGATCAAAAAGTTATAGTGCACCTTTAAAGTCACAAATTTGTCGACTAAATGTGTTTTCATTTTATACTTTTATGCGGTTTCTGTCAGGAAAAATGTGATATTGACTGTATATTAGTTGACAAAGTTAACAATGCCTAAAAGCTCCATTTTACACACAACTGACTCTTGTGAGCTTTAAGCCATGTTACAGTGCTGTTACCTGAAAAACATACCTGAAATTGCGCTCTGTTCCACCTTGTGATGTCATGTAGTGATGGTTTTCAAGTTAACAACTGCCTTTTACCTTTACTTCAGTAGAGACTGGCAATTCCAGGGCTGAAATTATTCCGATGTTTGGACTTGAAAAACACAGTGGAGCACTTTGTGACCAGAAACACCTGGTTAAAATCAGTGCAGTGATTTGTGATGTCACCAGTACTGAAAATTGCAAAGGCCACTGGAGGAATCACACGCTTAATTTTGATGCAAATTTACCTAGTTTGCACTGAAATGGCAAAACAATAACTAGGGACAGTGTATTATTTTTGAATAACCGCCAAAGTAGTTCTGACAACAGACAGCCAAGAGGTTGTCAGATTTAAAAAGTGAACTATTTTCAGTTGGTGCGTCCGTGGTATAAGCGGATTAAACGTAATTACATAACATGTAATTTACATATACACAATTTAGGGGCAGTTAAAAATGTTGTTTAGTTGAACTATAAAGAGGTGCTGTGGGCAAACTGAACATGCATTTTTGAACTATGTGTTGTTGAGTCCATTCTGTTCTCAATTCTTTCTGTATTCCCTTCACCCCCCACCTGCTTTGCATAGAGTTGGCAAAAAGCCCTGAGCTGTTGAATATTCAAATTGAAAGTGGCCATTTGTTTTGATTATGCTAATTGACAGATGTTGGTACAACTCTTGACGCTAATGAATGTGGCACTCCTGATAAAAAGCTATAAGCAGCCTTTCTCTCTTTGACGTTTATGACCTGTCCACTCATTATTCCCCTGTCTCCTCCAGAAAACGTGTTTTTCAAAGAAGATGGGTGCGGTTTGATGGAGAGTCCCTGGCCTACTATAACAATGAAAAAGTAAGTACGCCCACGACATCACAACATTCTATAGTCCAGAAATATTTAATACAGATGTGGGCAGCTAAAATGAATATACTTCAAATGCAGGTTTTTGTTGTAATCCAGTTAGAAATGATCAACTTTTTACCTTTTGGATATGTCAAGGCAAAGTACAGTGTTATCAGTAGGGAAAACTGGGTCATGTGAGAGTATGACATCAAAAATGGTGCCACCCTGATGCATCAACAGAAAGTAAAAGAAAATCTGGATGTGTTTTTGTTATAATTTTAGGTCTAAATGAAGCATTGTCTTGTCAAAAAAAGTCTGTTTTTTAGACTTGGCAGCACAGGTGAATAGGGAAACGGAAAAAGAAAAAACACTGTTAAAAAGGAGTCCCTGGTATGACCTGCTTGTCTCAGTAGATGCATAAATGAATACCATACTGTGGAACATTGCAGGCAAAGCAATAACATCTCCATGGAAACAGGCAGGTGATGAAGCCCCTGGAACTACATAATGCACCTTTAACTTGCGCTTATTTTAGTATTTTTCTGCCATTTGATTTCCATTTTTGAACACGCTGGCATCAAAATGACTATTAGCAGAACAAGAATTGGCTCTTCTTTAATGCTTATTTACATGTAACATAACGTGCCAACTAGCAGCAGTATGTATGGCCCACTCCGAGCCAAAGTCTACACCCTCACCCTCTCCGGAGGTCAAATCCCAGTCTTCTGTGGCGTCTGGTGCCCCCTCCTATCCTTTGTCATCATCATTAGCCTGGCACTGTAAAGAAAGAGGGCAAGGACGGAGTGACAGAACTGCACGCACCACGAGCCAGATCACTGTGCCCGTCCGGCCGCACACTAAAGCACATCCATGTTGGCACTGTACCAAGAGACAGAGAGAGAGAGAGGAAAGAGATGGGGAGCAAGATGGAGAGAGAGATGGGGAGAGGGGGAGAGAGAGAGAGGCAGGGAGGGGGTTGGAGAAAGAGGTGGGGAGTCAGGGAGAGGGAGACAGAGAGAGATGGAGAAAGGGAGAGAGAGAGAGAGAGGGGGAGAGAAAGATGGAGAGATGGAGGGAGAGAGAGAGGAAAGAGATGGGGAGCAAGATGGCGAGAGATGGGGAGAAGGGGGGGAGAGAGAGGCAGGGAGGGGTGTAGAGAGAGAGGGAGAGAGACAGGGAAAGAAACAGAGAGAGATGGAGACAGAGAGATGGAGAGAATGGGAGAGAGATAATGGGAGGGGGGGGAGAGAAAGATAGAGAGATGGAGAGAGAGGGAGAGAGAGCCAGAGAGGGGATGAACGAGAGAAGGAGAGATCGAGGGGGGTGGAGAGAGAGATGGAGAGAGAGAGAAGAGCGAGGGATAGAGAGACAGGGAGAGAGAAAGAGAGAGAGATGCAGAAGGGGGGGAGAGAGGGAGAGATGGAGAGAGGGAGAGAAAGAGAGGGGGAGAGAGAGAGAGGGAGAGGGAAAGAACCAGGAGCAAACTCAAGACTCTTTTTGCCATCCTCAGCATTTACCCTCTTTTCTCTCTTTCTCTCTCTCTCTCTCTCTCTCTCTCTCTCTCTCTCTCTCTCTCTCTCTCCCTCTCCCTCTCTCCCTCTCTCTCTCTTTTCTTGTACATGTTCCCCTCTTCATTCTCCTTTGCTTTGACAGTTAAGTTTAAAATTTCGCTTAGCGTTGCCTGCCTCGTCATCATATAGGGCGGGGTGGCGAGGGGGTAAGGGAAGGAGGGAGCAGCTTGGGAAATGGCGAGGAAGCAGATAAAGATACAGCTTTTAACCTCTGCCTGTGTGGCCTGGAAGATGATTTTCACAAGTTTAGGATTTCACGTCAGTATATTAGAATATATGATGATTTATTAGTGTTTTGGCTATTAGCATATAACTGATAGAACTGCATAGATAAGCTGTTCGGTGATATCCAGCTACAGACTTGTGGTGCTCTGGAATCAAGAAATTTAATCAAGATTGAGATTCAGGACTTGAGTGACGGTTGATGTTTGTTTTTCCAATGGTCTTTTTTTCTGTAGTTTTGTGTAGTGTAGAGAGAGGGGTGCGGAAGGGTTTTGTTTTCGTTAATTTTTTTGTTACGTTAAATTTCTAAATTGGGTAAGAAGGAAAAAAAGTTTCAGCCATTGTCTCTTTGCGAGAGGTCTACAGCCAATCCTCTATCAGTAAAAGTAAGCAAAATCTTCCATGTTTTAACGTTCCCTCATCAAAAACATGCCTGAAGTGTTTTTATATGTCATCCGTGCATGTTTGAGTAATCTAGCGATCTCTCCCAGGCTCTATTTGAACCCTGCTTATGGTTAGCAGTAGCAGTCTTAGCTCACAAACAGATGTTACTCCACATATATACAAAAACAGGATACTAAACAATACACTACAACTTCACAAACCTGCTGCGATGTGCTGTAGTTTCATTAGCGAAATGCATGCTGGTTATGTTGTTATAGCGCTCTGAATGGGGAGTGACTTAGCACAGGAAGAGAGTGTCAGAAACAAAAGTGAAACTCATAAAGCATGTTAATACATTGTTTCCGTTGAATATAGTGTTTTCAAACCAATAAAAGGTAACGTGGTGATCTAAATTTGTTATGTGTTAGCCGTTAATACCCCATGGAACTGTAATACCCCCTCTTTAAATGGCAATGATTAAAACTCTGATTTAATTAAGTTCAGGTTTAGAGACTTGTGAAGTGAGTTTGTTTGAGGGGGAAAAAACCCCCAAAAAACTTTAGCTTGATTATTTTGATAACTTAATATTGTTTACTCCAAGCAGTGGATTATTGCATTCAGTGTTATGCAAATTATCCCCCAGTACTGTTCCCCGCTGAAAGCTGTAATTCCACCTCTTGTTGTGGACAGATTCATGGCCTGTATGTGGCTAAGTACATGTTTTGTTTCCCACTTAAACCACGTCCTTTCCAAAAGTCTGAGTGCTATAATTCAGTGTTCCCAGAGCTGCTAACCTGCCATAATGCGCCCTGCCCTGGTGTTGTGGCTAATGACCGTGCTATAGCTCCCTCCGTGTGTGTGTGAGTCTGTTTGTGTGAGTCTATGCGAGCCTGTTTGTGTGAGTCTGTTTGTGGACGCTGACCCCATCACACCCTCCCCGGGCCCCTGTGTTTCTGCTGCACCAGCTCTGCACAACATCACAATCAATGATGTGGGACCTGTCTGAAGCCTGCTCGTTAATCACTTACTAATTATAGCCCGCTGCTCTCTCTCTCTCTCTCTCTCTCCCTTTTACCCCTCTATTGCTCTCTCTCTCTGCGTTTTCTCATTGCATTGCCTTATTTATCAGGACATGCTCTGTGGGGAGGCCAGCCAGTCAGCACTTTTAGTTTGTGTCACTGTCAGTAGAGGCATGGTAGTTTTTGGAAAGATAAAAGTTTGCGTGTGTATGTGCGTGTGTATGTGCGTGTGTGTGCGCATGTTCTTGTCTGTGTGTGCGTGCATGCGGGTGGGTGACATAGACTGCTGTGTGGAGTTTTAGAAGTCATCCAGACAATGTGACTCTCCCCTTTGAGAAAGCGCTGGGCTTTATCATGTTTTGGGTGAGTGGAGAGGTCGAGCACAATCTCCCTGTCAGCCCTGCTTTGTGCGGCCAGCTGAGGCCTGCCTGCTCCGCACAAACTGTGAGGCTTTCATGGACACAGTGCAATGCTCCTGCTGTACACTCCACTATAGACGTGTCTATATATAAGTCATCCAGACATATATATAGTGATCAGTTCAGTATATATGTATTGTGATCAGTTAGACCGTATATATATATAATGGACATAGCTAACCCTTTAGCCACCGAGTTCGAAATAGGAAGTGAAAATGAAGGTGCTTCTGGCAGCCTTGATGAGCTTCATTTGACTGGAGCCGTACACTATGGGTGACGTCACACTCCCTTAGTCCACTTCTTTATACAGCCTATGGTTCCAATACCGATTCTGATATGATAGCTTTAAGTATCTGCCAATGCCTGATCTCAACTGAAACCAGTGCAGAGACAAGATGGCATTTGTTTCCGTTAAGCAAAAATAAAATATGACATAGCTGTTATTTATCTCGAGTAACAGCTGAACAGCTTTGTGTAAATACAGATTTCTGGGCTTTCTGGGCCAACTATGACCAGTAAATAGTCTCATTACATCAGTTTATATGTCCAACCAGGGTATTGGCTGAATCGATATTTGGAAGCCGATATCCGATTCAGTAAATTTTGTCAGTACAGTAGAACATTTCAAGGAAAGCAACAACAGCTCCATGGAGACAAGCAGGTGGCGGACCATAAACCAGAAGTTCCATAATGCAGCTTTTAAGATAATGTTTTCTATTTGACAGAAGAACTAAAGCCTAAATATGCAGGGTTTCTCTGATAAAAGGTGCATTCTGTAACTTCTCTGGTGGAGGGTCCATCAAATGCTTCAATCGAAATTTGTCTAGAATGTTTCACAGTATGGTATCAAACCTTTCTATCATCATGGAGACCAAAAGAAATCAAGTTACAGGTCAGATCTGTGGAGAGGCAACCCCACTCACAGTCAGAATATCTCTTTTTCTAGGTATTTTTGAGCTTTAACACCACTGTAATTGAATAAATGCAAGGTAGAGCTGTTTAATGTCACACTGTGGAACATTCCAGGTAGCGCAATGACATCTCCATAGAAACAAGCAGGTGACGGACCACAATGCACTTTGTAAACGTGTGAATAAAACAAAACTCCATGTATTTTTATGTCGAGGAAACAACATTAAAATATAGATCAGAAAATAGTGTAACATGGGCCCTTTAAACTTTAGGCACCTCCAAATCTCCCCACCAGACTAAAATCCCAGCGGCTCCGTCTGGCCCAGAAAACCCTAATCTTACTTAATCGCCATAGCAGCTTGAAGGTCGGTGTCCGTGGTGATGTCATCGTTGAGCAGCGGGGGTGGCGTGGGAGAGCACCCTGTTCTCCTGTCTCACTTGGTCTCTCCGTATGCCCCGATGCACCAAGGTTCAGCACACTCCCCCTTTCGCCCGATTTCGTCAACACGGGCTTTGAATGTGCTCCGATGAGATCTGCTCCTATGGGTGCTGCTGTGTGGTGTCATGGGTGTCTGTCTGCGTTTGTGCGTGTGTGTTTGTGGAAAAAAAAATAGTCCAAAGCTTGTCTGGAGGTTGAAGAAGTCTCGCCGGGATGAAGAGATGAGAAAGAAGAGAGGGAGGAGGAGAGGTGTTGGCCAGTAAAGATGAGGTTTTAGGTTGTGGGATCAGATCTCTGTGCGTCTGTCCGTCTGTCTTGATTTTCTGTTTTTGTGTTTGCCTGCCTTTGGAAAGCTCTTTCTAGCCTGAGCTTACTGTGTGTCCCATGGGTGCCACTGATCCTTACTGTAGCACCCGGGAGTGACTCGTTCAAAAGAAGCCTCTCCCTTTTGCTCTGGTTCATTTTGAGCACCAGATCTCTGTCCAAAATATAGGTGTCTTTAAGGACATGTACTTCAAAACTTAAGTACTAAGCTATTAAGTAAAAGTACTAATCTTTGACTAATGTACAAGTGGAGTTTTGTCATATTTTACTCTTTTGATATGTGTAGCACTCTGTCTCTTGCTGAAAGTGAAAAGTCATGACGAATGTTTGAATTTGAGCCACCTTAGAGAAAAGGACAAACTTCTTCCCCGTCCACAAATGCACAAAGCGCTTCCCTCTGCATGTTTTTCACAAATAAAATAATCAAAATTAACACTAACACAGGCTGAAGAATGTTTATCTGCGTTTTGGTTCATTTGGGTGCTTACCGCTGCTCTGTGATTGGTCCTGTGCAGGTTATATTAAAGGTGCACTATGTAGCTTTTCTGGTGAAGGGTCAGCTAGCTGATCGGTCTCCCTGGTGATGTTGTTGCTTTGCTTGTTCAAATACACACGTTATTAATATTAAATTTACTTGCATGGACTTTTATGTGCGTAAATTCACATCTCCACAGATCTGACCTGTAACTTGGCCTTATGGCGCCACTTGCTTGTTTTAATGCCATGTGAAACGGTAAAGGTGCAGCTACAACATCTCCATGGAGACAAGCAGGTGGCAAACCCTCCACCAGGAAAGCGCACCTTTTAAGTAGCAGCAGATGTTTAAGTTAATGAATGAGCTTCTTTCCACCTTTTACCTCAGACGTTGTGGGAGAATGCTTTCTTTTATAGCCTTTTCATAACTACATTCCTCTACTTCCCTTGAATCAGTCCACGTTCAAAGACCGTTCTGTACAGTACTCAAGACTCCGCACTCTGAATGCCTGTCCTCTACTGCAGTTCCCCTCTTTACCACATGGTGTCCTTGTACCTCCACTGAACACAGGCCTGGCTCTTAACGCCCTGCTGGAAGTGAAGCTCTAGCCTCCTCCCCGCTCCCCTCGCTACACGGAGCCTCTATTATTGTAGGCTTTAGCTCAATTCCACGGACTTAATTGTTTCCTGAAGTTTTACTGGGCTTCTTTTGAAATCAAATGAGGGACATTTGCTAGTCTAAAAGCGCTATAGAAATAATACTTTTACAGAGGGTGTGGTTGTTGTTGATGGAAAGTGCGTGGATAAATTAGTAAATAGATGTTGCCGTGGCGATATGTGTCAGGTGGTCCGCTTATTGTAGAAGAAGAGATGGTTGGGGCTAGCTTCTTTCTTGGCAGTGCATTCTGTAAAGACATTTGTGTGAACGTGTGGGGGGTTTTTGGTTTTGCTATACTGTGAAATCCAACAATTTTTGTATATTTATCGCAACTTTATATGCTATGTAGTTAAAGGGCCCATATTACACTATTTTCTGATGTGCGTTCTAATGTTGTTTCCTCATCACAAACATACCTGGAGTTGTGTTTAGTTTTATTCACACATGTTTAACACACAAACCCTGGATATTTAGGTTACTGGAGTTCTTCTCTGAAACTGAAAACACTCTGTTCCACCTTATGATGTCATGTTGCAATACAGGAAGTGCTCCACTGTGTTTTTAAAGTCCATACACCTTCACTAGATTCATTTGGATGATTTCAACCCTGGAATTGCTAGTCTCGGCTAAACAAAAGGTAAAGGGTAGCTGTTAACTTGGCAGCTACTGCTTCATGACATCACAAGGTGGAACAGAGCATTTTGAGCTTTGTAGATGTAGACAGACTAATTAAAAAGGAATACTCAAACATGTGTGAATGAAACAAAACTCCAGGTATGTTTTTTTGAGGCGGTAACAACATTATAACATGGCTTAGAGTCAATTTTGCGTAATATACAACCTTCAATAATTTCCAAGAAACCCTACTGTGTTTTACAGTATACCTGTTCCCCCGTCGCAGTATTTACATATACAAAAACTCACAATTAAACAGCTCTTTTCCAGGATGACCCTGAAACTAGAATCAAAACAATTAATTACCCATGTGGCTGTATAATTATCTCCACACCAGCACAATCCACCCAGGCCCCTCCATCCTCACCTTCTGTTAACTCCTGTCTAAATTTAGAGATAGATATCGGTGTGAGACTCCCGGGGAGAGGAAGAGGCAGAGAGAGGCCCGTCACTAATTAGGTTGAGATCTTCTTGCCATTGTTAACACATAGGGCTAATATGAGAAAGCCCTCCCACTGACCCCCGTACAGCCTCCCCGCCCCACCTCGCTCCCATATATATATTTCACATTGCCTGTTTCTATATCCTTTCTATATCAGACTCCATACAACTGTACAACAACTCACCCTTATGTGGTGGGTGGGTTTCAGATCCAGGAACTTTGCCATGAAATATCGGAAAGGTACATTACCAAATTTTAATTATGGATCCTGATAATTTCTTGCTATATTTGAAACAAAAATCTGCAGCTGAACGATATGAATTTTAGCTGTGGTGATGTCATCTGAAACCCAGCGATAGATGGGGATGGGATGAGACTCAGTTTCCACAAGACAAGATGAGACATGAGATTGGGCCCATGAGAATGAGACAAAACAAGATTTTTACATGGTTTCTAATATGTAAACAGTGCGATTTAGTTACCAAAGTCTGCTTTGTCTCACCAGATCTTGTGGCATAAGATCTTATCCCATTTCTAGTAATAGATAACCCTACGTCCTGTCACATGTCCTGTTCCTCCTTACCCACCTTTTGTATATACAGATCTATTTTGTATTACTACAGACAAAATTAAAATATCATGAAAAAGTTCTATATTTTTGTCACTCATATCAGAAAGTCAAAGCATATATTATATAGACTCATAACACACAGAGTGAAGCTTTCAAACATTTATTTCTTGACATTCAGATGATTATAGCTCACAGATAATGAAAACCCAAAATTACAAATTTGAATATTACATAAAATCAATTAAAAAAAAAAGTATTTTAAACAGAAATGTCAGGCTTCTGAAAAGTATCTCCATTTCTATGCACTTTTCTTTGCGCTCAATACTTGGAGGCTGCTCAGGTGTAATGGAAGCCCAGGTTGTTTTGATAGCGGCTTTCTCTTTATTTGCATTGATGTCTCTGGTATCTCTCATCTTCCTCTTGACAATATATTTTGAATTGAATCAAACAGGTATTTTGAATCTATTATTATCATTTATATTTTTGTTCTTGTAATATATTGTGGTGTGGGAGCTACTGTGTTCAAATAATTCCACTTGCGGATCAATGAAGTTGTTTAAGTTTAGTCCTGTCACTATAATTACTGCCATATATCAACTTGTCATTCAATATATGTAAGACTGAACAAGTATTTTTGGGGTCAGTATTTGTCTTCGGTACTTTTTCTTTGTGCTAGTGGGGGAGTTTTTGTAATTTGTATTTCAAGATGTGTCCTAACTACTAAGTGTTTAATTCTGCCATTTACTTTTTGCAGCCAGTCTTCTTTAAAGGTGCACTGTGCAACTTTGTTTGGGGGTCTGTCACCTGCTTGTTTCTATGGATATGTCATTGCTCTACCTGGAATGTTCCACAGTATGACATTAAACAGCTTCAATTACAGGTGGTTTTATAGCTCAAAAATACCAACCACACGACTGACTGTGAGTGGGGTTGCCTCTCCACAGATCTGACCTGTAACTTGGCCTGGTTTGGTCACCATGAAGATAGAAAAGTTTAATACCATACTGTGAAACATTCCAGACAAAGCAATAAAATCTCCATGGACCTTCCACCAGAAAAATTACACAATGCACCTTTATACTATATTGTACATTTAGAATAGTCTTTTTTGGTGTGTCTGTAGCATAAATTACCTTCAATATTGTCATTTATTGCCTGCATTTTACTCAATCTATTGTAAAACTGAACCATCTTCCAATTTTTGTTCACTCCTTGGCCTTTCACACAAGCCTAATTTCTCTTTTTTCCATTACACAATCGCTCTCACTAGCTAACTGACTGGTATTTTTGGCCCTACAGTCTCTAGAAAGCAGCTTTTGTGTGTGACAAGGTCAGTAGCTTAATTATAAACGGCAATAGAGAGTCAGAAATTCATCATTTTTATTCCTCATGTTCCTCTTTCCTTCTTCTCTGTTAGACATGGAGATTCACTACTTGTCCGTACTTTCTTCTCCACTACTTTTTTTAACTGGATTGAGAAGTAAACGTATTTTTTATTATAGTTTGTTTCAATTCAAAACAAAATTCAGCATACTTTTTTTTTTACTAAAATCACTACATTTGAAGTTTTATAAGACCTAAAAATCTGCATCAAATACTTTTTTTTTACCTCCGCCAAGGAGGTTATGTTTTCGCCTGAGTCTGTCTGTCTGTTTGTTTGTTTGTTTGTTAGTTTGTTAGTTAGTTTGTTAGTTAGCAAGATAACTCAAAAAGTTATGGACGGATCTTGATGAAATTTTCAGGAAATGTTCCTAATGGTAAATCCAACAGATGATTAAATTTTGGTGATGATCCAGAAGAAATCCTGGATTCTGGATCACTTTGAAAACTGAGCTGCTTGGCGGAGGTCTGCGCTCTCTGAGTGCTTTTCTAGTTATGTGATACTTTTACTTGAATATTTTTTTGCCCTTTTACTTAAAGATCCTATATTACACAAAATGTATTCTTGTGAGCTTAAATCCGTATTACAATGTTGTTCCCTCTTCAAAAACATACCTGGATTTGTGTCTTGTTTCATTCACACATGTTTAAGTAACCCTTTATTATTAGTTTGTCATTTGCAAAGCTCAAAATGCTCTTTTCCACCTTGTGATGTCAGTTTCCAAGTTCACTGCTATTACTGTTTGACACAAGCCTGTATTTTTTTATTTTTTTCCATTACACAGTCGCTCTCACTAGCTAACTGACTGGTATTTTTGGCCCTACAGTCTCTAGAAAGCAGCTTTTGTGTGTGCCAAGGTCAGTAGCTTAATTATAAACGGCAATAGAGTCATAAGTTCATCTTTTTTATTCCGTATTTTCCTCTTCCTCGCCTCTGTTAGACATGGAGGCGTTGGTACAGTACAGTGCTCTGTAGTATTGTGCCTGTAACAACTCGCAATTAAAATTCAGGTCAAGTTCAACGCAGAGCCACACAGAGAAAAGTCTGTTTTTTACACTTTGCGATGATAATGACATTATTTTCATGAATAATGTACACTTTCTGAACAGCCCAGTGACTCTGAGTATAACACGCTGCTTTTCACTCTAGTCCCCACACCACAATACATCCCCACATTATCAAGCCATATTTGAAAGTCACTGAGCTACTCGTACTCTCTCGTATTTTTACATTCGGTTTGGTTTTGAATACTTATTTTATTGTTGATAAAAGCAACAGTACTTGAGGGTCCAAATATGTCTACCAGCTCAGAATAACAACTAGGATGGAAAAAGCAGCTTCAAAAATGCAAAAAGTTTGGAAATGTTTGGAAATTCTCTTGACTATTGTTATCCAGCAATGCTCTGTCTTGTTTGGCTCACTGGAAATCTATATCTGCTTTCACTTTGTTTCACTTTTCTTTGTTTATAATGCAGTTTCTACACATAGCCAGTATCCATGCTAACGTCCCATTCATTTTGACTACACTGACAAATTAAACTGATAAAGATAATACAGCTAGTGCAATATAAAGTACTAATATAAAACACAGTGGCGCATTTCCCGTATTACCACATGACATCACAAGGTGGAACAGAGCCTAAACTCAGCCTAAATATGTGTGTTAAACATGTGTGAATGAAACAAAACACAACTCCAGGTCTGTTTGTGATGAGGAAACATTATAACATAGATCAGAAGACAGCGTATTATAGGTGCTTTAACATAAGTAGGTTTGCTTATTGTGCCCTTTATTTCTCTTTTGCAAATGACCCTCTACATTTAATTGCCGTTGCCGGGGGAGACGGTAAGAGGGTCACATAGTCTCGATGCGGCACGCACCTTATTTGGATGCCTTCTCGCACTGCATTGTGGGTAATAAAACAACCGCAGCCAATTCCCCGTGTACTAAAACAAGCACTTCTTGTTCTGTGGACAACTCTCACGGCGAACTGTGCCTTTAATAATATCAGAAGAGTGTGTTTTTAGCTTAACATTTGTTTTAACACCCTCGTGACGGTGCTGTTTGTGGAGCGTGCATCTTTGTGGTTTTCAAATATTTTTTATAGTCACTGTGTTATGTGTGTACTCAAGGTCCTGTATTCAGAGGTGGTCCCAGTGGTTCCCGGGGCGGCATGAGCGCTAGAAAAAAAAAAAAAAAATCGGTTGCGCAAATTCTTTGCAGCGCACTTTGGGGGGCCTGGAGTTTTGTTTTTTTCATTCACACATGTTTGAGTAACCCTTTATTACTAGTCTTTCTACATCTCCAAAGCTCAGAATGCTCCGTTCCACCTTGTGATGTCATGAAGCGGTAGTTTTCAAGTTAACTGCTATCTTTTACTTTTTGTTCAGTAGAGACTAGCAATTCCACGTCAGAAATGATTCTAGTGAAGCTGTATGGAGTTAAAAAACAAAATGGAGCACTTCCTGTATTACCACATGACATCACAAGGTGGAACAGAGTGTTTTATGTATGCAGGGTTTGTGTTAAACATGTGTGAATGAAACAAAACACAAATCCTGGTTTGTTTTTGACGAAGAAACATTATAACATAGATCAGAAAATAGCGTAATATGAGCCCTTTAAGTTTTCTTGCTATTCTTGGGTTTCAGCTTCCTGTTTATGAAAGATTTTGACATTTATTTTTAAATTGTTAAAGATCCTGTAACACACAAAATTGACTCTTGTGAGCTTTTATTACCTCACCACAAACATACCTGGAGTTGTGTCTATTCTAATGAAACAAAACACAACTCCAGGTTTGTTTTTGATGAGGAAACAACATTATAACATCGATCCAAAAATAGTGTAATATGGGCCCTTTAACCGCTATAGTCCTAATTTTTCATCCTTCTGGAATGCGTAGATAAAATAAAACCAGGGTCGGGGTTGTATAAGGAGATGTAGATAAATAGTCCCTTCAAATGCTACTTGTCCCAGAGCACCATGATATAAATTAAATGGAAGAGCCCATTACTGTGAATGTATTTAATGCTGTATTGATGGGTTGTGCAGGCCTGATGAGGATGTCTGCTGCCAAATTGAATGTGCTCACAACCCCTGGTATTACAACGTAGTGTTAAATTGAAATTGCAATACTACAGATTTGTTTTGTGGGTAAATAGCTATTTAATATTATTCTTACAAGATGTTAGAATATGAATGACTCCAGCGTCTATGGATATTTCACTGTTCTGCCTGGAATGTTCCACAGTATGACATTAATCAGCTCTACCTTACAATCACCCCTACATTTTTTAACAGGACTGAAAAGTAAAAGTATTTTTTTATTATTGTTTGAGACCTGCTTAAAAAACTGAGAGTTTATTTTTAGCACAATTTGAGCAAAAATACAGATAAAACCAGCTAGGAAAAAACAAGCGATTCAGTGGTTTCTATTGAACAAAATTCAGCACAATTCTTTATTAAAATTAGTACATTTTAAGTTTTATTAGTTTTACTTAAAGCCGCCACACACTACAGGAGAATATGCCTAATTACCTCTGCCAAGGAGGTTATGTTTTCGCCTGAGTTTGTCTGTTTGTTTGTTAGTTTGTTAGTTTGTTAGTTTGTTAGTTAGCAAGATAACTCAAAAAGTTATGGACGGATCTTGATGAAATTTTCAGGAAATGTTCCGAATGGTAAATCCAACAGATGATTAAATTTTGGTGATGATCCAGAAGAAATCCTGGATTCTGGATCACTTTGAAAATTTCGTTAGCTGCTTGGCGGAGGTCTGCGCTCTCTGAGTGCTTTTCTAGTTTTGGCTGCGATTTGCTTCTCCCCGAGTTTGGGGAGACGTGACACAACTTTTTGTCTTTGTTTGCAATTTAGAAGCCGCTGCTCTGCTCACCTGTGTGTTGTCAGTGTGACTCTGAGCGGCTCTGTCAGATCATAACCACCAAACATCAGCAACGCTACGGTAACAGCGTCAGGGGCAGAGGAGTGACGGACACAGAGACGCAACATACAACCTTGGGATATAGCAAAAATAAGACTTTATTACTCACCTCTTGTAAAGTGGTACATTTAAAGTGCAGCATCTCATCCACATTATCCATAGAAATTGTCCTCCGCAAATACAGACATCCAGTCCACAAAACAGCACTGTGAATCCAGTTTGAAGTGTTCTTTAAACGTGAAAAAACGTGACAGTCTGTTTACATCCACACAGCGCACAGATCGAGGTGAACCTGCAGATTAGCAATAATGACTCTACTACCTGTGTACTTTATTGCCAATCTTTAATGCTTTAAAAATCATGTATCTGAAGTATTACACCACATTTCACAAATAATAATACAGTTTTGACTTGTATCTAAACTAGAAGTGCAGTGCTCTGATCTTTTGAACATTTAAGAGTCTCAAAGCGATTCTTTTTTACTGTAGGCAGAAAACAGCTGATGCAAGTGCACTCACAACTTTATTGCCTGTGGTGCGCAGACATATCCCACATCAGTCTTTGCAATCAGAGATTTTAAGTCTCATAAGATTCGCTTTTTGTTGCACGTTTAAAAATTGTTTAAGACTGAAAAATCCTGTAGTGTGTGGCGGCCTTTACTCTTTAAATAAATCTTTAAACAGGTTCTGTAATACTTTTACTTAAGTACATTTTTTCATGTGACACTTTTACTTAAATATCTTGTTGCTCTGGTATTTGTACTTTTACTTAAATGTCCGATATTATACAAAATGCATTTGTGTGATCTTAAAGCCATGTTATAATGTTGTTACCTCATCAAAAACATACCCGGAGTTGTGTTTTGCTTCACTGACACGTTTGAGTAACCCTTCATTGTTACTCTGTCTACTTCTCCAAAGCTCAAAACACTCTGTTCCACCTTGTGATGTCACGAAGCTGTAGTTTTCAAGTGAACAGCTACATTTTACCTTTTGTTCAGTAGAGATTTAACAATTCCAAGGCTAGAATTATCCAAATGATTCTAGTGAAGGTGTATGGAGTGTAAAAACACAGTGGAGCACTTCATGTATTACGTGTTTTCAGACTGAGAGAAGCACATGTGTGAATGAAACAAAACACGACTCCGGGTATGTTTGTGATGAGGAAACAACATTATAACACAGCTCAGAAAACAGCGTAATATGGGCTCTTTAAATAACACAATCAAGCGCTTTTTCCACCACTGTTGACTTCTTGTTCTTCTGTTTTTCTGTGTGTAGGAGATGTACTCCAAAGGCATGATTCTGACCAGCGCCATCCGGCAGGTGCGGGGCCTGGGAGAAAACAAGTTTGAAGTGGTCACTGGCCTCCGGACCTTCATTTTTCGAGCGGACAAAGAAGGTACTTGTGCTTCCTTGGGCTATAGTATATTGAGTACTCATCAGCTGCTCTGTCTGATCTCTACTTGTCAATGCAGTGTAAAGTCTGTCTATGTGTCCGTCAAAACCTGTTTTCCTCCACAGCTTTTGCTTTCTGGTCACTTGCCTTTTGTTTTTAAGGCTCTCTTATCTTTTGTTTTTCTCTCTGGAGGAAATTTTCGTCTCGCTATTTCTTGGCGAGCACTTTCATGGTTGGACAGAGCGTGAGTCTGTGAGTGTGATGTGACGGTCTGGTCCTTTACAGATGCCTTGCCATATCATTTGGTTTTGTTACTCCACCTTTTAAGAAATATACCAGACTTTATTTTTGTTGTCAATCAGTATTTTTTGTGACTCTTCGCCAGATTCTCTACGCTGTCTAAAAAAAGCAGTTCTAAAGCTAGTCATTTGTCCATGTGAAAGGGTTTGTGAGAGATAGCAACAAGATGTCCATGTCTTCTTCTTCTTGCAGTTTGAAAAGCTACGTCTACTTTTTTGTAAACAGTATGCATTTCTTCAGTTATAAACCTATATGATTAAATAGAAGTAAGTACAATTGCTAACACATCTTGGGGTGTTTTTTATGACAAGTAACTATTCACTCTCAATTCAAGAACAATCAAGATTCATAATATAAAATTATATATCACAAAGGTCCTATATTACACGAAATTGAATTGTAAGATTAAGCCGTGTTATAATGTTGTTACCACCTCAAAAACGCATCCGGAGTTGTGTTTTGTTTCATTCGCACATGTTTGAGTAATCGTGCATTATTAGTCTGTCTGCGTCTCCAAAGCTCAGAATGCTCTTTTCCCCCTTATGATGTCATGAAGTGGTAGTTTTCAAGTTAACGGCTCCTTTTACCTTTCGTTCAGTAGAGATTGGCAATTCCAGGGCTGAAATTATCCAAATGATTCTAGTGAAGGTGTATAGTGTTAAAAAACGCGGTGGAGCACATGACACGTGCTTTAAATTTGACAGAAGATTCCGCCTAAATATGCAGGGTTTGTGTGTTAAACATGTGTGAATGAAACAAAACAACTCTGGGTGTGTTTTTGATAAGGAAACAACTTAAAATCAGTGTAATATAGGCCCTTTAAAATGTTTTTTGTATAACAAGAAATTAAACCTAATTATACACAAGAGCAGTAATACAGTGAAACCAACATTTATTCTGATATGTTGACAGTTTATGATTAAAAGTTCAGTTATTATTTATGGCTTCTTTCTCTTGTGGTACTTGTGCTGTGAAAGCCCCATTGCACTTCAGTATGTGCCCACTCAGTACATCATTTTCAAACGCAGCTTTACTGGTCCTCTGGTCCTTTACCTGACTGAATTTCATTTGTGAGCGGTTAAACATGTTAGAACCCACACTGTCCAATATTTCCTTGTAATCAAATACCAATAATACTACAACCTTGTGCAAATTAGAACTAGTTAAAGGCGTATTAGGTACCCAGAGCTGGATGAATCTCTCATTTCATCCAATGTTGTCTCCAAATGTAGTTGTTATGCTAAACTGTCCTGTTTATGAGGACCGGATGGGATGGGAGACCACTGGGAATCCCAAGTGCCACAGTGGGGCGCCAGTGGCAAAACTAGTGTTGTGTCCTTAGGCAAGACACTTCACCCACATTGCCTAGTATGAATATGGACTGTGCTTGAGCGATGATGGTGGTCGGAGGGGCCAGTGGCGCAGATTGGCAGCTTCGCTTCTGTCAGTCTGCCCCAGGGCAGCTGTGGTCACAATAGTCTCTTAACACCACTGAGTGTGGTCTGGATGAATAATGTACTGTAAAGTGCTTTGTGTGTCATGAAAGGCGCTATATAAATTCAGTGATTAATCAATTAATTAAATGAATGAACTTTTCACCTTAGCGTTAACCTTGCTGTAATTATCTTGTGTCATTTAGAGACAACATGACGAGCAGCCTTCTTATCCTCTGTTTGAAGATCTGCTCTGTGCTTCTCTCTCCTTCCTTCTCTTCTCTGGCTTTGTTGTGGCCAGTCTATTAGTGAGCACAGGTCAAACGCTCATTTAGTAATCAAGGATCACTTCACAGGGTCGCATACTTTCCCCTCTTATATTCTTAGGACCTAAGTGAGTGAGTTTGTTATAATTATGGCGGTGTGGACCTTTGACTCACCCTGCTAATGTATTTTACCACACAGCACAATGTAAAGATCATTATTGAATCAAATGACGAGTCTGCGGTCATGTTATTGATGCATAGATTTGGGCAAATATAATTTGTATTGAAGAAGTGCTTAACACGACAGAAGTTCAGGCTCTCTGTAATGAGCAGTGTTGTTGTGGTGGTGTGGGGTCAGGCCAAGGTCTGCTCCAAGTAAAATATTAAAGCCATTGATCTGATCACTTTATCCTTGCATACGGAAGATCTGCAGGTATAAGACGTAGGCCATATGTAACTACCGAGATAATTCTTCTTTTAACTAATTTTGTATTTCAGGAGGATTGAAGCAGACAGTTTGTTCATTATAGTTGGCCTGAATTAATTGAAACAGTTCTTGAGACATCCAGGAATATCTACAGCCATAACCACATTCACAACACAAAACCCAGAAGGAGCTACTTGGTTAGTAGTGAAATGTTGGCCTCAAAGGTTTAGTAAGTCCAGTTGTTGGTCTGTTTTAGGTTTTGAGTATTGGTGTATTGGTTTTCAGTAATGTGGGAAACCGGAGCTGCTAAACCATAACACCATCATTGATAGGAATTACCATTTTAAATTAATGGAAAAATAATCTAAAAGCAGCAATTAGTCTGTTTTGTTTCCTAGTGATTGAAAAGTATGGATTGGATTCAGTAATAGGCTTAGGGATTTGCCAATTTGATATCACTCTGGAGCAAATAATTTGATTAAACATTTGCTGGATAGGGCTGTAAGTATCCTGGTGGAGGGTACACCACCTGCTCGTCTCCATGGAGATGCTATTGCGTTGCCTTGCTTTAAACATATCTATTTTGCATTTATTCAATTACATGTGTTTTTATTGCCAAAAAAATACCTTGAAAAACATCTTTACTTTAAACAGGCTCTCTCTCCACAGATCTAAACTTGACTTGACCTGGTGTCTCTATAGAGATAGGTTGGATGGTTGAATGCCCTACTGTGGAACTTTCTAGGTAATACTGTAACATCTCTATGGAGACGAGCAAGTGACGGACTCACTACCAAAATCGTTAGATTGCGTCCCATTTAAGGCAGAGATCCATGAGGATGGTACTGTACATTAGTTGTTACTGATACTTTGTTTGTCATCAACACTCCCGGGGGTGTGATGCTAACTGTAGGCACTGCTCTTTCTGAGACTTTTGTTAGCTCTATTTTAACACAATCTCACCAGAAAGAACTGACTTGGAACTACAACAGGTGAGGTGATTTGTAGGCTTAAACAAGTCCCTCTTAAATAACATTACAGTCACAAGCTAACCAGCATTAGCCAGCAGTTTTTCAGTTAGTCACGCTCGCTTTTTGTTGAAAATCAAACTCTTAAACAGAACCATAAATGCTCGTATTGATCACAGGCTCCTGAAAATGTGTTGTTTAAATCTATTTTGTATTTTTTCTTGAGTTTTCAGAAGATGGTAAAATCTATTTGGCATAGTTTGCACTGTGTCTCCATGGTAACTAGCGAACATTACTCCAGTACACATACATACAGACACCCCCAGCATGATGTCAAGTTTCAATACCGTTTGGTATTGCTCTTGTGCACTTGAGTCCTAACCCTGTTATTTAATGTCTGAGTGATATAGAGTATTATATGTTTTGGTTGCTGTCAGTTTGGAGTAGAATTGGGCTAGATTCAGTTTCCATCTTCTGTGTGCTCAGCCTGGATCAAGACATTGTGAGAAACCCAAAATCTCTACAGCAAATCGTTTTGCAAACTACCGGCTGGAGCTCAGGCGTAGCAATCTTCCCCTCTCCCGGTTTCAGTGAATCATTCTGATGACTGGCAACCTTTTGTGGACTGTCGAGGAGTCGGGGGTCATCTCTGGCATCATTTTTCACGCCGTCTTCTCTCTGCTCAACATTCCTCTTCCCTCCCCTCTCCAGTGCATCCTCCCTCCTCCTCTTTCCAACATGGGCTGTGTGGGCTTAAAGTGCCTATGACAGGACTACTCATTTTACTAAAACATAGTCAAGCTCATTCTACTTAAGGTTTCACTAAAAATTTCAAATACAATTTTCCCAAGTTGGCAATTTTTTTAGGTTTCAAATTTTACTTCCTGGTTTGTAAATCATGACATTCCATAGGTGTGCGACACTCTGAAATAAAACTCTCTACTTCCTGTAATTTTCAACATATTTTTCAACTTGTTCTTGATTGGTGTAAAACTATAATTTATATTTTTAACAGGTATTATCCCACCAAATCAAGTCAAAATTACAGAATCCTCAGAACTTGTCATAGGCACTTTAAGGTCTGTATCTGGAATCTGGTGAAAACAGTCTCTGAGGTGGCGGTGTCGTCAGAGGAGCTGTTGGGAGCGTGAGAGACGGAGAGACAGAGCGGAGAAGTTGGCCCCGTCACCCCATGCATCTTTAAACAGCTCCTCTCTCCGTGGTGCAGGTAGTCATCAATCTTAGGGGGGAACACAGGAAGATGAACCAGCCAGACACGCTCAGACACACAGAAAGACAGAGGATGAGAGGCTGCAGTGAAGGGAAGTGAGAAAAATAATGAACTGATGTAAAAGATTAAATGTGCTGAGTTTTTACAGGTGCTACATTACGCAAAATTGACTCTTGTGAGCTTTAAGCCATGTTATAATGTTGTTACTTCCTCAGAAACACACCTGGAGTTGTGTTTTGCCTCATTCACACATGAGTAATCCTTTATTATTAGTCTATTTACATCTCCAAAGCTCAAAGTGCTCTGTTCCACCTTGTGATGTCATGAAGTAGTAGTTTCAAGATAATGGCTACCGTTTAGCTTTTGTTTAGAAGAGATTAGTAATTCCAGGTCTAGGTCTAGTGAAGATGTATGGAGTTAAAAACACAGTAGAGCACTTTCTGTATTACCACATGACATCACAAGGTGGAACATAGCGTTTTCATTTTGAGAGAAGACCTCATCCTAAATCTGCAGGGTTTGTGTGTTAAACGTGTGCGAATGAAACAAAACACAACTCCAGGCGTGTTTTTGATGAGGAAACAACATGGATCAGAAAATAGTGTAATATGGTGAGGGTGAGGTAAGGATACCGGGTTGGTAGTTTTGGGGATCGGGAGAAGGAGGGAAGGGGGACGGATGAAAAGGGCAGAGCGCGGAGAAGAGTGGAGGGGAAGGTAAGGGAAGGAGGAGGGGGACAAGTGAATAATTGAAGACCACCGGAGAGAGTGTGCACACAGCTGTCGGCTCAGTCTCCGCTCGGTCCGCAGGTGGCCTCTCCGCTCAGGTACTGTCAGAGGTGGAGGGATGAGGGAGGAGAGAAAGAGAGAGAGAGGTGGCGAAAGAGTGTATGTGAGTGATTGCAGAAGAAAGTTAAGATTTTTTGTTCAAAGTGATTTGTATTCCGGCGCTTTCAGATGATGCCGTGGACATTTGGAAAACAAAATGGTGGAGACGCACCATATACCGTATTAGCAACTGCTCAGTCTTTTTGATGTTTTACATAGGGATGCACCAATCTGATACTGGTATCTGATATCAACGCTGATACTGAAAAAGTTTGCAGGATCGGATATGAGCTTCCAAATATCAGTTCAGCCAATATTCGACTTAGACTTGGACAACATTTATTGATCCACAAGGGAAATTATTTGGGATAGGATGAGATCTTGTGCCACGAGACTGTGCGCACAATAGGGAAAACAATTTCACAACAATTTATTCTGTCTTTACATCTCACATTGGCATGAAAGGGTTACACTCCTCACTCCAGCTCTGGAAAGTTGCATATCTTTGAGCAGCTGTAGCTAATAGATGCCGTCAGGGAACACTTTAAACTCAGTCAAGTTTGTACAAAAAGATCGCAAAAAACACCCTAATTCACCCGTGGACAGCGCGGAGCATGTGGTGTTTTCCGCACTTAAATATTGTTCCAAGATAATCCACAAAGAGATATTTACGTCTTAACTTAGTTTAAAATGAGAAAGAAGGAGAGAGGGAGAGGAGCTGGAGCGACGGAGAGAACAGAAGAGCTGGTCCAGGTTTAGTCTAATCATTTAAATAATAAAAATGAAGTAAAAAAGACATTGTGTTTTGAGTATATTGTAAAAATAAGTAGTGATACATGTGGGAATTTACATATGTATTTACATAAGCCTACAATACACATAGGCTATTCAAATCATATGATGAATGATGACTTAATTTGGTCATTTTTATAACTAGATCCAATTATTGTAAATTATTTAAAAATCTTGTCTCGTCTCGTTCTCATGGACCCTGTCTCGTGTCTCGTCCCACAATATATTATAATAACAAAGAGCAAAAATATAAATGGTAATAATACATTCAAAATAAGCAGCAAAAATGAAACAAAACACAAGTCCAGGTCTGTTTGTGATGAGGAAACAACATTATAACGTAGATCAGAAAATAGCGTGGGCACTTTCAAGAAGTAGAGTGAGGCGTGTGCGTGGTAAGGGTGAGGTGAGGATGCCTAGTTGGGAGTTTTGGGTAACGGAAGGAGGAGGGAAGGAAATTAACACAAGTGGCAGTAGTTCATCTGTTTCAGTTCATTCTTCTTTATTTGAATTGCCAAGGCTGCACAGCTCAATAGATGGACCATCATGAGTTGTCTTGCTCTTATTCGAAGCATTATGGTCTAAATTCTTGACTGATGGTGGTAACTATCTCAATATTTTAGTGTTCTTTGTCTTTCGGAGTAATCCTTGCCTGGCAGCAATGAGTGGGCTGTACTGAATCAATAAGTTTTTAAAGCCTCTCTTCTATGTCTGCAAAGTCAAAGCAGTTGAGGGCAATTAGAAGTAAAAGTTGACTAAAGCTTCTGAAATCTCTCTCTATATAGGTCATGTTATAGTATGGGTATATTAAAGGCCCCGTATTACGCTATTTTCTTATCTATTATAATGTTGTTTCCTCATCACAAACACACCTGGAGTTGTGTTTTGTTTCATTCACACATTTAACACACAAACTGCATATTTGGGCTGAGTTCTTCTCTCAAAGTGAAAACACTCTGTTCTACATTGTGATGTCATGTGGTAATACAGGAAATGCTCCACTGTGTTTTTAAAGGTGCACTATGTAACTTCTAAGGTGGAGGGTCTGCTACTTGCTTGTCTCCATGGAAATGTTATTTCTTTGCCTGGAATGTTCCACAGTAGGGCATCAAACATACCTTCAATTGCAGGTGTTTTATAGCACAAAAAGTATACCTTAAAAACATGCGTTTTTACCATGTACAGGCTTGCTTCTCCATAGATCTGACCATTAAGACAGCAAAGTTACACAGCACACCTTTAAACTCCATACATCTTCATTAGAATCATTTGGATAATTTCGGACCTGGAATTTCCAATCACTACGAAACAAAAGGTAAATGTAGCTGTTAATTTGAAAATTACCGCTTCATGACATCACAAGTTGGAACAGGCATTTTGAGCTTTTAAGATGCAGACAGACTAGTAATAAAAGTTCCTTATTCACAACTCCAGGTGTGTTTTTGATGAGGCAGCAACATAATAACATGGCTTAAAGCTCAAGAGTCAATTTTGCATAATATAGGACCTTTAAAAAGATGCATAATAGAATGAACTGGATAAAACCAAACAAAAAGTTAATAGTCAGAGTCCCATGGCATGTGTTCTGTCTTTTCTCTTTTTTTATTCGCGTTGATGGAGTCTGTGTGGGCGACCCCTAAGATCTCGATGCAGCGCTGAGTGGACCTGGCTCTCATCTCCTCCACTTTTCAATGAGGATTAGCAGCCTCTTCTCCTGTCGCTCTCTCCTAGTCTTTCAAATACACAGCTATATCCTCTAACAAGGGATAAGGCTTTATACTGCTGTTTTTCATCCGTTTTTATGAGCTTGTGGAGGTGGTGCGCAGTTTGCATGCTTGGTACGGCGTAAGAAAATAAGAAAATTTGGATGCAACTGCTGGAGGTTTATGTGTGTATATATAGTGTGCGCAAATATTCAAAAAAACATGGCCAGAACATATGCAATTCAGCCAGTGTCTCCCGCTTTCATTCTATATCCCGAAATGCAGCATTGTGATTGACAGCTCGGGAGCGGAGGAGAGGAAGAGGAAGAGGAGGCATAGAAGCAGAGGGAGAGAGAGATGGTGAGGGAAATCCTTGAATAAATGAGCAGGCAAATAAGTGGGCACGGGACAGGTAACAGAACTGTAAGGCGCTGTGATGTAAAGACAGCTTAATAATTGAATGTGTTTTTCATTATTGATGGCTGCTCTTTGTGAATTCAGAAAGGCGTGAGGGCCGGAGTTTTGGACGAGAAGAATTCTTGTGTTTTTTTTAGGTCAAGGAGAGACGAGAAGCTGTAAGGACGAACACAGCGTTACAAGGTCAACGGTCAGGTTATGGTCAGGTTAAGACAATGTGGGGTCAGTCAATGATAGACACGTTGTTAAAAGTGTTTTACAAGGTTGTCTTGATATAGAGGACGTTCAAAGGACATTCGGTGAGGTATGAACTCAAAAATATGCTGTTACTACTACAACTAGTGTGGAAAGTACTTCTATTTCTATCACCACTAATGCTACTGAGTTAATCTTTGAACCCATGGCTTAAAGGGCCCACATTACACTATTTTCTGATCTATGTTATAATGTTTCGTCATCACAAACATACCCGGAGAGTCAATTTTGTGTAATACAGGATATTTAAGTTAGAAAGTTTTCACATAAGCATTTATTTTCCACTCTTTGCTCCCCATTACTTAAAGGAAAAATAGTAGAGACATTTTTGATGTGTATTTTGAACAAAGGTCATACAATCTTACTAGACAAGAATAAAATAAAAAAAATAGAACAACAGTAACTTTAAATGTATTTCTCAGACACAGTTTTAAGTGTCTAATCTGTTAAACTCCCACAAACATTTTCTTTATGCTTTTACAGTCTACATATTTAATAGTCGCATTGATTTCGGAGACTTGACGATTTGTCTGTCTGGTATCAAGCATTAAAAGTGTCATAACAAATGGCTACAGGAAACCGAGCGGAGATTGCAGGAGCTGAAGCCTTAAAATGAAAAACAACATTTTAAAGGTGGTGTACCTGACTTTTACTGTCTTTAAAACGTGAAAAACAGAACTTGCTCATTTTAAAAGGTTTGCAGTGGTCCAAGGTTATTCCTAATTTACCTTAAGCATCCTAGTTATTCACCACAATGAGTTTATAAACACTTTTCATAACTTTCAGAGACTTTTGCGGTCACAATATTCCTAACAACTAGCATGCTAACAGAGCACTTGCACATTCTCGTTGGATTTACGCTTTAGAGTAAGACTCAGACAGTACACAGTGGCCTTATTTCTACTTTAAAGGTCCTATATTAGACAAAAGACTCTTGTGAGCCATGTTATAACGCTGTTACCTCCTCAAAAACATATCTGGAGTTGTGTTGTTTCATTCACACATGTTTGAGTAATCCTTTATTATTAGTGTGTCTACATCTCCAAAGTTTAAAATGCTCTGTTGCACCTTGTGATGTCATGAAGCGGTAGTTTTCAAGTTAACAGCTACCTTTTACCTTTTGTTTAGTAGATATGGGAAATTCCAGGGCTGAAATTACCCAAAGGATTCTAATAAAGGTGTATGGATTTTAAAAACACAGTAGAGCACTTCAAGTATTACCATATGATATAGGTGGAACAGATTGTTTTCTGTTTGAGAGATGAACTTGGCCTAAATATGCAGAGTTTGTGTGTTAAGCATGCGTGAATATAACAAAACACAACTCCCAGTATGTTTGTGATGAGGAAACAACATTATAACAGATCAGAAAATAGAACTACTTTAAGAACTACTTACACAGTATATCCGTAGTGGGTTAAAACTAATTTCGCTCACTACTTTTTGTGCAGCTCTCTTCTTCAATATAAAATGTCTGCCAATCATTTCTGTGTTTTGAGTTGACGGATGCAGTTTTGGAGTTTATTTTCTGTTTTCTGACAAACGCCCTTCATCTTATCTGATTTACGGATGATTTTTATTTTCCTTTTCGATTTGGTGCAGCTCTTTTTCCACACCGGGTGCTGCTGTGATCCTGGTGGTGCGTGGTGTGTTTACAATCCTCTGGTATTTCTCGTGTTTCCACTTGTCTGGCTTTGATAGGTACGTGTCTTCGGCGATGGGGGAATGGGCTTTACAACAGCGGTCTTGTGTCCTCTTTCATGTTCGTTTTCTAAAGTTGCGGTGGGGAGATTTCTTAGAAGCCTGTTTTAAGTCCACAACGTTTGAATGTAAAGTCCCATTGGAAAACTATTGCACTTTATTTGAGTATTTGGTGTATTTTGGTGTAATGTTTGGAGGACAAATTTTCAGATCTATGTTATAATGTTGTTTCCTCATTAAAACATACCTGGAGTTGTGTTTTGTTTGAGTAATTCTTCATTATTAGTCTGTCTACATTTCCAAAACTCAAAATGCTCTGTTCTTTCTTATGATGTCATGTTGTAATGCAGGAAACTCTACCGTGTTTTTAAACTCCATACACCTGAATTGAAATGAAACAAAACACAACTCCAGGTACGTTTATGAGGAAGCAACACCATTATAACATGTCTTAACGCTCACAAGAGTCCATTTTTAATATAGCACCTTTAAATAGTTACTAAGCCTGAATCATTCTTAATAAACTATGTGTTCATTATGTAAATCTGTGTTCATGTTTTATTAAGGCAAACAAGTGTAGTTAAATACTCCTCTTTTAAATCACATTTTTATCATGTCAGACTAAGAAAAGTGTCTGCCCCTTTTTATTCAATGGCATGTCTTAATTTTAATCCCGTCTCTCACTTAATTTATCCCTGTCACAGCTTGCTTGAGGCGTGCAAAACTCAGAAGCAGCTATCTATATCTCTCCTCAGCTTTACGGGGTATTCTTTTACCAGAGACAGACTTTGGCAACAGTGTGCTCTGTTTCTCAATTACTTCTCCATTTGAAATTTGTGTATCAGTATGCGCCGAATGTACTTGTATCGCAGCGATTGGGCCCGCAGTGTCTCAGTGTTTCTTCAGACTGTGGAGGTATAAATACTTTCTTGGTTGTTAATATTTTTCTTTCATGCAATTTGTGTGAGTTTAAATGTCACTTATTGCCTTTATTTCATATCTAATTAGGTAGCCCATCTTGTTGGCAAGTCAAGGCAAATGCTTTACAGAAAAAGAAAGACATTAAAATCACAGTACAAACTAATCAAAGCATAAATATCCATCCAGCATTTATTCATTATGGGTGTTTCTATTGCTCAAAAATACAACAGTTTCTTCTGTGAATAGGGGCGACTCTCCACAGATCTGAACTGTAATGTAGCGTAGTGCTGTAATCTTTCTACGCAAGTTAAAATGAGTTAAAATAAGAACATTTTACTTTATACGTTACTTTATTTGAGTGGATTCAACTTGACAAGTAAAATGATCTACCAATGGAATAATTCTGTTTTTCTTAATTCAAGCAACATCAGATTTTGTTTCTTATTTTATTTTTCTTCCTTTTTCCATATTTCAGCTGCAAAGAGTCTTGTTCCAGATAATTTTACTTGTCAAGTGAAATTTACTCAAACCATGATACAACTTCCTTATTTCAAGTCATCCTAACTCGGCTAGATTTCAGTTTTTGCAGTGATCCCCTGTGATAGAGTAGTTTAATCTATGCCGTGGAACATTCTAGACAAAGCAATAACATTTCCACGGAGACAAGCATTTGACCGACCTTCCATCAGAAAAGTTACACGATGCACCTTTAGAAGACACTGGCACACTTGTATCCACGCACTCGGTCTCTGCCTTTTTCTGTTTTTAGGAACTTTAAAGGTGCATTGTGTAACTTTTTCATCACGGAGACCAGACCAGACACAAGTTACAGGTCAGATCTGTGGAGAGCAGGTGATGGACTCTCCCCATGAAAGTTACACAATGCACCTTCAAAAGAGAAAAAACTGGCACACTCATTTCTATGCGCTGCGTCTCTGCCTTTTCTGTTTCTCACTTTCACACATGTATTTGCAGCGGAGCGCCAGGAGTGGATAGAAACTCTTCAGACGTCCACGAGCCCCCCCGCCGGCGGCTCCCACCAGCGCCCCGTCCTCCCTCGCCCCACCACCACAAACAGGCTGGGAGCTCTGGAGCTGCGCGGATACAAAGGCAAAGTGCTGGTGTCCCTGATGGGGAGCAAAGTCAGGCTCTGCAAAACAGAACAGGTACTTCTAACACCGCAGGGACTTCCTCTCGGCAGGATGACAGCTTCCTGTTTGAGGGGGAAGATAATAATAGTGTAGACACATCTGTATTCATGCTTAGAGTCCACTGTGGGGCCATGTCTTAGCAAAGTCCAATCCAATCTACTTTATTTTTATAGCTTATTTTATAAACATGACACCACAGATAAATGAAGACAGTAACAATAAAAAGTATTAAAATGGGTAATGCTAAAAAAATATATTGTTAAAGTCCCAATAATGACTATTTGGTGTACTTTGGAGGCAAACAGTATTTCTTTTATCTGCATTGTAAAATAATCTAATCTTTTATTGGCCTAAATGATTGAAAAAAGCATTAAAATATGTAGAGAATATATAAAATTTTAAAACAATAGAATGAATAAAACTAAAATAAAAGACACAGAGGACCACACAACACACGCGGTGTTAAAAGCCAGAGAATAAAAAAATCTGTTCTGTTATAATGTAGTTTCCTCATTCAAAACATACCTGGAGTTGCACTGTGGTCCATGTGGTGGGGTAACAACATCATAACATGGCTGCACTGTGTAACATTTCTAGTGGAGGGTCCGTCACCTGCTTGTCTCCATGGAAATGAATTGAAATAGATTAAACCTATCTATCATAAGTGAGTGAGACAAGCAGGTTACAGCACTACACTACATTACAGTTCAGATCTGTGGAGAGTCGCCCCTATTCACAGAAAGAGTTATTGTCTTTTTGAGCAATAGAAACACCCGTAATGAATAAATGCTAGATCAATATGTTTAATGTCATACCATGGAACATTCCAGGCAAAGCAATAAAATAACAGAATAACAATAAAAAAAGAAGAGCAGAAAAGTTGGACTGTGCACTTTTAAAGCTCACAGAATCATTGTATTCTTTGGTAGTAAAAAACAATACAAAAATGAAGTTGTAGTAGTGGTTCCAGTGGTCCATGCATACATTATTGGGTCAGGAGTTTTGACCTCCTGACATGAAGCACACACTCTTTGAAATCGTGCCAGTCCAGAGTTCAGCCTGTTTAGATCATAAAACTCACAGCTAAATGTTTTGGTGAATTTTTCCTATGGTGGACCACCGTCTAACAAAGATTCATCACATTTAATCTGATTACTTGTTGCAGCCTTTATAATCAGCTAATATGTCTAATTTAGCTTGTAGCCACGGGGAACACATCATTAGAGCGTACATTTTGGAGTTCATTAATGGCAAAATGAAGAGGCTGTGCCAATGGAGACCAATATTCTCCTGAATGGCTAATTGACAGATGTGAATGTTTGGTACAACACTGCAAAAAGCAATAGCTGCGCAAGTTAAAATGACTTAAAGGTACACTGTGTAACTTTTTGGATGGGGGTCCGTTGTTTCTATGGAGATGTCACTGCTCTGCCTGGAATGTTCCACAGTATGACATTAAATAGCTTTACCTTATATTTATTCAATTACAGCTGGTTTTATAGCTAAGAAATACTAGAAAAACAGGCACTCTGACTGTCTCTCCACAGATCTGACCTGTAACTTGGTCTGTTTTGGTCTCCATGAAGATGGAAAGGTTAATTGGCATACTGAGAAACAGTCTGGGCAAAGCAATAACGTCTCCATGGAGAAAAGCATTTGACGGACCCTCCACCAGAAAAGTTACACAATGCACCTTTAAATTAAGAACATTTTATTTTATTTGAGTGGATTCAACTTAAAATAAAAGTAAAATGATCTACCATTACAGTGTGTTTTTTTTCATGATTCAAGCAACATTAGATCTTGTTTCTTATTTTAAGTGCAAAGAGTTTCTTATCTTAAAGTTGCACTGTCTAACTTCTCTCCATGGAGATGTTGCCTGGAACGTTTCATAGTATGGCATTACACTTATTTACCTCTACGGAAACAGCAGGTGATGCCATAGGGCCAAGTTGCATGTCAGATCTGTAGAGAGGCGAGCCCACTCACAGTAAGAATGCTTTAAGTTTTTAAGACAATAAAAAACCCCATGTTATTGAGTGAATGCAAAATGGATACCTTTAATGCCATACTGGGACATTCCAGACAAAGTAACAACATCTCCATGGAGACAAAGATATGACAGAAAAGTTGCATAGTGCACCTTTGAGTGTAACAAGTTTCATATTTAAGTGAAATTTGCTCCAAAGCATTTTAAAACGTTCTTAATTAAAATAATGTTAACTTGGCTAGATTTTAGTTTTTGCAGTGAAGTTTTAGAAGTGTGGACCTCTTGGCTTTAAATACCTGGTCATTGTCTCTGTGAGCTGCTGCGAGGTTACCTGTTCTGGCCCTTGGATATTCAGCTCCTGTGGGTAGACAATAAGAGTGGTACTACTCAATTTTACTGCCCCACCTCCAGTTTTAGACTAACCTGCAAATAAAAACAAGTAATAATAGCTTAAGTTCCCAGCTGTGAAATGTCCAGTTCCACTGTCATAAGTAATAAGACAGTTTTCTTTTTGTGCTGGTCTCAAGCTGAAGTAATGGGAGTGGGTTGAATCAGGTATGGCAACTGGTAGAATAATCAAATTTTCATTGAAATTGAGACCAGCTTGGGTATTTATTCATTTTTCTGCATTAAAGGTTCTGTATTACACGAAATTGACTCTTGTGAGCTTAAAGCCATGTTAGAATGTTGTTACCTCATCAAAAATATATCCGGAGTTGTGTTTTGTTTCATTCACAAATATTTGAGTAACCCTTTATTATTAATCTGTCTATATCTCCAAAGCTCAAAATGCTCTGTTTCAACTTGTGATGTCATGAAGCGGTAGTTTTCAAGTTAACAGCTACTTTTTACCTTTAGTTCAGTAGAGATTGACAATTCCAGGTCTGAAATTATCCAAATGATTCTAGTGAAGGTGTGTGGAGTTTAAAAACAGAGTGGAGCACTTCCTGTATTACCACATGACATCACAAGGTGGAATAGAGTTTTTCCGTTTGAGAGAACTCAGCCTAAATATGCAGGATTTGTGTGTTAAACATGTGTGAATGAAATAAAACACAACTCCAGGTATGTTTGTGATGAAGATAAAACAATACAACATAGATCTGAAAATAGCGTAAATGATTAAAAGTCTGTATTTTTATGTTCAGAAAAAGTACGTCATACGCAATTTTGATTTGTTTTCACTAAGGTAAAATTAAATGGAATAAAAATGAATCCCAATCAATAGAAGGAAAGGAAATTTTGATATTTTGTTATGCCACCCAACCCCTAACATCCAAGCTCAAACCTATACCTTATCAGAATCCAAATTTCTGCACATAGGAGGCAGATAATTCACACTGACAATGAATAAAATCTAGTATTGACTATCTGTCAGTAAAAGGGTGTAGTGTGTATCCGCAGGTCTCAGTATGATGCTATTATATGGATGTGGAGCTTGACTGCATAGGAGCTGTCGTGTTCATTTAATATCCAAGAATACAGCAGTGAAACTCAAACCGAGAATGAACAACAATGAAAGTTTAGGAAAATTACATGTTTTATTCTGTGAAAATGCTCGTAGAGACTTGGCATTTCCCAATATCTTTGTCAGTGAGCTGTGGGTGTTTGCATGCTCCCCAAAACAGAGACAGCTTTGTTTCCTCTTCATCTGTTCTGAATACGATTATTATGCAGAAAATGGTAAGGAGGAGAGGAGATACTGGCTCTATAAACTGCATTCAAAATTAGCTAAAAATATTACAGCTAATTTGGGAACGCTTTATTAAAACTACACTTTTAACAGTCTTAAAGCAGATCTATTATGCAAACTGGACTTTTTAGAGCTTTAAAACATGTTATAGTTCACATTTACCATTTCAAAGCTGTATTTGGAGTGATTCGTGAGTGTTTAAGCAATCTTAAATCTCCCATTTTCTTTCCTCTGTTCCACCTTGTGTCATGTAGTGGTAGTTTTCAAGTTAACATCTACCTTTTACCTTTAGTTCAGTAGAGATCAGCAATTCCAGAGAAGAAATCATCCAAATGATTCTAGTGAAGGTGTGTGGACTTTAAAAGCACAGTGGAGCACTTCCTGTATTACCACATGACATCACAAGTTGGAGTGTTTTCTGTTTGAGAGAAGAGCTCAGCCTAAATATGAAGGGTTTGTGTGTTAAACATGTGAATGAAACAAAACACAACCCCAGGTATGTTTGTGATGAGGAAAAAACATAACATAGAGCAGAAAATGGTGTAATATAGGAGCTTTAATATTCTCATAATTGATATTTAAAGGTATTTAAAGTAACTGTCCAGGTCTGCTACCATGGAGATGATGTTGTGTTGCCTGGAAATTTTCACAGTATGATATTAAACTTATCATTTCCATGGAGATGAGTACCATGCCAATTTAGAAGTCAGATTTGTGGAGAGGTGGGCACACTTAAAATAGAATGCATATTTTTCAGGGTATTATTATTATTTATTTATTTATTTATTTATTTATTTAATTAATTTTTTATTTTTTATTTTAATCATAAGCAAGTTTAAACCATACTGTGGTACATTCCAGGGAAAGCAGTCTCCCCAACATACTAGTATCTCCAATGGATACAGCACTACAGGACTTGTACCAGAAAAGTTACATAGTGCACCTTTAAACTACAGCCCTAAGTCTTTTCAATGTAATGTTATAAGTGAACCCACATCTCCTGCAGTGTTCAAAGCAGATGTTTTCTGTACCTTGTTCTTTGTCTCCAGTCTTCCCCCCGTCCCATTCGCCTGATTCTCTGTCTGCAGCCGTACCTCAGAGTCTTTACCTCCTCACATATGCATATCTGATAACTCACTCATTTCCATCCATCCTCCACGCTCATTTGCTGCATGTAGTTTTGTTGTTTGCGTTTCATTATTTTCTTCATTAGTGTGAACAAACATCTTGGTTAGACTTCTCTTTTGGGGATCACTCCATGTCAGCACATTTACACTTCCTTGATCTGAGACAGCGGGAGAAACCAGAGGAAAGGCTCAATCAGAGAAACAACAAATTAATCACATTATTTCAGCGTGCAAACTGAAGCCAGACATAAATGCAGCAGGCGGTTCCTATAGAGACACATTTGTGATTTATTTTAGCACAAGGAAAATGTATGGACCTGGTTTATATGGACAAATGTTATTAATGCTGCATACACATATTTGCTATTGTTATTTAGTTTAATGCTCCTGTATTATGCAAAATTGACTCTTGCTGATTTAAGCCATGTTAAAATGTTGTTACCTCATCAAAAACATACCTGGAGTTGCGTTTTGTTTTATTCACATACGACTGAGTGATGATTTATTATTAGTCTGTTTACTCCAAAGCTCAAAATGCTCTGTTCCATCTTGTGATGTCATGAAGTGTTAGTTTTCAAGTTACCTTTTACCTTTAGTGCAGTAGAGATTGGGAGTACCAGGGCACATGACATCACAAGGTGGAATAGAGTGTTCTGAGAAAAGAACACTGTCTAAACATGCAGAGTTTGTGTGTTAAACGTGTGAATGAAACAAAACAGAACTCCAGATATGTTTGTGATGAGGCAACAACATCATAACAGATCAGAAAATAGCGTAATATGTGCCCTTTAACTGAGATGTTCTCAATCTCAAGAATAATACTGTATTTAGCATTTAGCAACTCATTGAAATTCAGTAAGTTGAAAGTAAAATGTTCAGAAAAGGTGTATTTGTTACTGAAAGTGAATATTGAAAGTGCTAACAAATAGGGTCAGTTCAATCCAAGAACATCAAATTTGAAGTCGGCTCGACAAACTTCCTCACCTTCCTCCCCGGGAACATTCCCCTGACTTTTATATTCTTTAACTCAAAATAATTTTTTTCCAAATTGCCCCAACATAAATAATTATGTTTTGAAAATCAACACACCCATACATTTTGTGAGATCACAATATAGATTTTTTTCTTTTTTTTTTTTTAGAAATTATATGAGCCTGCTAGGCCTGCCACAGTAACACATTTTGAAGTACAATATATCGCTATAAGTAAATGTAGATAATAAACAATAATACTGAAAGCAAACCATAAAGCAGAATTATCCCCAACAAACTATTCTAAATATATAATGTTAAAAATATGAGCTGCAATAAATAACTGATTGCAACACTTGTAGTTAGTTTGATCTATAATGAGTCATAGAAGTTATAAATTCAACCGTCTACAGCTCAGATTTCATCATAGAACATACAAATAACCAACATTTTCCCACTAGTGCAAAGAGAAAGTCCCCACAATAAATATTGACCCCCAAAAGTTATTGTTCCACCTCACATGTATTGAAAATAATTATCGCCTGCATAAAACATATCAGTGTTCAAGAGTTGTGTTGTTGACAATTTTAATACTTGTTTGTATGCCCAAACGATACACATTTCCGGTTATGTAGCACTAGTGATGGTAGTGGATTGACAAAAGACCAGAACTATCTAGAGCATGAGAGCAGGGCGAGGTGGAGACCAGTGGCCCATTGAAGTTCAGTCAAGTGAAGTATTCAATCTAACAAGATGAAGAAGCTATGGAAACATGATCCTCCTCCTCTTCCTCTTCCTCCTCACCTCTCTGCACACGGCACGCTGGGTGATGGAGCTGTGTTTAAGGTCACTTAAGCACAAAGGTAAAGAAAGCCCAGAGAGCGCCCACTGTGACGAGGACTGGGGCAGGTACACGCACTCTGATCTGCTGCTTTTAACTACACAGACTTAACTACACAGCCAAAATATGTACGTAAAATAAACACCACTTACATCTTATAGAAAAAGATAGAGGCTAGATGGGAACAATGACAACCTAATCAAGTATAAAACTAATAAGTATGGTATTATGTTATACATTTCAAAAGTTAGAGTTGTGCAGAAATACGATATTAAGATATTAAAGGGCCCATATTACGCCATTTTGTTTCCTCCTGGAGCATACCTGAAGTTGTTTTGTTTCATTCACACGTTTAACAATCTTGCAGATTTAACATGAGTTCTTCTCTCAAACAGAAAACACTGTATTACCACAGTAAGTGCTCCACTGTGTTTTTAAACTCTAGAATCATTTGGATTAATTCAGACCTGGAATTTTCAATCTACTGAACTAAGGGTAAACTTGAAAATTACTGCTTCATGACATCACAAGGTGGAACAGCATTTTGAGCTTTGGAGATGTAGACAGAACAAGGGTTATGTGTGAATGAAACAAAACACAACTCTGCATAGGAAGTATTATGCTGTTACTTCTTCTCCTCCGACTATGAATAAATGACAGTGAAAATGACAATCCATGAGTAAAAATGACAATGTAAATATTGTTTTACTGAGGTCAACCTAAATCCTGTACATGCAGTTGAACATAATACCAATTCAAATATGTGTTTTAAAGCCTAGACTGGACCTCACCATCTCATGACAATGTACTTTAATATTTTCTTTTACCTTTGCTCCAACTCTTCCTGGCGTCATTTTGCCTTTAAAATGCTCTTACCTATTGTCTCTGTTGAGTGTATGCTCTCAGGACTCCCCTTGTGTGAGCGGACTGCAGGCTTTTAGTGAGACCGCTGCTCCTGTCAGGTTTCTTATAGAGCCCTGCAAAGTGAAAAAGTGTTCACTAAAAAGCTTTAATATAGATTTTTATTCAATGCATGGACAAAAACGTGATGGAGATGTTATTGTTTTGTGTAGAACGTCCCGGCATGACCTAAACATATCTATATTAGATTTACTGAATAACATGATTTTATCAACTTAAAAAGCATTCTTAGTGTGAGTGGGCTTGCCTCTCCACAGATTTGACTCGTAATTTGGCCCTGTGGTGTCAACTGCTGTCTGTGTAGAGAGATAAATAAGTGTAATACTGTGGAACATTCCAGGCAATATCTCAATCATACATTGTGAAACTAAACTAATAATACCTTCACAATGTCTTAACTGTGAACATTTTTAGTGTTAAAGGTCCTATATTACACAAAATTGACTGTTGTGAGCCTTTAGCCATGCAATAATGTTGTTATCGCATCAAAAACATACCTGGAGTTGTGTTTTGTTTCGTTCACACATATTGGAGTAATCTTGGTTTATTAGTCTGTCTACATCTCCAAAGCTCAAAACGCTCCACCAACTCCACGTCTGAAATGATCCAAATGATTCTAGTGAAGGTGTATGTAGTTTAAAAACACAATGGAGCACCTGTATTACGTCATAAACCACACAGATCAGAAAATAGAGTAATATGAGCCTTTAAGTATTTAGTTTTTTTGTTCTTAGTAATATTCTGTGGCATATTTTCCATTTTTAGAGGTTGGGTTGCCAGACTTCTTTCATGAAGCTACTTTTCCAGTGGAGGATCTCTATTGAGATCTTATTTCTTTACCTGGAATGCCCCATAGTATGGCATTAAAGTTATTTACCTCTCACATCTGTGTTTTAATATACTGTGGAACATTATATTCAATACTACACCTTTAATGAAATCCTGCAACCTTTTAATCTTTATTTATCCATTATGATTACTTCACCAAAGTTTTCTCCAACACCTTCAGAATCTCCACAAACACCATCTTAACCATCTGCCTTTTCTGTTGTAATTGGCCAAGTTATTTTTACCCACTTGCCTCCTTTGCCTCTGCTTCTCCATCTTGCCGTTCCCACCGTCCTCACTGAATTAATTGGAGAGGGCACGAGGTTGCGGCTCATATTGGGTAGGTAACGAGTGGCGGGGGCTAGCTCGCGCCGCTAACGCCCTGCGCTGTAATTGGCTGGCTGAGAGGGATGAGGGTCATTAGGTATAGGTGACGGTCTCGGCCCCTTCACTACACGAGCTCAGATTAGGCGAACTAGATGTATGCGCTGCTACACGTTTCCAGCTTTTCAGAGCCCATCACGGACTTCTGGGAGATACTCGCCTGAATTGTAACTCGTGCTGTGGGATTGAGTGTGGCTATTGAGTGGTTAGTGAGAAGGGATCACTTGTGGGAGGATCATTTCTGCCGTGAAAAAATATGAGTTCTAAAAGCCTTTTCCTCTAGCCTTATTCAAAGGGCTTATGTTATGTTATTTTCGCTATGGTATATTGTTGTGTCCTCATCAAAAACACACTGAGGATTGTGTTTTGTTTCATTCACACATGTTTAACACACAAACCCTGCATATGTAGGCTTTCTTTTCTCAAACAGAAAACACTCCACCATGTGATGTCATGTGGTATTACAGGGATTGCTCTACTGTGTTTTTTTTACTCTTAATTGCCGGTCTCTGGTAAACAAAAGGTAAAAGATAGGCATTAACTTGGCATCACAAGGTGGAGCATTTTGAGTTTTGGCGATGTAAACAAACGTGTGAATGTAACAAAACACAACTCTGGTTTGTTTTTGATGAGGTAACAACAATATAAAATGGCTTAAAGCTCACAAGAGTCATTTTTACCTCCACCAAGGAGGTTATGTTTTCGTCTGGGTTTGTCTGTTTGTCTGTTTGTCTGTTTGTCTGTTTGTGTGTTTGTGTGTTTGTGTGTTTGTGTGTTTGTCTCTTAGTTTCCAAAATAACTCAAAAAGTTATGGACGGATCTTGATGAAATTTTCAGGAAATGTTCCGAATGGTAAATCCAACAGATGATTAAATTTTGGTGATGATCCAGAAGACATCCTGGATTCTGGATCACTTTGAAAATTTCGTTAGCTGCTGGGCGGACGTCTGCGCTGAGTGCTTTTCCAGTGTTATCCTGCCATCTACTGGTGATATTGGTGATTTTATGTAATGGAGCAGCCAAAATGTTTAGGGCGACTTTATCCATAACTGCGCGCATTTTCCTCACTGAACTTGTTTTGAATGTAAACATGCTTTGAAACTGAGCTGCTTGGCGGAGGTCTGCGCTCTCTGAGTGCTTTTCTAGTTTATAACATAGGACCTTTAAAGGTGCTCTATGTAACTTTGTATGGTCACCACCAACTACCAAGTTGAACACTCCACAGCATACTTAATATGTACCATTGCAGATAAACAAATACATTTCCACGGAGACAAACAAATGGAAAACTAGAAAAGCTACATAGTGCACCTTTATCATGAGTTGAACCAGCCCCTTACAATAGTAAAATAGTCTAAATAAGTAAATAACGCATAATGTATTTTTTCCAGTTTGCTCAGCCTAAATATGCAGGGTTTGTGTGTTAAACGTGTGAATGAAACAAACACAATTCCAGGTATTTTTGTGATGAGGAAACATTATAACATAGATCTGAAAATAGCGTAACGTGGGCCCTTTAATCCTCCACATTTGGCAACACTGAGAAGTTCAGTTTTAATTAAAGAGTTGGGGGACAGACGCTGGGCACCCATAGCACCACTGCTATTGTGTTTCACCTAAAAGTACTTCTTAAACATGCAGAACATGTAGTCTACTCATGTTTTTTTTGTTTTGTGTAATTAGCGTGAATTGTTTTCATTGTCTCAACACACACATGGTCTTTGTTGGCACAGAAACGAAACATTTAACTGACTGCGTTCGGTAATTTGCAGTTATGAAGTTTTGGACCTGATCCTATTTTGTTTTTGGCTACTTGTTCAGAAGCAAATTTTGACTTTGTACGTTCACACAATGGCATATATTTATTTTCCATTTCAGCAAATACCTTCATTACTTCTTTTTATTTTAACGCTTTTGACACCCCAATTAGTCATGCATTGTCTAGCGTGTCTTGGTCTGAACATTGGAGTGCACAGTATTTCTCTGTTCCTAATTTTGAGCTTGATTTTGATGTGCGGCGCCTGTGTGGGTGTAGTGCACTCGGTCTATCTTCCTGTAACTTTTCTCTTAAGCTTTAGGCGATAAAAAATGGTCCAAACTGAAAAGAGCTCTGAAGCTTGTGGGAGAGAGGATGAGGTGTGATGCGTAGTTACACTGGTGCGTATGAAAAATGCCTGTGAAACTGCTGTGTTTGAAATGTACATTTATGTGGTCGGTGTTTATCAGGGGAGACAAAAATCTTTTTACCAAAATATGATATGCACCAATATGATGATACTTTGAGTCACTGTACTGGTATTGGTACTCTGATACTAGAATCACAATGTTTTTATGATATACTGTATTATAAGGCTCCATTGTTGCATGGATTTCAATGGATTTCATACATTTCAATAATAGAGATTGAGCAGTATGGGTTTTTTAATGGCAGATGCTGATTTTTTTTACAATCCAGAGAAATGCCCAACAAGGTCTCCTGATATTTTTGGGGTGATATTTTTTATGTAATAAAAAAAATGACTGAAAACTCACCCACAGCCCTTTTTTTTTAACCACAAACCTTTAAGAGTGCAGTGTAGTCCATTTTGTGTAGTTTTGTGTAGATCTTTTAGGCCGGCCAAAACTAAATATGGGCCTGTGCTGGAGATTTAAAGGTGCATTGTGTAACTTTTCTGGTGGAGGGTCTGTCAAATTCTTGTCTCCATGGAGATATTATGTTATATATGAGATGATGTGTCTCTTGCCTGTACTGAGCCAAAATTGGTAAATTCTTCCAGGACAGTAGAAGGCAGCGCTCTGCCTCTAAGTAGGCCTGTCACAATAAATACTATATTGACTTATCATTCAATACACGACGATTGTGGAATGATTGTGGGTGCCTTTTCTTTGTAAAAGAATTTTATTTTTCTGTTCTATGATGAGATTTGAGCTGAAGAGGATTGAATTCTGAACTTCTATGATTCATTATACTCAAATGTCTACTTTTAAGTATCAGATTTATAAGAAGAAGTTCTGTTAACAGGATTTGAAATGATCCTCCCTGGAGTTAGCCGGGTTCAGATCAATTAAAGGGCAGCGTAAAGCAATCTGACATCTACCTGGTCTTTTCTTTGGTGAAGAGAGATGGTAAATTACTTGGAATCATACTATTTCTTTTAAGACAGAAAAAGCTGTTGGAGCAGCCAGTTGCTCTTGTCCTTCACAAACAGAAGTGCATTAGCAAAAGATCAGTCCAATTTGGACATGAGACCATGCCTATATAGAGGGGATTAGATGGCTGTTAGGACTAAACCCTTTTATGTCTTCTCTGATATTTTGCTGCAGTACAATTAATATAGTATTCATTTCATGTTCACTTTGTCTCATGACTGTTAAAGGTCCTATATTACGCAAAAATTGCCTCATGTGAGCTTTTAGCCGTGTTAGAATATTGTTACCTTTGCAAAAACATGACTGGAGTTGTGTTTTGTTTCATTCACACATGTAATGCTTCGTTATTTAGCTGTAGATTTCAAGATAACAGCTAGTTTTTACATTTAGTTCAGTACAGATTGGCAATTCCTGGACTGAAATTATCCAAATAATTCTAATAAGAGATGCATGGAGTTTAAAAACACAGTGGAGCACTTCCTGTATTGCCAGATGACTTCACAAGTTGGAACAGAGTATTTTCGGTTTGAGAGAATAACACAGTCTAAATATGCAGGATTTGTGTGTTAAATGTATGAATGAAACAAAACACAACTCCAGATATGTTTGTGATGAGGAAACAACATTGTAACATAGATCAATATAGTGTAATATGGGTCCTTTAAACTTGTGTATTATTTCTTTTTCAGGACTTTAAAGCTGGTCTGGCTATCGCTGAAGTAGAACTGACCGCTGCCCATATAAAGGACATGGATCGAAGGAGCTTTGAGATCAACACGCCCTTCAAAAACTTTTGGTGCGTACAGTGCACTCAATATTTTCATTAACTGAAGATGTAATTGTCAGCACAGAGAGTTGGTAGATAATTTTACTTGTGAAATTTACTCAAATCTTAAATAAATCAAAATCAAATCAAATAAAACTTTCTTGTAACTTTAAAGGTGCGTTGTGTAACTTTTCTGGTGGAGGGTCCGTCAAACGCTTTTCTCTCTGGACATGTTATTGCTTTGTCTGGAATGTTTCACAGTATGGTATTAAACCTTTTTATCTTCATGGAGATCAAACCAGACCAAGTTACAGGTCAGATCTGTGGAGAGGTAACTCCACTCACAGTCAGAATGCCTGTTTTTCTAGGTATTTTTGAGCTATAAAACCACCTGCAGTTGAATAAATGTAAGGTAGAGCTGTTTAATGTCGTACTGTGGGATATTCCAGGCAGAGCAATGACATATCCATAGAAACAAGCAGGTGACGGACCCCCAACCAAAAAGTTACATCGTGCACCTTTAAGTATAGCAAGATGTATTTTCATAACTGCAAAAAACCTTGTTCCATTGGTCGATAATTTGAGTTTTTCCAGTGCAGGTAGGCTTGTCTGAAATTCCTTGGTAACAATGCGTCTCTGGTGAGTTTGGGTGTGTGTGGACCAACCTCTTCAGGTCAGTGCTGTCAGGCCGAACAGGGCGCAGCGTTGAAATCACTAACTATCAATTAGAGGCTGTTATTGAGGCTCCCCAGGTGTTCCACGCAGATACGGGGGCCTCAGTGGGACACAAAGCTTTGAGGTGACATTGGTCCCCGTGGGCTCTGGATCGATGAGTGTAGCTCTTGTTTGTGCTGTAATGGCCCATTTGGAATACAAGCGTCACCGCAGCCTGGACAATGCCTCACACTTTGGTTGATTGTGCTTCTTGGCTGTTTTCTTTTTGGTGTAAAGATTTTCCCCTCATTCCTCCACCTGTCTGTTGTACGTCCCCATCGATCTGTTTGCGTCAGATGCCTTAACGGGCCCCGGTGTTGGGCAGATTTGTTAATACACAGGATGTAATTGGCATTTTCTGTGCTGCAAAAAAGAGGTGCAATTGAAATAAGCACGAATCGCCTGAATTGTTTTGATGAGGCGATTGCTGTGACTGCCTCTGTGTGTGTGTGCCTGTATATGTATGTGTGCCTGTGCATGCGTATGTATATGTGTGTGTATATATGTGTGTATATGTGCGTGTGCATGTGACTGTGTGTGTCAAATCGATTGCAGTCTCTGGGAGCGTTCTCTACCTGCTCAAGGTGGGGATTAGTGCGAAACTCATCTAATCACTTTAAGCTGTGGAGACTCACTTTGGCTTTTCTATTGTTTTGCTGCCATTAAACGGACAGAACTCTGAGTCCACTGCGGCTGACACAATAGCCCACTTTATGAGGAGATGGAAGTCAAAGGGAGAAGGCTGCAGTCGGAGAAAGCTAAAGTTAGCCTGTGTGATCAGAAAGCACTCCCTCTAAAGTAAAGCCACGGCTAAACGCCTCGCTCAAGGGCATACTAAAGAAAATCTCTGTTCATCTTGTTGTCAGTTTGTTTGTCTTTTCAAACTTTCACAGGCAGACATATTTTTACTTTCAACTGAAAATTCATTTTAATAACAAACCCAACGTCAAGGTCCTGTCTGGATTTTAAACATGTCGGCTGTTGTGCGTGTGTCAGGCTTTTGAATACAAACAGCCCCGCTTTGACTCACGGATAAAAACAATGAAAAACAATAATATCCCGTCTCCTAATTCCATGTCCTATAGCTGGGTTACAGATGACATCACAACAATCTATAGGCCAATATTAAAGGCGCATTGTGTAACTTTTCTGGTGGAGGGTCCGTAGATATATTTACTCCATGGAGACATTACTAAAAGTTTCACAGTATGATATTAAACCTTTCTGTCTTCATGGAGACCAAACCAGACCAAGTTACAGGTCAGATCTGTGGAGAGGCGACCCCGCTCACAGTCAGAATGCCTGTTTTTGTAGGTATTTTTGAGCAATAAAACCACCTGTAATGGAATAAATGTAAAGTAGAGCTGTTTAATGTCATACTGTGGCAGAACAATGCCATATGCTTAGAAACAAGCAGGTGACAGACCCCCAACCAAAAAGTTACACAATGCACCTTTAAGGCACCTAACTGGCACTTCTAACTGGTGAAGGGTTTGCCTCTGACTTGTAACTTGATCTGGTTTGGTCTCCATGATGGCAGTAAGGTTTACTGTAAAACATTCCAGACAAAGCAATAACGTTTCTATGGAGAAAAAGCATTTGACAAACTGTCCAAAAGAAAAGTCACACAATGCACCTTTTAGTGGGGATGTACCATTTATTTCAGGCACTCAAATTATTCACTCATTTATTAACTACAAGACATTTGAAGGGAAGTAAGAAATGCCATCCACTCTGCCACTCTTGATTAAAGCTTTTAGTGAGCATCAAATAATATTACGTTCGATTGGCAGCTCCACTTAATCTCACAGGCTCATTTGAGAGTAGAGTGCCTGTTAAAGGGGTCATATTGTGCTATTTTTAGATATTTAGTTTTGAACAAAAGCATAAGTAGTAGCCATCATTTTATAGTTTATTTATTGTAAATTGCAATTTTCATCCAAAAAGGACTCTTGTGAGCTTTCTGTCATGTTTTAATGCTGTTACTGTATCAAAAACATCTGTGAAACATTATTCACAGATGTTTGAGTAAACCTGCATTAGTTTGTCCACATCTCCAAAGCTCAAAATGCTCTGTTCCACCTAGTAGAGACTGGAAAGAGCTGAAATTATCTAAATGATTCTAGTGAAGATGTATGGAGTTTAAAAACACAGTGGAGCGCTTCCTGTACCATATGATGAGTGTTTTCTGTTTGAGAGAAGAACTCAGCCTTGTGTTTGTGTGTTAAACGTGTGAATAAAACAGGTGTGTTTGAAGACACAACATCATAACATAGATCAGAAAACAGTGTAATGGGAAAAATGGAAAGTCTAATTTCCCTCGTGGATGAATAAAGTTTGTCTAAGTCTAAGCCTAGCTAGTTTGTGACTGTAATGTTATGTGTAAGACTTGTTTAGCGGCACAAAATCGACTCACCTGTTGTAGTTCCAACTGAGTCAGCAAATAAAGCTCAGATTAACAGCCCAGACAGAGCAGTGCTTACAGTTAGCATCCCAACACTCCCCCAGGAAATACTGATGACATCATGTGCAAAGTATTAATACAAGAATACTCAAACATGCGTGAATCAGTTGAAATAGTAATTTGAGTAAATGACAGAAGACGCTTATAGCAAGGTTAAAATCTCATAACAGTCGATTTTGCACAATGTGTCTCCTTTAACGGTGACTTGCCCCACACATGCACACACTTCGGGGACCTGCCTCCTGCCTTCACCTGCTCCTCTGTGCTTTGGGGCCCCATGCAAACTCAGTGAGAGCAGTCATCTCTTTAGACAAGCCCTGGGCGGTAGCCGGTGGGCACAAAACATCTGCCCCCAATCAACCTATTGATCTGGGCCAAGCCACATCCTCACCTCCAGGCAAATATGCCCTCCGCTTATTCTCTCCTCTTCCTCCTCTCACCTCCTCTTCTTCACTTCTTTATTCTGGCTTACTTTACACTGCTGTTCAGGTTGCCATGGAGACTGGTGGTCCCATTACTTCTAGCTAAGTGCCTTCCTAGGTCTACATTTTTTTTAACTCCTAATTTTATACCACTGTCGATCAGTCTGTCTGGCTTGTCTTTTACACTTTCGCTAAATAGCTTGTTAAATTCACCTAGTTAGCTAATTTTAGACACATCCACTGCATATAAAGAGCTAGGTGTAGTTAAAACACTATTGGCAGCATCAGCAACTTCAGTCTGCCTCTGCGTTCTGTCTCCAGTGCTCATTAGTTTGTAATGGACACAGCACAGGTCTGTGTTTAAGCTGTTCTCTCACTCTGTACAGGGGGAGACAGTTGAATGGCAGACAGTGACTAATGGACGTGCATGCCTAATATGAATCCTATATTAAACTGTTGAAATGAGCATGGGTAGTACATTTTAAGGAAATTGTAGGTTGGAGATGGCATACTTTTACTTCTACTTGAGTAATATTGTGTAACAGTATTCTTTTTTAAGTAAAAGTTTTGGCTTCTCAACTCTGTTCCCTTTCTTAAATCTGCCCTTAATACACATTTCTTTACTTTGACTTCTAATACAATTTGAAGGTTCTGTATCACATAAAATTGTTTCTTGTATGAAACACTTTGGTTAGCCGCTGTTGTAAATGCGCTATAGAAATAAAATTGACATTGACAGTGACATTTCCACTGTGAGTTGACGAGTGACAAAAGCTTTATGTCGACAATATGAAATTATGTGAACATTCGTGTTCTCTCTGCACCACTTCTTATATGATTTAGGTGTTCTCATTTCTGTGGCTTATCAGTTATTGTTCACTATTTAACTTTAAATTAAAGTTAAATGATGCACAATTAAAGTACGTTAAATTACCTATATTAAACAAAATTGACTCTTGTGAGCTTTAAGCCATTTTACAATGTTGTTACCTCATCAAAAATATACCCAGAGTTGTGTTTTGTTTCATTCACACATGTTTGAGTAATCCTGCATTATTAGTCTGTCTACATCTCTAAAGCTCAAAATGCTCTGTTCCACCTTGTGATGTCATGGAGCAGTCGTTTTCAAGTTAACAGCTACATTTTACCTTTTGTTCAGCAGAGATTGGCAGTTCTAGGGCTGAAATGATCCAAATGATTCTAGTGAAGGTGTATGGAGTTTAAAAACATAGTGGAGCACTTCCTGTATTCCAGTCTGAGAGAAGAGCTTTGTGTGTTAAACATGTGTGAATGAAACAAAGCGTAACGTGGGCCCTTTAACTTCAAATTATAAATCAGATGTTACCTTCTGACTACTACTTGACCACTACTTTGTACATCTACTTCTAGTAACATTATTTTGAAGTAACACTACTCTTATTTGCATGCAATTTTTGGCACCTCTACCCACTTCAGGAAATAAGTCATGTGAAATATTGACTTTCGTGAGAAAATTCTACTTTTTAAATGAGTGTAATAATTTGAAGCTTATATTAATGTAATGTGTCTAGTTTTTATCATGTTATCTTCAATTGTATACTTTTCTATCCTCACTTTTCAACTACTCATTCTAAAATAATATCTTAAGAAAGTGGCCTGCATTAGCACAACAGATTTGGGTAGAGTGAGTGGAGAGTAGAGGCAGATTGATTTACCTGGCCCTCCACTCAAGACCTCACCTCTCTTTCAGTTTCATCAAGTTTATTGCAATCACACTTCACGGTACCCCTCCCCCCAAAAAAGTAGTCCGCCCTTCCACAACCCTGCCAAAAGCTACGGTGCTGTTTAATTGCTCACTCAAATTAAATCGATAATACTGAGGCATTTTGTCATTGCGGACTAGTGTGTGCACGTGTGTGTGTACTAAACATCAATCTAGTGCGTGTGTGTGTATGTATGTGTATGTGTGTACTAAAAATCGATTGTTGTAGCTTCACAGCAGAGTCGGAGAAGGAGAAAGAGGGGTGGATTGAAGCAGTCCAGGAATCGATCTCCGAGACACTTTCCGACTACGAAGTGGCGGAGAAGATCTGGTTCAATGAGGCCAACCGGAGCTGCGCGGACTGCCGGGCACCGCAGCCGGAGTGGGCATCGGTCAACCTGGGCGTGGTCATCTGTAAGAAGTGTGCAGGTGAGGGGCACTTGGGTTGCTTGGAGACAAAGAGCAAAGGGTTTTCACAAGGGACCTGTTCACGGTCTTGCTCACTCGTAGCTGTACTTCCCACTTGCTAACCATCCAGATCGAAGAGAGCAATAGGTCAGAATAACTTTGTGAGATGGGGTCATTTGGGATTTTGAACATTCCTTGAAAGTTGGAGGTGGTTTTAATCCCAAAGGCGTTAAAATGGATGAAATCTTGAACCAGTTTAAAAAGCTCACAGTCCAGTGAAAAGTACGTGTGTTGCAGATGGTAGCTTGAAGAATGGGGAAGATTTTGTCTTGTTGTTTTCATGTAACTTTTCTGGTGGAAGGTTCACCACATGTGGCAAGCCCTACACCAGAAAAATTACGTAGTACATCTTTAATTTGTTTGTTTTTGTTTACATTGACCTCCCGTACCATCATACACGTAACTTTGTATAGTAGTTGGAGACTTTTTGACCTCAAGTCCCAATTAGGCAGCTATCTTTTATGTTGTTTTTTTTCTTTTTTCATGACACTTTTTTCCATTCCAGATTGATAATGTGTAGAACGGGCATGAGCGAGGTTATGATCAAATAGAATGTGTCGAGAGAATTTCTATTTGTTTCTATTTTTAAGTCCAATTTAATCTAATAAACCTTTGAAAATCCGAGCACGATTAAGCAGCATACATGTGGTGCATTGTTGACGTGTGTTTGTGTGTGTGTGTGTGTGTGTGTGTGTGATGATGTCTGTTTGTCCCTGTGTGAGTCTGTGTCTAACCCAGGGCCACTTTCAGAATAAGATCTCAGGCGATAAGACACTTACGGGAGCTGCATCGGGCCCTAGACTTCCTCTAATCTGTTGGGTAAAGCTGGATGCTCAGATGAAATGACAACAAAGATTAGGCTCCGGGCGAGAACTTGGGGGATCCCGAACAGCTCCTTGACCCGCTAAACGTGATTATGAAGCAGAGGCCGTCGTGCTAGCTACCGTCATGCTAGCTGCTGCCGGATGCGTATCCTTCTTTTTACATGCTGCTACACATACACAATCCGCTCCACTTTTTTTCTTCAGGTCTGAGATTTCTCCTGGAGCTTTAATGCGATTCTCCAGCTCACCTCTCCAAAGTCCATGTAATTGGTACGCATCAGATATCACACATCCTTTTTTCAAACTGCCCTAAATGATTTCATTTGCAGGGCTGTTTAATATTACATTTTGTCGACACACAGAGACATGGAGGGAGCGAGGGAGAGACAGTGAATATCTGCAACTAAGAAAGCTGTCCTCACTCTCCATTCTACGCTTCTTAAATTAGCCGGTGGTCCGTTTTGAATACCAACGACTCACTGGGCTTTTAATTAGCGCGCTCATGTCACGTACAATAAAGAAAAATGCTGAACAAGAAGAAGAGGAGTGGAGTAATGAGAGGGCTAATGCTGAAAATGATCTAAGATGGACTTTCCTCTTTTCGTTTAAGACATAGTGAATTTTAATGACCCTTACTTTGACTATGGAGAGGAAGGCTACTGTAGTGCTTTGTTCATCATCAAATATCGTCTTTATAACATATTGAAACACACATTATTTAACGAGATTGCCTGTTTGCCTGTAATTAGGAAAAATGTATGTCGCTTATGACCACCCCTGTAAGATAAACCAGCATACACAATCACATTAGAGCATGGCCCACTTTTGATTATCGCTATTGACGACGAGAAGCAGCCCACAAGAGTGTTAGGGATGCTTTGACCCAGTTAAACAGGGGCCACCATGGTTTGTGCTGTAAAATATTTCAGAATAGCATTTATATAGTATGTATGTATGTTTATTTTGTTTAAAGGTTCTATATTACGCAAAATTGACTCTTGTGAGCTTTAAGTCATGTTGTTGCCTCATCAGAAGCATATTTAGAGGTGTTTTGTTTCATTCACACATCTTTCAGTAACCCTTTATTATTAGTCTGTCTGCATCTCCAAAGCTTAAAATGCTCTGTTCTACCTTGTGATGTCATAAAGTGGTAGTTTTCAAGCTAACAGCTACCTTTTACCTTTTGTTTTGTAGAGATAGGAAATTCCAGGAATGAAATCACCCAAATGATTCTAGTGAAGGTGTATGAAGTTTAAAAACACACTGGGAGACTTCCTGTATTACACCGTGACATCACAAGGTGGAACAGAGTGTGTTCTGTCTGAGAGAAGAACTCGGCCTAAATATGAAGGGTTTTTGTGTTAAACATGTGTGAGTGAAACAAAACTCAACTCCAGGTATATTTTTGATGAGGAAACAACTTTATAACATAGCGTAAGACAGGCCCTTTAATATGAGAGAGTGCTCCCATTTTTAAGATTTTTTTTTTTTGACAGTTTTACAAATTACATAAAGTATTCAGTGACAATGACATACTCTATTTTGCCTACAGAATACTGAAATAATGAAAATAAACCTGTTTTTTTTTTTTCTCAAAAGCTGGTCCACTTCTATACACCACTGAGGTCCCAGACTCCTAATGCGAAGGCAAAAAAAAACAAAAACAAAAACACATGGGCGAGACTGAGGGCTGGAGGAGTCAGTGGGACAGTTTTTAATTGGAGGTGAAGTCTTTGGAGGTTTTGGGTGATTTTTTTTTTTTTTTTTTTTTTTTTGTATGAACCACCTCCATAGTTTTACTGTTTGTTGTGTTGTTTTTGATGCTGTCTGAAAAAGAGGACACTGGACAAACTGCTCTCCATCATGGACACTCCTGCTCACCCCCTGCACCAGACTATAGAGGGACAGAGGAGCTTATTCTCCAACAGGCTCCTACAGCTCCGCTCAAACAGTGACAGATACAGGACCACATTCATACCTTACTCTATACTAGGGGTGTGCAAAAATATCAAAAAGTTGTGATACTAAATTTGGTGATACAATTTGGTGGTGTTGTTATCATGGGCTACTACAAGAGAATTTTTGGTACCTTTCAGCAATTTTTTTGTAAGTTTTGGTGCTTACTTAGTGGAAGGCACCTTGTTTTGCAATACACTTGACATATTTACTGTTTTGATGATTAAAATAAATGTATTTTATATAAACTTTGCACAAGTAGTGGTTTAACAGAGAAATCTTGCTGTTAAAATGTATTTGGTTCTTAAAAAACAGCAATATATCACAGGGTATCGTGATAATATTATGATAATATCGTATCGTGAGTCATGTATCGAGTATTGTATGGAATCATGATGAACCCTTATGTAATGGACAACCCTATGCCCTATATTTTATTCTTATTTGACACCAGTCTCTTGCTACTTTTGCGTCTTATTTTGAATTTATTATTACCATTTATATAGTTTGTCTTTGTTATTGTGATGTATGAGCTACAGTGTCCAAATAATTTTCCTTGTGGATCAATAAACTTTGTCTAAATCTAAGTTTAACAACAACTAGCATGCTAACACGCACTTCCTCATTATCGGACACTAGGATGCTTTATAATTAGATGCGGATGGAACATGGCAGACTTATTTTGATCCCAAGAGGTGCTTATATAATATATTTGTGTTGGGTCAAGATCAAGGCTTAAATACATGAGAGTAAAATCAAATACAGCCCATAAACTTCTGAGCCCTTCTATATTCTACACCTCTGCACTGTTCCTTTATGTTCTAATGTTCCTTGTGGATTAATAAAGTTTGTCTTAGTCTAAAAAATGGAAGATTTTTACAGCAGGCTATATATACTAGTATGTGAAGTTTTCCTTGCGTTGTCAGGAGCACGTGCACATTTTTAGCTTCATTACCTTTACACAAGTGAAAATGGTCCTGGGGCGCGCTATGCCTCGAGTGGATGGAGCAAAAACAGCAGGAGAGGTATATTTTTCACTTGTTCACCAGCAAAAATGACAGCATCTGCCTCTTCAGACCCCCGCGCCAAGTGGGAGATCTCTGCTCCGATACTGAAAGTCTGCGTTGTCCCTTTTACTTTTGGGATTAGAGGAACCTGATTTAAACACCCCATAATCCATCAGTGGTTGACATTTTAATGCCGGTTTCATGCACAATTATATGACTACAGGGTGAGTGGGGAACCCTGCTATTTATAGTGTCACCTACAGCATTGCAGCGTGAAGCTCAAAGGGAGAATTGTACAGAAAAGCAATAGAAAATATAGGGCAGGTGTAGTTGCTGTTGTGACCAAAATCAGTGTATATAACATCAGGCTTAAAGATGCATTGTGTAACTTTTTGGTTGGAGGTCTGTCACCTTCTTGTTGCTATGGATATGTCAATGCTCTGCCTGGAATGTTCCACAGCATGACATTAAACAGATCTACCTTACATCTATCCAATTGCAGGTGGTTTTATAGCTCAAAAAACACAAACGGGCATTCTGACTGTGAGCGGGGTCGCCTCCACAGATCTGACCATTAACTTAACCTGGTTTGGTCTTCATACTGATAAAAAGGTGCCATACTGTGAAACATTTCAGGCAAAGCAATAACATCTCCATGGAGAAAAATGGGTGGTGGACCTTCCACCAGAAAAGTTACACAATGGACCTTTTAAAGAGCCCATATTATGCTATGTTCTTATCTATGTTATAATGTTCTTTCCTCATCACAAACATACCTTGAGTTTTTTTTTATTTGTTTCATTCACACATGTTTGTTTCATTCACACAAATCCTGCAAATTCAAAGTTCTTTCAAACTGAAAACACCCTGTTCCTTGTGATGTCATGTGGTAATACAGGAAGTGCTCCATTGTGTTTTTAAATTCCATACACCTTCACTGGAATCATTTGGATGTTTTCGGCCCTGGAATTGACAATCTCTATTGAACAAAAGATAAAAGGTAGCTTTTAACTTAAGCGCATCATGACATCACGAGGTGGACCACGGCATTTAGAGCTTTGGAGATGTAAAGGGCCAAAAAACGTGTGAATGAAACAAAACACAACTCCGGGTATGTTTTTGATGAGGTAACAGCATTATAACATGGTTTAAATCTCACAAGAGTAAAATTTGTGTAATATAAGACCTTTTAAAAATAAACTATAGCGTTATCTTCACTGGACATCCGTCACATTTGCACATATATGCCTCGATTCTCTCTTATATGTTATAGATGTCTGACCTGTCTCTGGCCATCGGCACCCCTCTGCGGCCCCCCTGTCACCCAAATAAACAGGCCGACCAGCAAACACAATGAATTACTCATGATTCATTAGCAATTAATAGGCCTCGTTCTGTGCTTTCATTTCCAATTAGGGGGAGCTGAAGGGACTGAGCGTGTCTATTGTGAAAGTCACGCTCCGATTCTCCGTCTCCTAACTGCCTGCTGCTTTATTATTTATTCCATCATTGGCATTTAGAGTGTGTTTGCCGGGGAAATTACGTATGTTTTAATTTGTGTAAAAACGCAGAGGCTGTTTTTAAATGTGTCAAATGTGTTTCCGTTTATGTTTCAGGGCAGCACCGCTCCCTCGGCCCCAGTATTTCCAAGGTCCGCAGCCTGAAACTGGACAGCAGCATCTGGAGTAATGAGCTGGTGGAGGTACTCTCTTTCATAATTGTTGTGAAGCTTGGTACCTGAACCATACTTTTTCAGTTCCTATGTCTCTATTAATCATTACATAGATCAGGGGTTGGAAAACCAGAGGAATTCTGAGAGGCACATGCAGCAAAATTGTCAGAAAAAAGTCAGATTTTTTTGCTGCGCTCTCTGACTCATCATAAGTGCCGTGCGCTCGATATCTCAGATAGCGCAGAGCAAAGGTGACTGACAGAAGCTTCTGTAGTGACTCTGTCCATTTTTATTTAACTTCTTCCCTCTCACTGGCCACCGCGGTTTGGGGGCTTTTCCCAGGTTTGTGTGTGTGGAGGAGGAGAGATGAAGGAGGAGAGATGGGCGGAGGTAAGATGAGGAAAGGAGAGGTGGGTGGAGGAGAGAAGGGGGGAGTAGAGATAGGCGAAGGAGAAATGGGCAGAGGAGTGATGGGTGGAGGAAATATGGGCGGAGGAGCGATGGGTGGAGGACGGATACATGGAGGAGAGATGGATGGGGGCTAGATGGGCAGAGGAGTGATGGGCGGCGGAGCGTTGGGCAGAGGAGAGGTAGGTGGAGGAGAGAAGGGGAGAGGAGAAATGGGCAGAGAAGAGCGATGGGTGGAGGACAGATACGTGGAGGAGAGAAGGATGGGGGCTAGATGGGCGGAGGAGTGATGGGCAGAGGAGAGATGGGCGTTGGAGAGATGCAGTTGAATTTAAAGGATGTAATGAAGGAATAATGGTGGCATCAATAATAGTAGAAGTAGTAACTATATATTAAAGGTTTAAAAGTCATTTTGCAATATTTGAAATAATATATTACTGCACAGAATTATCTGGTGCTTTTCTGTAGTTGCTTTACACTTCACTCCCCTTATTCTGCGTTGGTTTTCACAGTTGCCCTGTAATAGAGGGGTAAACATGGCTGGGCCCCACTCACACATCAGATTCATGCACACAGGTTACACAGGTCAGCTAAGTGAAGTGTCTTGCTAAACTACACAACAACAATATGTACAGTTCAGAGCTGGGGTAGAAACAGAAACCTTTAGTTATATGGGCAAACACTGAGCCAGTAATCAATTTGGAACGCCCCATGTGCCCTCTTTGCCCCACAGCTCTTCCTGGAGGTGGGGAACCAGAAAGCCAACAGTTTTTGGGCGGCTAACCTTCCCGCTGAGGAGGAGCTCTACATCGGTGCATCGGCTGAGCTGAGAGCCACCTTCGTCCGCAGGAAGTACAGAGAAAGGAAGTACTGCAGACTGGAGGAGTACGACTCCATGGAGCAACTCAACCAGGTGAATATTTAAATTAGCTATTTTCTGATCTGTGTTATAATGTTGTTTCCTCATCACAAACATACCTGGAGGTTTTTTTTTTTTTTTTGTTTCATTCACACATGTTTAACACACAAACACTGCTTATTTTTTTCTCAAACAGAAAACACTCTGTTCTGCTTAACTGTGTTTTTAAACTCCATACACCATCACTAAACTTGTTTGGATAATTTCAGCCGTGGAATTGCCAATTCTGCTGAACAAAAGGTAAAAAGTAGCAGTTAACATGAAAACTACAACTTCATGACATCACGAGGTGGAACAGAGCATTTTGAGCTTTGGAGATGTAGACAGACTAATAAACCAGAATTACTCAAACATGTGTGTATGAAACAAAACACAACTCCAGGTATGTTTTTGAGGAGATAACAACGTTCTAACATGACTAAAAACTCACAATAGTCAATTTTGCGTAATATAGAACCATTAAAAACATTTTCTTTATTAAAGTATATGTAGTATTTCACATTAATTAATAATTAAGAGCTGTCACCGATAGAAACAGTATCCAATTTACCACTGTCAGAGAGTGTCAGAGTGTGTCACAATTACACAGACAAACAACACAAAGGCTCTACATAATTAGAAGTCATGGCTTATCTTAGAGACACAAACTTAAGCTGATCAGAACTAGATGTGCTGTGATCTGTTTAGTTACTGTATGTGGCTGTGAGCTAGTCAGGCTTATTTGTTTGACCAACTTTGTCCAGTTGTAGATCGTGTGTTATGTAGTTTTATTTGCTCCAAGACATTTCAGAATATTTTAGGGCATAATGATCAGAAAGGTTTTTGCATTATAGAAAAGAAAATCTGCAATCAATCAATCTTTATTTATAGATCTCCAAGGAGAGGCCTTTACAAAACTTAAGGTGAACAAAAATCACATTAAAATCAACACAATACACTACATTACTAAGTGTTAAAAGCCAGTCTGAATAGATGAGTTTTGAGTCTGGATTTAAACGGGGCAAAATCTGTGATGATCTGTGCATTCCTAATAACAATTAGGAATGCACAGATACAGATACTGATACTGGTATCGAATATCAGTGCTGAAAATGTTTGGATCTGGATCAGCTTCAGCCGATATCGTTTAATTGGTTTGATGTAGGCCCAAGACGTCTCATAATGTTTGAACTTTAATTCATATAAAGCTATTCAGTAGTCACTTTCAGAATAAATAAGTTACAAAGCACAATTAGATACATTTTGTACTTAGTTTACTGTGTTTTGAGAGGAAAAAAAAAAGCATTTTCAATCCCTACACTGGTATCAGTTTATAAAGCTGGATTGGTGCATCCCTAATAACAATATAATTTACTGGGTACCCAAGATGCTGTAATATGTAATGTATATAAGTAATATATAAGTTATAGCTAAGAGCCTTCACAGTAAATGTTTTAAGTTGCTCTAGGCTTTAGCAGTAGCAATTAGCCACAGCGTCTGTCCGCCTGCCCTTTTCTCCTTAATTTCAGTTGCGGTGTACACGCAATTCTATCACAATATTACAAATGTGTCTCATCCCTATACAGGTCGCAATATATTACCAAAAATAAGATACAACCAGCCTTATTTAAAAATGCTCTGATTCATCTGTTTGTCTCTTATCACCGCTCACATACAGGCAACATAATCTTTTCTATTTCCTTTACCTGTAAATATAACACCAGGTTCACTCGCTACAACTTTTAATAGTGTGATGTGAGAGTGCTTCGCAAGTTCACTCCTCTTTTTGACAGCTCCATCGGTACCTGACAAACTCCATTAGCTAAATCCGTTAAACCGGGGAAAGTCCAGTGGTGCTGACCTCTGTACTGTCCGCACAACTGCCCCGAATGTGAGGAACTGCTACAGGGAAGGTTCCATCGATCTCATGTGTAAGCAGATCAACACAGGGCCTGCTCTGTCAGTTTGTGGTTTGCACTTTTACAACTTCACCTCACACTTCCTTTTTGACCTGCTGTAAAACGTAGGGATGTAACAATATCCAAATCTCGATATTTTCACAATATGCATCTCACGGTATGATATTTTGTGAAGGCTAACAAAGTAGTATTTTTTTTTCTTTGTCTTTTTAAAGGTGCATTGTGTAACTTTTTTGGTGGAGGGTCCATCAAATACTTTTCTTCTGGAATGTTTCACAGTATGGTGTTAAATCTTTTTTATCTTCATGGAGACCAAACTAGACCAAGTTACAGATCAGACCTGTGGAGAGGCAATCCCGCTCACAGTCGGAATGACAGTTTTTCTAAGTATTTTTGAGCTAAAAAAACATCAATAATTGAATTTAATGTCATACTGTGGAACATTCAAGGTAGAGCAATCACATGTCCATAGAAACAAGCAGTTGACGATATGTTGTGATGGCCAACGATATTTTTGTGAGACATTTGATGGTGCAATATTACGATATTTCAGTTTTGTTAGATTCCTAGTAAAAGGTAAAAAGCCCAGCAAAGTTTCCTCCTCCGTCAGCATTTCCGCAGATCATTGCAGTTTGCTTTGTTTTCCTGAATACAGAGGAGAAGACTGGGGAAAGTGAATAGAGAAAGATAGGTGCGAGCTAAGTGGAAAAGTGGATTAGGATCACTACAGAAATGCTTGAGTTGGTTTTACTGAGGCTTTTTCTGGCTTCAGTTGGGGGCCAGAGAAATGTGGCTGGGTTGGAAGGTAATGAAAAGTGAATAAAAGTGCACTATATAACTTTTTGGTTGGGGGTCCGTCACCTTCTTGTTGCTATGGATATGTCATTGCTCTGCCTCTTCCACAGTATGATATTAAACAGCTCTACTTTACATTTATTCAATTACAGGTGTTTTTTTATTGCTCAAATATACCTAGAAAAACAGGCATTCTGACTGTGAGCGGGGTTGCCTCTCCACAGATCTGACCTGTAACTTGGCCTTCTTTGGTCTCTATGAAGATGGAAAGGTTTAATGTCATACTGTGAAACATTCAAGACAAAACAATAAGATCTCCATGAAGAAAAGCATTTGATGGACCCTCCACGAGAAAAGTTACTCAATACAAGTAATTTTTACAGTGGATACATTATACTTTTTCTTTTACTTCACTAAATTTGAGATCATGTATCTGTGCTTTCTACTCCACTACATTTTAGATCTGGACTGAAAAGTAAACGATACCTTTCTTTAAGGTTTGAGACCTGCTAAAATGGCTGAGATTTTATTTTTAGCACGTTTAATTTGAGTTAATGTTGTAACTTTGACACAAATACACAAAAGCACAAATATACAAAAGCAGCTAAAAAAAAGTCAATTGAATCACTTCAAATCAGCTAAATTCTAAATTCTTGATCAAAATCACTACATTTGATGCACTAAAAATCTCAGCAAAGGTTTTGATTTCCCTTGTGCATCAATAAAGTTTGTCTAAGTCTGAATCTATTCTCGGTACATGTATTCATTTACTTCCAAACACTGGCCACAATCTCTACAAATTAATGTACGGTCTTTATATTTAGTAAAAATAGTATTTGAACATAAACAAAGCCGGCTCACTTAATCAGATTTAACACGCCGTTGAGTTTCTTTTCAGAATTAATTAATCAGCAAATGCATGAGCCGTGATACAGCTATATTAGACCTTGCCCCATTGGGAATTGTCTCCATTACAAAGATTCCTCACTGATATGCATGCGGGGTTTTTTTTTTAATCTGCCAATGACATTTTAATACATGTTACTGGCCCAGGGGTCGCAGAACTCACTCAACAGATCCAGTAAATCTCTTTTAAGTGTCGTTTGGAGTAATGAAATAAAAACTGCCTGTGATTTATGCCTGACCGCATCAATATGGCGTCTAATAGAATGCGGAGGGGGCGGAGGGGACGGGGGGCGTTCCCGGTGCCCGCCCTCTCTCCGTACCCTGATCTCGTCCGCAGTCCCATGTTCCCCATTAGAAGCTCATATCCTGGCGACCTCCACTGTGTCTCCGCAGATCAACTGACCTACAGAGGGGGAGTCAGAGGAGCTCCTTCTATCATTACACGGACTACCTTTGTTTCACACATTTCACACACACACGGACACACATGCATGCACACACACACACACACACACACACAGACCCACGCCTCTACATACTCACACATACACACACACGCACACACACACTCTGGCTGGACTCTAGTGGCTGCAGTAATTGCTCTGACACAGGAGGTCACTTCCAGAGACGATACAGAATAAGGCCAGGTTAATCTGACCCCATCGTGTGAGAGAGGCCGACGCAGGGCCTAAGTACTGAGGAGGGACGTGGCTACTCCGACTCAAGCAGGTTACACGTGTGTTTAATTGAATAAATGCCACTGATATAGGAAAAGAAAAGTACTCCCACTATATTACTGAGTCTGTAATGGAGTTTTTTTTTTTTTCATATTTGGTTATAGTCGAGGTTAGAGTGTGTTACGTACTGGTTGAAAGTACAACAAGTAATACTAATATCATATATAGACTTTGCTCTGTATTAACGATTAGTGGCTGTAGACGGAAATAAAATTATTAGTAAGCTTAAAAGGCCTACACCTGACTTTTATTTGTATTACAGGGATGTATCTATCAAAGTCTCTATATATCAATATAGCAATACAATACAGGTTATCAACAATGTTATGCAATTAACTAATACAAATTAACACATGCAAAATTTTTGCCATTTTAAGGCCATTGAAACTAGAGATAGACCGATATATTGGTTGGCTGATATAAGGCTGATATTTGGACTTTTTAGTATATCCTCTATCGGTGATACACTGCTCTCTTAAAGGTTTGTGATTAAAAGAAAAAAAAGCTGTGGGTGAGTTCGTAGCAAATTTAAAGTACATAATTTGAGGAAAATAATAAAAATCTGTCCTGTATATCCCAAATACCCAAATATCTGCAGAGCTTATCAGCCATCCGCTGCTTTGGATTCTAATCCAGCAGTATCGGTACCAGCCATGAAAAAATATATGGATCAATCTCTAACTGAAACTCTTTTGTATACATATATTTACTGAAATGCCTTCACCACCCAAGGTTAGACCAGTAATGAGTATCAGTATCAAAATTTTACCCTCAAAAGTACTAGCCTTATGTTAGGTATCGCTTCAATACCATTGTTTGAGCCATCTTCTTGTTATGGCCTTCCTCGCTGCCCTCAGTAAACTTTTAATAACTTTTGTATACTTAACCTTCACAGTACTTCTCTATTCTGAACACCCACTGACATTCCTGTGAACAACATGGGGCATTACCTGAGATAAGCCCCCATGTCTTCATATCCTTTGGTCTTTATTGACGACACTTTTAGTTTGTCTGTTACCCGGTTACGTTCCTCACTTTGAGACAGATCTGGCTCGTTTGTGGCAGATCGATGGAGCTTACGGCCGCGATCCAGGTCCGATGAAAGCCCGGGCCCACCACTATTTGAAATTCCGCCATTTTCTGCTCTTCTCCAGTTTATCCACTTTGCCTCAGGTCACGGTGCACAATGTCACATCCATTGACCGCACTGATGGGAAGAAGCAGACGGAAAGAAAGAGAGAGCGAGAGAGAGTCTTTTCCTCTGCTGTGTCCCTCTACCTCTTTTATCTTGTTTTCTCTGAGTGTGCTTACAAGGTGAAACAGGTGAATAGTTTTAACAAAGCACGTCTGCCTGGCGAGACGCTTTCAATATGAGCAGAGGTGTTCTTCCGCCATTAAAGGAGCATCTCATCGTCAACAACATATATTTATGGAAGCGAAATTGAATGCAACTTTCCCCAGAGACCTCTCACAGAAGCCTTTATGACTGATTGCCCAGACCAAGTGCCTTAAGCAGCACCGTGGGCACTAGAGGGGAGCTTTTGTTCAACCATGAAAAAACACTCAATACAAACTTCACATTTATGACTTTATTCATGGTGGTGTATGGAAGCTTTTACCGGATGAAGTCTTTTCTAGTAGGGTTCAGACACCTACCTGTCTCCATGACCTTAAACCTTCTGACTATCTTGCTTGTAGTCATTTACAGATATTTTCACTGTTAATAAACTCTCCAAAGATCTGACATGGATCTTGACCAGGCCTTACCTGCTGGTCTTCTTGGAGATAGCCAACTTCTACAGTACAGTAGACCTCTTGATTAAAAGACCCAAGCAATTAAATGACCAAATGTTGAACTCTATTAACTCTATTAAATTTTGATTAATTGCACAGCTTTCTTGACAACAGTAATTCACTGTGGCAGTCTGTGGTCCTGGAGGATCTTGGTGCTTTTGTTGCTCACAGAGGAGAACAGAGGAAGTAAGTGGGCTCTTGATGAATGAGCTTTAAAAGGTTGACATAAGAATGAAACATCAGGGGTGTCCAAACTATGGCCCAGGGAGTCAAATCTGACCCTTAGACCAATTTTTGTCGGCCCCCAGGGATCCTGCTGCAGATAGTGGTAGATAGAGACATGCACATCCAATAAAAGTTGCGACTGTGTGCAGGGTCCAAAGACAAACATTGTGCAAAAGAAAAAACAGATCTGCACTGCAGATCTTTGGAGCTGCCAAATTTTAATGACACCACAATGTGACATTTCGGAGTCAAGCCCTTCTTCAGACGTGACATCCTGCTGCATTGCCCCCTGATCACAGACAGTGCTTTTTACATAAAATTCAAGTATCTATCAACCTAAATAACATGGCACTGCTTTGTGATACAGACCTAAAATGTGTGTTCCAAAACTTTTTAAAGGTGGTGAAGCTCTGTCAAACTTATGTAAAATGCATCTAAGTCCTTCTGTATTGAGCATCAGTCTGTGGCCCTCCACTACGAATATGTTTGTATATCCAGCCCTCATGCAGTGAAAAAGGTTAGGGCCCCCCTGACCTAAATTAAAATGCCCTTTGTTAAAAATCTCTCTGTTGTGTGTAGGCTCTGTGTGCTGCTGTGGTCCTCTCTGATGTCCTGACCACCATGAGTCTGGTGTTTAGTGGAGCTGACGTCATGTGCGCCACAGGAGACCCTGCTCACTCCACGCCATACCTGCTTGCCCAGCGCGCCGGACAGAAGCTGCAGATGGAGTTCCTACATCAGAACAAACTCTCAGGTAACTGCCTCTATCCACTCACTGCACTGTTTGAGTGTTGGCTGCATTTTGATTTGGGTTTAAAGTGTGATGCTTTGGCGGAGTGTTGATACTAGCTGATGTCATCAAGATTCCATGGGATGTGATGCTAACTGGAGGCTTTGCTCTGTCTGACACTCTTTTAAAGTTAGAGCTTTGATTTAACACAGTTGGACCAGAAAGAGCTGACACATCGTTGGAACAGTTGAGATGATTTGTGTGCTTAAACAACTCTCACTCAAACAATTACAATCACAGGTTAGCTAGCAGCCAATACTTTTTCAGTTAGTCACTCTCACCTTTTTGTTGAATTTTTTTTTAAACAGGACCATGAACTCTTTTATAAATCCTCCTCCTCCTCAAATGTGTTATTTAAATCCATTTTGTATTTTTCTTGCGTTTTCAGACAATCTTAAAACTTTTTTGTTGGTGTTAATCGGTGCTAATGTGCGCTTTGTGTCACCATGGTAACTGCTTAACATTTTACTATAGAAATGCAAAACACCCCCTGCATGATGTCACTGCAAAGTATCAATAGCTAGTCTAATGTAATTCTGTTTTCTTAGTATTAGTATTTTTTAGGTCAGAAAAAATACACACACACAGACAGACACACACACAAAATAAACAGAGAAATGTTCAGGCTGACATCTCTATAATATATTCAGGCCATTGTCTTTACCATCAGCTTCAAACTTAAACAAACCAATCAGGCTGAACTCCGTCTAACTGCAGCTGTACAGACACAGCAGGGGCTCTGTGTTTCCACTGCCATGAATAGGAAATGAAGGCACAAAACTTACATATTGAAATACAGTTTTTTTTGTTTTGGTTTTTTTGCCTCTGCTCCTTTTTGCAGTTTGAGTTTTGTTCCTGTCTTTGTATTGCACCTCGTGTTGGTGGCATTGCAGACTCCAAACAGATGTGGTGTGTGCTGCTTCCTTATGTCCCTGTGCTTTGTTTGGATCTTCACCAGGCTCATGATAAAAATGTATCAGATTAAAGGAGAGCGGAGGCCAGGGCTTGGGTTGGGCCACACTTTCTCAGGGACTGCCTTTTACATAATGCATGCGCCGCATCTGTGCACGCTCACAGCACACAGCCTTAGAGACTCCTAATTGCGAGCATAGGTCACCTGGTCGTCATGGCAATGCCCATTACTTGAATGTGTAGAAGCTCAGGTTTAAAGAATGCACAGGTTTTGTAAGGGGCTGTGAAAAGACAGCACATTGGCAGTAAACTAATGGGAATTTTAATATGCACACTGTTGGAGTTTAGAGTCAGGCAGTTGGGTCTATCTATCTATATCTGTCTACCTATATATCTCTATCTGTCTGTCTGTCTGTCTATCTGTCTGTCTGTCTATCTATCTATCTATCTATCTATCGATCTATTGATCGATCGATCGATATATTCAGCACAAGGTTCTGAATAAAAAATAACCCACCTACTGTGAATCATTGGCTAGACCTTACAGAAGAAATACTGTGTATTCTATGTAATGATTGACTTTTTTTTTTAATGACTCAAAGGACTTATCTTCATTAAATGTTGGACAAAATGGACAGATTATAAACAAAGAGTTGAACTGTGAACAGTGCCCTAAGTTTGCATTTGTTTTCTCCTTACTACATAAACTTGAAAACTTAAATAAATAAAAAATATTTTTTGGAAAACATCATCTACTGTGCAGTTGACAGAAGTTGTTCCACAGCTCCTTTCACTGTTTTGGCTATTGTAACAATTCTACACATAGTATTTTATGATGTTGTTTACTGAGTTCTTGTGTATTTTTCAATCAGGAATGGGTGACATAACACTAGAAAAAATAAATAAATAAAACAAATCACCTCTTGATGTCATGTAGTGGTAGTTTTAAAGTTAACAGAGCTGCTTTAACCTTTTGTTTAGTTGAGATTGGCAGTTGGAGGGCTGAAATCATCCAAATGATTCTAGTGAAGGTGTGTGCACTTCCTGTATCACCGCATGACATTACCAGGTGGAACAGTGTTTTCTGTTTGAGAGAACTCCTAAATACGCAGAGTTTGTGTGTTAAAGTTGTGAGTTTGTGAATGAAACAAAACACAACTCCAGGTATGTTTTTGATGAGGAAACAACTTTATAACAGATCAGAAAATAGTGTAATATGGGAAATTACAGTATTCACATTTTCTCCCCCTTCTGCAAGTATGCACAAACTCAATGCTATCTATCTCACTCATCTACGCAGCTTTGTCCTTAAGAATCCCTGTCCCAAACTATAGAAATTCCCACTCTGACATTTTGCCTCTGTCCCGACATACAGCCTTATGTAAGAAGTTTTGTCTGAGCGTCTGGTCCGGGGAGGTTTGCTCAAAGGCTTCTCCAATTTTTTGATTAGGCAGAAAATGAAGTTGCTTTGCTGCGGTGTGTAGAGCAGAAAATGGGAACAATTGAATACCCACATGACAAGCTCCCCACTGTACAGCCTTGTGTTGACAGAGGGAAGATGCAGACAAAAAGACAGCCACGGAAAGCTTCTATTGAGGAGAATATAGTTTAGATTAACTTAGATCGAGTTATGCTAAAAGTTTTATCTGCCATGTTTAGCTGAGATGTTGAGGTTATGAATGGATGAGCCAAAGGAGACATACTAGCAAAATTGAACTTTTAATCACGCTATAATCATGATTTCCCTCATCACTGCTTGCGTGTACTTTGATTGATTCGTGCATGTTTGAGTAATCCTGTTTCTGAGGCTTGAAGATGAGGGGTAGATGAAAATTTCTGCTTTCATCTACCCCCCCATCTCCACCCACTGCTCTGTACTTAGTTTTGAATATTGTTATATTAAAAAAAACAAGACTAAGAGCCATACACTTATTCAGTATTGATTTTTCCAAAATAAAGTCATGAAAATCCACTGGTTGCTATGGTGAAATGTTGCAAAGAAGGGGCGGGGCTTGTCAGTTTTGAAGTGTTGGAATAGTTAATCAAATCAATGTACCTGTTTCTATTATTACACCATTTTAGATCATTATGGTAATCTGCTTATGTTGTACTTTAAAGATCCTATATTATGCAAAATTGACTAATAGACTATTGACTATTGTGAGCTTTAAGCCATGTTATAATGTTGTAACCTCAACCTCAAAAACATACCTGGAGTTGTGTTTTGTTTGATTCACACATGTTTGGGTAATCCTGGATTATTATCTCGAAAGCTCAAAATGCTCTGTTCCACCTTGTGATGTTAGCGGTAGTTTCCAAGTTAACCTTTTATTTAGTGGAGATAGGTCATTCCAGGTCTGAAATCATCCAAATGTTTCAAGTGAAGTGTATGCAGTTTAAAAACACAGTGGAGCACTCCCTGTATTCCCACATGACATCATATGTTTGAGAGCAGAACTCAGCCTAAATATGCAGGATTTGTGTGTTAAACATGTGTGAATGAAGCAAAACACAACTCTTATGTATGTTTTTGATGAGGAAACAACATAATAACATAGATCAGAAGATAGTTTAATATGGGCCCTTTAATACGTCTCCTTTAAACGTCACCTGTACTTGAGATTGTCAGTGAGTTCTACAGAGTGTACTACTATATGTCATTATGTTTATACTAGCAGTCCTTTCTCTCCTTTGTTCTTTATCCGACCACTTCAAAGTTGCACTCCAGGCCCGGAGTCATTTACAGTGAGCCGCTAACCAGACACACTGTCTCTCTATTCTCTCTTTCCCTCTCTCTCGTATCTTTCTGTCTCTTCTCCCTCTTTCTCTCTCTTCTCTCTCTCTTTCTCTGTCTCCTATTTCTTTCTCTCTCTCTTCTCTCTCTCCATCGCTCTCTCTGTCTCACCCTCTTTCTCTCCATCTCTCTCTCTCTCCATCTCTCTTCTCTTTCCAACTCTCTTCTCCCCCCTCTCTCCTCTCTCCATCTCTTTCTCCTCATCTCTCTCTCTCTCTCTCTCTCTCACCCCTCTCTCTCGCTCTCTGTCTTCTCTCTCTATCTCACCTTTCTGACCTCTTTTTCTCTCTCACTCTTCTCTCTCTTCTTACTCTTCTCTCTTCTGTCTCCTCCTCTTCCTCTCTCTCTTTCCTTCAAGTGAAAAGACGACACCCCCCTTCCCCCACTTCCCCCTCCCCACGACTGCCGACACGACACGGTGGGCGACTGAAACAAGCTCGCCATAAACAAGCGTCAAAACCACAGCTAACAATTCTCACCCTTAACGACAGCGGCCCAAATTGAACTACAAAACATTGCAGCGTCACACCCTTATACAAAACAAGACCAAAAAATAAATAAACAGATAGATAAAAATGGAGAAGAAAAATAAAGATCTATCTCAAATTCCCATGGACGTATACGCCATGTCCCCCCTGCTCCCAAACAGCGCATTTGTTACTCCACCAGAGTTAGGACATCCACTGTGGTCTGATAGCATTGCCACTTCATTAGCTTCTCCTCCTGCCGTATACCCTGATCCCCGGCGGGCCTCGTTCTCCCGCCTACACCTGCTCGCCCCATCACCCGGGGAGACCACATTTGCATACCTCCATTCTGGATTTCCATTAAAAAGCCAATGGCACATCTCCCAGGCAACGTCTCCCTGCGTTTTGGGGGACCCTCGAGGGCAGCTTCAATGATGGCTCTATCCCTTGTTGTCCAGAAGCTCGCGTTGTGATAGTTTGTTGTGTATTTTGGGGTTCAGTTATCATTTTTTACGTCAAGTCGAGTCCCACTTGTAACGCCCTGAAGACCGTATAAATAAAACATAGCTCCACTGCGTTGCTATCCAAATCAGCTTTGCAATACACAGTGAAATACACTTTTTTTTTTTTTACTTTAAAGGTGCATTGTGTAAATTTTCTGGTGGAGGGTTCATCACCTACTTCTCTGCATGGTGATATTGTCTGGGATGTTCCACAGTATGATTACACTATCTCTACGGAGACAGCAGGTGACATCACAGAGCCAAATTGCATGTCAGGTCTGCGGAGAGGCGAGCCCACTCACGGTAAGAATGCAAGTTTTTAGGTCATAAAAAACCCATGCTATTGAGTAAATGCAAGATGGATATGTTTAATGCCATACCGGGACATTCCAGACAAAACACTAACATCTTAATGGAACCAGCAGATGGCGGACACTCCACCAGAAAAGTTACAGTGTACCTTTTAACCTTTTGCAATTTCAAGTGTTTGAGTGACTCAGAAATGCTCCTAGAAAGAGATTTGACATTTCCCAACATACATTATTTATAATCAAATCAGTTGAATCAAGTCTGAGTATTGTAAATTTCCTCAGATGTGGACCCAATGCCTTGGTGGAGGCTCTGCGCTTATAAATGTTTTGTAGTAGTAGTTTGAGAGACTAACATAGCCTAAATATACAGGGTTTGTGTGTTAAACATGTGTGAATGCAACAAAACACGACTCCGCGCATGTTTTGATTTAAAAAATAGCTTAATATGGGTCCATTAAACAGCTGGTCCTCCTATGGAAAGATCTGCTATATGTTACACTCTCACTAAAAGCACCATCCAATACGTAAACAGTAAAAACACCATGTAAACACTATTTTATGGCTCATCTTCCCTCCACCCAAAGGGCCGTTGTATTGTAAAACCAGGCTAAACTGAAATGCCTCTCTCTGTTGACATCATTGCTTCTTCTTAAATGACACACAGTGGATTTGAAGCCAGAGAAGTTTTATTGTTACCACCATAGCCCCCACCACTACCACCACCACCATCACCACAAGCCCCATCTCAGAATCCAGCAGAACATTAAAAATTTATCTCAGCGCCTTTTCTGTGGATAATAAAAACACGAACAGCAGCGCTCACACTTTAAATCAGAGCTGATGTTTCTTCACTGAGACTCTATCCACAACATTGTATCTTTTGGCACCACTTTTGGTTTGAACTTGGATATGAAGGCTTCACAAGAGCTGGGGCGGGTCAGGAGGTCAAAGCTGATGTTGAGTTTGGAGAATTCTTGTCTGTGCTCAAGAGTCGGAAATATTGGTGTGTTCTTTTCATTTTTAAGCATGAAAGAGATGGAGTGTTTACATTATGTTAATGCTTCTCACATACAGGTCTCGATCCGGGAGTCTGCTTTTTCCAAGTTTGTAGTTTAGTTGTAGTTGTTGGGTAGACTTTTGTGGAAAAACAAGTAAGCACAAAAAGCTGTGAAATACAGAGATTTCAGTATTCAATGGATAAAGTTTTCTTTAAGTTTTCTAGTTTTCTTTCTAAAATTAAGCTTTTATTACATATTATTTAAGGGTGCAATAAAAGTTTGTAACTTTTCTGATGGTGGGTCCATCAAATGCTTTTCTCTATGGAGATGTTATTGCTTTGTCTGGAATGTTTCACAGTATGGTATTAAACCTTTCTATCTTCTTAGAGACTAAACTAGACCCAAGTTACAGGTCAGATCTGTTCACAGTCCGCTCACAGTCAGAATGCCTGTTTTTCTAGGTATATTTGAGCTATAAAACCACCTGTAATTGAATAAATGTAAAGTAGAGCTGTTTAATGTCATACTGTGGAACATTCCAGGGAAAGCAATGACATATCCATAGCAATAAGGATGTGATGGACCCCTAAACAAACAGTGTACCTTTAAGAAACTTACTAGAAATTAGAAATTTAATGTAAAAAAAAATCATCCTGTTGTCTAAAGAAAAGGTCATTTTAATAATTATGGTGTCAGAATCTAGTGTCTCCTTGGTATCAAAATCAAGTTTAAAATTTTATATATATGCTCCAAAATTTTCTTTTCGGGGACCGCTTCGTGACCGTTGCCGTGGGCGACCAGATAATGGAGCGTTCCGTCACGTCGCCTCCCTCCAACTGGGACTTGGCCAATCAGTAAGACCACTGAGTAGTCTCATCTTAACAGAGTCCAGTTTTAGACCCCCCCAGGGACTGCTCAGAACCCACACAGAAAGAGCCTTGTTGCCACTCCAACCACTCAGTCTTATTTACATTCGCAGAAGCAAAGAGGAACTGGAAGATGCTTTGAAAAAAAGCTTAAATCTTTGTCTGCATTTGCCTGATTATGTCCCCACATATTCTGCGTTGATAGAGATGTTACTGACAAACATAGCAGTTTGAAGCAGCTGTTTGTGTTCAGACTCCCATAAAGGCCTGATGTCTGTGCACTGAATAAAGAGTGTACTAAGCCTCTGAGCTCTGAGTAAATATTGTCAAGTGAATCTTAATATAAACACTTTGGTGACTGGGGAATTGCTCTTAACTAAACTGGCAATACTAAAAAAGTTGTAAACACATTTTAATAGAGATCAGTGATGCTTGAGTGTTTGTAATCGAGAGGTTTACAGCCAGTCAGTAAAAGAATGTGGTTTGGGGTAAAATTCAGACTTTGGAGAAATGTATTTGAAAATTTATATTCAGAGAGATTTTTTAATAAGATGAAATGAAATCAAATGGAAAACTGTGATCTAATATGTGGTGAATCATGTAACTCTATATATTACGCAATTTTCTTATGCATGTTATAATGCTGTTACCTCCTCAAAAACATACAGCCTCCTGTGTTTTGTTTCATTCACACATGTTTAAACCTGCATATTTAGACTGAGTTCTTCTCTCAAACACAAAACACTCTGTTCCACCTTGTGATGTCAAGTGGTAATATAGGAAGTTCTCCACTGCTTTTTTAAACTCCATACTCCTTCACTAGAATTGGATCATCAGTATAAGACCATCTATTTAGGAACAATGTATTTGAAGTTGGGTTCTTGAAAATGACCTATGACCTTAATGAATTTGATTTTATTTAGTGCCTTTTTTTAGATACTCACATGCTTTACGTTATTATGTTTGCTCCCCACTCATTGTGTTAAAATAGCCACATCTGCCCTGCGGTTTCCTGGCGTGGAAGTGGCTGCCAATCTGCACCAATGGGCTCTCATATGAATCACATTAGAAGTGTCTTGCCCAAGGACACAACTACAATATGTACTAGTAAGACTTGGGATTGATTTAGAATGATCTGCTTCCTTCCTGTTTACCCAATTTATTTTTCAATTTATCTGATAAAATGGCCCACACATACAAATCTTATCTCTTCATTAATATGCATACAGGTAATGAGTCTGACACCAGCATGTTCTTAAATTAGCTGTGATCGTTAGCTGTATTAGGGTATGATCTGTCAGATTTGTTCATAAAGGTGGGAAATGCCAACACAATTAAAAGTATTTTCATTTAAAGTTATTGTACCTCGCTTGATGAGAGCCGTGGAGCTTCAGAAGATAACACCTCCACGATATTACCAAGGTACAGGCAGAAATTGTATCCCAGCATTGAAGTTAATTGAATTTAGTGAACGATAAGGCTGGATATTTGTTGAAGCTAGTCCAATATAAAATGAGAATAGCAAAAAAATTGACGAAAGGGTGAACTGTTAATGGTATTGATACTATTTTGCAGTCACATCATACTGGGGGTGTGCTACGTGTATGTCTAATGGTGGAGTTCAGGAGGTTTATTATTCTTATTCTTATTTTCGTTTACATCATACACTTAGATTGCCAACATACACTGTATTTAAAAAAATGACATTGAAGTAATCAGTATAATTTGGCAATTTACTGTTATTTTATATATTTAAATTTAAGAATGCAAAAAAAATGGCTTTTGTAAACTGGATTTTTACACTTTGAAATTCCCCTTAAACGCATTATCTTCTATTCACAAAACACTGACCACAACCATGACTAAAAACACAGCAGTTTGTATAATCATGTTTTACAGTATGAGTGGGGGCTACTGATAACATTGTGGTGATTCTAACATTGGAAGGTTAAAGCCAATTTAAAGTACAGACCTTTCTGGGAATGTTGTCTTTGCTTTGGGACACTTGGAAATAATACAGAGTAAATCCTTTCTTTTGTATTTGAAGGACAACATGTGACTAGGACTTGGGATTACCACTATCTCCGTCAAAGTGCCCCATAGTCACAGTAGATAGAGGATAAAACTCATTATTGACATGTAAGCGCTGAAACTGGTCATATTATTGGATAATAATAAGATAATTTATTCTAAAGACCGCAGGGCATCACGGGAGTTTAATTGGACTCATTTATTTCTAGGTGTGAAAGTGATGCGTATGCAGATATGTACATTCCTGCTATGAAATGAGGCTTTGGGGGGTTCTGCATGTATCTATATGGCAGAATGTTCATCCGTTCCCATGGTGACATAATTCACACACATGCGAACACTGCCAAAAAAGTTTTAAGAGTTTAATTTTATATGTGAGAGACTTGTTTACGGGCATCTCAGTTCTTTTTGGTCAGATTGTGTAAAAACAAAGCAGATTGTGTGAAATTAAAGCAGTTTCAGACAGAGCAGTGCCTACAGTAAGCATCACATCCCCAGAGAATATTGATGGCATTAGCTGCAAAGTATCAGTATCAAAATTTCCCAGAATTTGCATTAGTGGACTAATTATTCTGTGTAGATTATGAGGATTTATATGGAACAACAGCAGAGAGGAAAATGTATGGAGTGAGTTAGCTGGAGATTTGGGAGTGAATCCTAAATTGAATCTACCTTTGTCCGTATAAATCATTTTTTCTATGTATTTTTCCTTTTTTTTTTTTCCTTCTCAAAAAAATAATTGGCCTAAAAATAAGAAAATGAGAGAAAGCACTGCCAATAACAAAACCTTTCTACCATCTAACGTTATATAATAATTATTTCTGAAGACAGTTGCTTAAGCCCCATCTGCTTCATTCTTAGATCAACACTAAAATTCATAACTTTGTCTCAGAAAGTCAAATATCTCAGATTTTCTTTTTCGTATCTGCACTCAGCAAAAGTTACAAGATGAATCTGGTTTCATAATGTCTTTTGTGAACTGAAATGACTCTATTGTGACTGTGTCTTTATATTCGGAAACTCTTCTTTTCATTTTTCTTTTTCATCATGGACTCATTGTCAACATTTTATTAAAATAGTTGACATTTAAGTAATCAAGATCATTTGGCAATTAAAGGCCCATGTTACAATATTTTCTGATCTATGTTATGTCGTTTCCTCATCACAAACAGACCTGGAGTTGTGTTTTGTTTCATTCACACACGTTTAACACACAAATCCTGCAGAGTTAGGCTGATGTCTTCCCTCAAACAGAAAATACTCTGTTCCACTTTGATGTTATGTTGAAATACAGGAAGTGCTCCACTGTGTTTTTAAACTCCGCACACCTTCAATAGAATAATTTGGATCATTTCAGCTCTGGAATTGCCAATGTCTACTGAACAAAATGTAAAATGTAGCTGTTAACTTGAAAACTACCACTATATGACATCACAAGGTGGAACAGAGTATTTTGAACTCTGGAGATGTAGACAGACTGATAATAAAGGTTTACTCAGACATGTGTAAATAAAACAAAACGCAGCTCCAGGTATGTTTTTGATGAGGTAACAGCATTATAACATGGCTCACAAGTGTTAATTTTGTATAATATAGGACCTTTTAAATAATTTTCAAATTGAGGTATATTGAAAACTGTAAATATTACAACAGTTGTTTTGAAAATGTTTGCATATATTGTCTGTAATTAAAACTTTAAAATGACTGCAACAATGCTTCATCTTTTGAGTTAGAACTGAACCTCAGTCAAGCTTTACAGGAATATCTTGATGCATAGTTGTTGCCTGTTTTTTGTTCTCAAGATAATGAAACAAAAAAGGCTTTTGTGAACAGAAATAACTGCATTGTAACCGTGTCAATATTCTGAACTTATGTGTTTTGTACTCAGATTGTCAACTTGTATTTAGTTGACAGTTTTAAATAGTATGAAAGTAAGACAAGAGGGAGTATTATGCAAAATCTACTTTTATGAGCTTTCTACCCTGTTATAATGTTGTTCACTCATCAAAAACATGCCTGATGAGGTTTTAAATATCATCCAAGTCGGTTCGAGGGATTTAACAATTTCTCTTGGGCCCTATTCGAACACTCCTTACAGTTGGCTGTAAGATTCTGTGCAATGCTCAGCCCCCAAGCCTATGTCAGCCATGTTCCCACATGACAGTTCTCCATAAATGTACAAAAATAAAGATACAAAATAGTAGTTTCATTAGACTTGGTGTAGAGAGCAAAGGGAGCGGAGACTCAAAGTGTCAGAACTGAAATTGCAATTTATAAAACATGTTTTCAGTGAATATAGCATTTTTTAAAAAAAAGGTCAAAGGTAACATAGTGATCTAAATGTTATGTGTTTGCGTTTAATACCCCATAGAAGTAAAATACCCCCTCTTTAAACGTATATATTATGCCCTTTTCTGATCTATGTTGTGTTGTGTTGTTTCCTCATCACAAACATAGCCAGACTTGTGTTTTGTTTCATTTACTTATGTTTACAACACAAATCCTGCATATCTCTCAAACTGAAAACACTTTGTTCCACCTTGTGATGCCATGCGGTAATACTGAAAGTTCTCCACTGTGTTTTTAAACTCCATACACCTTGACTAAAATCATTTGGATGATTTCAGCCCTGGAATTGACTATCTCTACTGAACTTAAGGTAAAGGGTAGCTGTTAAGGTGGAACAGAGCATTTTGAGGTTTGGAGACAAAGACAGACTAATAATAAAGGTTTGCTCTAACTTGTGTGAATGAAACAAAACACAGCTCCAGGTATGTTTTTGAGGAGGTAACAACATTATAACATGGCTCAAAGCTAACTATTAAATATTTCCAAATGAGGAAAACTGCAACAACTGTCACAATTTTACATGAAAATAAAACGATCTCACTCACTCCACAGATTTCCCCAGACTGGAGCAGTGGTCAGACTACGCCTTGCTGTCAGACTCGTCTCCCTTCATGGATGGCTTCCTCTACATCAGCTCCGGCTCGCTCAAGACCTCCACTGTGGACCGCCAACGCCGCGACGGTGAGCCTACACGCTGTTCTGCAAGTCACCCCCACCCCCTCATCTCCCTATGTCACCCCCGCAAGGATGATCAATGCATCAGCCCATTTGTAAGCAGTTTCGCCCGGGTCTGCTCCGATCAATCAGCGTCAGTCCGTCACTTGTCAAACTGCCGATGGTTTAATCCGTTTGGCAAGCAGTTGAGTGGAGGAGATCAATGCTGGTGTCTCTCAAGTCTGATCTGCATATACATCCCTGGAGAATAGTTGTCAAATTCCAAGTATGTTTTTTAGAAGTAGCCCTGGTGAATTCTAAAACAATCGGAACATGCGAAGTGGAAATGAGTAGAGAAATGTAACTTTTTGTAAGTCTATTCTGACAACAGTGTTCGCACAAACTTTTTGCAACTGAAGTAAATATCAATTTGAGTGAAAGTACAGGAAACAAGGGAGGAAGCAAAACTAAACAAAAAACAAACTTTGCACACATTTTCAAAGACAATACAAGACATTAATCATTCTTTATAACTTTATATTCTTTATAAATGGAGACGAGTGGGTGACACCAGCAGGCCAAGTAGGAGAAGCAATAATGAATACATACACAAAGAATACATTTCATACTGTGGTACATTTCAGGCAAAGCAATAACATCCCCATGTGCATCTTTAACTTATTATATAATCTCCCATATGAAAATATATTAATCTAAAATGACTTAATTCAAGACATGGTTAAAAGCTATCCATCCATTCATCCATCTTAAAGCTGCATTGTGCAACTTTTCTGGTGGAGGGTCCGTCACCTGCTTGTCTCCATGGAGATGCAGGAGAGATATGACATTAAACCCATCTGTCTTGCATTTATCCATTATGGGTGTTTATATTGGTGAAAAATGCAATCATTCTCTCTGTGAATAGGGTTGCCTCTCCACAGATCTGGCCTATAATGTAGCCTATAACTGTTTCCCTTGAGATAGATTTGAGATAAATAGGTTTACTCTCTACTCTTGTCTGAAACATTCTAGACAAAGCAATAACACACAGGCGACTGACCCTCCACCAGAAAAGTTGCGCAATGCAGCTTTAAAGAGTCTAACACAAAATGTCTGCGTAACCTTGAGACCAAAGTTTGAACAGTTCACTCGACAGAACTAGTATAGCTGCATTGTTTCCCCGCTTTGTTTGAAACTTTTAATCAGGATCTACTTCACACTCAAACTTTCTGCACCTCCTGCTCCGGTGCGGTCCCACTCGCCCAAACAGCTGGAGCATTAGGAGGGCCCATGGGTAATTACGGAGGGAGCGGGCTTCAGATGCTGCCCCCGGGGAAGAGGGGGCTATCGGGGAGAGATGAGAGGAGCTGTAAGTTGAAACTGCTGCTGCTGGGACTCTGACAGCTTGGAGATACCTGTGACTAGAATAAGCTCACTCTCCCCTTTCCGTCCACATTTACATCAGGTCTACACATAGCTTTAGCGGTGGGTGGAGGCTACGCTAATGAACTGGGTTGAGGTCTGGGACTTTGCCCATGAGAGAAACATATAGGGCAGGATTCATTAAATTAATAGTTGTTTAGGTCAGGTTTGATTTATAAGAATGAAAAAATATGCAAATGTGTTCTCTATAAGGTAAACGCATTAAAAACAGCTCAATTTGAATTCAATACTGGCTGCTAGGAGAAAAGAAATACAGTAGATCTTTGCTTCAAAACATGGGATTCCCTAAAACCTTGGCATTTCGTTTGGGGGCGGGGCTTAGTGTTATATGGCAATCAAAACTAACTAGCACGCTGCATGCTGTATTTTCCAAGGAACAAGTTATTTTCTTAATCAGCAGATGTAATTATAGCAAATACAAATTAGGTTTAGAGACATTCCTAAACCCAACCCTGATCCTAACCTGATTATGAAAAAAATACACTGTCAAAATCAACATTTGTCAGCATAATCACTAATACAAAGTGGCTGCCTGTGAGAAGATGATGCATCAACAGAAAGTAAAAGAAAATCTGGATGTATTGTTATAATTTTAGGTCTAAATGAATGTTTGTCAGGTAAAAATAAGGCTGTTTTTTAGACTTGGCAGCTCAGATGAATAGAAAACATTGTTTAAAATTGGGTTACCATGGCAGCAATAAAATGCAGTGGACGAAATGCAGTGTTTTTGGGAGTCCCATCAAAGCATTCTATCCACAGGTTTCAGAGCAATAAAAATCTAGCAATAATTAGGACTGTTGCCATATTAAATAGACAAAAAATATATTTTTTTAACGAGATAAAAGTCCTCAAAACGTTGCGTATAACAGGAAGCTGAAACCCATGAACTTAATTGTGGGTCACCTGCGAGTTGTCATGGCGATAGGCCTGTCACAGCAATCCCAGTAAACTCTTCTGAACAAATGAAAATATGAGCTATAATAAATAAATACAAAAATCAATCACCCTAGAAGTTTGTTAGTAATATGGCTAATTATTGTACCTTCATATTGTTAAATGTTACTACTAAAACGATGCGGAAATAAAAGGCGGCCTACATAGCGTACATTTACATACTGTGAATATTGATCTAAAATCCATATTGTTCATAATTAATTAGAACAATAAGTCTATATGATTATTATTGCTGGCCGATGTGACACTGGACATTTAAGCACTTAAAGCAGATTATTTCTATAAACTCACCTTTCAGAGCTTTTTACGACGTTATAGTCGTTTCCCATTCACCATTTACTCACCCACAGTTGTATTTGGAGCGATTCTTGCATGTTTGAGCAATCTTTAATCACTTGTCTTCATGACATAATGTTTGCTAACACGGAAATCAGTGGACTTGTTTATTTTATTAAGTAATTTTAGATGGATATTGTGATTTCAAATGTGCAACAGTATTGATCCGTATTACATATTATAACTATATACCAGACACAAGCACAGTATATCTTCTTTAAAGTTAGCTACGTAACTTTTTGTTTGGGGGTCCGTCACCTGATTGTTTCTATAAATATGTCATTGCTCTGTTTGGAATGTTCCACAGTATGACATTAAACAGCTCTACTTTACAATTACAGGTGTTTCTTATAGCTCAAAAATATCTTGAAAAACAGATATTCTCACTGTGGGCGAGGTCGCCTCTCCACAGATCTGACCTGTAACATGGCCTGGTTTGATCTCCATGAAGATAGAAAGGTGTGAAACATTCCAAACAAAGCAATAACATTTCCATGGAGAAAAGCAGGTGACGGACCCTCCACCAGAAAAGTTACACAGTGCACCTTTTAAAATGTGCTGTTTCTACTAAAATCACTTTGAATAAAGCAAAAGTAGATGGTTGGATAAAGTTTTTGTAGGTAGATACTGAAGCTATAGAGATTATATAAGTCACTGCTATAAAAAAATGTTCTAACTGCCTACACTGGCCTGAAGCACTGTTAAATCTTACTCTTACTGTAGTACTAATGAAGCCTCTGGTATTTATCTTTCCTGGAGCACTCTTTTAGTCATTTTTCACAATCTTCAATCAAACCATGAACCCCCTCCTCTCTCTCTCTCTCTCTCTCTCTCTGTCTGTCTCTCTCTCTTGCTCTCCATCCGTCTTTCTCTCAGGTAAGTACAATAAATATCATCTATAATGCAGAGTGCTACAGGTTCGGCTGCTGTGCTTTAATGGCGCTTTAACTGCTGCTGAGCTTTTGAAAAATTCATATGGACTCAATTTTAATCTTCAGACTTGTTCAATCACGAAGAAGAAGTGCTGTTAAAACCAGGGGGATGATGAGCGATTCCTGAAACTTCTCCAGAATGCATTTCCTAGCGACCTAATGGTTTGATGATCCATAGAATGACTCTTAATAATTCATAGGTGTTACTCAAGGCTAAATGAAACACTCAGATACAGTTCCTTAAAGATCCTGTATTACACAAAGCCTTTAGTAATGTTATAATGTTGTTACCTTATCAAAAACATTCCTGTTTCATTAAGATCACGGCTACCCAAATGTATGTGCATGTTTGACTTTTACACGCAGGAAACACTGCAAGAGTCAATTTTGTGTAATAAAGGACTTTTAAAAGTACATACTCTACCAGTCAAAAGTTTGGAGACACTTTTCTCGACTTTTTGTTGAAAATCAAACTCCTAAACAGAACCCAGAACAATCGTATTCATCACAGGCTCCTGAAAATGTGTTTAAATCCATTTTGTATTTTCCTTGAGGTTTCAGACACCTTAAAACTTTTTCGTCTTTGTGTCTGTGTGTGTGCATTGTGTCACCATGGTAACAGGTGAGCATCCCGCCAGTAGAGATACACGTAGAACACCCCCAGCATGACGTCATCTGAAAATATCAAATTCTGGAGCACAAACTACATCTAGCGTGCTTCAGTATACACATTAACTTACAGTCTCGGTTTAGTTTAAAGTATTTCTGTCCAAATTCATTACCCCATTGAGGTAAAAGGCCACGACTTTTGGAATCACTGGTGCAGTTTTAACTTTATAAATTAACTTGTTTTGTTTTCCATTTGGAGGAACATTAATTCGTATTGGGGGAAGATAAGGCTAATAAACACCTGCGAGTTGTTGCAGAGATGGATTTTATTTGCGGTTGCTCTCCATACACGGTTTACACTGTTTATTCCACCTCTAAAGCTCCAAATGGGCCCACTACAAGTATGTACTGTATTTTGTTTGTATGGCTTTCAATGAGTGTGGACTGAGTACAGAGGCACTATAGCCACTTAGTCTGAAATGGTGAGTGGCAGATGTAAAATGACACTCGTAATTTCTGATTAGCTGGGGTTTCCTCATCTGGAGAGCCGTGATGGCATCTGCACTGCCAAAAGAGGATGAGGAGTTTTATTGGAAAGCCAAATATCCGAGCAGATAGTAAAATAGTGAAGCGATCTCCCAGTGATGATTGTACTAGCAGCTGTCGTAGTAGCAGTAGTGATGGGTTCTTATCGCAGTCTTCTTACAGTACATATTAATATGAACTTTCTGTTCATAAAAACTACCACTACATGACATCACAAGGTGGAACAGAGCATTTTGAGCTTGGAGATGTAGACAGACTAATAATAATGGTTTACTCAGACACTTTTAAATGAAACAAAACACACATCCAGGTATATTTCCAGGAAGTAACAACATTTTAACATGGCTCAGAAGAGTGAATTCTGCATAGTACAAGACCTTTAAACCATTTGTCCTGGCGCTGATACTCCTTAAGGCCTTCTTGTAACAGTTTTCTGTGAGCTACCTGCAGTCTTAATGAGAGTGTAGTGCTGTGTAGTGCTGGGAGCATGAATCCAAGAGAGACATGTATTTTTCATCTGATGTTATATCTGCCCATCCTCGCCTGTGTAATGAAGTACACTGTAATTTTGGCACAGACACGGCTTTCAGATCGCTGCAGTTTCTCCATTTCCATTTCCAGCCCCCCTGACAAGCTGTCCGGCAGATGTCTTCATCACAGATATTTTAGTCTGATGCTGAGATGGGCAGGAGATTGGCGCAGACTAGAGGAATGGGAGGAGGAAGAGGAGGAGGAGGAAGACAGGAAAAGGGAGATTCTCGCGAAAATGGCTGCTACCACAAAGCGATCCAAGTGAACGCAGCGTCAATATAAATACCAAGGTGTATTTATGAGCTGTGCATTGATGGTTAGAGTACTTTAGTCATGATGGAAACTATTTTGGGCCTGGATGTCCTCCTTCTGTATCTGTGGGTTTTCTTGAGGTATTTGAGCTTCCTCCTACGGTCAATTTGATGAAGAGATTTTTTGTGTGACTTGTTTTGAAACTTTATTTTGTCCTTGTTTGCCAAAGAAACCAAGAACAAAATCAAAACGAAACGAAATCAAAGAAATCAAGATGGCAAGTGTATTTGTATGGGACAATTCATACACAAAGTAATTCAGCGTGGACTGATGTGTGTCAGGACAGGGTTTGATGTTTCTGGAGTGAATGAAATGAATGATAGTTTTGATAATGGATGATGATTTTAAAAGCTGACAAAACTGGGTGTGAATCATGATACAGCATTTTTTATAATGGTCCAGTCATGGTAAATACATTTTCTTTGTGTGTTTGATTTTATGAACTATAACATGAGCCTGGCCAGGGACTACAGGTAGAAATTGGCACTAGTGCTACAACCTGGTACAATGCATCTCAACTGTTCAGGTTAATGTGTATATTGTGCACTGTCTCTGTCTCATTAAATAAATAAACTTGACTAAACCAAGTGATTTAAAGAACGGAACAGTTTTGAGCCTGATTTAAACAAGTTAGAGGCCTGTCTGTCTCACATCTTCAGGAAAATGTCCCTGGAATTTTGGTTAGGTTGTAGTGAAATTTAATTCAAAGGTGCATTATGTAACGTTTTTTTGCTAAAATGTTTCACAGTATAGCATTAAACTTATCTTTTTTTGCTTTTATTCCTTTGCAGATGTTTTTATCGCTCAAAAAACATGCAGGATTGCCTGTTCATAGATCTGACCTATAACTTACTGTATTTAAAATGTAAGGCATTACACTACAATTGCATTACTTGTAAGTTTCTCTCACCAAAAAAAATGGAAATATGAATTTGTTCAATCTAAATGTAGGTCCATGACGCTCAATTAGCTCATCACACATCCAGTGGAAGGTGATGTGGTATCTGAGCTGAACAGGAAGTAGAGTCACTATCACTAATCTGCAGCTTCACCCCGATCTGTGCGCTTTGTGGATGTAAACAGACACACGTGAGGAGCTACTCTCGCCTTTATTTTTAAAGAACGCCTCAAACTGGATTCACAGCGCTGTTTTGTGGACTCTGTGTCATTATTTGCAAAGAACAAATTCTATGGATAATGTGGATGAGATGCTGCAATTTATATTTCCAACTTTACGAGAGGTGCATAATAATTATTTTCGCTGTTTACTGAGTTCTATGTTACTACTTGTATGTTGCGGCTTTGTGTCCGTCACTCCTCTGCCCCTGACACATTTCTGCGTTACAGTAAAAAGCAATGTATTACAGTAATTCATTACTTTTGTAACGCGTTACTCCCAACACTGCTCTCCATTAAGAGAGACTTTGTGATAGCCTGTGGAACATTCTATATCTAGGGCATAGGCTAAAGAAGTGGACTAAGAGAGTGTGACGTCACCCATAGAGTTCAGCTCCAGTCAAATGAAGCTCACCAAGGCTAGCAGTTATAGGAGCGGATTTGAAGCCAAGTTCCATATTAGGAATAGGAATTTATTTATGGACAAAATAGTAAAATAAAAACACCAGGATCATGTAGCTGATGAAGAGCTGGTTAATACGAACATTTTAAGACCAAAATGACAAGCCTGACAATTCATTTTTTCATTACAAAATGAATTAGAGGACAGGCAGGTGATGGACTCTCCACTAGAAAAGTTATGCAATGCACCTTTAAATAGAGTTCTGAAAAAAACAAACAAACATCAAAGTCTCGATGAACACCTCTTTCTTCACGAGCAGGGGGAATTCTTGGTGTTCGATCTAATTGGAGTAATGTTTCTGGATGCGTGCAGTAGCCCGGCTTCCTTCCCCCCGTGTGCGTTGTCAGAGGCTTGCTGGCGGACCCCTGCAGTGAGCGCAGGGGTCTGGTTGCCGCGGCGACGCGGGGGACACAGCTGGGTCTGGAACGCAGCTGCAGCCCGATTGTGAATCAAGCACCATTGTTCTCCACACTGAGGCCGGCACACATCACAGGAATTCATTCAATGGTTCCAAAGAGATTCAGCGCAGAAAAAAGATGAAAATAAGTTGAGACATTATTGGTCAATAATGAAAAGTACATAAAAGAGAGATTGCAGTTATGGGTTATTAAACTATACTTGCTTTGATTATGGTTTTTCTAGTAATTTAGTCAGTCCACTTGCTGTAATTGAGTAGATTTAATGTTTAAGGTGCACTGTGTAACTTTTCTGGTGGTGTGGATCTGCCTCCTGCTCGTCTCCATGGAGATGTCATTGCTTTGATGGTATCGTAATAACATCTCAACAAGCAGATGGCGAACCCTTCCTCCACCAGAAAAGTTACATAATGCACGTTTAATGTCAGTCTCTACTGACTAATATTTCAAGTGCCGTGTTGTTTATGGTCAGCCATTGGTCTAGAATGATTAAAAGTTAGGACCATAGCCATAGTAATTAACAATTTAAAACAAATTATATCTTTTAAATGGAAAAAGTGCTCAGATGTTGCACATTGATACAAATCATCTCACCTGTTGTAGATCCAGCCAAGACGGCTCTTTGTGGACAGATTGTTTTAAAATAAACCAGAACTTCTAACATTTAGCAGATAGCATCACACCACTAGGGAATGTTGAGGACAAATGATCAATTACAGTGAGCAGAAACCCATTACTAGGCTATAATAGAGAATGAAAACTATCTAAAAGTTGAAAGGACTGGTGTAGTGTAATCAAACAGTGATTTAGTTGTTAAACCTGAAGAAACCTGCTCTCATTAACCTCAGTGTATCCTGCGTCGTTCACGTCTCAGCATGTGGTCAGGTTCAGACTCTGGGTTATGAGACACTGCTCCTGACATAGAGGCCGCGACATCATTAACTCCACATTAGAAAAGCCAAGGTGACGAGATGCTACTGTGTATTTAATTATTTTCTGACCCTTGAGTCGTACATTCACGCTTAGATAGTAGCAGCAGTTACATTATTGGCACTTTCAATATTACCTGCGGCTGTGTGACGCTAACTATTAAACAAGTCACACACGTAAACTTAGAGTCACAAGCTGGGTAGATTTGGCAAGAGTTTTCAGTTAGTCACTCTCACTTTTTGTTGAAAATCAAACACCTAAACAGGTACACGCACGCTCGTACTGATCACAGGCTCCTGGAAATGTGTTTAAGTCTGTTTAGTATTTATTTCTTGAGTTTTCAGACCATCTTAAAACTTATTTGTCTGTGTTTGCTAATTTGTGCATTGTGTCACCATGGCAACTTCTAAACATTCCGCCATAGACATACAAGTAGTACACCCGCAGCATGATGTCACTGCAAAGTATTAATACAAATATCTTGCTCATTATTGGCTCGCAAATAGTCTGTTTGCAAAAGATGTCAGTAATGAGTTCTGTTATTGCTGGATAGAAGATTACATTGACTTCAAAAACCAAACGCGTATTTGAGGATGATCATTACAAAAACCACAAAAGGAGAAATTGCTTATTAACCGATTATACTGGGTTAGCAGGGGGTTCCAAAAGCCCCAAATATAGTACAAAACAACAACTTAATTCCCTCTGCCTGGAAACGAAGGACTTGACATTTCAACAGTCAGGGGACACATTGGAAAAGTGGTTCAGCCATTTTTTTTTTTTTTTTCTTTTCTCCCTCCGTCGCCAAGACAACCTTGCATCCAACCTGGGAGACTGAACTTGTAATGACTTTAAATACCATCCATTGCCTCTTAACACAGGCCAGCTAGGTGCATTCAGTTTTGCTTTGATTGAGATTGCGAGTGTGAAGCTGGCGGGATAATTTTTCCTCACTTGAAGAAAAGTAGGGTCAAAAAGGCAGTCTTTTTTCAAAATGTCACAGTAAGTAATGAGATATGAATCATTTTTTGTCGCCGTATTTATCGCTTAAAACAACAGGAGGGCGAAGCGTTGCAAAATAGCGCTGTCCTTTTCTTGTCACAGTCGTCTAACTGCCGGTTGTAGTCACTTCTTTTTTTTATTGGGACTATATCAGTTCCCTCACAACATCACACACGTTTTGGCAAAGGCATTCGCAATTAGCATATTCATGAGTGGAATACAGTGGAAACTTTGTAGCGACGGGAGACGTTGGGAGCGAGGGAGGGATGGAGGGGTGGAGGGAGGGGTGGATGCTGCGTTTCCGATGCGTTTGTTGCGGAACAGAAAAAGCCAGATGGCACGGTGACTTTGAGAAAATCCAAAATTAGGTGTGTTTTGGTGAACTTCACGCTCATTGACGATGTAAATGGCTCTGTCAGACAAGTCAGGGAAGACAATGTGTGCGTGCGTGTGTGTCTGTGTCGGTGTGTCTGTGTGTGTTTGCAGCGTCGTCACGGAAATGGTGTTTTGTTGATTGAAATCGGCGCGATACTTGAGGCTTTATTCTGACTCTATTGGTTCTGTATTGGAGTCATGCATACATTTAGATACTTGTAACCTTGAAAATGGATAGCAGTGCTGCCATTGGGAATGAATAGAGAAATTGAATACAGAATTACCAATATAGCTTGCTGTTATGATTATGGAGATGTAGCGGAAAATTTAGTTTTTAAGTAGTACTCTGAACAGTCAAAGTAAAAACTAGCAAGTAGCAGTGATACTAGTAGTTTTAGGATCTATTCTTGGTTTCAGCTTTGTGTATTTATGTACTTTTTTGTGACTCCAAAACCCATGGATAGTTTAGTTTTATTTATGTATTTATTTATTTGATATTTTACCAGGTTAGTCAATTGAGAACACGTCACACACACTAATCATAATCTGAAACGGTGAATCGTAACATGACACAGTGAAACATTTGCAGATCAAAGATATATAAAGTGTTAAAAGTATGTGCACTGATCCTGTACAATACTCTGGATTGAGTTTAGAAGTTGACAGAGGTATAGTTCAGTCTTTATTTAAAGGGACAAGGTACAGAGACATTAAGATAATAAAAAAAACAGATGTTCTGCACCAGATTAGAGCTTAATAGCAAGTGTCAACAATAAGAACAAGTCACACTGTCGCTCTCTGTCATGCTCTCTGACCCAAACACACTCACACAATATCACACGTGTACAGTGCAACCATATAAAATACATATTCAAGAACACATACTGCGCCTGTGTCTGCTCTATAGTTATAATCTATGGCCACTGGATCATGTTATAATTTGCACATTTTAAGTCACAATTTTGCAACTTCGAGGGTGTAAATGAGAAGTGGAAACTACTATGACATGGTTAAAAGATTTTGCATAATAAGTCTGCATTAACTTAACATTTTGAGATTTCACTATTACATCAGTCCATAGTTTTAAAACAATCAAAAAACAATACACCAGTTCTAGTGCAGTGGAGCAGTACAGCCATGGTATAAAGACATAGTTGTTGGGTTGTAGTAGAAGTAGTAAGTAAACTGGAGCTAGTTGTTGTTGCAGAAGTAGTATTGATTATAATGACTGCAGCCATCCTAACTGTTGTAGAGATCTGTCTGTAACTACTTTTCCATCTTTCCTGCTCGCTGTTCCAACTGCACACTTTACACGACCTTATTGTCCTCCGCTCGACCAAAGCTAAAGAAACCTCCCTCTTAGTGAAAGTCCCATGTGGATGCTCGCCAGATAGTGATTCTCTTTATATATATTCTCACCCTTATGTTTCAAAGAGGAGACTATCTCCACTTTTAACAGCAGCCCTGACTACATGTTAAGTGGAAGTGACAAAACAGATCAGCAAGTTTGTAAAGAGGATTTTGATATATATTGTACAGCTATCACCCACACTCAAGTCTTATCAGGAGGCTTCTAAATGCTTTTTAGCTTGGAGCGTCATTAGCTGTTTAATAGGGTTAGAGTGCTGCTAATTGTACACAAACCAATCTCGAACATTGCAGGCAGTAATTAATTTCCACTCCTGACATGATAAATAATGGCCAATCTGTTATATATTATAGGAAGGTAGCTGTACGCTTTCAATTTAAGATAAAGAACACATATTCACTGATGTATAAACTAAAAGGGGACTAATTACTTGAAATTTGCAATGAGATCGTGTTGTTTTTTGCTTTAAAGATTCTATATTATGCAACGTTAACTCTTGTGAGCTTTAAGCTGTGTTAAAATGCTCTGTTCCACCTTGAGATGTTGAAGGAGTAGTGAAGCAGTAGTTTTCAAGTTAACAGCTCCTTTTACCCTTTTACCTTTAGTTCAGTAGAGATTGGCAATTCCAGGGCTGAAATTATAAAATTATTCTAGTGAAGGTGCATGTAGTGTTTTCAGTTTGAGAGAAGAACTCAGCCTAAATATGCAGGGTTTGTGCGTTAAACATGTGCGAATGAAACAAAACACAACTCCAGGTGTGTTTGCGATGAGGAAACAACATTATAACATAGATCAGAAAATGGCGTAATATTTAAAATTTAAGTTTGGAATGCCAAAACCTGTCTATTCTTGGAAGCTAAGCAAGTTTGGTTAGCAGTGGGATGGGTGACGGTGCATTTGTTCCCACTTAGACCAGTAAATACTGTTGTTGTGGCCTTGAGCAAGACACTTGGCGCATGAATGTGGTGAGTGAGTGAGTGATTGGTGGTGCTCAGAGGGGCAGATGGGCAGATTAGAAGTCTCTCATTCATCAGTCTACCCCAGGGCAGCTCTGGCTACAAAAACGATTTAAAACGAAAGAAGAAAAAGTTTAGGTGTTTAATTTTCAACAAAAAGTTGAGAGTGACTAACTGAAAAACTTGTTGGCTCGCTTGTGACTGTAATTTTATGTGTGTGAGACTTGTTTCACAGCACAAATCAGCTCAAACGTTGTAGTTCCATATGAATCAGTTCTTTATGGTCAGATTGTGTTAAAATAAAACTCAGCTTAAAGTCCAATAGAGCCTCAGACAGAGCAGATCCTACAGTTAGAATCATACATCATCTGCGAAGTATCAATACAAACAGACATTATTATTTTTACTATAACATTTTTGTGTAAGGACTTTTAGTCTGAGAACACAGAGACTTTTGTACACAACTCATACCAAACCAAACATCTGAAATAGTGTTGCTCAAAGAGTCCAGGGCTGTAGAATTGATTTTACAATATGGCTTTTCTGGCTGGATAAAGAGCTAGACTTGGACAGGAGGGTTTACTGATAATAAATGTTTGTTTTTCAGACCTGGCGAGGCGCTGGTGCACTCTGGAGGGGGGCTTTCTGAGTTACTATGAGAGCGAGAAGAGCCCGACGGCGCTGGGCAGAGTGGATGTCACGGAGGTGGTCAGTGTGGCGGTCAGCAACACAGAGACCATGACTGGAGCTGGGTACGAACTTGAAAAATACTGCTTCATGACATCACAAGGTGGACCAGAGCATTTTGAGCTTTGGAGATGTCGAGAGATTAATAATAAAGGGTTACTCAAACAGAATGAAACAGAACACAACTCCAGGTCTGTTTTTGAGGCGGTAACAGCTTTATACATGACTTAAAGCTCACAAGAGTCAATTTTGCACATTACAGGACCTTTAAAAGTAGATATTAGTTGTTTTTTTTTTGTTTTTTTTAATGTACTTACTAAACTGTAACTGAATTATTTTCCCAAAACTGCACTATTGATCTAAAACCATTAACTTCCTGTTCTAATCTTTAAAAACTACATTTCTTGCATGGGAGTCATATAAGTACAGAATCGTGTGCAGAGATAGTAGGAGATGGGAACTGATTTTTTTAGCCCTCAAGCCTCAAATCGTTCAAAACACAACTCTGATTAAGCTAATAAGTAAACTTGTTTTATTTTTGACATAAAGCAAGTTTTGCAAATTAAGTCCAAAATGCAAATCAGCTCTACTGCCCATCCTGAATTAACCCAGCGAATTTATGCCGTCATTTCCCTCATACACCAGTGAAATGGCTGCTATAAATGCAGCTTCACCCGTCACTGTCCGTGCACGTTTAAAGACACATGAGCTTCACACATTAAAACAGATATATTCTCATTAAATAAACTGCAACTGATTGATAGCTCTGGTTCATACAAGTTTAAGACGTTACCGCACCCTCATCATGCATCCCCTTAGCATAATCTTTATTCCGCCATTATTCAATATAACTGGAGCTATCAAGGCTTTACGACAGTTATATTTCCTGTTTACTTGAGCAACGCTGCGTTCGCCATTTTAACTGCCCCCGCCCCCTTCTGAGCACTCTCCTCACAGCTCTGCAAAGTTGTTATTTATTTGCAAACTTTCGTTGACTGCAACACTTTTATTTCAGATGCCCTGGTCTTTCTCAGTGGCTTTGGTTTTCACTGTGTTCACTGCAGAAACTAAAATCTAGCCAAATAAAAGGTGCATTGTGTAACTTTTCAGGTGGAGGGTCCGTCAAATGCTTTTCTCTGTGGAGATGTTATTCCTTTGTCTGGAATGTTTCACAGTATGGCATTAAAGTCAGATCTGTGGAGAGGTAATCCCGCTCACCGTCAGAATGCCCCTTTTTTCTGTTTTCTTTCTGGTTTTTTGAGCTATAAAACCACTTGTAATTAAATAAATGTAAGGTACAGCTATTAAATGTCATACTGTGGAACATTCCAGGCAGAACAATGACAGAAACAAGCAGGAAACAGATCCCCAACTAAAAAGTTACATAATGCACCTTTAACATTACTTAACATAAGTCATTTTATCTACCAGTGGAACAAGACTTTTTGTACTTAAATATGAAAATATCTACACTTAAAAGGTGCACTATGTAAGTTTTTGGTTGGGGTTCCGTTACCTGCTTGTTTCTATGGAAATGTAATTTCTCTGCTTGGAATGTTCCACAGTATGACATTAAACAGCTCTACCTTACTTTTATTCAATTACAGGTGGTTTTACAGCTTAAAAATACCTAGAAAAACAGCCATTCTGACTGTGAGCGGGGTCGCCTCTCCACAGATCTGACCTGTAACTTGGTCTGTTTGGTCTCCATGAAGATAGAAAGGTTTAATACCATACTGTGAAACATTCCAGACAAAGCAATAACATCTTCATGGAGAAAAGCATTTGACGGACCCTCCACCAGAAAAGTTACACAATGCACCTTTAACATAAGAAAAACAACAACTCTTTGCAAATAAGAAACAAAATCTAATGTTGCTTGAATTAAAAGCACACTCCATTAGTAGATAATTTTACTTGTCAAGTTGAATCTACTCAAATAAAGTATTCTTAATTTAAAGGTGCACTGCGTAACATTTCTAGTGTGGGGTCCACCATCTATCTGCTCTTCTCCATGGAAATGTTATCGTTTTATCAAGAATGTTCCACAGTACAGATTAAACCATCACTATCGCAACTATCACAAGAGAGACAAGCAGTTTACAGCACTACGCTACATTACAGTTCAGATCTGTGGAGAATCGCCCCTATTCACAGAAGGAATTATTGTATTTTTGAGCAATAGAAACACCCGTAATGAATAAAGGCGAGATGGATATGTTTAATGTCATACCATGGAACATTCCAGGGAAAGCAATAAAATCTCCATGGAGACAAGCAGGTGGCGGACCTGTTATGGAAATCTTTATTGATTGTAGTATAGAAATTCCACAACAGACCATCAGAAAAGTTGCACAATGCACCTTTAAGTGATTTAACTTGCCAAGATATTACTTTTTGCACTGTTGTTGTTTTATATATGCTAATGTCCAATGATTAAACATAAGGCTTAATGACTCCAGCAGATGTTCTGAAGAGCCAAACGTGCTTTTATTTGTAAATGTTATTTATACAGCAGCTACCAGCACATCTGGTTAGCGCTAAGTGCAACCTTTATTATGAAATGAACCACCATGGCAGGTCATAATGAGCATTTCTTTAGTCATACAAAGTGCACAGCCTTGTTTTTATGCCTTCTGTAATTGTTTGAGCCGTAATTGAAATATATTGCATATTTATAACTAGTGTTCACGAACTATCAAAAGTTAAAGGTGCACTGTTAACTTTTCTGGTGGAGGGTCTGCCATTAGCGTGTCTTCATTGAAATGTTCCACAGTATGGCATTATACTTATCTAGCACCATAAATACAAGCACCACCAGGCCAAGTTACAGTCCAGGTCTGTGGAGAGGCAAGTCCACTCCACATTCAAATGCAGGCTTTTCAAGGTGTTTCTGAGCAATAAAACACTGATAATTAAATCAATGTGAGATGGATGACTTTAATGCCATACAGTGGAACATTCTTGGTGAAGGAAAAACATCTCCATGAGACAAGCAGGTGACAGACCCTCCACCAGAAAAGTTAAACAATGCACCTTAAACAGGTAGAGAAGGAACAGAAAAGACTGTCATATTTAAACAGATGGAGGACCCAAAATGAGGGGTAGTTGATTGTCACCTTGGAAACGCCTGGGATGTTCCACAGTATGACATTAAACTTTTCTCTGTGGCATTTGTTCAAAGACACATTTTTATTGATCATAATATACCTTGAAAAATATGCATTCTTATATGAGCATGTCTCGACAGGTTTGACTTGGAACTTGACCTGGTGGTGCCAATTACTTGTCTCCATGGAGATAAAGAAGTTTAATGCCATACTGTGAAACATTTAAGCCGAAGCTAAGTTTTTCAGGTGTAGAATGAGCATCCAGATCACTCAAAACTGAGAGCATTTGAATAGTGATAAGTGTTAAGAGTGATAAAAAATCTGGGCATGTATTTTTTTTTACAGTTTTTTAATTCATTTTTTAACTTTGAAATTTCATTCCACTGATATACGTTTTTGTGGTTAAATCCTGCCTTAGACTTTTGTTCAGTTACACAACGGCTACATTAAAGATTTTAGGTTCACGAGTGCAAAAGAACTGTCAAATATAGACTCTTTTTGCCTCTTCGATGAGCTGAATAATCCAAACGATAATTTCTTTAGCCTTACAAAGCGGCCATTTCTGTTATGCATGGACTTATAGGTCACAGTGAAAGCCTATTATTTCTATGTGTAATGCTTTGCCTCCATAATGGCGTATGTTTCAGTAGATTAAACTCTGTGCTGAAACTTCCCAGCATGCCTCTGTGCGCACGGGGGAAGCGGGCTCACCTCACCTTTGGACTTCCTCATACATATTAACGTATGCAGATGGCGCAGTTATACCATCAGCCTATCGTCAGCTCCAGGAGGTTGTAGGTGCCACTTCCATTAAACGCAACATTTGGGTAATTTGAGCGTAGCAAGAGGACACCGTGAATTACAGCGCGTCCCTGAACACATCATGAAGTTGTGTGAATATTACAGAAAAGCCCCTGCTAAAGGTATTAATGCAGGAGGGAGAATGTTGGGTGATGATAAGTTTTCCTTTTATTTTTTTCTCCCCCGTCATCTGCCTGGTTAACAAGAACATTTTGTGCTAAATTTTGACCTTCAATATAAAAGCTTTGAAATGTAGCTTTCGTCGACTTTTTTGGTATTGCAGCATTGCACTTGAAATCGCAATGACCTATTCTCAGACAGCTGCCAAAATGGAAATTCTAGTTCATTTTTTCCACGGATATGCCATTACCTTCTGATAGAAAAGTGAATTATTTATCCATGCAGTCTTTCTTTCATATTTTTGTACATTCCAGAGGTCATATGATTTTTTTCTTTGTCAATTCTAAAACCTACTACACAAGTGACAATCCTGGGTTTTATGTAAAGGTACTAGCCAGACCTAATAAAAACCTACTACTACTTTGCAGCATTCTCTGGGGGTGTGATGCTAACTGAAAGCTCTGCTCTGTCTGAGGCTTTGTTAGACTTTAATCTGCGCTTTATTTTGACACAGACTGACCAGAAAGAACTGACTTAGCTGGAACTGCAACATGACCACAATTGCCGTTTCAGACCTTTTTTGACAGTGTTTGCTCATGCCTGCATTATGTCACCATGGTAACTCCTAAACATTCCATGAATAGAGATGCATGTAGAATACCCCCGGCACGATGTCACTGCGAAGCGTCAGTACATTACCAGTTAGCCAAACTCTAAGAAATCACAAAAAGTCATGTGTCTTTATCAAACAGTAATGGTTTTATGCACTAAACACCTCAGAAAATTAATCACAATGAACAAATTCACTTTTTATGAACACTTTTATTATGCAATGTGTGTTGTTGGCTTTCACACGCTAATTTAATTAAGTTTATTGAATCATATGAAGAGGCAATATGCTCATTTGGCTTACAACATCAACTGTACTGTGAAAGATTGGGTTCAAAATTCCTAACCTGGAACTTAGAAACATGGCTTGTTCTTAATTACAATCTGTTAATAAAAGTCTAGTCAGTTAGTAGCTCCGTAAGTGTCAGTAATGGGGCAAGATCAACTGGCTCCTGCTTACATCTAGACTCCTATACAAGATTTATTAATATGTTTGTTGTATGTTTTTTTTTTTTTTCTATGGTTGACGGCGTTTTAAAATCCAGAACAGCCATCTTGATGATTTTGATAGTTATGATAAATTAAAAACAGGTGGCATGGCAGCACTTTGCTTCACTGCAGATGGTTGCGAGTTTGACTCCTTGGCTCTATTGATATTGAGACTGTGTGGAGTTTCCATGTACTCCTGGTGTCTGGTTGGATTTCCTCCTGAGCCCATTTCCTTGGCTCTTTTTTGAGTAATCGTTTATTAATCCTTTATTTACATCGCCAAAGCTCAAAATGCTCTGCTCCGCCTTCTGATCTCATGAAGTGGTAGCTTTCAAGTTAACAGCTACCTTTTACCTTTTGATATCTAAATTATTCCAGTGAAGAGGTATGTATTACCAGATGACATTGCAAGGTGGAACAGAGTTTTCCTGTGAACAGAGTGCTTTCCTTTTGAGAGAAGAACTCGGCCTAATATGCAGGGTTTGTGTTTTAAACTTGAGTGAATTTAACAAAACACAACTCAAGGTATATTTTTAATGAGGAAACAATATTATAACATGGATCAGAAAATAGTGTAATATGGACGAGTGACTAACTGAAAATCTGTTGGCTAAAGGTATCTAGCTTGTGACAGTAATGCTTTGAGAGGACCTTGTTTAGCAGCACACCTTAGCTCACCTCTTGTAGTTCCAGCTAAGCCTGCTCTTTCTGATCAGATTGTGTTAAAACAAAGCTCAGACAGTCTAACTTGAGTAACAGAGCTTCTAACAGAGTAGTGCTTTCAGTTAGCTTCACACCCCCAGGGAATGTTGATGACATCAGCTGCAAAGTATTAATAACATTGGTCAGCTCAGACGACATACACCGATACACCAAAAATGCAAATACCTGCCCGATATATGAGCTAACCAACGTATGTGTCTTTCGCTTTTCTCTTCCCTGTATTATCATAATATGGTCCCATTATCTTTGTGGAGGTTTGCATTTTATTGGAAACGGTATATTTTGGTCATGATTCTGGCATCTCCTCCACCACTCTCTGCCAGTATGGTCCCTCCCCATTAGGCCTCCCATAATGCATCTGTTGTCTTTTTCCGTAGCTTCACTTGCTCCTCTCCCCATAACCTGCTCAAGCTCGTCTCCCAGCGGAGCCCCTCTAACAAGCACAGCGCACCTGCCGTCAGGAGCCAGGAGGGGGGGTTAGCGCGTCTGGGGTCAGGCCAGGGCACACAAACATCCACATCATTCCCATGACACGAAGAAGACCACCGCTCCCTCTGACCCCACCGAATCCCAGCCCTAAACTCCCATCCAGGCAACGTTTAGAGCTCACTTCTTCACCGCAAAGAGCCAGAGAAAGGGGCCCCGATCTGCGGAGTGGGTTAGCCATTAAGATAGTGATACCATGACCCCTGTGCTGGGAGAGAAAGGGAGAGATAGAAGAGAGGGAGAGAAGTAGAGGAGAGGATGAAGATGACACAAGCCCAAAGACCAACAAGGATTAATAGCTGCCTTTTTGCTTCTAACAGCAGGAATTTTGTGATTTGTGTTTGTGTACGTTGTAAAGTTTTCAGTAGAGTTATAGATTGAACAAATGGACAAAGGATGTACATATATTTAAACAAATCATTTAAAAAAAAAAAAATTAACAAAAAAATGACTTGTATGTGTTTTTATTGCACAAAGAAAAACATGCATCCTTACTCTAAGCGGGCTTTTATCTCCACAAATCTGACCCTTGCTTGGCCTGGTGAGGGCCTTATCCCTATTCCCTATTCCCAGTCTGTCTCCATAGAATCATGCAGATGACATATCACCTCCAGAAAGTTACTTACACAGTGCTAACTTAAATTTAAGTACACATTGTTGTTGTGTTATGTTTTTTTTTTTTTGGAAAATGTACAAGTGTTGCTGAAAACTCTTTCCAACTACTACAGCCAGTTTTCTTTGGCAGAAGGAAATGCATCTCAATTGGACCTCTCGAATACATTAACAGTAAATAAAAATAGTTTTGGGCATCAGGGTGGGAATTATTACCCCTAACATAAACCAGTGGCAGATGAGTTTTGTTGTTGTTGTTTTTGACGATACAGTCTATAATATTTTTATTGTGATTATCTTCCTTTATTTTAATTGTATGAGTGGTATAAAATAGTTTCAGTATTATTGTTTATCGCAATATCTCTCTATAGCAATATATATCGTGCTTCAAAATTTCTTTTCGTGACAGGCGTATCTATGCATTTAACATGGAATACTAAGTAGTGTAGTGTTTTCTGTATTCTTTTTGCAGGGCTGTGTTCACTGTGGAGCTGTATCTGAAAACTGAGCGAGTTGTGATTTTTGGGGCTGAAACTCAAGAAACTCAACGTGACTGGACCCAGGCTCTGACCAAGGTTACACAACTTTATTATTATTGTAATTATTATTATTTACAATGTAGTGCAAATCGTACAGTACATCCTCTTGTTATGTTCTATCTCTTTGACAGCCTTATAATAGCACACTTCATTAAATCTTGCCACTATTTCATCTATACTTCTTCAGTCCCAGCCAACCATGTCACAGACTGTGGGAGTTATTGTTGTATTCGTCCATATGCCTTCCCATCTGCACCGAAAGCCTCCCACACCTCAGTCTATAGAGCCTTGGAACGCAAAACAATAGCTGGACACTGTAAAATTGGACATTGGAGCTTGACCAAACTTGACCCAGCATTCAGCAGCTGTTCACAAAATCTAAAAAGTTCAAGTTGAAACTGTTAAAGAAAATATATTACGTGAAATTGACTTGGCTTGAACTTTTGTATAATGTTTTTTCGTGATCGTTAGCTTGCTTAAATTTGTATTTTCAGTTATTTTTTGGATCTTTGAGTCTATTGTCCAGGCATGCGGGCTCAAAAGATATCTATTTGTACCTCGTGTCATGTCTGTTTCTTCACTAATAAAAATAAAAATAAAAATAAAAATAAATAAATAAATAGGTCTATGGGAGAGAATTTTAGACTACCATAGTCTCCTCTATTAATGGGAAACACTGTTATTGCTTTTTGTAATGTTCCACAATATGTAATTCAGCTAAATTTAGATATTATAATTGTCCCTGTATCCAAAAACATAATAACAGGGTTGCATTTTCACAGATTTAACCTTTAACTTGGCTTGGTGGATATAGCTTAGTTTAATGCCATACTGTGGAATATTCCAAGCAAAGCCAGCAAAGCCAAAACCACCCCAACCAATTTAATAAGGTAGAGCTGTTTTCAGGCGGAGCAATGACAACTCCACGGAGAAAAAACATTTGACAGACCCTCCGCCAGAAAAGCTACACCATGTACCTTTTATTTTGCCGTTTTGGTTTTGCAGGGCTTTGTGCCATTCAAAGTGGAGGGCATGATACAGAAGGAGAGCGAGCTGATTGGACAGCTGTACTTTAAAGAAGGTCATGACCTCTACCACTGGAGACTGGGTTGGTTTGTGTTGGAGGGATCCAGTCTGCGCTTCTGTCCTGCAGGAGAGGAAGAAGAGGAGGAGGTGCTGCGGCTCAAACAACTCCAGGAACTCAGTAAGAACCTGCAGCACCACTGTATCGTTAAAGCCATTTTACGAGCAAAGACCAGGCCACTACAATGGTATATGATAAAGATATTTATTAATGATATGGTTAGATGTGGAGGCTGGGTAGAGACCATAGACTATGCAAAGAAGTGGACTAAGGGAGTGTGATCGGCTCTAGTCAAATGAAGCTCACCTAGGCTAGCAGTTATAGGGGCACATTTTTGGGGGTCAGTATTTATTGTATGTATCTTTATTACACAAAATCGACTCGTGAGCTTTTATGCTGGAATGTTGTTACCTCCTCAAAAACATACCTGGAGTTGTGTTTTGTTTCATTCACACATGTTTAAGTAACCCTGCATTATTAGTCTGTCTATATCTCCAAAGCTCAAAATGCTGTGTTCCACCTTGTGATGTCATGAAGCGGTCATTTTCAAGTTATCATCTCCTTTTACCTTAAGTTCAGTAGAGATCAGCAATTCTAGGGCTGTTCCAAATGTTCTAAACTTAAAACTACAGTGGAGCACTTCCTGTGTTACCACATGACATCACAAGGTGTTTTCTGTTCTGAGAAAAGAACTGTGTGTTAAACATATGTGAATGAAACAAAACACAGCTCCAGGTATGTTTTTGATGAGGAAACAACATTCTAATATCAATCAGAAAATAGTGTAATATGAGCCCTTTAATTGTCACTGTGATGAGTTTAGAGACACTTTTCACAACTTTCAAAGACTGGAGCAGAGTTTTGCCGTCATGCCACTGCTAACAACAACTGGCTAACAGTATATCATTGTTACTTCCTGGTTCACAGACAATAAACGTAATTTCTAATTAGATTAATTTGACCATAACAGAGTCCTACAATACACTACAGCCTTTATAGCCATTATGAAGCTAACACTTTAGTGTGACTTCCATATTGCACTGTGCACCTTAATGCACCACTTTATTAAACGCTGGTTAAGGTAATCTACTTGAACTTCTTACAAGAAAATATGCAGAAAATAGCCCATTTTGAAAACATTTTATTTGATGAATCGGCTCGCCTGTGTTAAGTGGCTTCAGTGGAGCTTTAAATAGGTAATACATCCCCCGGTACAAACCCACTATACGCATTTATGGTTACTTGCGTTAACACTGTGAGGAACCGCAAAGATCTTTTCAGCGTTTCACTTGTTTTTTTTCTTTCTGTCTTCCAATTTCCAAAAAACTACCTATCCATAAAAGCCTCCTACCAGTGGCATTCATAAGTGCTTAATGATGTCAAACGGTGCATGGTAACGATCAGTGTCAGAGGACATCCCAGCTCCTCACATCATTACATGTTTCTGTTGGATCTCTCGTCTAATTGACTGAAGCACTTGTCCAGAACTTTGGAAACGAAGGATGGAGGAGTTACAGGAGAGGTGGTTTAGGGGCTGATGCACAAGAACAGGGATAATGCCTTTGTACTTTAATATATATATCTTAAATAAGGAAAAGGCGGACGCTTACTATTAATTTCAGTAGAATAAAGTATCTAATTTGAATTTTTTCCTTTTTTTTTTTTTTATTTTGTGTATCTCAATCTTGATTGTTAGTTGCTTTTACATTTTTACAATCCATCAAAAATATGCTCCTAATATCTTGGTTAAAGGTGCACTATGCAACTTCAAATTTGCTCAAATATGGATTTTACTCCTTTGTTTTAAGATTACACCAATGCCACGTTTTAATCAATATATTGGTTCCTCTGGATTCTAAACAATTGGCATCAGCCATGAAAAAATGCCTAGCTGTTGATCTCTACCACCTTGTGATGTTATGCGGTAATATAGGAAGTCCTCCACTGTGTTTTTAAACCCCATACACCTTCATTAGAATCATTTGGATCATTTCAGCCCTGCAATAGCCAATCTCTACTGAACTAAATGTAAAATGTAGCTGTTAACTTGAAAACTACCATTTCATGACATCAAATTAGCAACAAAGCCTGTGAAACCCCTTCCAGTCTATTCTCCAGACGTCTTCCCACAGCTCGGCCTGTAGGACACGTGTGGGTAGCTCATATAGACACACTGTTTGTAAGCAGAGTCTGTGGTCAAGAACAAGGCAACTTCTTTATTAAAACTATTTCATTACAATCCAAATTAATTGAACACTGTGGCCAGCTGGAGTTAATTCTTTATCCGTTTGTTTTGCCAGTAACTTTTGCCACCAACGTTTGCATTCAGCACATCCTGCGCATGTTCTAATATTTACAAGATGGTGGAGCTTTGGCAGGAGCTGTTTCTAATGCCCACTGCCCATGTGTGCCAGCTACTTAAGACTGTATTGAGAACATTATGTGCCCACCTAAGACAGACTGGGGTCTATTTTGTTTTAGATACTAGGAGATTTTTGTGCTATTTATGTATCATGTTCCTGTGCTGTTACTGTAACTGTATAATTATTTACTTACTAACATGGCAAGAGTAGCTAAGCAGTTTATACGGGTGTTGGCATTGTATTATTTAGGGATGCAACTACCCAGCGTTTTCTGTTCCGATACCGATTCCGATACTATGGCTTTAAGTGTATATTGATACCGGATATCAACCAATAACAGTGCAGAGACTAAAAACAGCATTTATTTCCTTTAAACAAAAATAAAATAAGACAAAACTGATCCAAATGTTTTATGTGTGTAGCTGTTATTTATCTCTCAAGTAACCACAGAACAACTTTGTATAATTAAGATTCAAACATTATGAGACTTACTGGGTCAGCTACGACTAGTAAATAGTCTTATTACATCAATTTATCAGTCCGATGAGGATATCGGCGGAATCGATGCGTGGGAGCCTGATACCAGTATCGGATTGGTGCATCCCTAGTATTATTTTGTGCTTTTGCTAACTGTACCCATTTAAAATACAATATACATATCATTGTAAAACATTTAATGAATATAGTAGTATATGTTTAAGGGAGCAGTTACTGTTGATATTATGTGGTTTCAAGAACTGGCTGATGTAGTTCTCAAATATGAAAAAGTGCAGTCAGGGAGAGTGCAAGAGACGTGTATAATTAAAGATGTGCTATGTAACCTTTCTGGTGGAGTGTCTAGCCCTGCTTGTCTAGATGTAAAAGTTACATAGAGCATCTTTAAAAATGTAATCCGATCTTGTTTTATTGCTGTTTGTACAAGCCCCATTTTTAAAGCGTAACATTGTTTACAACCACTAACATTTTTAACATACCAGTTAAGTCTATTTCTGTATCCTACTAAATGATGTGACTGTAGCACTTTTCCCCTGCACTTTTCATGCGCCCAGGAGATGTTTGAAGAAAAGCTTAAGTGTAACCAGAAAGTGCCAGACTCCTGAGTTCACCGCCTGAGCCTGATATGAGACATTTTAGGACATTTGAATCGACTGCTCAGTGTGACACACAAACGCGCCGGGGTTAAATCGATGGATCTTTTTAATCCATTTACAGCTCTGCGTGGATCAAATGGTGTCTGTGGCGCCCCCTCTCCTCACCTGGGGCCGGGAGGAGAACTGCAGCGGCTGGGGTCATTCTTATTCCAAATATATCTGTCATAGCAGTGGAGCTGTTGTGTTTGGGGAACGGGAGCCTGGAACTGTAATCTGTAGATGTGGAAGATGAACCAAATCATAGTGTTGTATTGGTTTCAATGGCCCGTGCTCACAACAATCCCTGGGGGTTTGATGCTAAATGTAGGCTCTGCTCTGTCTGAAGCTTTGTTTGACTTTAATCAAATTATTTGACCACAATCTGACCAGAAAAAACTGATTTAGCTGCAACTACAACACGTGAGTTAATTTGTGCGCTTAAACAAATCTCTCATAAAAATTACAGTGGCAAGCTCGCATTACCCAACAGTTTTTCAGTTAGTCAATCTCACCTTTTTGTTGAAAATCAAACACCTAAACAGGACCATGAAAGGCTCCTGAAAATGTATTGTTTAAATCCATTTTGTTAATCTTAAATCTTTTTGACATGGTTTGCCAATGTGTGTATTGTGTCACCATGGTAACTACTGAACATTCCACTGTAAAGTATGAATGGAGTACTTACCAAACCCGCTTTAGGACAGAGGAGTGAGCGTCTTATCCAAGTCTTATTATAGATCCAGGAAGAGGTGTGCAAAACTATTGAAATATCGATATATTGTGATACTAATTTGATTATTCAGTATCGATATCATGGGCTGCTGTATCGATAAGATTATTTTTTGGTATCTTTTAGCATTTATTTTTGTGTAAATCATCTGTAATTGAATAGATGTAATGTAGATTTGTGTTACACAGTGCACCTTTAACTGCAGCACAAGTAGTGGTTTAACAAAGAAACACTCAAGCTAAAATGTATTTGGTTCAATATTCTAGTTGATATATTGCTTTTGTGAGCCATGAATCGAGTATCGTATCAAATCATGAGGGACCCTGCGATTCCCAGGCTTAGCACCATCTATAGTAAAAACAAGGCTCTGCTGTTCACAGTCCATGGATTAAAAAAACAGCACTATTAAAATCTATGCCTGCTTCAAACATACAGTGCACCAGACTATTAAAAGAGCTCTACAGACTGTTCCCCAGCCTCACAACCCAGGGCTGCACATTTACAATCACCTCAATCATTTTAGCAAACCCACTATAGGGCATTATCACGGTAGGTAGAGCATCAGGTTTAATCAAAGCCTTTATCGGCAGTTCTGTACAGCGCTGTTCGGCAACAATAAACTGAATATGATTTCTAACTGCGTCTTGATTTTCTATAAACTCCCACTTGGACGTTCAGTGTGACGTCGAAGCATTTTGAAACATGGGGAGCAATTTTGCAGCTGCTCCGTACAGTGCTATGGGGACATTTTAGTGGGGTCGTAAACTGGTACACAGTAAGAGGAGAAATACAAAGTCTGTTTTGCCGGATGGCCCAAGGGTCAGGTCACAGCACGCATTCACAGGGATCTGATGTGAGTGTTTGATTCCCAGCTCTGATCATTTGCAAAATGTTTCTAATTAAGTTTATAGACCATAAAACAGCATAGAATGTTACTTCCTCAAAAACATACCTGAAATTGTGTTTTGTTTCAATCACACGTGTGATTATCGTTTATTGTTACTTTGTCTACATCTCCAAAGCTCAAAACGCTCTGTTCCACCTTGTGTCATGTAGTGGTAGTTGTTGTTGTTACCTATAGTTCAGTAGAGACTGGCCATTCCTGGGCTGAAATGATCCAAATGATTCTGATGAAGCTGTATGGAGTTTAAAAGCACAGTGGAGCGCTTCCTGTATTAGTTCAAAATGCTCTGTTCCACCTTATGAGGTCATGAAGTGTTAGTTTTCAAGTTAACAAATACCTTTTACCTTAAGTTCAGTCAACATTGGCAATTCCCAGGCTGAAATCATCCAAATGATTCTAGTGAAGGTGTGTGGAGTTTAAAAACACAGTGGAGCACTTCCTGTATCACCACATGACATCACAATGTGAACAGAGTGTTTTTCGTTTGAGCTTGACTCAGCCTAAATGTATGTCTTTGATGAGGTAACAACATTATGACACAGAAAAAAAATCAGAAAATACGTTCTACTACTACTTTCTACTTTCTGTCACTACATCCTTACACACAGGAAATATCGGAATTGCTCTGTACAAATGATATAAAAAGTACTGAGCTGCAGATGTATTCTTATCGCTCAAACTTGTTAAGTAACTCAGATATCCCGCAGTTCACTGTTAACCGGATAAAAGAGGATTTCTGTATTTATTCAAACAGCTGTGACAAGTGTTTTTGCATTTACCTGATAACACTCTTAATAATGTGCTCTGAAGTCCATATCAATCACAAAGTTTTGTTCTCATTTCTCTTGTAGTTTGGATCAGAATTAAAACCCTCTCAAAGCCCTTGAAATTCTGCCAAAACTAAAAATATAAAAAGAAATCTGTGAGGAGCCAGTGTAGGGATTATATTGTAGTTTAGTTCAGTGTGTAACTATAGCCCACACAACTGTGCCAATAATTTGTATCTACGTTTAACAGTCTGTGGTGTTACTCAAGTATAAATTGTAACACTGGCTTATTTCACTGAACATCTGACCGTTAAAGGGTCCCTATTACCCTATTTTCTGATCTATGTTATAATGTTGTTTCCTCATCACAAACAGACCTGGAGTTGTTTTGTTTCGTTTTTTTTTTTTTAATGAAGTAACATTATAACATGGCTAAAAGCTCACAAGAATCCATTTTGTGTGATACAGGACCTTTAAACATTATAGGAATTGTTTAAATTTATTTTTCATAGTAAGTAAACAGTGAAATGAAGCACCAAGCATTAGAAAAGTGTGATCCAATTGATCATACAAGCCTTTTGTTTATTTTATCACGCTGGGGGTGTTCTACATCTATCTCTATAGCATAATGTTTAGACGTTACTATGGCGACACAATGCACACATTAGCAAACGCTGTCACAAAAAGATTTAAGATAGTATGAAAACTCAAGAAAAAATACAAAATGGCTTTAAACAACACATTTTCAGGAGTCTGCGATTAAAGGTGCACTAACATTTTGGTTGGGGTCCTTCACCTGCTTGTTTTTATGGATATGTCATTGCTCTGCCTGGAATGTTCCACAGTATGACATTAAACAGCTCTGCTTTACATTTGTTAAATGACAGGTGGTTTTACAGCTCAAACATACCTAGAAAAACAAGCATTCTGACTGTGAGCGGGTTTGCTTCCTCACAAATCTGACCTGTAACTTGGTCTGGTTTGGTCTCCATGATGATAGAAAGGTTTAATGCCATACTATGAAACATTCCAGACAGAATAATAAGATCTCCATTAAGAAAAGCATTTGATGGACCCTCCACCAGAAAAGTTACACTATGCATCTTTAATATAGGTGTCCATGATCCTGTTTAGGAGTTTGATTTTCAACAAAAGGTCAGAGTGACTAACTGAAAAACTGTTGACTAATGCTAGCGAGCTTGTGACTGTAATTTTACGTGTGAGAGACGTGTTTAAGCGCACAAATCACTTCACCTGTTGTAGTTCCAACCAAGTCAGCTCTTTGTGGTCAGATTACATTAAATCTAATAAAGCTCAGACAGAACAGATACATTTTGCCAGTATTGATCAATTTTGGCCTACATCAACTCATTCACAAACATCTCCATCAGCCATTTTGTTTTGCTTCCCACACATTTTTACTTTTTTGGTGTATCAATTTCAAATATTGATTTTTACAATGACTTGGATTTCTGTGAGCTACAATCCAAGTGTGGCTGCTACACAATTCCTTTTACTCATTCTGTTCTTTTTTTTTTTTTTTTTTTAGCACCATCAGCACATTCACTCTTTATGGCAGATATTTTGTTTCCTGCCTCCTGTTTTTGTGATTTATTTTGTAGTTCTACCAATTTTAAAAGATTGATTTTTCAAAACAAAGAATGGCATTGAATTTTGTGAGCTACAATTCAGGCTAACTTAAAACACATCTTTTTGCTTTTCATTAACATTGCACCCTTGGTGCTTATGGGAGTCTGTCTATGGGTCTAGACATATTGTACAGTGTATCTATAGTCAAGTTATGAAGTGAGTTATAATGTAAATGAATTCTTGTGAGAAGTGAAATATCATGCATAAGCACATATAAGATCTTATACCTTATTTTTACTGGAGGTGGACCGATATACTGGTTCAGCTATATATCAGTCCGATTTTTGCACTTTTTGCATATGGGCTATTGGCTATAAGGGTGCATTATGTAACTTTTTGGTTGGGGGTCCATCACCTTCTTGTTTCTACAGATATGCCATTAATCTGCCTGGAATGTTCCACAGTATGACATTAAACAAAAACATTTGACGGGCCCTCCACCAGAAAAGTTACACAGTGCACCTCCTGCCTAGGCCGATATTTGGTTTGGGCTCACCAGTTACCTGCCTGCCTACTAGGGCTGTAGCGACTTCAAACTATCGTCGATAACAAAATATGACGTTTTGACACGTGGGTCACCCAAAACAAACAGACCAGCGTCAAGATTCCACGGGTTATATCGTTCAATAGTAGAAGCACAAGAGTTCCGGGAGCAGCAGCAGCCAACCTCAAAAGTGTCTGTGCGATATTCTACTGTGTTGTGTTTGTCCTCCAATTTTCAATTTTTTCTGCGGCTTGTCACAAAGCTTCTGGACAGAGTCGACACAGTAACAGATAAGTGAGCAAGCCCAGCGCGTAGTGGACTCACGCGCCTGTTTCTGAGGTCCAAGCATATAGACAGTAGCATGGATCCAGTCTGGTATCTTATATCTTGTTGGGACGCCCTCTGCGCACTAATTCCGGACGGGAAAGCGAGAGTGCGCAGAAGACTATAGGTATGGTTGGGTCCGCCAGATTGTTAGCTGTCCTCCATGCTCAAGGGTCGCGACTGGTTCCAAGGTGGAGCAAAGCATCCGGACAGAAACGTGGATCCGGTCTAGTTTGTTATAGGCCTATTTTGTTCTGAGCGGCCCGTGCTCTTGGTTTTTCCCAGGAGAAAGCACTGCTCTGGCCAAGGCATCTATGTATAATGCCACTCCCCATGAAAACTTATCTGAGCCCGGCCTGAACCAGAGCTGCTCTCTGCTGGTTCAGTCATCTGGGTTTGAATCTAGTTCAACTGTAGCATATCTGACACACAGGGAGGGCATCTGACACACAGAGGCATTTCAGAACGTGTTTGTATCAGTCTAAAGTACAGGGTTTGCAGCTATTACACAGAATAAGACCCCATGGACACACACTGCTATGTATCTTAATTTGTTTAATATCATTAATTACTGGTTAATTCTCCTTGCTGATTTTCTTCTGCTATGTTCCCAGTTGTTTGGAATCAAGATTAGTTAAGGCTTATTTTTTTTCCCCAACTTAAATACTTGTTCTCTAAGGCTGTGTTGGAAAAGTTCATTTTCTACATGAACTACTTCAAAGCTCAGTTCACAAATTTCAAAATGAACTTGTTTGTTCATAGTTGATAATTGTTTATAGTTAACAGTTCGTTCACAGTTTCAAAAAATGAACTAATTCATAGTTCTTTTTTTTTTCCAATATGTTGCTGCGAGCTATTATTTTTCAGTACCATTGCACAAAGCCCATATAGAACCACAGACAGCAATTCATCTTCATATCACATTTCATATGTGCTTTCATATACTTTGAAAGGCTAGCCAGGTGCTTGAGTTCAATGTGTCGTTTTAAGTTTGCTGTTGATGTGACTGAAGTATGGATTTTCTTTCTGAAAGTCGGCAGGCAAAGTTTGCACATAAATGTGAGGTTATTCCCTTCCTCAGCGACCTCGTCATGGAGCTCTTTTAAATGTTCATTTGATAAATCCTTGTTGCTCCTACCTGCTATAGTCGCCTCCATGCTGCTTTTTTGTGTTGTCTTGTTTCTATGATGCATGCAGTGATGCGATGCTGGTGGCTAGTGTTGTTGCCAGATTGAATGTTTTTCCACTAAATATTAAGGGCTCTTTACGGTGTGTTTAGCTGGGTTTGGAACACTAAAGAAATCTGGCACCCTATTGAACGAAGTTAAATAGATAGCGCAGGCCGTTCACAGACACTAGAATGAACGCATTCACAGTTTGTTCATCAGGCGGTAATACAGTGCGTTCACTTGACATTCGCCCAAAATATGAACTCGTTCAGGTACAACACTGCTCTAAGGTATGTTAGATTACTTTAACGGAATGCAATTCTTATGAATAAAAACATGGTGAAACCCTTTGTGCTTGATTAAAAAAATAAATAAATAATATATTTGATTTATATTTCTGAGAATAATGCAGTTTATTTTAACTACACATGCTGTACAATGGTTTAATAAATTAACAATATAAAATATATGTAAACTAGGGCTGGGGGTAAACATTATGTTTTTTATTAATCGAACAACAGAAAAATAATCGTTTACCCCCAGCCCTACTGCCTACATTTTGTTTAAATCCAGAAGGAACCAGATCATAGAGCGTGAATCCTCCATCCAAACCTGGGACAATCCAACCACAACCGCTAATTTGTATCACGTGTGACTTTTTACCTGAAATAAGTAATAGTTTGGTGTTTTGATTGTTGATTCTGCAAAAATCCAAGTTGTTTCTCTGTCCTTTATGTTGTTTTTCTCCTTTTTTACATGTAAGCAGCCATGTTTGTTTTTTGATGCAAACAGACCATGCGTTTCACTGATTGGTTAATCCACCTGTCAATCAAGCACAGGCAGGATATGGCTCCAGATCCACTCGTTTTTGTAAAGTTTTTTCAAAGCGTGTGGTTCTGGCTGGTCAGGTAAACCAACTGCTGCATAAAGCTTCATTTAAAACTTCAGTGCGATGATGGTGTTCACAAGATGAAATCGCACTTCTCCATCACGTGCTATCATAAAATACAGGATTGTTGGTGTCTCAAAATAATTTCTATTGAGGTCATCTTTCTTAATTATAGTTTAATTATGCACAGCAGTAAAAAGTATAGGCAATGTTTATATTAGTTGTAATTTGAAAACAATCTCTGATTTTTACTGTAGAGTCACTGAACAGAACAGATATATGCTCTTATCTTGGTATACTTTTTTGTTTTTGAATGCAAGGTTAAGCCAATGTATGTCACTGCTGTCTCTCTCCAGCTGTTTCCACTCAGACAGAAGGCGAAGAGAAGATCCAGGTGCTCCTCATGGTGCAGGGTCGCAGGTAAGAAATGAACAAGAGCTGAGGGATCTAAGTGGCCACTTGTTCTTTGTGTGTTTCATTTTAAAATGAACGCATTTTTGACCCCATGAACGTCAACGAAAAATCCCTAAACCGGGTATGGGATCAATTGGCCTGGTGAAAAATTTGATTCAATGGGCATCACGACAATGCCCGAAGCAACCCGACTCAACAGCGCCGCCTAGAATTGGACCCCTATGGGAGTGGGGACAAGCAAAGTTTGTCGCAGGCAAACAAAGTTTGGGACAGTGATAGAGAACAATGAGACAAGCCTAAAGATGAATTAGAGCATGCCCCAAGTCGATATTGGATCAAAAATTTGCCGCCGCTTTGACTGCGTGTTGGCAAGACGCATCTAGTCCCTGGTTTTTGGTCCGAATGAGCTCAGATTTGGTTTAGGTTCACAATAGTTATTTGTTTTTTGGGGGATATTCCTTAAAGTTTGCCCGTAGCACGCCGGCGAATAACACCTTCATTTCCTGTTTCTTTGATGACCTCTCACGGCCACAGCATTGGCCTACAGAGCTCAAATTCAAATCACAACTGCGTGACCCCGGCCCAAATGTAATGAAATATGAAATATAATAAAAGTGAACACTCTAGCGCCCCCTAGCATAGACATGAAATATCAACAATATCAGATATATCAGAATTAAATTCTATGCATGATTACAAGCAAAGAAATCTATTACAGACATGGGGCATTTTTCATGTTTGGCCAGCAGGGGCATAATGACTACCCCAAAAAATATTTTAAAAATTATTACATGCACATGCTTAGTCCGATCATGCTGAAATTTCCATCAGTTCTGCACTGCATGACCCTGATTCCATTGATATGTCAAACAAAATTATCAGTGCTACAGCGCCACCTATAGGAATGCACAAAATGTACTTTTCACATTAATTCATGAAACTTTAAAGAACATTTACTAACGTGTTTCTGATCATAAAACTCACTGAGACCTATGCCCTAGTTTTTGTACTTTGCCATAGAATCATTAACTTTTTAGAATTTTAAAGTTGCACTATGTAACTTTTCTGGTGGAGGGTCTGTTTTTATGCACAGTCTTAGTCTAACAGTGCTATTAATCGTAAAAGTCACGTGACCTATGGCCTAGTTTCCATAGTTTGGCTCTAGAATCAGTCACATTTTCCAATATTAAAGGGGCACTAAGTAATTTTTCTGGTGGAGGATCTGTCGGCCTCGGCGGCTGTCGGGAAGAGAGGATGGTGTGCCGGGATGGTCGCGAGTTCCCAACGGTCGCATGTGGGGGGTGTGAGCGACGGGGCGAGGGTCGTTATCGTCGCAAGCGGCTTTAATTGGTTTTGTATTCAACCTTGTATGTATTGTTAGCATATATAAGTGTGGTATACCTGAATGCTTTCTGATACACTGGTATATTGTATTTTTGTATGCTATGGTCTGATGCAATAGTGAAATGTAGAAATGGCAGGTTAATACGTATTTTATAAGATGAAACTCATGATTTTGTAAATACCTAATCCTTTGTTTCGTTAATGTGTGATGCTGTGTGAGAGTGTGTGGGTCAGAGAGCAGACGGTCTGAATGTAATTGTAAATTGTAAATGCATTGTATAATTGATTTCTGTAAATCAGGGGCTGCAGATGGAAACCTATTTAGTTCTAATCTGGTGCGGAACATCTGTTTTTATTAGCTTAATATCTCTGTACATTCTCCCTTCAAACAAAGACTAAACTTATCCATTATAATAATTCTAGTGAAGGTTTATGGAGTTTAAAAACACAATGAAGCACTTTCTGTATTACCACATTAAGAGTGTTTTCTGTTTGAGAGAAGAACTCGGCCTAAATTTGCAGGGTTCGCGTGTTAAATGTGTGAATGAAACAAAACACAACTGCAAGCATGTTTTTAACGATGAAACTACATTATAACATAGATCAGAAAATAGCAGAATAATACACCCTTTAAAAACACTGTAAAAAAAAAAAAAAGCCCCCGACTTGCTTGTTTCCATAGAAATACAGTATTAAATCATCACCTGTGTTGTCTTTTACAGAACCGTCTACATCCACGGGTACAACCGGACAGATTTTGCCCTGTGGCACTCTGCCATCATGCTCGCCGCAGGCACTGACGGAAAAGCACTCGGCGACCAGCAGCTCACAAAGAACGGGGTGCCCATTGTTGTGGACAGCTGCATCGCTTTTGTCACTCAGTACGGTCAGTCTAGTTACATGAACACTGAAGAGTTTGCATGTTTTTGGTGCATTTCAAAAAGCATTTCAATCTGGAGAGACTCAGACACAAAGAGAGAGTATAAGCAAGCTGTATTGAATGAGTTAGCTTTGGAGCTCAGACACCGGCAGAAGACACTGCGATGAAGGGCGTGGCCGATTAGATGATGTTAAGGAGATGTAGTTCACCCTAGGATCTGGAAACTGGACGTGGCCGAGGTGAGGCCGAGGAGAGTGAAGAGGATGAGGAGAGTGAAGGGGACGATGAGAGGATGAGGAGAGTGAAGGAGAGGATGAGGAGAGTGAAGGGGACGATGAGAGGATGAGGAGAGTGAAGGGGACGATGAGAGGATGAGGAGAGTGAAGGAGAGGATGAGGAGAGTGAAGGGGACGATGAGAGGATGAGGAGAGTGAAGGAGAGGATGAGAGGATCAGGAGAGTGAAGGGGACGATGAGAGGATGAGGATGATGAAGGCTGAGGAGCAGGTAAACTCTGAAGAAGCAGTGAGGTAGACGTGTGCGAAGTTAGGTTCAGGCTGATTTACACTAGCTCCATGTCTTAGAATAATAACCCCCCCGGGTTGATATAGTTGATAGTTTTTGTGCCTGTTCCAAGCCTGAATAAATGAGCAAAGATGCAGGACTCTGGTTCATATCAGATAAACAGGCCATCTTTGCAGAGCTGTAGGAAGACTATTTACTGTGGTGATTGCATAAAGCAAAAGGCAAAAAGAGGAGTTTTTCCATAAAATGATTTTCCCACTGAGAGTCATTTCAGGCTGAAAGTAGAAAATGCCAGTGAAGGTTAATATACATAGCTCAGACATTTTATTCCACCTGCAATTTAGATTCAAACAAGATTATATAATGTATTTAAATCTTTCCAATAGCCACAAGTCTGGCCACTGCTCCATTTATTTAGCCCTGCATTTCATCTGCGGTTATCAGGATGAGTCAGAACATTCACAGACATCACGACTAGACCTGCTGTAAAGAGAAAAGTTTTCAAACTCTTTTTGGGTCCGCTCCTGTGACCTGGTGTTACTTTTGAGGTAGGCCTCTGTCAGGAGGGGGTCTATCAGAGCCCAGGCGACCCGGACCATAGCGCCGCGCTGCTGGACCAGTTCACACGCGACGCTCGCAACGTGAAACTGAGAGAGAAGCAGCACCGGCTGGAAGATGTGACAGAGACCCTCAAGAGCTTCTTAGCCCACGCTGAGGACGCTCTGCTGACCAAGGAGCTCTACCCCTACTGGGTCTCTGTGCTGGGTACGTCACCGTGTGCTATCTCAATACACAAACTTTACCTTACAGCATTTAATAAATTCTTCATCAACTTGTTTTCATACCTATACCTACATAATTATCTTAAGTGGTTGTAACTACAGAATTACAATCACAACTGATCCTGGGCATCATGCATAATAAACACCACATCATAAAGAGTCCTTTTGGGTTTAATGCAAACTGATTTTGTAATGTTTTTGTAAATGTGAATAAATTAACACTCAAATTGTTGTCAGTAAAACCAATATTTATTTTGAAACATTTAAGATATAGCAATTAATTTTATATTTTATATTTATTTTTTTTTTTCTAAACGAGCCCTCTCTTCTTGCATGTTTGCAGACGAGCCTAATGAAAAGCAGAGGGTGAAGAAGTACTCCACTTTGATCGAGAGCCTGCCAAAGATAAACAGGTCAACGCTTGAAGCTCTCCTCCAGCATCTGTACAGGTAAACACTGTGTCTTTAAGAAGTGAATAATTAACTCTGTCTCAACCGTTTTTAGCTAGTTCATCTTTAAAGGTGCACTGTGCAACTTTTCTGCTTGTCTCCATGGTGATGTTATTGTTTTTGCCTGAAATGTTCCGCAGTATGGGATTAAACACATATACCTTGCATTTATACAGTTAGATATACAGTTTTTTCTCAAAACTATCACAAAAACATGCCCACTTCTCTACAGATCTTTAAAGCATAATGTCTAAGGCAAAAACTGTTGCTTCAGAACTCATTTTTAGTACTCTGTTCCACCTTGTGATGTCATGTGGTAATACAGGAAGTGCTCCTCTGTGTTTTTAAATCCCATACACCTTCACTAGAATCATTTGGACAATTTCATCCCCGGAATTGCCAGTCTCTACCAAACTAAAGGAACGTAGATGCTAACTTGAAAACGATCACTGACATCACAAGGTGGAACAGAGCATTTTGAGCTTTACAGATGTAGATAGACTAACAATAAAGTATAAAGATTACTCAAACGTGTGTGAATAAAACAAAGCGCAACACTGTTTATGTTTTGGAGGAGGGAACAACATTAGAACATGGCTTAAAGCTCACAAGAGTCATTTTGTGTAATATATGACATTTAATTAAATTAGCAAATTATAGCAATATGACTACAACTGAGCCTAGCTTCTTAGCACAGCAAGCTCATCAAGTATGACTAATTACCAACACATTTTATTAGAACACTAGCCAAACTGACCATGCTAACCCCACATGGTACATAATCTAGCTGTGTTCAAAAGCATGCATGAATGGAGAGCTCGTGTTTTTTCCTGTTGTGTCCTACTTAGCTGCATGCTGTTTGACACATGGGGTAGGTATGGAGGATCCTGGGGGCTGGTATCTGTCACCTGCAGATTAGCCTGGTACCCCTCTCCTCTGCTAATGACCAGTCTGCTGTTGTTCCTGTAATTATTTTCTAACCAACTAACTCATTCAAGTGTGTTTTATTTATTTATTTATTTTTTGCTTGAGCTGCTGCTGTGTCTTTCCAAATTGGGACCAGACTTTTGATTTTTTTTTTTGCATTGTTTCTGGTAAAGGGTCTGTCAAAAGCTTTTCTCCCTGGAGATGTTATTGCTTTGTCTGGAATGTTTCACAGTATGGTATTAAATGTTTCTATCTTAATGGAGACCAAACCAGATCAAGTTACAGGTCATATCTGTGGAGAGGCAACCCCGCTCACAGTCAGAATGCCTGTTTTTCTAGGTATTTTTGAGCTCTAAAACCACCTGTAATTGAATAAATGTAAAGTAGCTGTTTAATGCCATACTGTGAAACATTCCAGGCAGAGCAATGACATAGCCGTAGAAACAAGCAGGTGACAAACCCCCCAACCAAAAAGTTACATAGTGCACCCTTAATTTACAAGCTTTCAACTACAGGCAAAGAAATGAACCAAATTCTCCTTAAAGTGGAACTAAACACTGAATCCATTTTTGTCACCACTAAACTTTATATATGTTTTTTGTATAGTATTGTCTACGGTTCCTAGGTAAATTTGCAGCTTTCCGGTCAAAACCGCCTAGATCAAAGTTTGTGCTGCGTTCAGTGGCCTCTGTCATTTTAAGTAGTTGGTGACATCACGTATGACTGCCCTGCTTACAGCCAGGCCTTTCTGATGACAAACGCCTGGTTGCAGGGGCGGAGTTTGAAGTGTGGAGACCTGTTTGACCAATCACAGTATTCCTTACACCTCCAGACCCCGCCCCTTCTCTCTCTTTACTCTTTTCTTTCAGTCCTTCAGGTACTGCCCAGTTTAACAGCTCTGTTTGAAATGTGGTTAGTCTCACTTTGGTTTAGTTTATTTTATTTTACAGGACCATGTACAGGGGCATTAATCAAAGAAACAGAAAGAGATGCTTTGTACCAGACTATTGCTCATACAAAACACAGAATCCACAAATAGAATAAAATAAAGCAATCTGTATACAAATAGGAATAAAACAAAATACAATCAAATCAAATATTTGATATATCCCTCTGTGCCCTTAAAGAGATTTAATTTAGTTGTTAGTTATAAGTTGTTTTTCCTACATTAGTCGGCACTTTGTTATCACATCTGCATTGTTAAAACATATTTTCTTAATTTACAAGTTAACTTATTGAAGTCTTTGCTTAGTTTGAAATGAATTGGTAGTTTGTTCCATTCTGTTCCATTGTTTTGAAAGAGAATTCTGATTTAAGATGTTTTATTATTTGACTTAATTACATTTCATAACTAGATTTTGTAAACAGGAATTTGTCACTTCAAAAGCTGTTGACTGGAGATTGAAGGGTCAAAAATGTGTAATTTTGGCGATTTTATTTAATAATAATAATAATAATAATAATAATAATAATAATAAAGCATTTCTATGACATGTTCAATAGAATAAAAAGCATTTGATTTATTTTTTTTCCCTATTCATCTGTAATATTAAAAGACTTTCTGTTGGCACATCTCCATGAACTACACATATTTTCTAATAAACATATATAAGATTAACTCTCAGCAGTTTTCTGCCAGACATATGCTGATAATTATGAGTGGCGTTAGTCTATCCTTAGAATACATCCAGCTATTTTTAATGAAGCAATCTCCACTTTTTTTTTCTCGTGTCAAGTTTAATCTAAAGTTTTCTTGTAGACAGTCATTAGCTGTGAGAATCTGCATCTCTGTGTAAACATCTTTAAAACCACATAATCATAAAGTCTGCAGTCTTAGAACCCAATGCGCTGTCATGGAGAAAAAAAAAGACTTAATTGGCCCTTTTTTGCATGATTTAAGTTGCATTTAAAACTATTTCTTATTATGTTGGATTGTGAGCATTCTGTGTGGGTGTAAAAGCAACAAATAACAAGTCTGATTGAGACCTGCATATTATTTTTTTACGCAAATTAAAAACTCAAAGGATTTCTGTGTTTTTGACCCAGGATCCACAAGTGTTCCCATTTAAACCAGATGCCCAGTAAGAAGCTGGCCTCGGTTTTCTCGTCGTGCCTGTTCCAAACCCAAGGACAGACCCCAGAGGAAGTCCGAGTGGTCCTCGATCTCATCAACAACTACATCACACTGTTTGGGGTGAGTATTGTTATTTGTAATGTGGGGAGCATGTTTACCCAGGTGTCAGAGGTCATGGTCAAGTGGAGGAGGAGTTGCAGTTGTGATTGCAAAGTAGGATAGCTGCTTTATTTCTGGAAAAAATTAAATAAAACAATTTCTGACATGTATTGCGATTGCGATTGACATTTCTGATAAATGTTTCAAAAGAATCCACATTGTAAACAACTCCAGGAGCATTAACATTTAGAGAAGAGTGAAATATGAGCTCATAAATGAATAAAATACTAAAAGAATCCCATGCATTTCAGAACACGTTTGTAGAGATCTAAACTACGGATGCACTGATACTGAAACTGGTATCGAATCTCAACGCCGATACTGAAAAATTTGCTTGGGTTGTTTCCATGATATCAGTTAAACGGTTAGTTGGGTCTTGATCTGGATGTAATGAGACTACAGTCCCTGACAAAAGTCTTGTCGCTTATCCATTTTGTAGAAACAAAAGCTTATAACCTGACTTTAAATTAATCGATTGGTTTTAGAAATGTCTCATATGAAAGCTAAAACCCTCCCAAATTATGCTCAATATACTAAAATAAATTTGCTTCACTGAAGAAAGATTGATCATTTAATGAACACAGAAAGGTCAGATTTTGGCAAGACAAAAGTCTTGTCGCCTTGTCATATGATGCACCCAATCCTAGATTACAGCCTCACCTGTGATCAGTTACTGATCAATCAATTAGTGGGTGTGTATAAAAAGAACCCCAGCACACCAGACCTTCACATCAACTGCAACTTGACCTCTGACAACATGTCTAAGCTCCACCCTGAGACCAAAGCATTAATTATCAAGAGGCTGAAGACCAGATCCACTGCTGAGGTGGCTGACACCTCCAATGTGTCTCAGCGTCAAGTACAAAGAATAAGAAAAAGATCTGAAAAGACTGGAGATGTTTTTGACAAGCCCAGGTCCGGCAGACCCCGCAAGACAACTGCTCGGGAGGACCGTTTGTTGATTCGAAAATCCAAGGCCAGCCCCTTTTCCACTGCAGCAGAGCTCCACCAGGCCTGGTCACCTCAAGTCCCTGTGTCAACCAGAACAGTTTGTAGAATTCTGTCTCGAAATGGCCTCCATGGTCGAATCAGTGCACAGAAACCAGCACTAAACAAAAGGCAATTAAAAAACCGTGTGGCATTTGCCAAGGCCCACAGCCTGCTAAAAGGATGGACACTGGAAAAGTGGCAGAAGGTGGATTTCTCAGATGAATCCTCGGTTGAATTACATCACAGCCGCCGCAAATATTGCAGGAGACCTACTGGAGCCCGCATGGATCCAAGATTCACCCAGAAAACAGTTAAGTTTGGTGGCGGAAAAATCATGGTCTGGGGTTACATCCAGTATGGGGGTGTGCGAGACATTTGCAGGGTGGAAGGCAATATCAATAGCCTAAAATATCAAGAAGTATTGGCTACCTCTTGCATTCCCAACCATAAAAGGGGTCAAATTTTGCAGCAGGATGGTGCTCCATCGCATACTTCTATCTCTACATCAAAGTTCCTCAAGGCGAAGAAGATCAAGGTGCTCCAGGACTGGCCAGCCCAGTCACCAGACATGAACATCATTGAGCATGTCTGAGGTAGAATGAAAGAGGAAGCATGGAAGGCAAAACCAAAGAATCTTGATGAACTCTGGGAGGCATGTAAGACTGCTTTCTTTGCTATTCCTGATGACTTCATCAACAAATTGTATGAATCATTGTCGAACCGCATGGATGCAGTCCTTCAAGCTCATGGAAGTCATACAAGATATTAAATATGGATCTCACAGCACCACTACTTAATTCACTGACGTTATGCAACATATTTTTGTATTTGAAGTAAATTATTTGTTCAATTTTCTGTAGGCGACAAGACTTTTGTCTTGCCAAAATCTGACCTTTCTGTGTTCATTAAATGATCAATCTTTCTTCAGTGAAGCAAATTTATTTTAGTATATTGAGCATAATTTGGGAGGGTTTTAGCTTTCATATGAGACATTTCTAAAACCAATCAATTAATTTAAAGTCAGGTTATAAGCTTTTGTTTCTACAAAATGGATAAGCGACAAGACTTTTGTCAGGGACTGTATTTACCGGCTGATTTTGGCCTCGAACGTCTCATAATGTTTGAACTTTTATTCATACGAAGCAGTTCAGTAGTGATGTGAAGGCGAAATAACTGTTACATAAGACAGTAAGATCTCTTGTGTAATAATAAGTTAAGTTAACTGTTTTTTAATGAAATAAGTACCAATTAATATCGGGTACTGGCAGATACTTGAAGATGAAATATCAGTATTAGAACTGAAAAAGCCAGATTGGTGCATCCCTAGTCTAAACTACTACTTTTTCTATAAAAAGCTAAGATATTTTGTTATTTACAGATACTATAATTGAAATAATGGCAGTCTTTGTGATATACATTTGAATGCAAAATATTGTGCAGCCCTGTTAGAAGTTTTTATCAAACATTTGCTAACTAAAACCTTTAGAAAGTCTACTACTACTATATACTACTGCTGTGTAACCCAGTATATTTGATTGGAGAAGTTACCCAGTCTATTCTGAAAGTTAAAAGTACATACATGTATCACGCAATATAGTCTGTTTACAGTTTTGAAAGTGATGAATCAATAGTTTTAGAAGCAAACAAATTAATCGTACCCCAAATTACTGCGTGTAATTTGGGGTACGATTATTTTTTTTTACATGCAAATAAGAGTAAGTATTTTGTGTTTTTTCAGAATTGGGGCGTGTAAACTTTTATTTTTATTTATTTATTTATTTTCTTGTAAGCACAGTGACTGTAAGTAGGCCAAAGTATTCTAATCTGACAGTACAGGATGCCTTTACCTGTTTCCAAGCTCGTGTGACTTTATTAGTGATTTTGCTCCTCAGCTGATAAAAGAAATGGCTTAAAATCAAAGACTGTGCCAACTGTACCCAGCTCACGCAGTTGGCCCACATCTCTAGAAAAACAAACAAAAACAGGTCACCTAGAAGAGGAAATAAGACGGCAAATTTGAAGAGAAACCAGGGCAGGCGCTTAACTGTGAGCTAAATCTGCACAGCTATTCTGACAGGAGAAAAAGATTCACCAATTATTTATAAGGTCACTGTCAAATGTTCTCTGATGTAAACTGACTACACTGATTTTTTACTTCAAACTCGTCCTTGAAATTACACTGGCTGGTTTCAAATACACTTTGTAAACCTCACTAAAGGTTTCAAAATACTAGTATTATGAACTTCAAACTGAGAAAATATCCTATATTCAAGTTAATAATGTCACTGTGATATTAATATTAGCATAAAGATATACGGTTATTCTCCAGCCCTGGAAGACTTATTTGTTTGACATTACCACTGTACTTTTAAAGCAGACCTATTATGCAAAATTGACTTTTCAGAGCTTTTAACCATATTATAGTTGTTTTCCCTTCTCATTTACCCTCTCGAAGTTGTATTTGGAGTGATTCGTGCATGTTTGAGTAATCTTTAATCACTTATTTTCAAGACCCCATATTGCAGATCAATCCTAATTTTCAGCGCCAACGGTACACGCCCGCTGCTCTGTACTTACTCAGTTATTTTCTTTATCGCTGATACATGTAGGATTTTGCAGCTGCACATTCACTTTGGTCCAAATGAAGAAAACTCTGCTACTTGCTAGTGTGATCAGCAGCTATCTACCCAGCTATCATCATCGACTTTGTTGCGGTGGCCTTTACTGCAACATCGTCTCCCATTGGGCACCACAGTTTTTAGCGTGGAGGTCAGCGAACTAGTTTCTTTTCTTATGTTTTAGATGAATATTGCGCACATTCTAACATAACGATCCACGGATGTCATAGATTATAATTATATAGCAGGCTCAAGCACAATATGTGTTCGTTAATGCCAGAATAAGCACGAGGATCAGTGTTCTTGTTGGGCTGGTACCATAGACTAGAGTATATGTAAATGGACATAGCTAACCTGCTAACTGCCACGTTCTAAATAGGAAGTGAGCATAGGGGCGCTTCCGGCTCCATTGACTCTGGCTCCAGTTGACTTTACATTGAAAAACTGTCACCCCTCTCTCTGTAACAGGAAGGAACGCAGTCTCACAAAAGCGTATTAACCCACTATACATGATCCGGGTGTTTTGATTTCACTGTTTTGTCCGTAAATAAATTCCTATTCCTAATATGTAACTCTACTCCAAATTCACTCCTTCAGCTTCATTTGACTGGAGCTGAATGCTGTGGGTGACGTCACACTCACGCTTCCTTTATACATTCTACGGTCAACATCTCCAAAGCTCAAAATGCTCTGTTCCACCTTATGTCGTCATGTAGTAGTAGTTTTCAACAGACCACCTCTTTACACAGTCTGTGTTTTGTTCAGTCTTCTCAAATTGCAAAGGGGGCGAGTGTGAGATCAATGCTTACTTTTGGAGAAGAGCCTGGCTTATGGGACATTGAGCTGTGAGGGACCGTAATCCCCACAGAGTCCCAGATCCCTCTTGTTCTGACGTTACAGGAGGGACATTCACGCTGAAATCGCTCTCAGGACGGCGCCATTCGTGTGACAAATGGCCATTAAGCCCAACCAATCACGAGCCCAACACTGCTGAATGCACACTGTATGACACCAAATGAGAGACGTTTCTCTAATTAAAGCTCCAAGTGTGCACTGGGTGTTGTCAGCGGACTATTATCAGGACTAAACACTCACACAGTTTCGCCTTCTTCAATCTTCTCTCCATAACTTCTACAAAGGAAAGTAGTCTCGCAAAAACGGATAATGATGTTAAAAAGTTTGGAAATAACTGTCTTTCGCTATCAGTGGTGACAGTTAAGTTTTTTCCACTGCAGTTTACTGTACTTTGGGGAAGTTTCTGGGAGATGTGAAGAATGCAAACTACGAGGGCTGTAATAAAGTCAATCAACTCATTCTGTGTGTTTACCCCAGTAACTGAATTTTGAGTTTGGGAGATGTAGACAGACTAATAATAAAAGATTACTCAAACATCTGTGACTGAAACAAAACACAACTCCAGCTATGTTTTTGATGAGGTAACAACATTATAACATGATTCAAACCTCACAAGCGTCAATTTTGCGTAATATAGGACATTTAACTGCATTTGAAATTCTTGAAAACCGGACTTGCACAACCTTTTATATCTCTACAAACTCTTTCTTTTTGACCAGAGCACCATATATCCTTACACGTCCTTAAAGTTTGTATTTGTGACTGAGTTCGCTCTCCCACAGGTCAACGTGGAGCAGGTGGAGCAGATGGAGAGAGAGAACCGCTTCATCACACGCTGGAACGACAAGAAGGACGCCACGGTGAGACGCCGTTAATGGAAATCTCCGTCGGCGATGTTTGTTTGTGTGCGAGTGTATTGATTTAGCGCCGTGTGTCATGGTCTCTCAAATCAGGAATTCATTTGCGGAGGTACCCTGTTTTTCTAGCGGAGTGGATAGGGGGATTAGGCTAGCAGCAGCAGGTGAGGCAAAAAAGGACTTTGTTCCAGTTAACCTTTACCACAGGTATTTTATGGCTGGATGCCTCTGCACAGAAAAGCATTTGGTCCAGATAAGTACAAAAAAAAAAGTAGGTAGCATGCGGTTGTCCGGGTCTAAAATAGTTGTTGTGGTCAATGCGTTCCCACTTGCTCTCCTCCTTTCTTGTACTCTAGCCTTTCACGACATGTCCACCGCTGTGGGGCATGGGGGTTACTCAGTGGAAAGCAGCCACTATTATGAAGCTGTTGGAGGTGAAAATTGGGACAAGATTTCAGTTATGGACTCAAATGGACCTGGGATTTAACCTGCACAAGTGAGAGGGTGAAAGTATGGCTCTGCGCAGTTGAATCTTTTAGCTCGAGTTTAGACAGGGAACTTTATTGATAGCAAAGACTTTTAAGTGTTTTGGGTCCAGACAGCTTGAACTAGTGTAGAACATGGTAGAAAGTAACTGTATGCTTTATTTATTGTTGTAGAGATGGTGTACCTAGAGATACACACAAGCTTGAGTGAATATTAAAGCAGACCTGTTCTGCAAAATCAACTTTTTAAAGTTTTTAACCATGTTATAGTTGTTTTCCTCACCATTGGATATGGAGTGATTTGTGTATGTTTGAGTTATGTTACATTACATTATCTACATGCTGCCAATCAACCCCTGTCTTCACCGTCCCAGTATACGCCCCACTGCTCTGTACTTTGTTCTCCAGTGTTTCAGTGATACACATAGGATTCAGCAGCGTTGCGTAGTCATTTTGGTACAAATGAAAAAAAAAAATCTGCTGATCTGCAGCTGAGGTGGCAACTATTTGTTGTGATGATGGTGATGGTCAGCTCCCCTTGGGCACCGCAGTTTTGTAAAGTGGAAGTCAGCAGATTTATTTCTTTTATTAAATCCTTTTAGTTGAAAATTACAATTTAAAATCTAAACTGTCTGTAGTAGTAGTAATTAGAAATTTAGGGGTAGGGATAGCTTTAGTATTGTGGTTGTTTGGGCATTTAAGCGAGTATCGATAGTAAAAAAGTCAAGTCATTTTATTTATACAGCACATTTAAAACAACCGTAACAAGTTGCACCAGTGTTTTACAGCATGAAACACATCAAAGTGAAACAATAAAACAAATGTAAAATATATAAAATATTACATGAAAGGGCTTAATACACAAAGATAAAAGTCTAAAGTTGACAGCTTCAGAGTAAAGCTCATGGGCTGTTGAACGCCATCTTGAAAAAATGTGTTTTTAGAAGGGTTTTAAAGTGACATAGGGAGGAGCACGATCTCAGATGAAGAGGGAGGGGCTTCCAGAGCTTAGGGGCCACAACAGAGAAAGCTCGGCCTCCCTTGGTTTGGAGGTGGGATGGTGTCACGGACAGTAGTAAGTCACATCAAACAGGCAGAAATGAACCTTTCCTGAATAGCTCTAGAATGATCTTGGGTTTATCATAACTAGTATATAAGACCACATAGAGTCAATAAAGACTTTTTTTTATTATCATCATCATCATAGTATCAGAATCAGTATTAAGTCTATTCCTTAGTATCCAAATAGAGTATGAAATTTGAGTATTGTGACAAAACTATGGCCATTAAACTTTTACCTCTCATTTTGGTCTCAAATCAATCAAATAATCTATTCACACTCTTGAATAGTTTTACTTTCTATATTTTAGTCTAGGTATAAGCCAAAAGTTATGACATAATCGTCCCATTTTAAAGCTACAGAATATTAAGTACACCTGAGTCCTGCCAGTATGATGTAGTATGACTACTTTGGGAGTTAGTAAATCAGTGTTATAATGAGGTACAAGCCAGTGTGGAGTTAGAAGTGGCATTTTAAAATCAATAGTTACATTCAGAGTCAGAGCAGGTGCAAAGAGAGGATGACATTGGTGAGAATTAGAAGTGCTGCTGTCACTGCACACTTCATAATGTCTTTATTTCTTTGTCTCGTAACAATTGACTTCTATGTTTTTTCTCACACTACACAGAAATACTGAGTTTATTGAGTAAACTTGACTGTGCCCACATCTCTCTGTGGCATTTTCACAATAACAGCCTGTCCTCAGAAGAGCCAAATAACTGTGATTTCAAAGTTATTCTAAGTAGGGATGCACGGATATTACAGATATTGGCGCCGATATTGAACATTTTGGCATTAAACTGATCTATTTTGCATTTATTTAAATACATGTGTTGTTATTGTTAGAAGAAAGAAAAACGTATAGCATATTCACTGTAAGCGGGTTGACTCTCCACAGATCTGACATATAATTCATCCTTGGCTTTTCTGTAGATATAGATAACTTTAATACAATTTTAATCTTATGGAACAGTGATCCTAAAGGTCCTATATTACGCAAAATTGATTCTTGGGAGCTGTAAGCCATGTTATAATGATGTTACCATATTTGTAACATACCTGGAGTGGTGTTTTGTTTCATTCACACATGTTTGATTAATTCTTTATTAGTCTGTCTACATCTCTAAAGCTCACTGTTCCACCTTGTGATGTCATGAAGCTGTAGTTTTCCAGTTAACAGCTCTTTGTACCTTTAGTTCAGTAAAAATAGGCAATTCCAGGGCTGAAATGATCCAAATGATTCTAGTGAAGGTGTATGGAGTTTTAAAACACAGCGGAGCACTTTCTGTATTACCACATGACATCACAAGGTGGAACAGACTGTTTTCAGTTTGAGACAATGTAAAATGTAAACATGTATGAATGAAACAAAACACAACTCCAGGTATGTTTGTGATGAGGAAACAACATTATAAAACAGATCAGAAAATAGCATAATATGGCCTCTTTAGCAGTTTATATTAGCTTTCATAATAAACATGATGTATTAGTTGATTAAAAAACAGGCACTGCAAAATATGCATTAAATAAATTCTTCTCTCACTTCATCTGTTTTCTCTCCTTTTCTAAATAAGTAGATTCCGAGCTCATTGTTAACAACAACTTTAAAAACAAGTTAACACCCGAAGAGCGCATCTCTACTTTTCTTAACCTGCAAAACTCTTACACACTTCCAGCTTTGACCTTTTCACAATTCCCTCATATGTTTTCTCTTTATTTTGCAACTTTTTTTCACCTTTAATTAGCACCAGAAAGTTGAGAGCTTTCCATTTTAGAAACACAGCTCTTATACTGTTTTTTATTTTTTGTTTTGTTTTGTAACTCTGTTGATCTTGATATCTGTTTTTATTTCTACAGTTTGCTCCAGCTGGGGACTTGATCTTCGAAGTTTACCTGGAAAAGAAAGCGCCAGAGAACTGCTGTTTAATCAAGGTTTGAGAATTGTGTGTGTGTGTGTGTGTGTGTGGTCACTTCTCCCAGAGGTCCACACTGAAAGAACAAGTTAAATGAAAGAAGGAAGGAGGCAGGTGCAGTGGAGAAGTGGAGAGGTAGACAGGTAGATAGAGAGATAGAATAGGGCTGGGGCATTGGTGCTTTAAACCTAATGGGATTACAGCCAACAAATAAATCAAAACTCAGCTAATCAAAAGAAATGTTTTAATTGTGTGAGGACTTGCATTTCTGTTCAGCCAGGGGTGATGGGTCCATTCACAGCACAAAGGGTTAAAGGGGTTAAAAAGTTGATTTGCAGTTTGAGTTTTAGGCGACTGAATTACTAACAGCCAGTACTTAAAGTGGGGGCATTTTGCAAAATTGATTTCTATTTTTTTATAGCTTTCTACCATGTTATATATTTTTTCCCTCATCAAAAACATGCATGAAGAGGTTTTAGATGTCATACATGCATGTTCCAGTAATTTAGTGATCTCTCAGGCCCTATTTGAACCCTAATTATGATTAGCTGTAAGATTCTGTGCAATACTCAGCCGCCAAGCCTACATCACCCATGTTCCCACACGACAATTCTCCATAAATATACAAAAACATGATGCAAAGCTGTACACAACAACTTGACAAACCTGATGCAGTGTGCAGTAGCTTCGTTTGTGGGATGCACGCTGAGTGTGTTGTGATAGCGCTCTGAAGGGGGAGTGACTTAACATGGAGAGCAAAGGGAGGAGAAACTCAGAGCATCAAAAACGAAAGTGAAACTTGTAAAACATGTTGATATGTTATTTTTGCTGTATATAGAATTTTCAAAACAAAAAAAGGTAACCTGGTGATGTAAATATATTCTCCATATATCCAAGCAGGTGGTGCACTCTCCACCAGAATGTGACGTAGTGCACCTTTATGATTTCGGATGTGTATGTTTTTTGTTTTATTGGAGAAGAACTCAGCCTAAATATGCAGGGTTTGTGTGTTAAACATGTGTGAATGAAACAAAACAACTCCAGGTATGTTTTTGACGAGGAAACATAGATCAGAAAATAGCGTAATATGGGATTTTTAATGCACTCCACAGCCCAGTCAATATGATGTGACAATACTGAACCTATCTGCAAGTGTATATGCTGGAAAACCAAATCAGAATATTACTATGTGTTTCAGTTGTCTCCGAGTATGAGGGCTTCAGAGGTGGCAGAAACGGCTCTCAACATGAAGAATGTCACTCTCAACGCACAGGACCTGTGGACTACATTTGAAGTCATTGAGAATGGAGAGATGGGTATTTTACGCTTAATAAAAAATGCATTTTTACCACAGACTGTATATATAAATGGACATTGCTGACCCGCAAGCTGCCGTGTTCCAAATAGGAAGTGAGCATGGGGGCACTTCCGGCTCCATCAACACTTTACATTGAGAAATTGTCGCCCCTCTCTCTGTATCTCCTGGTGTTTTTATTTCGCTATTTTGTCCGTAAATACATTTCTATTCCTAATTTGTGCTCCAAAAACACTCCTATAACTGCTAGCCTTGTGAGCCTCATTTGACTGGAGCTTCTTTATACAGTTTATGGTTTTTACATGTTCACACTTAGTTACAATGAAATGTAGTCAGCGATACCATTTACCTGCTGGCCTTTAATGCTGTCTGATCAGAACTGGTGTTGCTGTCAGGAGATGTATTATAAAACAGAGTGGGGTCACTGGCTTCAGCTCTGTCCCGTTGTATTGGGAGATCACACTTGATCCCATGGTCCATGTTATTAGATGCTGCAGGTCCTCCTTTAATAAATGGTTTTCTCAGAACATGGCGCGTTCTGATAAATGAGCTGAGCACTGTCGTTTTGATAATATGCACATTAATTAATCATCTTCACCATGATGTCATAAATTACCTTCATCTTCTTAGCGTGACAAGCCCAGGGAGCTGACCCACCCCAGTCTGTATGAATATGCAGAGATAGGACCTTGTGTCTCCTAGTGCTGTATGAGGGGGCTGTTACTGTGGGGGGTGGGTGTCAAACTTTACCTTTGTGGCTACGTAGCTTAGCTGGAGGTCCCTCTGTACTTTTCATCAGTTCACTCAGAGTTTACACTCACTCTCATGTTTGTTTTTCTGCAAAGTTACAGAGGACACGGCGCCCTCTTCTAAAACTGAAGCTGTGTTGAATACTGAATATATTTGCTGACGGTTCAGCAAATTTTCCATGGAAAGACAATATGTGCGCTGAAGAGTAAACAGGCAAGTTATTTTGAAGGTGGGACCGTGACAGGTTTGGTTTATAAAGCTATAAAGAAGGAGGGAAAGAACGTTAATTAGCTATTTTTGGAGGATGGCTTCAGATAAACACTGTTACCGAGGACAATAGGCAAAAACAGGAGCTAATATTTGTCGGGAAATGAGGAACTAATTCTATAGCCATGGTCTGTGAGATTGTGAAGGGGATAAAGCTGCCATCATGAATAAATAATACTGCAGAGGGGTGTCTTACCGCTCTCTGCTTGAAGGTGGCGCCACTCACAGGTGCTGTTACACAAATCACAAGTCTTAAGGTTGGGAGCATGTAGCGTGTGCACCCATCAGGACATGATAATGACTCTGTTAGAACGTGTGCAGACTGAATATAACTTTGACTACACACAGAAAGTCCATCCATCCATCCATTTTCTTCCACTTATCCAGGACCAGGGCGAGTGCAACAGTCTAAGCAGGGACTCCCAGACTTCCTTCACCTCGGACACTTCCTCCAGGTCCTCCGGGGGGACCCCAAGGCGTTCCCAGGCCAGCTCCTCCAGCGTGTCCCTCTAGCGTGTTCTGGGTCTTCCCCGGGGCCTCCTCCAGTGGGACGTGCCTGGAACACCTCCTGAGTTATCCCAAAGAGATGCTCGAGCCACCTCAACTGGCTCCTCTCAATGTGGAGGGCAGAGGTTCTACTCCGAGCTCCTCCCATATGACTGAGCTCTTCACCCTATCTCTAAGGGAGCGCCCAGCCACTCTGCCGAGGAAACTCATTTTGGCCGCTTGTACCTTGTCCTTTCGGTCATTACCCAAAGCTCAAGACCATAGGTGAGGGTAGGAACGTAGATTGAACGGTAAATCGAGAGCTTTGCCTTTCAGCTCAGCTCCCTCTTCACCACAACGGTCCGATACAGCGACCACATCACTGCCGATACTGCACCGATCCACCTGTCAGTCTCACGCTCCATCCTCCCCTCACTCGTGAACAAGACCCCGAGATACTTGAACTCCTCCACTCGAGGCAAGGACTCTCCACCCACCCATAGAGGGTAAGCCACCCTTTTCCGAACCATGCCCTCGGATTTGGAGGAGCTGATCCTCATCCCAGCTGCTTCACACTCGGCTGCAAACCACCCCAGTGCACGTTGGAGGTCCCGGGCTGATGAAGCCATCAGGACAACATCATCTGCAAACAGCAGAGATGAGATCCTGTGGTCCCCAAACCGGATCCCCTCCGGCCCCTGACTGCGCCTAGAAATTCTGTCCATAAATACAATGAACAGAACCGGTAACAAAGGGCAGCCCTGTCGGAGTCCAACATGCACCGGAAACAAGTCCAACTTACTACCGGCAATGCGAACACAGCTCCTGCTCCGGTCATACAGGGACCAGACAGCCCTTAGCAAAGAGCCCCGGACCCCATACTCCTTGAGCACTCCCCACAGGACCCATGAGGGACACGGTTGAATGCCTTCTCCAGATCCACAAAGCACATGTGGACTGGTTGGGCAAACTTCCATGAACCCTCGAGCACTCAATGGAGAATATAGAGCTGGTCCAGTGTTCCGCGGCTGGGACGAAAACCACACTGCTCCTTCTGAATCCGAGGTTCGACACTACCCATGAATAGACCTTACCGGGGAGGCTGAGGAGTGCGATTCCAGGCTGCAGGACACTTGGCCCGCTGGTACCTGTCAGCTGCTTTAGGACTCCCATGAGCAAGGCCCTGTAAGACTCCCTCTTCAACCTGACGGCATCCCTAACTTGTAGTGTCCACCACCAGGTTTGGAGATTGCCGCCACGACAGGCATCACAGACCTTACGACCACAGCTACGAGTGGCCGCATCAACAATAGAGGCCGAGAACAAAGCCCACTTGAACTCCATGTCCCCAGCCTCCCCCGGAATCTGGGAGAAGCTCTCCCAGAGGTGTGAGTTGAAGGGCCCCCTGACAGAGGGCTCTGCCAGATGTTCCCAACAGACCTTCACTATATGCTTGGGTCTGCAAGTCTTTCTGGCTTCCTCCTCCGCCAGCGGACCCAACTCACAACCAGGTGGTGAACAGTTGACAGCTCTGCCCCTCTCTTCACCCGAGTGTCCAAGACACGCGGCCGGAGGTCAGATGACACGACAACAAAGTTGATCATTGACCTCCGGCCAAAGGTGTCCTGGTGCCACGTGCACTGATAGACACCCTTGTGCTCGAACATGGTGTTCGTTATGGACAAACCGTGGCTGGCACAGAAGTCCAATAACAGGACACCGCTCTGGTTCAGATCAGGGAGGCCGTTCCTCCCAATCACCCCTCTCCAGGTGTCACTGTCGTTGCCCACGTGGGCGTTGAAGTCCCCCTAGTAGAACAACGGAGTCCCCAGTTGGTGTACTGTCCAGTACCCCTCCTAGGGACTCCAAGAAGGTCGGGTACTCTGCACTGCTATTCAGCCTGTAGGCCGACACAACAGTGCAGTAAACTCGCACACACGGCGGCTGCGCGGTGGGGCAATGACACAAAGAAAGTTGGTAGTTAATTACATATCATTAAAGGTGCACTGTGTAACCTTTCTGGTGGAGGATCCATTACCTGCTTCGCTCTATGGAGGTGATACCACAGGACCAAATTACATGTCAGATCTGTGGACAGGCGAGCCCACTCTCAGTAAGAATCCAATCCTGTGTTGTTGAGTAAATAATAGATGATATGTTTAAATGTTTAACGTCATATCGGGACAAAGCCATAACATCTCATAGAGACAAGCAGGTGGCAAACTCTCCACCAGTAAAATTACGCAGTGCACCCTTAATGGAACAGAAGTGAATAAGGTGACACTGGAACTTTTTTCTTTTTATAGAGCGGCCGCTGCACCACAGTGAGAAGGTTCTGGAGCAGGTCCTGGAGTGGAGCTCACTGGAGTACCCCAGCTCTGCCTTCCTGGTCATCAAGAAGTTCTCTGCAGCCAAAAGATCTGCTGAGGGAAAAGGTAGTATGCACACATGGTCAAACTGACTTGTGTCTCCTCATCATAAGGTTACTTCGAGTTGCATTTTTGAGTAACCCTGTGTTGTCCTGATTCTTGAGTGCTCAGAAAATGTCAGGTTATACCTAGCCCATTGCTCTGTACTTTCTTGCAATTATTGATACATCTAGGGTCAAAAAATGTTACCTAGCCATTTTCTACTAATAAACACATGCATGAATAGCTGCGTGTTATGGACTCAATGTAAAATGCAATAATATCTTTTAAAGGTCCTATATTACATAACATTGAGTCTTGTGAGCTTTAAGCCATGTTATAGGGCCCTATCTTGCTCTCGATCTTAGCACTAGCGCAAGTGGGACGTGGAGCTCTAAACAAGAGGTGTGGTGTGCCTGAATATCAGGTGGAGCGGAGCAGACTGAGGGCGTGGTGTGGCGCGTTCAGAGAATTGCCAGAATTGTAAAAATAAATATTAAACTAGTCCACTGAAAAACAACGTGTAACATGCTCAAAGCTTCTTTTATTTGGAAATATATTAGGATGATAAATGATTAACATTCATAATATGTTTGCGTGCGTGCGGGAGCCGACCTGGACACTCCCCCTCGCTAGCACTAAGATCGGGGGCAAGATAGGGCCCTTAGTGTTGTACCAGATATGTTTGTGATGAGGGAACAACATTATAACATAGATCAGAAAATAGGGTACTATGGGCCCTTTAAGGTTTTTGCTTCTATTCAATCACTGACATCACTGACAAACCAGCAGTATTATCCTCAAATAGGCAGTATCTTATTTAGCTTCATGAAGTAAAGTGGGCTAACTCTAACTTTCCTTTGTACCTGCTGTTTCAGACCAGAAGATGCTCATTAGAGGAGACTACCTGAAGTTCAATGACGGATCGTCCAAATTGCTGTCGGGCCATAAATTCCAGGACAAATATGTGGCCCTGCGCACGGAGAAACTGCTGCTCTACAGAGATATCAAAGTACGCTCATATTTTCATCTTAATCTCCTGTTTTATCCCTCCCCAAAACAGTCTATCGCACAGGGACTGGCTGCTTCCTGGGGGAACGCTAAAGGTTATAGAATCTAAAATATAACCATAAACAAAACTAAAAACTATTCTTTCTGGTATTAAGCCAGTGTTGGGGTTTCAGATGTTCAGATTAATGGGTAAATAAGCTGTATCCTGTGTGTATAAAACTTTAGGCACTGCTCTGTCTGAAGCTCTGTTAGACTTTAAAGGTGCACTGTGTAACTTTTCTGGTTCATGCTGATGTTATTGTTTTGCCTGGGATGTTCCGCAGTATAGCATTAAACGCATATCTTGCATTTATTCAATTAGACAAGTTTTTGTTTCTAAAAACTACCACAAAAACATGCATTCTTACTGTGCGTGGGCCCACTTCTCCACAGATCTGACCTGTAACTTGGCCTGGTGATGTGGCTGGTTGTCTCCATGGAGATGGTTAAATTAAATGCCATACATTACAACGTTCCAGGAAAAAAAAACAATAACATCTATATGGAATCAAGCAGGTGGCAGACCCTCTACCGGAAAAGTTACGCAATGCACTTTTAATCTGAGTTTGAGAGGATGAGGAGAGTGAAGAGGACAATGAGAAGGTGGGGTAGACTGGAGCCAAGTTAGATATTCCAGGCTCCATTTATCCCTTGGTTCCAACATCAGATGAGGGTTTGTAGTACATACTGTAAGAGGGCGCTAACATTAAAGCTGCATTCATTACAGTCTGCACAAACAAGGACTCTGATTTTCACACTAATACAGAGGAAGAGATGTGAAATTCTAATTGTACCGACTCAATAATTATTACAGGGTTTGAGGAAAGGAGGTGGGCATTGGGCTGTGGAGGTGTCCAACTTTGATTTACTCAGCTCTGTACTATTTCACTTTGTTCTTTCCTTCTTGAAGGAACGGGTTTCTTAATAGTGATTCTAATTAACTGTCGTGTGGAGACACTCGAAAATGCCACAATCACAATGCTGCTGCCGTAACCTTAAGTAAATCTTTATAAATTGGTTGAAATAATTGCCACTGTGGTAAGTTGTAGATTTTGAATTTCTGACACCTTGACTGTAAAAAAAGAAAACAGTTATTCCTGCTTTAAAAGGCCCATATTGTGCTATTTTCTGATCTATGGTGTAATGTTGTTTCCTCGTCAAAAATCTACCTAGAGTTGTGGTAATTTCTGCATATTTAGTTCTTCTCTCAAACAGAAAATACTTTGTTTGGTAATACAGGAAAAGCTCCACTGTGTTTTTAAACTCCATACACCTTCACTAGAATCATTTGGATAATTTCAGCCCTGGAACTGCCAATCTCAACTGAACTAAAGGTAAAAGGTAGCAGTTAACTTGAAAACTACCGCTTCATGACATCACAAAGTGGAACAGAGCATTTTGAGCTTTGGGGATGTAGACAGCCTAATAAAGAGTCAACTTCGTATAATGTAGGACCTTAAAGTTGCTGTACCTGATTTCTGATACAATTAGTACAAGTACAATTTGTTCTACTCTATTAGTTATATTGTAAAATCAGCTCTTTGGGTCAAAATGAGACCATTGTGTGCTGTCTGAATCTAATTATAAAGCCAGGAAGTAATGCTAGTGTGCTGTTAGCATGCTAGTTGTTGTTAATACTCAGAAGAATGTTAAGATGTAATTTAAAACCCAACAATATGTGACAGAATGAAGGGAGAATCTTTATTAATCGCACAATGGTCCTAATACGATTCACTGTCTCCCATCTGTGTAACACTGATTGTGTGTTTTTACTGCCAAAAACAACAGTGTAAACTGCACTGCACCTTTGTGTTACAGAGCACTAAAGCAGAGAAGGCCGTCCTGCTCAAGTCTGTGAAATGCTATCTGGGTCTGAAGAAGAAGCTCAAAGCCCCAAACAGGTAAAACCCAATGTGATGGTCTTAACAGCCTGAGTTCTGAGAGCATTCGGTGTTGTTACGATCCTAAAATTTCAAACTCATTTTCGATATTAAGGAATTGACTCGATGCTCACCACGATGATAATAAAAAACACTGAATGTGATACTTTTGACAACCCTATAGACCATATATTTGTTACTGCATGAAAATATGGTCCATTTCTGTTGCCTGTAAGAAAAATACCATAAACCATAACTGTAAAATAAGTAGGCACATTGTCATATTGCTCCATAGACTTGAATGTATTTTACTTTGGCCAGGACACATTCTGTGTTAAGAATAATGCACGTCAAAGATGAGCCATTGATCCATATGAAATAAGAGCTACCTTAAAGTGCACTCCATGTCCATTTATTCATTTGCCTTTAGCTTACCGTCTCCCAAGGCTTTTTTCACTGTTGGAGATGCTAACTCCACTGTTCCTCTATGGTGAATTTACAATAGGTGTAATGCAAAGCTAGTTTCTATGACCTCACTCCCTGTGCTGTTGCTGCCTGTACTTAATTTAGACATTTGGGATATTAGATATAAGCAGGTAAGACAATACTCAACAGAGGTATCACAAAGCACAAGCTCCTGTGATTTTCCTTTCCTGTATTCAATTTCAAAATGTAATTAACGTTTCCCAACTCGATTTCCAAATGTTGGGAGACTCTGTAAATGAGACAGCGTTGTCTTGTACATCACTTTTAAGATGGTGTGCTACATGGAGAAAGTTGGACCACAGATCTGACTTGTAACTCAGCCTGTTGGCGTCTCCTGCTTGTCTCCATGGAGATAAATAATACGTTAAAGCAGACCTACTATTACCTGACCAGACAGAACCACACGCTTTGACAAAACTTTGCAAAGACGAGTGGATCTGGAGCCGTGTCCTGTCTCCATGATTTCAGAGGGTGTGATTGACAGATGGATTAACCAATCAGAGAGGCGCGTGTTCTGTTTGTGTTAAAAACAAACATGGCTGCTTGCACACAAAAAAGGGGGAAATCTACATAAAGAACAGAGAAACGGCGCAGATTTTTACAGAATCAACAACTGAAGCACCAAACTATTACTTATCACAGGTAAAATAAGTTATATATTTTGTTTTAAATGTTACAAGTATTTTGGAGAGGAGATGTCTTCCACATTTGAGAGACACGTGATACAAATTTGCAGCTGTGTTTGGATCGTCTCAAGTTTGGACAGAGGTTTTTCACGCTCTATGGTCCTTTTCCTGTCCCTTCTGAATTCGAACAGAATGCAGAAGCATCTAGGCGGTCAGGCTACACCCAGTATGCAAAATCAACTTTTTAGAGCTTTTAATCATGTTATATTTGTTTCCTCTCAGCATTTACAAAGTTGTATTTGGAGTTTGCTGATAAACGCCTGTTTTCACCACCACAGGCATATGCCCACTGCTCTGTACTTACTTTGTTCTCCAGTTTCATTTTCTTAATCAGTGATACGTATAGGGTTTGGCAGCATCACACAGTCACACGCGCTAGTGTGATCTGCAGCTGTCCATAGGAAGGGTGGACAACTTCATGGCTCTTTGTTGTGATGATATTTATGACAACATCAGCTTCCCAACGCAAAAGTCAGCAGGCTTTTAACTTTCTTTTATTAAGTAATTTTAGATCAATATTACGATTTAAAGGTCCATTGTTTAACTCTTCTGGTGGAGGGTACGCCACATTTTTTTTTCTTTAGGGAGATGTTATTGCTTTGCTTTGTATGTTCCACAGTTTGGCATTAAAAAGTCTGTTCAGCCTTTGTTTCATCAGAGGTGATTTTATTCTTCAGAAATACCTTTAAGAACTTGCATTCTTGTGTATTCTCCACCGAACTGATCTATACCTTGCCCTGCTTGCCTTCATGGAAACAGATACGTTTAATGCCTTACTGTGAAACATTCCAAGCTGAACAGTTACGTACACCTACATGGACACTTGCATGTGGCGTACCCTCCCCAAGAAAAGTTACGCAGTGCACCTTTACCTTTATGATGTGCAGTTTATTACATAATGATCCACTGGTTTCATAGATTATAATTATATACCAGACACAAGCAAAATACCATGGAACATTTCCTGTAAAGCGATAACGTTTTCTAGGAAACATGCGAAGAACAGACTGTGTTGAAGGTAACTTAATTAACCACCCAGCTAATTATCACTTACTTGTCATGTAGAAGTGAAATAACATTTTTTATAATTTTCTTCTATCACATCCTCATCATTAGCACCAAAAGCAACACCTTCTGGGCTACTCCAGTGTTTGTAATTATAAAGTCCAGATTTTTAACTTTGCTTCAACAACAGTGTAATTTTCCATACACTATTTTCACTGTCCCTGCAGAGACTTTTCCATACCACTCCTCACCTCGTCTTATTTTTCACCACAGCTTGATCGATTAAACGTAATTGCTTTTTAATAAATACAAATGATTAGCCTCCCCCTCGGCAGATAGAATCCACCGCCACCAGTGTTTTATGGTAATGATTGTCTGTTATTATAATTTATGACGCACGCCAAAACCGCAGCGGCTTCAGTTGGTCATCAAAACATTTTGAGAAGCATTAATTTATCATCTGGCAACATTATCAGTACTATCCGAAATATTAAGAAGGATCTAAGGGAAAAAGTATCATAGATGTTGTTTCTTACCCTTGTATATATTTACTTTATGAATACACGATAAAAACACAGTGGCACTTTTTACAAGTAAGAGTATTGATACTTTGGAGTAACATCACGCTGGGGGTGTTCTACACCTACTATTGACGGAATATTCAGCCGTTACCGTGGTGACACAAAGAGACAAAAACTCAAAAAAAAATACAAAATTGATTTGAACAGCACATTTTCAGGAGCCTGTGATCAGTACGAGTGTTCATGGTCCTGTTTAGGTATTTTATTTTCGACAGCAAGGTGAGAGTGACTAACTGTTGCCTAATGCTCGCTAGCTTTTGACTGTAATTTTATGTATGAGAGATTTGTTTAACAGCACGAATCAGCTCACTTGTTGTAGTTTCAGAAAGTAGTAGTAATAGAAGTAGTAGAAGTATCCAAAAACTTTACTCAAATAAGAGTAGGCCTACTATAGTTAATAAAATATTACCTAAAAATAATTAAAAGAAAACGAATAACTCTACATGTAGCTGTAGTAGTCGCTGTGAGTACTTTTACATAGTAGGTAGTTGGTTCACTTTCAGATTCTCAGTCTGAACATACAGCTAGTTTGAAGTGCTGTACAATTAATTGAAAATAACATATTTATAGTTCGTTAATGGTATTTTTTTTATCCTTAAACGTCTCCGTGGCTCCTCGTTGACCCTTTGACGTCCAGCGTGTGAGAGTGCATAAACAAGTGGGCTGGAGCTGCAGGATTAGCTAATTAATTCTTCCGTTTAGCACCTAGCCTCTGTAGCTTTTGTATTTCTTGCCTCGGTCTTTGCTGGTGTGAGAGTGTTAATTGCCTAAGAGTTCAGTAATATAAAACTTGAATCCTGAGCGCTGTCATGGACCAACCTGACCTGTGTTTTCATTTTCAGCTGGGGCTTCACGGTCTACACAGATAAACAACAATGGTAAGTACTGATAATTATGTTTTATGTATGTTTTTATTTACGATTTATAGAATGTCCTTAAACTGATCCAGCTTCTTCATGTCCGATACCGATCCCTTATATCAACCGAAACCTGTGCAGAGACTGAAAACAGCATTTAATTCCTTAAAACAAAAATAAAATAAGACAAAACTGATCAAAATCTGTTATGTAGCTGTTATTTATTTTTCACATAACTACTGCACGGCTTTGTATAAATGAAAATCCAAACATAAGACTTTCTGGGCCAACTACAACCAGGAAATAGTCTCATTACATAAATGTAAATGTCCGACCAGGATATCGACTGAACCGATATTTGGAAGCCGATATCCAATCCAGCAATTATTTCCAGTGTTGTATCGGAGCGTCCCTAAAAAGTCCTAAAAATGTCACAGATAACAGGAAGCTGAAACTCCTGATTAGATACAGAATATAGATATAAAATTCCATAAGCTGGTTCTGATGAAGCATTTCTGAGCATTTATTCATTTTCATTTAGGTGAGCACTAATCTAATCTACAGGCCTATATGCTGTTAACACACAGTTAAATTCACCAAAATGCATAGATTAGTAATAGAGCCTTCTTTTGCATAATTATGAAAGATGGTGAGTATTATAATACATTATAATTGATAGGGTTCAGAGTAGCACGTTTATACACATTATAATTACAGAATTTTCTTCCTAGATCTCCTCAGGCATAAATTTATAACACAGTGTGAACTATATGACACGTACTATTTAAACCATCATATCACTGTTGGTAATGGATACTTTTCTATTATACTTATTCACACTAGCAGTTATTCTATCCTATTATCGTGCTGTTTCTGTCCAGTTCACCTGTCACTACAAGCTGTGATTCACAATGCATGTTTAGCATGTTTATGGAAGAAAATTACAATATAACTCTATGTATGTCTTTTCTCCTCAGGCATTTTTGCTGTGAGAAGAGGGAAGTGCAGGTGAGCTGGGTGGCAGACATCATCAGGACAAAGGTGGGTACAGTCAAGTATATACCAAACTAAAATCCATCCATCCATCCATTTTCTTCCGCTTATCCGGGGCCGGGTCGCGGGGGCAACAGTCTAAGCAGGGACTCCCAGACTTCCTTCACCCCGGACACTTCCTCCAACTCCTCCGGGGGGACCCCAAGGCGTTCCCAGGCCAGCCGAGAGACATAGTCCCTCCAGCATGTCCAGGGTCTTCCCCGGGGCCTCCTCCCGGTGGGACATGCCTGAAACACCTCTCGAGGGAGGCGTCCAGGAGGCATCCGGAACAGATGCCCGAGCCACCTCAGCTGGCTCCTCTCGACGTGGAGGAGCAGCGGCTCTACTCCGAGCCCCTCCCGAGTGACTGAGCTCCTCACCCTATCTCTAAGGGTGCGCCCAGCCACTCTACGGAGGAAACTCATTTCGGCCGCTTGTATCCGCGATCTTGTCCTTTCGGTCATTACCCAAAGCTCATGACCATAGGTGAGGGTAGGAACGTAGATTGACCGGTAAATTGAGAGCTTTGCTTTTTGGCTCAGCTCCCTCTTCACCACAACGGTCCAATACAGCGACCACATCACTACCGGCGCTGCACCAATCCGCCTGTCAATCTCACGCTCCATCCTCTCCCCTCACTCGTGGAGGAGTTCAAACTAAAATTACATAAAATAAAATATGAAATAAAAAAACTTAAGACACAGTAAGTGAAAACCCAAAAAGCAAGGATCTAAAGGGGTGCTGTGTAACTTGATTTTCTTAGAAGGTTCCAGAGTATGGCATTAAAGGACCCATTTTACACTATTTTCTGATCTATGTTATAATGTTGTTTCCTCATCACAAACATACCTGGAGTTGTGTTTTGTTTCATTCACACATGTTTAACACACAAACACTGCTTATTTAGGCTGATTTCTTCTCTCAAACAGAAAACACCTTGTTCCACCTTGTGATGTCATCTGGTAATACAGGAAGTGCTCTACTGTGTTTTTAAACTCCATGCACTTTCACTAGAATCATTTGGATGATTTTAGACCTGTAATTGTTGGTCTTTACTGGACTAAAGGTAAGAGGTGGCTGTTAACTTGAAATCTACCACTCCATGACATCACAAGGTGGAACAGTGAATTTTGCGCTTTGGAGATGTAGACAGATTAATAATCTAGGGTTACTCAAACATGTGTGAATGAAACAAAACACAACTCCAGGTGTTTTTGAAGCGGTAACAACATTATAACATGTTTTGTTTCAGGCGGTAAAACTCTTAATGAAATACATGTGATATACAAAAAAAAAAATGATATGTTTAAAGACATACTGTGGAACATTCTATCTGAAAGAATGACATCCCCACGGAGACATGCATGCAGGACTTCCCCTCCCCAAAAAATACGCAATGCACCTTTAAACACAAAAGCTGAAACAAATGTAGAACTGAAACGCTGCCACTGCTCAGCTAAATACAAATGTTTTAAATGTTAATAAATTCTATTCTTTTTAATGTGTGCTTTAATTGAATGTCCAAGAACTTCACAGGCTATTTAAATAGGTTGAATTATTAATGATTTGGCACTACAAGCCTATTTTTCAGACAAAACTCAACTAGAGGTCCAAATATCCAATTATAATTATAGCTTCAAATGATTATTGTTAAACAGATTCTGATCTAGCATAGGCCCGTTTGCCTGTTAAGTGATAAAAGCGCTCCAGGCTGCAACTAAAGTAGAGTAGACTGAGTAGAGTGGAAATATCATTATTAAGACTTGTCATGAATAGGGAAACGTTAAATGACAAATTGGACTTGATATATTCTCTTAAATTCTCTTATTGCTCAAAAAATAATTGAAATATTTACGTCTCTATAATCGTATTTTTCTTTAGCGTGGGAAAAATACACACAATTACCCCCAGAATAAATCAGATTTGATCTTGGAACCATCATAAATCATCAGTTTCCATTGTGTGGTTATGAAAGCTAAAGAGTAAGGAGAAGTGTGGAGTTTTGGAGGTCAATCTGTAATAAGATAAATGGTTTTATGTGGAAAAAGCTCTGAGGAGAAGGTCAAGGCAACTGTAACAATCACATTGAGGTACTTATAGCCCCGAGATACAGCTAAGTGTTGACACAGCACATGCCACAGCATCAATAATGCAATGCAAACACAAGGGCAGCCCGGTGTCATCTGGTCGTCATATTCACGCTCCACATATATTGGCTTTTTGTATTTTAACTAAGTGTCCATATCCTTTTGTGGACAGGTGAGATTTGACATTGTGAAAAGGTTCAAGAGACGCTTTAAGGTGCACTATGGATTGGTTACCATGGTGATATTAATGCTTAATGCTTGGCTGAAATGTTTCATAGTGTGGTAGTTCTTACAGTTATTTAACATGCATTCACTAAATTACAGATGTTTCTATTGCTTAAGAATAATTTTTAAATATGCACTGTGGGTGGGGTAACCTCTCCACAGATCTGATCTGCAACATATCTGCTTGTCTCCATGGTGATAAAGTTATATGTCATACTGAGGAACTGTGCAGGTAAAGCAATAAAATCTCAATGAAAACAATCTTTAAATGCCCGCATTTGGATTGTAATAATGAAATGTCATTAGCATTATAGTTAAATAATTTAGCCTCCATCACCTGCTTGTCTCCATGGAGATGCTGTTACTGTGCCTAGAAAGTTCCACAGTATGGCATTTAACTTATGAATCATGCTTTTATTCAATTATAGTTGTTTTTATTGTTAAAAAATATATATATATATTACTGTGAAAGTGCTCCCCAAAATGTGACCTGTGACTTTTACCTGCTTGTCTATGGAGATAGATACATTTAATGCCGTAGTTAGTACATTCTGAACCAGTAACATCTCCATGGAGACAAGAAAGTGGTGGACCCTCTTCCAAAGTAGTTACATGATGCACAGTTAAAATGCAATTATTCTAAACAATGTATTTTGAAATCATAACTAAAAGTGCAGTCATGTCTAAAATGCCAAGCACGCTCCATTACTCTTTCTGGCCACCACAGCTAGAGTTGTTTATCACAGGTGCTTACAGTAAAAAAACATACAAAAAAAGAAAAAGAACTCAATTCTTTTGTTTGGGTTTGCAAGCGAAAAAGGGCAACTCTGTCTGCCCGGCCACTCTAAAAGGAAAAGCCAATTGCGCGTCTGTTGTTCTGAGTGTTTCAAGGTGTTTATTACAGCAGTCTCTGTGACTTTACTTTGAGCTTAGAGGGGCTTTTAGCTGCCCAAAATAAGCCCATATAGTGGACGCCAAAATCCTCTAAATATTAGGATTGTCAGCAAGCACTTGTGGAGAGGACTTTGCACGAATGGCAGAGAAAAGTGAAGATGAGAAAGTAGAAATATCATCAGGACAAAGGTATATTCAAGCTAAAGATAGGAAAGATCAAATTTATATATATATAATTATATATAATTTCTATATATATAATTTGCTTTTTTTTTTTTTTTTTTTTACCAAACAAAAGTAAAATACAAAATTAAAAACCCCAAAGATCCAAAGGTGTACTGCGTAGCTTGATTTTCCTAGAATGCTCCAGAATATGGCATTAAAGGGCCCATATTACACTATTTTCTGATCTATGCTATAATGTTGTTTCCTCATCAAAAACAAACATACCTGGAGTTGTGTTTTGTTTCATTCACACATGTTTAACACACAAATCCTGCATATTTAGCTCTTCTCTCAAACAGAAAACTCTCTGTTCCACCTTGTGATGTCATGTGGTGAAAGAGGAAGTGCAATACTGTGCTCTTAAACTCCATATAACGTCAATAAAATCATTTGGATACTTTCAGCTCTGGAATTGTCAATCTGTAGAAGGTGAAAGGTAGCTGTTAACTTGAAAATTACGGCTTCATGAAATCACAAGGTGGAACAGAGCATTTGGAGCTTTGGAGATTTAGACAGACTAATAATAAAGGATTACTCGAACATGTGTGAATGGGGGGAAAAAAAACAACTCAAAATAAGCCTATCGTATATCGCGGACAAGAGCTAGCTAAAAGTATTAGGATCCTTCTTCGCCAAAATCCTCTAAATATTAGGATTGTCAGCGAGCACTTCTGGAGAGGACTTTACACGAAGGGCAGAGGAAAGTGAAGATGAGAAAGTAGACACGCCGAGCCGGTACTTCCTGATGCCTACTTTCTTACCTGTTAGCTGGACGACGGTTGCTATGGAAACTGCGGGACTCATTTTGAGACAAGGTGCTATGGGACAGATCAGAGAGGCTAGAGAGGTCCAAGGACAGGTGCAGTGGTGATAAAAATGTGGATTTGTTAAAAGACTGACTGAACCACAGTTGCAAGGGTTGAAGCTGTCATATAGAAAGTGTACAGGAACATTAAATTATGCTTTTCATGATGGTGCATTATGTAACTTTTTGGTTGGGGGTCTGTCACCTCCTTATTTCTATGGATATGTCATTGCTATGCCTGGAATGTACCACAATATGACATTAAACAGCTGTACTTTACATATATTCAATTACTGCTCAAAAATAGCTTGAAAAAAAGGGATTCTGACTGTGAACGGGTCGCCTCTTCACAAATCTGACCTGTAGCTTGGTCTGGTTTGGTCTCTGTGAAGATTGAAAGGTTTAATCCCATACTGTGAAACATTCCTGACAAAGCAATAACAATAATCTCCATGGAGATAAGCATTTGATGGACCTTCCACCAGAAAAGTTACATCATGCATTTTTAAGGCGCAGGAAGTTTTTTATTTTAGTGTACATGAGTTCTAATACTTCGAAGTATCAACAAAAATCTACTCACATTATTATCTTATACTTACAGAGCAGTAGGTCTTGATACTTGGAAGTGACATCACGCAGGGGGGTGGCAAACACCTTTTAAGATCGTCTAAAAACTCCAAACATGCATAAAAAATGGATTTAAACAGCACATTTTCAGGAGTGGGGAGTCAGTGTTTCATTTTTCTGCAGCTAAAACCTGGAACAGTCCTGAAGACGTGAGACAGACTTCTACTTTAACTATGTTTAAATCCAGGCTCACAACATTTCTGTTTAACTATGCATTCATTCTTCTTTTTTAATGTTAATTTATTATTATTATTATGTTTTGATTAGTTTGTTTTGTGATTTTAAAGTCTTTCTTAATCTGTAAAGCAGTTTGAAATACTTTGTGTACGTATTGTGCTATACAAATAAAGTTGCCTTGCCCTGCCTTCCTTTGTTTTTCTGATTTAAATTATTGGATGTGTGTTTCAGTTTGGCTCCGATATCTGTTTGAGGACCATTACTTCAACTGTACCCACAATCAAGGCGTCCACCCTGGGACCTGGGACCACACTGCTTAGCAACAACTCTAGTAAACAGGTCAGTTATGCATCACTACAAATATTCAAATGTGTAATTATTAAAAAAAAAAAAAAAAGTATACTTATTGTTGTTGTTGCTTGTTGTGATTGTTAAAGGTGCACTATGTAGCCTTTCCAACACCCACTTGTGTTCTCACAGTTGTGTTATTGTTTTGCCTGGAAAGTTCCTCAAGGCATTAAAGTTGTTTCTAAATGCAAACAAGCACGATGTTACCAGTGTAAGTTACAGGTAAGATCTGTGCAGAGACAAATGAATGTTTTCTATTGTTTTTTGACATAAAACACTAGTAATTGAATAAGTGAAACATATATAAGGTTAAAGCCATACTTTGGAACATTCCAGGCCAAGCAATATCATCTTTATAAAGGCAAGCAGGTGGCGAACCCTCTACCAGAAAAGTTACGTCATGCACCTTTAAAAAAAATATATATATATGATAGTAGATTTTGAAATGCTTGCAATCTTAGATCATTTACAAAGGTCATGTTTTTACTAAAATGATGTCACTTTGTATGCAAATTTGTATTACTCAAGGAATTCTCCGTCTGATATGAATAATGCCTGGAGCTTGGCCTGGGAGGTGTGCACGAGCAGAAGAAAATGTAGCGCAATTTATCTTTATTGGTCCGTTTGTGCCCACAGCTGACAGATAAGGCGATTGGTGTTGGCGAGGGCAGCTCCGCCAAGTCCGCTAAGGTTGCCAGCATTCAGCAAAAGACCAGTACCATTGCCAACTGCTTAAGGCACGTGGACATGTTCAAACCGCCGGATGCCCAACAACGAAGGACCTCACTGGATACAGGCCAAACTCAGCCGCCCGCCTCCATCTCGCCAGTTTCATTTTTGGTGCAGAGCGGGTACAAAAACACAGGTAAAAAGGCCTCTTTAGGTGGAGATGCCAAGATGCCCGCCAGTCTTCTCAATGAACTCAACTCGGTGCTGAGTAAAACTGGACGCAGCGCGAAGAACAGTGAGTGATGGGGATGGAGGGGTGAAGGAAGTAGGGAGAACGAGGAAGCAAGAGCAGCCATTTTGAATATTGGGAACACATTAAAGTGCATATGACAGGTTATGGTGATTCTCTCATTTTGATTTCATTTGGTGCGATAATGCCTGTTGTAAATATAAATGATAGTTTTTACACAAATCAAGAGGCAATTTGTGAAGAAAAGTTGAAAGAAAAGTTGAAAATTACAGGAAGTAGAGTTCTATTTTAGACAGTCCCATACTGATGAGATTTCTATCCAAGAGTTTGGCACAATTTACACAAAAACATTTTTTCGGATACTTTTACCATCATTTCAACAAAACAAAGGTGTTTTCTTATATTTTCATTTGTTAAATAATAATTTCTGTGTACATAGAGGAGTTTTAGACCACTGTATAACATGGTTGCTAGGTAACAACATGATGTGATGATTTCTAACCAGGAAGTACAATTTTAAACCTAAAAAATGGCCAAAGTGGAAAAAGAATTGTACAGTTTATAGCTAAATCTTAAATATAATGACCTTAAGTGTGTTTTAGTAAAATGACTAGTCAGACCTGTCATAGGCACTTTAAAGATTGATGTGGAGATATGAGTGAGGATTGGAGCTTCGGAGCGGCGTTCTTATGAAATCCTGGAGTGCGAGGAGAGTGTGAGAAACAGGTGTGAGAGACGCCGAAGGTCACGCAGGCCTCAGCTGGACATGGCGCTTACTAAAGCACTACAGAAACACCTGATTTATACAGTGCTCAGAGAATGGTACAGAAATAGTGCTGTCTCTGCGTAGCTCAGATCTTTCTGTAAATAAACCTGCTTATTTTAGCTGGACATATACTTTTTATTCTCTTATACGTCAAAGTAATGACTGCTTATTTCATATGCTGTTCATTTGTAAAATGGTTAAAATCTGCAAAGAAATGTTGTTGTGTACATTGTATTTTATGTAAATAAATGACAGAAGATATATATTTTATTACAATATGCATTTGTATTTTATTTTTTAGCTGAACTACCATCCTAGAGTTACTTATACTGTACTGTTAACATTAGAGATAGACGGATATATGGGGCCTATATTTGCACTTCTTATTTGCTCTCTTAAATCTCCAGCACCGGCTTATATTTTGTTTTTGCCGCCCACCTGCCTAAAGAATCCACACACGTTTAATTTTAATATTTAAATGCGATGAGACAATTGCACAAAAAACGTGACTGCACTGCTTAAAGGTTTGTGGTTTAAAAAAAAAAGAGGAAAAAAGTGCTGTGTGGGTGTATTTGTAAAAAATGTAAAAGGTGGAACATTCCAGGCAAAGCACCAACAGAAAAGTTGGGAGGGTGATGAACCTTCCACCAGGAAGTTACATGGTGCAGCTTTAACACAACATCTTTGCACAAATGCCATTTTATTTATTTATAAGGGAAGCCTCTTGAAATGTAACATCTTGTTTGCGAGGGGGTCCTAAATACATTTAACAAAAATAGCATTTATAGAAAAGAAAGAACCATCAAAACAACAGACAAACACACAGACAACATTCACACAGCACATAAACAACATTCACACTATACAATACAGGATCCTAAGATATACGTACATCTCTCTGAATTTATCATCCCCACACCTATATTTGTAAATTATTAAAATGTATGTAAAATCCCTCAGTCGTCCAGGTAGAATCCATGGCAAAAAAGGAGAAAATTTAATTTGTCAACTGGACATAGTTTTTGCCATTTGTAAATTATTAAAGGAAAAAGCAACTCTATGTACATCAGAAAGTACATAAAACAAAAAGTTTTATTAAAAATTTTTATCGAAAACAGGAGCAGGATGTTTGTAAGTATCTGAAGACTGACGCCTTAAAGAGGTGGATCGACGAAATTTATCGGATTGAGAAGGGAAAGTTGTTCCGTTCATTTGGGGCTTTGAAGTTAAATGATCTGCAGCCAATTTCTTTTTTTTTTTTTATATATAGTAGGAACATTAAAAAAAAAAAAAGTTCAGTGTGATGTAAATTATATGCTGATCTAAATGGAATCAGAAACTCTTTTAAGTAAGGTGGGAACTTTCAAACACAAAAAGGGTTTGTAAAAAGTAAAAAGTGTAGCTGTCTTCTGGATGTAAGAGAGAGCCAGTTGAGTGATGAATACATTTGACAGTGGTATGTTCTATAGGGACATCTTAATACAAACCTACATATACTATTATAAATGACATTTAACAGTCGAAGATTAGGTGCTGAGGTGTTCTGATAAATTATGTCTGCGTAGTCAAGTACTGGTAGAAGTAATTGTGAGGCAGTTCTTGTTCTGACAGGTAAAGTAAAGCAGTTAATGTTTCAGTATAGTATCATCAACTGGTTAGAAACTTTCTTTTATAACTGAATCTATATGTGTGAGTTAAAGTTAAGTTGAGAATCGAAAACATGACCAAGATATTAAAAACCGGTCATCTTTTACCATTGGGGTCCATCAGTAAAGTTAATTACACAGTTGTTGCTTTCAGCACTATTTTTATAATTAAATAACGTGATATGATTTCTTCATATTAAGTAAAAGTTTGTTACTGGTGAACCATTTTTGAATCAGAATAAAATCTGACTGTGGTGTTCTTTGAATTTGGGCAATATCATTACATGAAGAATAAATTACTCTATCATCAGCATAAAGGTGAATTTTAGATTTTAGAATTTAGGCAGGTCATTAATGAAAATTGAGGGGACAGGAGGGGACCAAGAGTTGATCCTTGCGGTACACCTTTATCGATGATGTTGAAATCCGAGGTGCAGCCAAGAGCACTTGTTGTAAAAAAGTAAAGCCAGATTGATGGGGAGATAGAATATTGAAATAGTTTAATATATTGGGATAGTTGATTAAAAATTGCTTTATCAATAAAAGGAATTAATTGAAATCTATTCCAGTTGATGTTTTTTTAAATCATTGATAAAAAGTCTTTCTTGAGGTATTTAAATTTTCCATACACAGAAAACCATTGAGTGATTGCTAACTGAATCAGGAAACACACCAGATGAAATAATTCTATCTGGATGTGTAACTAATATCCAGTCTAATAGAGTTGATGAATTGGGACAAATTCTAGTAGGTTCAGCTATGATTTGCAGTAGATTTATGCTATTGAAATGAGTCTGATCATTATTGCAGGAGCAATTAAGCCAATTATTGTTAAAATCACCCACAATAATCATCTCAATTTGAGTACCTAAGGATTTAATAGTGGAAAGAATAGATTTTGTAGCTTCAGATGGGGCTTTGGGTGGCCTGTAAATATTACCTATGAATTTTTTTTTTCTTTTTCATGTAGGGTGATTTTGACAAATAGACATTCAAAATGGATGGGATTCTCTTTGTGTGTAATGACTTCAGAGACTAATGTTGAAGAAATGTATGTCTAATCTATATAATATATAATTGTCAAGTTTAATTTCCTCATCTGAAATGTTACTATCGAGCCATGTTTCAGACAGGGTAATTGCACTAGGTTTGTTGAAGGAGCGCCAGGCTTTTAGTAGATCGATTTTAGGCAATAGGCTCCTGATGTTATGTTTAGATAAAGTCATGTGGAGTATTTGATGTTGCTTTTTAAAAATTATTTTAGCTCCCATAGCTCCAGCATATTAGAGCTCAACAGTGACCGCCCACACCCCGGTTCTGGAACAAAATTTCCCATTAAATTTTCTCACATACTTTACAAAAAATATATATACAAGTTAATCAGCTATATGGTAACTAATGACCACAAGCTCAATCATGTCATTTAAAATCTGTTTCTGAAACTTCATAAACTGTGATGTTATTCAAACATTTTGCAGAATCTTACACTTGAAACGGCCTTTTTGGACTTAAAACAACTGGATTTTTTGAAAAGTCTGGGAAAAATGAATGGAAATTTTACTTCAGGAACCGGAGCGAGCGGTCACTGTGGAGCTTTATAGTCGTGTTTGTTTTGCATTGAATTAATTCTGAAAAATATATCTATGCAACTAACTTTTTGTGGGAAACTGACCGATTTAGCAGGTCGATTTACTATAATCAATATCATATATGCTAGCTATTGAGCAACATTTGTATATAAGCATTGCCCCAGCTCACTGCAGCACATTGTAGCTCTTTTTATTTTTCTATATTCTGTATTCTCTTGCTATGTATGTGCTTGATTTATTATTTGACTCTTTTTATATGCCCTCCCTTTAAATACACATCTTTATAGATTTGAATGTATTGAAACCTGGCCACCTTCGAATCCCATATATTTAAATCAAATTATATCGCCATTCTATTCATGCAATCATCAAATTATTCTTTCTCCTTTTGTGAAATGTAAGAATAAACTTGCTCGTCGCCAGCCTCCTGAATAATGGATTGCGGTGTGAAGAAATGCACACGTCGGCGAATTGTCACACAGGTTCCTCCATGAAAAATTCATATTAACATTTTATTTTCATTACGCCTCATCCAGCCGCCGCTCGTCCTTTTGTTTCCTGTCCTCATATTCTAATGATGAAGTGACCATATTTGGGCTTTCATGAGACAATATTTCCACGGATGACTTTGTTTGTGTTGCTTATGCGCTTTTTAGTATTATCATATTTTGTATTTGAATAAACACGATAAATGTCTTCTAACATAATTGGCACTGAATTTTTCTTTTCTCTGCTGGTAAAGCTGTACTAACAGTCAAGCCCATATTTAAAGTGTATTTTTGGGACCTGTATACTAAGATTTGTGAGAAAAACATGCATTGTTAAGTTGCCACTGCTGTATCTGCAAGCCACTTATACAACTGAAATACACCTTAAAGGCCCCATATTATGCTATTTTCTGACCTGTGTTATAATGTTTCGTTTTTTTTTTTTACATTCACTCACGTTTAACACACAAATCCTACATATTTAAGCTGAGGTCTTCTCAACAAAACACAACTCCAGATATATTTTTAACAAGGAAACAACATAACTACATTATTACATCATTACATAGATCAGAAAATAGCGCAGTATGGGCCCTTTAAATAATTGTAAACCTGTCCATAATATATATTCCCAATTGTAATAAGCTTATATAACCAAGAAAGTGTCACAGTCCAAACAGATGAGTTAAACAGAACAATAACACATAATTGCATGGACCAATTATTCAACAATAACCAAGAGAGCTCTACATCACACTGTCTTTCTGCTTAAGTGACTTTATTATCACTATTATCCCCTGGTCTGTCCTTTCCCGCTGTCTTTGAACACCTCACTTGAGCACCGTCTCCTCTCCCCTTTGTCTTCCCTCATCGCTTTTATATCCTGGGGCACCTAAACGCACCGTGCATAACATTCAGCAGCACCCCAGGGTTCAAAGAAACTCCTATCGTCTCGCCTTGTCTTTCAGGTGGTAATTAGCAGCCATTGTTGTTGTTCGGCTAATCAGAAATTTCACCAGCCATCAGGAAAGACGGGGAAAAAAGAAGAAATTATGGCTTTGTGTGCGATATGTATTATGATAGAGTCACCACCTTATCACAGAGAGAATGGAGAGATCGGATCTTTTTCAGTCATTTGCATATATAATAGCGATTATCAGATGATATTGTTCTTTTGGTTAATTGTGCTTTCAGATGTGTTTTGAAAAATGGCAGAACAAAATATTGTAGTTCAAAGGGTTAAAATAGGTAGAAAATTGATACTTCATATTGATACATCATGCTGGAGGTTGGGGTTCTACATGTATGTGTATGGCAGAATGTTCAGTAGTTACCATGGGGACACAATGCATAGCAAAGACTGACAAAAACATTTCTGAAAACTACAAAATGGATTTAAACAACACATTTTCAGGGGCCTGGGATCAGTATGAGTGTTCATAGGTGTTTAATTTTAAACAAAAGGTCAAAGTGACAAACTGAAAAGCGGTTAGCTAATGTTAGCGAGCTTGTGACTGTAATTTTCTGTGTGAGAGACTTGTTTAGGCGCACAAGTCTCACCTGGTGTAGCTTCTTTTAAGTCGGTTCTTTCTGGTCAGATTGTGTTAAAACAAAGCTCAGATAAAAGTCTAACATGAGTAACATGAGAGCTTCAGACGGCGTAGGGCCTGCAGTTAGCACCTCACCCCCAGGGAATGTTGATGACAATACAATGATGAAGCAATCTGGTAGCATTCAGTTTAATCAAAATAAGTTTTAAAAGACGGAGTTAAAATTTTAGATCATCTCTTCGCTGGTGTACGGTTGAGGCAGTGGTATTTGAATAATTAAAACCAAAAACACATTAAATTTTAAGAGCTAGGCTGCTACTGTGACATTTACGGGCCGAGTGTGAGCGCTAAAATGGAAACTAGCATAACAACAGAATGATGATGAGTTTATTCATATTGGTAATAGCTGTTTACTGTCAATTCCGAATTATGTTTTGGTTGGTTTGAAAAGGTAATCCATAAAGCTGACCATACTTCTGAAATCTACCTGTATCTGTGAACATTTCCGTTGCCTTTGTTACCGTTGATACTTTGCAGCTAATGTCATTCCCTGGGAGCGTGATGCTAACTGTAGGCACTGCTCTGTCTACGGCTTGTTAGGCTGTAATCTGATCTTTATTTTAGCTCACGCTCACCTTTTTCGTATTGATCATAGGCTCCTGAAAATGTGTTGTTTCTTGAGTTTTCAGGCTGTGTTTGCTAATGTGTGCATTGTGTCTCCATGGTAACTCGTGAACATTCCACCAATACACATTCATGTAGAACACCCCCAGCGTGATGACGTACACACCTGTGAAAAGCACTTAGAAAAAGTTGTTGGCTGTTTTCTGAAGGCAGTTTGAGTGCAGATCAGTGGGCTTCCTGGATTACCACTGGATGACATCACTGGCGGCACGGTGGCTGAGTGGCAACACTCATGCCTCACAGCAAGAAGGTTACAGGTTCGATCCCCGGGTCTCCTGGGCCTTTCTGTGTGGAGTTTGCATGTTTCCTCCCCGTGTCTGGATGGGTTTCCTCCGGGTACTCCGGTTTCCCCCCATCAACCAAAAAACATGCATCACCCCTATGAACAGTATACGATCAAGGACCGTCAAGGAATTCCTCCCTCCTGTGGGCTCACCACCTGCAGAGGGGTTCATAGGGGTCTGGGTCTGGTGCACAGAGTAATGGGCAGCGTGCCCCCGCGACCCAGCCGGATTAAGCGGGAGAAAATGGATGGATGGATGGACATCATTGGGTGGAAGCAAGCATTTTCTATAGAGGGAGACCGTGAAGAATAAGAAGGATTATTCAAACATGCAACTAAGAAATGAACGCAACTCTAGATATCCTTTTAATGAAGAAAAAAATTTACGTTATAGAATGCCAAATTATGTTAAACTCCAAGCATACATAACCTTTTTAGGAATAGCAGAACCTGAATGAATTTTCACATGATCTATAATGTTGTTACATCATCAAAAATATAACCAAAGTTTTGTTTTGTTTCATTCGTACATATTTGAGTAACCTTTTATTGTTAGTCTGTCCACATCTCCAAAGCTCAAATTGCTCTGTCCCACGTTGCGATGTCATGCAGTGGTAGTTTTCTAGTTAATAGCTACCTTTATTACCTTTTACACATGCTCAAAAGTCCAAAATCAGTTTTTTATACATAAATACTGGACTTGTTTAAACCTTCGAGCTGATTCACCATCTGTCTTCTGACAGCATTTTCCGAATATCACTCTGTAGATATTTTGAATTTTATGGAAACCTCAGCTGACAAGCACAGCGATTTGTTGTCCTCCACCAGCCACACACACCAGACATTTTGCACCACTGGTTTGAAATATGTGCTTTAACTTAAGGGCATCCAAAACACCAGCCAAGGACGGGAGCCCAAGTTTCGAAGGACAGCCCCTGCCACTTTAAAGCAAATTTGACGCAGACTCTGGTCCCACTCCCATGTGCATTTTCCGTACTGAGCTGATAACCTCATTTAGACTAAACAACTGGGAGATGAAGGTGAATGTGGATGGACTGGCATTCCAGATGAGATTGGGATAAATAAATAATGCACGCGGAATAAGGCTACAAATTATTCCGGAGTTAGCCAATTGAAATCAATGCCGCGCGATCCATAGTTGTGTCCTTGGGGTGGTGTGGTTGGTTGGGAGGGCTTGGGGGCAAACTGCTGACAGATGGGTTAGGGTTGGGTTTTTTGTACTGGCTGAATGGGTCACTCTAGGGAGCAGGCCACTGTCTTTAACAGGCAAGTGAAGATCCAGCGTAACAGAAAAGCAAGACAGGGAATGTGGATGTAGAGGGCACGTCAGGTTAAAGAATTCCTACAGAGATTGCTAGCTGCTTGGTTTTTGTGTTGGTGTTATTTTGAAGTGCGGTCGCTAAAAATTGAAACACATATCACATACATAATATCTTAAGTCTTCTCAAATATAACTCCATACACGTTCACTGGAGTCATTTGGATGATTTTAGCCCTGGAGTTGTCAATCTCTACTGAACAAAAGGAAAAAGGTAGCTGACAACTTGAAAACTACCACTACTTCATGACATCACAAGGTGGAACAGAGCTAATAATGCCTGATTACTCAAACATGTGTGAATGAAACAAAACACAACTCCAGGTATGTTTTTCATAAGGTAACAACATTCTAAAATGACTTAAAGCTCCCTAGAGTCTTTAAACTCTTCCTTTTTTACATGGCAACCACCAAACACCACTAAAGATGCAGCAAATCAGCAAAGTCCAAGTTACTTCTCAGTTACTATATGAACCTGTACACGTTTTATCTGTTTCTTGTGTTGTGGTTGCTCCTTTAAAGCTTTCCAGGGACTAGCAAAAGTACAGCATCCTGGACTTGTGTACAGTGAGGTCAGCCCAGGCTTCCTCTCATCCCAGCTCTGGAGTAGACCGCTAAATTAAAATGACCGCTGCTGCGCTCTTCGCTCCTTCCTCCTCCCCCCTCTTCCTCCTCACGCTGTTTCCCGAAAGGTGTTGACCCCCCCATATCCGACCTCATATACACAACCTGCATTCAACCGCCGGCTCTATCTACTATCACTTCCCCTGTTCATGAAACTTCCTATTTAGACTTTATATAAGAAACATACTCTGGAGATTTGGGTTCTTCCAAAAGTGTGAGATATAAGTTTAAAGTACATTTTAAACTGCAGTGTTGTGACTTTTGAAACCGAGGCTGTTATCAGAAATATTGGCCGTTTGATACAGCACCACTTAAGTTTTACCTCTGACAAAATAACACCCACAGATCCCACATTTGGAGCTACTGTAAGAGGCATCCTCGCTATAACCATGTCTTGAAGTACACAGCGGTATAGCGGAACTTTAGTGACTATTGAGACTTTGCACTGACATTGCGCTTGGGTTGTACTAGATGTAAGTCTATTGGCGGAATGTTCAGCAGTTACCATGGTGACACAATAGTAAGAGAACTGCCAACATGAAAAAAAATACAAAATGGATTTAAGCAACACATTTTCAGGAGCATTCATGGTTTAGGTGTTTGATTTTCAACAAAAAGATCAGCGTGACTAACTGATAAACAGAGTAACAGAGCTTCTAACAGAGCAGTGCTTACAGTTAGCATCATACCCCCAGAGAATGTTAATGACATCAGCTGCAAAGTATCGATGAATTTGACATGATTTTAGTTGGACTGGACTCAACTTGATTCAAGCTTGGTAAGATATAAATGCTAAATAAATAGTTGGGGTAATTAAAATTAAATGTATTAATTAATAAAAAAAAAAAAAAAAACTACTGTAAATGTATTGTTTGATTTTTGATAGACAAATATTAGCGAAACAACTTTATACTAATTTTAGAGAAAGAAGACTGTGCGCCGCCACACACAGGTGTTAATTGAACTTTTATTTTTATTTTAAACTTCTTTAGCACTCAGTTTATCTACCTTTTACCTTTCGTTCAGTAGAGATTCCAGGGCTGAAATTATCATCTTTCTAGTGAATGAGTATAGCGTGGAGCACTTCCTGTATATGCAGGGTTTGTGTGAACATGTGAACATTATAACATAGATCAGAAAATAGTGTGATATGCTGTATTACTTTGTATCACTGTATTCATTTTTGTACCTAATAAAAAAAAAAAAATTAAAAAAAAAAAAAAAGAAACATCCACCTAGTTCCTGTTATATCCTGCACAAATTCGGCCAGGGAAACGCTTTCAATCACAGCACGCCGAGGTTAGCACCAGCCAAACACAGGTTATCAGAGAGGTGACCGCCCCCATCTGGCAACAGCGAATACTAATAATGAAGAAATATGGAAATGATCCGCTGCTATCTACCTCTATGTTGAACTCCTCCTGCTTTATTAGCTCTGCAGCACTGCCTCCAGCTCATCCTGGGAGGGGGGCAGGAGCTGATGGAGCTTTTAAAGACTCTCCCAGCTGAATTGCAATCACAGAGGCTTTTAATTAGATAAAGCTTGGCTGGTTTGAACATATACTTTACAGCCGTGTCAGGCTAAAAGGCTGCGTGTGCCGTAAATATCATCAGAGACGTTAATAGAATTGAGATTAGGGGAGGCCAGAATGCGCGAATCAGCTCAAAATGGCGGGTGCACCACTTCATACCCTGAGCTATTTATAGGCTTTCAAACAGACAGCTCCATTAATATAAGGCGTACCCTTTGTGGAAATGTAAATCATGGGGGCCAGGGCTCAGTGTGGGTGTGGGACAGTGGCAGTTTGTCAAGAGTCAGTATACTGTACCACTGATGGATGTTGAGGGGGGTTAACTGCGAGGGATAATTTAGAGGAATCTGAGCGGAAATGGAATTTCAAATTACAGAGGAAAATATTGAGAAATTATGGTGGGAGTTCTGCAGAGAGGGATGGAATGAATTGAATTTCAGATTATTTTTTTTTTGTTTTATTTGCTTTTGTTGGTTACATTGGTTTGGTAGAAATTTGTAAAACCACACTATTTAGCCTCAAAGGTATATATTACGCAAAATTGGTTCTTGTGAGATTTAAGTCATGTTAAAACGCTGTTACCTCCTCAAAAACATACCGAGAGTTGTGTTTTGTTTCATTCACACATATTTGAGTAACTTTATTATTAGTCTGTCTACATCTCCAAAGCTTAAAATGCTCTGTTCCACCTTGTGATGTCATGGAGGGGTAGCGGTTAGCTTTTGTTCAGTAGAGCTTGGCAGTTCTAGAGCTAAAGTCATCTAAATGATTCTAGTGAAGGTATGTGGAGTTTAAAAACACAGTGGAGCACTTCCTGTGAATAGTCAGAACCAGTGTTCCAGCTTCTGACAACTCTCTACTTGTCTCTCCCCGCTCTTTGCAACTTTTAAAGTACCACAATTTCCTCCACAAAATATCCTCTTATTCTTAATAAAAACTGCTAATGCTGGAGTCTAGATTCGTTCTGAAATGTGATTCTTGTATTAGTTTGTCATTTCATATCTCAGTCTTTTTGTCGATTCTTCTAAAATGTGAACTTTGAACAGAATTGTATTATTAAAACATTAATTGCAACTCTTGACAATTGCAATGTTCATAATAATCACATTTAGATATTTTAATTGCACATTCTAAAAAGTAAAAACTACTCTAACTGATAGTGGAATTTAGACCTAAAACCCACATTGATATCTGTCAGTCACACTCTCTCCTCTCCCCTCTCCTCTCTCCTGTTGTGCCCTTCATGTCCATATTATTGAGTGCTTTTCACATAGAAGAACATAGAGGCTGAGATAGCATTCTCAGTGGACGCCTGTACAAAGGTACAGCCTGCAGATCAATAGACTCCACATTTCAGCACCACACCCGACTCAGCTCCACTGGTCTGTCTCTGAACATACACGGTCACACTTTTAATATCGATACTTTGCAGGGGCGGGGAGGCGTTCTAAATGTACGTGTATGGCAGAATGTTCAGTAGTTACCATGGTGACACAATGCATACATTAGCAAACACTGACAAAAACTTCTGAAAACTGAAAAAAATAAGAAATGGACACGTTCAGCAGCCTGTGATCAATATGAGCGTTCACCTGAAAAACTGTTGACTAATGCTAATGAGCTTTTGGCTCTAATTTTACATGTGTGAGACTTGTTTAAGCACCTGTTGTAGGTCCATCTAAGTCAGCTCTTTATGATCAGATTGTGTAAAGATCAGGTTAAGTCTAACTTGAGTAGTTCTTTCAGTTAGCATCACACCCCAGGGAATGTTGATGCAGTTTCAGTACAGTTTTGTGCATTGCTTATTCACTCCATACATAAAGAGCCACTTATTTTACTGATTAACTGTGTAAATGGGTCTAAAATATACCGTGTCTGTACCGGCCTCTTTAGGATCAACTATGGCCACCACATTTGAATTTCCGGGTTGGAGAAACGGCCGCCAATGAGTCAGATGCAGGTTTATTATGGTCAGCTCACGGTCTATGGGCAGAGTGAGGAGCCCCTCTTAGCCCCGTTTGCTGTCGCCCCTCTGCGTCAGGGGAAGGAGGTGGAGAAAAATCCTCCACCTCAAAGCTGCGCTCCGTGGCGAAACTCAAGACGCTGTCACTCTCCACTGGCAGTATGCTATTGCTCGCTCTCACTGACCGGCACTGTCACCCGGCTGTCACTCATAGGTCAAGCTCCGCCCACACCATCACCCCACCCGTGCTCCCCAACCCGCCGGGTACCGCCCACTTTGTTGGATTTTTCAGATTTTGACTGTGGGCGGAGTTAACTCTAGCAGAGGCGTTTAGTAATAGAGGCTTTTTAATAATTAAGTATTACTCAAACATGCTTGAATTAATCAAAAAAAAGAACTCCAGGTATGTTTTTGATGAGGTAACAACATTATAACGTGGCTTAAAGTTCACAAGTCAGTTTTGCATTATATAGGACGTTTACGGAACACTAACAAATGAAACAAATGACCATTGATGAGTGCAGTGCTTCCTTACATGTTATGACATAGGATAGACATTTTGAGCTCACAGGAGAGACGTTACACAACAGAGTGCTAGAATTATTAAAACTAAAAACATTTAAAACAGTTATGGACCTATCAGAAGTGACACTAATGCCTTACTGTTGTTACAATAGACTCGATACTATTCCAATACCAAAATTATAATGTCAAAAAACACTGTTTATTTAAAAATAGCATGTAATTTTCAACATGAATCATAGTCCATGTAGCTTCCATAGTGGGATGTATATTAGTCTATACTTGTTCTGATAGAGCTCAAGTCAAGATCATTCTAGAGCTATTCAGGAAAGGTTCATTTCTGTCCTTTCAATGTGACAAACGAGTATCTAGCTTCAACACTGTTTTTAGTATCGATTAGTGTCTGATTTTTGATATTTTTGACAACCCTAAAATGCATTCATGTATATACCATGACATTTCTTCGGGTAAGTTTGCTTTTCCCCCCTCTCTAATGTCCATTCTCTCCACAGTTCTCCGGGCACAGCGGGCTTTGTTGATTTGATGCCTCCCCGTTGTTCCCACCAGGTCCAGTCCATGCCCTCCAGCCAACTGTGTCCCTATGAATATTTGATTACTCTTGATTACCCATTGGTTTGGTTCAATATGGCATGCATAATGAACCACAGCTCACACACGTCAAAATACAAGCCGACATGCGGATAGGAAAGAGCTAGCGATGCTCCACACCTGTGCGGCCCTGACTCCAGATCAGTTAAGTCTGTGTGGTCCTTTGATCTTAAGCCCCACTAGAGTGATCCCTCCCTCCTCCACATTTGATATTTGTCTTTTGTTAGCGGCAGATCTCTGATGGGAAAGCCTGGGAGGGAACTGGATGAGTCTTGAGAATGATTTGAATTTTTTATTACACTGTGCCACAGTTATGGGTACAGTAGTGCTGCTTTTGGTACTGTAGAAGAACGGAATGGTGTTTGCTGTGGGTTATAGAAAAGTGCAATGTGAGATGTTAAAATACTGTAACTATAGCTCATCAGTGATTCAGACGCACATTTAAAGGGCCCCACGCTATTGTCTTATCTACAGTATGTTACAGTGTTTTTCCTCATTATACATAAGTGACTCTTGTGAGCTTTAAGCCATGTCACATCATCAAAAACAGACCCAGAATTGTGTTTTGTTTCATTCACACATTTTCTGAGAAATCCTTTATTTTCAGTCTGTCTCCAAAGCTCAAAATGCTCTATTCCAGCTTGTGATGTCATGAAGCAATAGTTTATTATAACGTATATTAGGAAATGGTGTAATACTGTATGAGCCTTTTAAAAGTACATCCAAACAGTTATTTTGTCACAGGTTTACCATGGCCATAGTTAGTTTAATAATAATAATAATAATAATAATAATAATAATAATAATAATAATAATAATAATAATAATAATAATAATTCATTAGTGTTATACTGCGCTTTTTCAGATGCATCGATGCATCAATTACAAACCCATCAGCCTCTCTGACCACCACCAACACTTACACCACATTCACACTAGGCAATGTGGGTGAAGTGTCTTGCCTAAGGACACAATGAGAGTTTTGGCCCCACTGTGGCACCTAATTTTCCCGACACTCTCCTATCTAAGTACTAACCAGGCCGAGCCTTGCTTAGCTTCTGAGATCTGACGAGATCAGGCTTTGATAAGGAGGTTTGACTCTATCTTGCAATCATAAATGATCATTGAAAAATATAAACTGACCTGTCACTTTTTCCATGGCTTCAGTCCATAACTCCACTGTCCTTAAAACAATCCATATCCTATTCCCAAACTCCCTTTTCGATAACAGGCCTCATTTCGGATTAATTACAATTAGCTTGTTTTGCTCCTGCTTATAGGCCATGGAAAACTATTGGGACTAGAGCTGCTTGTCTTTTTCTTAGCTCTTCCTTAGCGCTCCTAATTTTTCCTACAGCTTGTCAGGCTCATTGCATCTGTATGTGTGAGACTCTTAAATTAGAGGGATGCTAATGGTGCTAAAACAGCTGATTGGCTGTAATAGATGGTACTCAGAGCTCCTCCATAATTGATGAGGATGTCTTATGGATGTCCCAGTGCTGTACCACATTGGAGCTTTAGTTGTGTGTGTGTGGAAATTCAAGAGATGCAATGTTTTGGGTGGGGCTTCCGAAGTCCCCAATCCTCTTTATGTTATTTTTACACTGTCAGTTCCTATTAGCAGAAGCAAGCGTTAGCATCTCCATAATGTATGAATATGGAAGGGGGTCAGAATTCTCAGTCAAATTGACGGAAAACAAAGTGGTGATCTAATTATTTGCAAGGGAGGATGAGCTGGTTGAATTGCATTGTTGTTTTTGATATCTCGAATATATGGGAGGAGACAAGGCAGAGATGAACAGCGGGTGTAGTGCTGGAGTCCATATTAAAATGTCTGGATTTATAGTGAAGAAAGAGCTGGTGAAATACAGACAGATCAAGTCATTACAGTGTGTTTAGAAATATTAATACTATAGTGAAACAAGAAGAACTACTACTACTACTACTACTACTACTAGTACTACTACTAGAAGAAAGAGCTGGTGAAATACAGACAGTCATTACAGTGTATTTAGAAACATGATTACTATACTGAAAAAAGAACTACTACTACTACTACTACTACTACAAGTGCTACTACTACTATCTATCTAAAAGAAAACACTCTGCTCCACCTTGTGATGTCATGTGGTGATACAGGAAGTGCTCCACTGTGTTTGTAAACTCCATACATCTGGAATTGCTAATTTCTACTGAGCTAAAGGTAACATTTAGCTGTTAACTTGAAAACTACCACTACATGACATCACAAGGTGCGACAGAGCATTTTGAACTTTGGAGATATAGACAGACTAATAATAAAGGATTACTCATGTGTGAATGAAACAAAACACAACTCCAGGTATTTTTTTTAATGAGGTAACCACATTATAACATGATGAACAAGAATTCATTTTGTATAATTTAAGATCTTTAAAGTAAAAATGAATAAATGATAAACCTACAAGATTAGATAGATGTTTGGTCATATAAGGAGTTTAGGATTTAGTCTCTACACCATTTCAAGTGATGCAAGTTATAGTGAAATGCATGTGTATTTAACTGCCCCGTGGTGATTAGTTTTTGGATAATAAAATATAAAAAAGAATCTCACTAGTGTAAAAAAAAGCTCACTCCCTCACACCTCTGCAGTACAGTCGGTGTGAGCCAACAGGTGTAAGTAGCAGATGAAAAGCTAAGTACCTCACCTCGGGGCTGTAGACTGCGCCATCACCCCGTGCCCACATGTTTACACATTTACACTTTGTCTGCAGATCTTGGTGAATTCTTGTAGAACGTGAGTGAAAAACAAGCCTGGCCCATGGATCTGGGTCACCTGGAGAGAGCCTGTGTATTACCTGTGATGCCGGGCTCCCTCCCACGCAGACTCCTGCAGGTACACAGCTCACCCCGATGCTTCTCCTGTAGTTTACGCCTCGTTTTGCATCATTCGGACTCCCCCGGCGACCCCCGTGCTCATCTCTGTCTCGTCTTCTTCCTCTCCTCCTCCTCCTCAGTTTTTTCAGGCACGCAGCCAACTTGTATCTCCAGCTCAGGCACTCAGACATTTTGTAAGATGTGAAAAAAGTGACTAAGAGCAGGTATTAAAGGTGCACTATGTAATTTTTATGAAGGAGCAGCCGTTTGTCACTATGGATGTATTTTTGTGTGTGTGCTTTAAAACATATCTATCTTGCATTGATTCAGTTACAAATGTTTTTATTGCTAAAACACATGCATCTTTATGATAGACTTAGCAGTTATAGAGGCGGATTTGGAGCGAGTATCACAGCACCCAAAAGGCCAATCCGGAGCAAAATCCGCCCCGCTGGTTTTGCAGGGAGTGGGCGCTTAGCAGCTCTGTCAATCAAACCTGTGGCTAACGTTACTGGGAGCGACCTTGGCGAAAGAAGGCACCTGATTAGTCTGTAATTCATGTTCATATCTTTATTTATGGACAAAATAGCAAAATAAAAACACCAGGATCATGTAGAGCAGGATAATATGAACATTTTAAGACCAAAATGAGAAGCCTGACAGCAGTTACAGTGTAAAGTGAATTGGCGCCAGAGTTGATGGAGCCGGAAACGCGCCCATGCTCACTTCCTAATCGGAATGCAGTGGCTAACACGTTAGCTATGTCCATTTATATGTACAGTCTATGATCCATATTGAAAGATGGTTTGCTTCTCCACGGATCAGACCTGGAACTTGACTTGATAGCAAATGGCAGGCCCCCCATCAGAAAAGTTACTCAAAGTGCACCTTTAAATACCATGAAAATATGCTTTATATAGGGCTAAATCAACTACATGCACGATAATGATTTTGATATAATAATTATATAATTTTTCACTCAAAACCATACAGACACAAGAGGACCAGTCAGAGCCAACAGCCAAAACTACAGAAAGCCTCAGAACAACAGATGCCGAAACAGGAGAAAACCTCCAAACCCAACAACTCTGTCCCCAGACCTGGAGGGGTGTGGTTTGTAACAAGATCAATATGGAACCTGCGCCTCAGGAGAAGACACCAAAGCTCAGGTTCATACCAGCTCCTGTTCCTGAGGAAAAAGCTTGGACTGCGACGTCAGAAGATTGAGCAGGAGCGTATCCAACCCCCAGTAGAGTACATGCCAGCAGACCTCAGGATCAGAGCACAGACCTCAGGATCAGAGCTGCAGACATCAAATCACAGCACAGTCCTGGGTCATCCAGAGCTCCTTACTATGAAAAAGAGCTGGTAATAGTGCATTCACTCCCACACAAGCCACGTCTGAACAAGTTGTTAGCGACCAGCCCGAAACTGCACAAGAGGAGAAGGCCAAACCTGTCTTTATCCCAGCTCCTGAGCCTAAATCAGCATTTGGGAGATGGGAAAAGAAAGGTCTGAACAGACACAGGCAGCTAGACAGAAAGGCTGCTCATGTGGACATATCTTCTCAAAGTGATCCAGATGATCAATGGTCACATTTTTATATAGCGCTTTTCCACCTTCAAGGCACTCAAAGCACTTTACATCAAGGAAACACTCCCCCATTCACACACACATTTATACACCACTGTACACAGACACTAAGGATGAGGTGGGTTAAGTGTCTTGCCCAAGGACACAGCAACAGCAGAGCGAAAACTGAAAAACTGTTGGCTAACGTTAGCTAGGTGACTAAGCCTACTGTTATTTGAGAGGGACTTGTGTAAGAGCACAAACCAGCTCTTTTTGGTCAGATTGTGTTAAAATGAAGCTCAAATTAAAATCTAACAAGCCTCAAACAGAGCAGTGCTTGCAGTTAGGAAACACATCTAGGTGCCTACTTCATAACTTTTAAGCATTAATAACGACAACAACAAAAAAATCTACATTGCCATTTTGTAAACCACTGCATTCCATTAAAACATTTGCTAAAACACACATTCACTTTAGCTGACAACCTTAATTAACGTTTTAATTGTTTTTAAAGCTATATTAACAGATAAAATTAGGACGTGCATATCCTATAAATCTATATAACTACTTTCTAGCTCTGACAGACCCTTTGACACATGTATCATTTTCTTTCATGGTTTTAGAACAGCTTTTTTTAGACGGCGAAGTTTAGTAATTCAACAGCTCTTCCAGATCAATAAATGAATACAAATACTTTTACTCTCTTGAGGAAAAACAAGGTGTACTCATGAAGTTACACACCCCACCTTTAAGTCTAATGTCCACCAGGTTCACACTGAATCAAGGCAAGTAACAAACAACAAAAAGACAAAAATACAAAACAGAAGGATCTTGCTAGACACTGTTACATACATAATTTATACTAGTCCCTATATTTTTGTAAAAAGCCGTCAATAGGTCAGCTGATGCACAGTATTTTTGAAAGCGTACCTTACAACGCAAATCAATGTTATTTCTGGACTTGCGCATCCCAGAATGCAACTTCAACTTTTTGTGATCCCGGTTTTGAATAATGTTCTGTCTAAAGATACATTTTTCCTGTACAGTTTCAAAATGGTAAATACTTGTATCTCCTCCCACAAGGTCACTCTTTGTTGGTATGGCTCAGGCCCAGATAAGGCATCCTCTTATTTGTTCTGAGGAGTGCAGCCAAAAGGAATTTGTTTTTGTTATATTGTTATTGCGGTGGTGGTGCCAAACTTGATATTATCATCAAAACCAAGTTATACTGGATATTATGTTTCAGGCTCAGTCTCTCTCAACACTTCTAAAATACTGCTCTCTTCTAGGCTCCAGCTATCCGAATAATCTGCCCTCTGATGTGAAGCGATTTGCCAAAAGTTGCGCTGTGTAACTTTTTACTTGTCTCCATGGAGATATAAAAAGTCTGGGGTATGGCATAAAACATATTAAATATATTAGATTTATTCAGTTCTGTAACTTGACCTGTTGTCTCCATACAGTTTGCTTAATTAATGCAATACAGTGGAACATTGCAGGGAAAATGAAGTGAATAAGCAATAGTGCGTCTACATATTAGGCTATTTTCTAATTTACTGTATGTTGTAATGCTTCCTCATCAAAAACATACCCAGAGTTGTGTTCTGTTTCATTCACACATGTTTAGGCTCTGTTCCACATTGTGATGTCATGTGGTAATACAGGAAGTGCTCCACTGTGTTTTTAAACTCCATACACATTCACTAGAATCATTTGGATGATTTCAGCCCTGAAATTGCCTATCTCTACTTAAATAATGGTAAAAAGTAGGTGTCAACCTGAAAACCACCTCTTCACAAGGTGGAGTAAAGCATTTTGAGCTTTGGAGACGTAGACAGACTAATAATAAAATATATTTTTAATCCCAATTTAAATCTTATTGACTTAAATAAGAACAATATACACAGAACAATGCCTTACCTTTTATACAACTTTTGATTTGATGACAAGCTGTAATTTAACGTAATACAAAACCAGGGCCTTCTCGTGTTCAGACATGCTTCCAAATTGTACTTGGTAGACCACTAAGTAAAACATGAACAAAGGCTCTTTTAGTTCACTTTCAAGTGTTCAGTGGGAGGTAATTTAATACATGTACAGTAAGAAGAGTAGAACATTTTGGGTTTCTTAAGTCTGTAATTACTTTAATAATGTGAATTGTGCTAGCACGGTAAGCTGCCCGTATTGTTCAAAGACCATTGAGGGGTCAGACCAACCATTTTATATATTAACGTTAGCAAAACAGCACAGTGTAGAGAAAATGTCAACTCAGCATCAGAGCCTAAAACAGATTAAACAAAGAAATGAGTAAAGTTGCAGTGGAGGAAAATAGGTATAGGTTTTATTGAATCTAATCTCATAACTTCTAAATGAAAAAAATCAATTGGGGCGAGAAAAGTCTGGGAATTCAATACTGTCTTTATTGCAGTTTGCTTTCACAGCCTTTATTATTGGCGTTTGGGCTGGACAGTGAATAATCTGTATTCTCTCATTGATGACCGCCATGGAGCAGGTCTGCCAAGGTGAGTCTCTTATATCTGGGCACAGTTGGACCCACACAAACAAATGGACATGTACTGAAATCTCTCAGCATAAGCAATGCCATCCTAAAGCTGCTCAAGAATAGTCAGTTGAATTATAAGTGTGATCATACTTAGTTTTTATATGTGGGAATACAGTTACATATGTGATGAAGGGCTAATGTGTCAGTGTCATGCTGTGATGGTCGTGGGGGCCGATAGCACGGATTGGAAGCCTTGCTTCTGCCAGTCTGCCCCAGGGCTACAATAGTAGCTTGAATGAATAATGACTACAGTGTAGCTGTAACAAGTCTGTAACAAGTATAAGGCATTATACATGAGTGAGTGGAGTGAGTGAGCCTCTCCACAGTGCTGAACTGTAACTTGGTCTGGTGCATTCCAGACAAAGCATTAACATCTCCCAAACAAGCTGGCTGTGTACCCTCCACCAGAAAGGTTACATAGTGCAGCTTTAAGAAGACTGCATACTTCTATGCCAAATTAACATTTATGTTATGTTGCCAGTCTATAAGTACTAGTGCAGTCCCACATATCATCCTACAAAGTTGTAAACCTGATCGAATCTAAAAAGTTTGTCAAACTTTGCTCCATAAGTTATCGTGAGAGAGGGGATGGCATTTAAAGCAACATTTTGGACTGACAACAATCTGCGTTTTGGTCCTGGCTCCTTCTCGACGCATATCAAATTTGTTGCAGGATGGAGATGCCTTCATGATCCACTACCTCCACTCAAATTGCCTCTGCCTGGCCTCTTCCCCGCGCTGATAATAAGACCTGGGTTTGCAATTATAGAGATATAAATATGTGCATCTTACATCAGGGACACACACAACACATGTCTCCACTCTGATCTGTAGAGACTTCCTCATAATCACAAATCCGACGTTATTTTATTCATTCACCATCTCAATGCTTTCTCCCTACTATATAATGAGTATCACGGGGGCTCATTTATAAAAGAAAATGACACAAATTTATTCTCACTATCAAAAACGGGCCCGAGCGATAATACAGGAAAAATTGATTTCCGTATACATCATTGACTTTCTCATAGATATATTACATCATTATCCGCACTTAAGAAGTCATTTTCTGCAATGGGTTTATTTTTGTACTGATCATTTGTAGTGCAAGGAAACTACAGCTTTACAAGGTTGAATCTGCTGTTTGGCTAATTGAGTCCATAGAGTATCATGTTCTAATCATAGTGGGATCAAGAGGTGTTCCTATGCAAGCTATTTATACAACTGTGAAATTAAATCAATGCATTAAGGCCGTGCTCATAAGATAATGATTCAGAAGTTTATCCAAGCACAAGACTGAATACACTGTAGAGTTCAGCTGTGACAACCTGTTTCTATTGACTTAATCTGAACAGTTTTTCAGTTAGTCACTCTCACCTTTTCAGTTTTTTCATATTTTTTGAGTTTCAGACTATTTAAAGCTTTCTTCGTAAATCTTAATGTAATTGCTAATGTGTGCAGTGTGTCACCATGGTAACTGCTGAACATTCCACCATTAGAGATACACGTAGAAACCCCCCCAGCGTGATATCACTGCAGAGTATTAATACATTGTGGAGTTCAACTGTTCTACTGATACATTGGACATTACGCTAGGGGTGTTCTACATGTATCTGTATGGAGGAGTGTTTAGCAGTAACCATGGTGACACAATGCACACATTAGCAAACACTGACGAATACGTTTTACGATCATCTGAAAACAAAACAAAAAAAGAAATACTAAATGAAGTTAAACAGCACATTTTCAGGAGTCTGCGTTCATGGTCCTATTTAGGTGTTTGAATTTCAACAAAAAGGTGAGACCTGTTGTAGTTCCAACTAAAGCCGTTCTTCGTCGCCAGATTGTGTTAAAACAAAGCTCAGATTAAAGTCGGACTTGAGTAACAGCTTCAGACCGAGCAGTACCAACAGTTAGCATCACACCCCCAGGGAAATAGTAGGTTGAATTCATCCTGAAAGCAAAAATATCATATCATTGGACAAAGTATAACGACCTTTAATCAGTTAGAGCTTGAATAAAAAAGAGATCTGTTGTAGTAGTTTTGTGCAACGTAATGTATTTCAAGTGGTTTATGACTTCCTCTTTCGGGAACAATATTTCCTCGATCACTCAAAAACGTATTCAATTTACTCAAATCTGAATAAATGACCTTTATTCACGCTATGTATTTACAAAATGTGGTACAAAGGTCCAGTATAACGTTGATGTAAACTCGGGAGACTTGCTTTTGAAAATGGAAACTCAATGTTCCCATCTATTTTTTATTTTAATACTGAAAAAACATCCATTCATCAAAAAAAAAAAAAAAAAAAAAAAAAAAAACCTTTGACACTGACTTATATTCGCAACGATTATTCAGGCTTCTATATGTTGTTTAAAAATGTAGATACATTGTAAAACTGGAAGGTCAAAGGTCACAGTATGTTTTTATTTATTTATTTATTTACTTTATTTAGAGAATCAGACAACCGCACCATACATTAAACAGTGCATGCCATGGTAACTTTTCTTTTCTCGAATTTAAAAAAAAAAAAGTCAAAGTTTGTGGATTTTTCTATGCAGTAAAACATGTTTTTGAAAGTACTCACTATGCAAAAATATATTTCATAACTGCCTGTATGTCATCTCCAAAATGTGCTGGCTGGATCTGTCTCCACTTCTGTGTCTTTTGTCTTTAATTTTCATTTGGATGCGTGTCAGTCTGTCACTCACTGCTGTCAGGTGGGTTGCAGTTATAGAGCACTGAGCCCTTGGCTTTAAACTAATGCTTCATTTGACTTTTACCACAGAACGTTCCATCTGACTGTGGGTATTAGACTTCTCTCGCTGACTTTGACATTTGGCTCTGCTGGATTAAGTGGTATGAAGTGAATTTAAAGATATATCAAATTAAGAAAAACATACGGTTATGAATTTTACCATATGAACTTTCTAATTTTGCTATAATGTAAAACAGGTTATACTGGGTCAGCTATCAGTATATTAAAGGGCCCTTATTACAATATTTGGTATGTTTTCTGGTCTATGTTATAATGTTGTTTCCTCATCAAAAACATACCTGAAAACACCTTGTGATGCCATATGCTAATACAGGAAGTGCTCCACTGTGTTTTTAAGCTCCATACACCTTCACTAGAATCATTTGGATAATTTCAGCCCTGGAACTGCCAATCTCTACTGAACTAAAGGTAAAAGGTGTAGCTGTTAAGTATGTACATGACATCACAAGGTGGAAGAGCGCATTTTGAGCTTAGCCCAATAACGCAGGATTTACAACACGACTCTGGGTATGTTTAAGATGAGGTGACAACACTCTAACATGTCTTAAATCTCACAAGAGTCAATTTTGTGTAATATAGGACCTTAAAAGATGCATTGTGTAACTTTTCTGGTGGAGGGTCCGTCAAATGCTTTTCTTCATGGAGCTGTTACTGCTTTGCCTGGAATGTTTCACAGTATGACATTACACCTTTCTATCATCATGGAAATCAAACCAGACACATCAGATCTGTGGAGAGGCAACTCCGCTCACAGTCAGAATGCCTGTTTTTCTAAGTATTTTTGAGCTATAAAACCACCTGTAATTTAATAAAAGTAAGGCAGAGCTGTGTGATGTCGCACTGTGGAACATTCCAGGCATATATCAATAGAAACAAGCAGGTGACGGACCCCCAGCCAAAAAGTTACACAGTGCAGCTTTAAGGCTTCACAGTTCTTTCCATTTGTCACTTTCATCTTCGACATTTCCCTGATAATGTGCCTGGCAAGTATTCATTACATTCTCCAACATGTAGCTATCTCTTTTTGCCTATCCATCAGCTTGTCCCTCAACCAAAAAGAAAGCAATCACAACAATAGACTTTAACATGCCCTCACCACCAGATATGACTAATCACAATTACCCAGCACTGGTGTATTCTGGAGCCTATCTCTTCCATCAGGACAGAGAGGCAAGAAACTCACTGTCACCACATTTTCGGGTGGAACCTAATATTTGCATAACCGCGTGTGAGATAAGGAGGGAACCGTTATAGCGTGGCGCAGCCGTAACCAGGGGGCACACAGACAGCAAGGCATTATGGGGATTCTGATTGGGGATGGTGCGTGTGGTGATTGCATTAAAGATGGAGGGCAGATGGGAAGTCAGAGGCAGAAAATATGAGACCGATTTTTTGGTGGGGGATTTGTAATGTGTTTATGCGTTTTTAATGTGAACAGAAATTACTGCAGAGAAAATACTATCATAATCCTGTTAACGTGACTTTGTTTTAAAGGTGCACTTGTGTGTCACTGCTCTGCCTGGAATGTTCCACAGTATGACATTAAACAGCTCTACTTTACATTTATTCAATTACAGGTGGTTTTATAGCTCAAAAATACCTAGAAAAACAGGCATTCTGACTGTGAGCGGGGTCGCCTCTCCACAGATCTGACTTATAACTCAGTCCGGTTTGGTCTCCATGAAGAAAAGGTTTAATATCATACTGTGAAACTTTTGATGGGTCCTCACAATGCACCTTTAAGGCAGGATGTCCTATTTTTTATGATGGAAAGAATACTTTGAAAATGTATTTAGTTGCAGAATACTGAATACCTCTATTTAAATGTATTTTTTAACATATTCTGATACATGGTCCAATCAGAGTACTGTATACTGAATACATAGAATACTCTTATATATCGAGTTGCATTTAAAGCTGCACTATGTAACATTTCTATGATGGGTAACTCCATGTAAATAACAGGGAACTCAACAGTTGCCTACCCATAACCAGCGGTGTGGTAACTAAACACCACCAAGACCTATAATTTTATTCAAAAACTACTTTATCAAAACATTTACCAGATTTTAAGATATTTTGGACTGAAAACAACCACCTTAAGGACATTTTTTTGTGCCTTTAAACTGTTTTCAATTTTTCAAAAAGACAAAAACAAATGGGAAATTGACTTCTGAATCAGCAGTTTCACAGAAAGTCTGAGATGCGGCAGTGATTCTGTACTTGAGGCACATCCAAGTACAAGCACACTACCCACTCTTACACACATAACATACACAACAGTAGTATCCTTGCTTCAAACCATTCACAACAAAAAATACCCACTCTAGCAGTGGGTATTGATCTGTCCACTCTCTGGCTTGAGGGCGCACTGCTCTACTACATAACCATAACTGTTCCCTGCACAGTCCAATGCACAGTGTATTGTATGACCCCTGACATTTCTACAGCTGTTGGCTATTTCGCAGTACGTACTCTTTACTCTTTCACTGATACTGAAAAATTTGCTGGATCGGATATCGGCTTCCAAATATCGATTCAGCCGATATCCTTGTTTGACATATACACTGATGTAATGAGACTGTATACTGGTCATGGTTAGTCTCCGTAGCTCCATAATGCGTTTGGATCAGTTTTATCTTATTTTATTTTTGTTTAAAGGAAATAAATGCTGTTTTCATTCTCTGCTTTAGTATTGGTTGATATCGGGTATTGGAAAATACTTAAAGGAGCATTGTGTAACTTTTCTGGTAGAAGGCCTGCCAGTTGCTTGTCTCCATGGAGATGTTATTGCTTTACCTGCAATGTTCCAAAGTATGGCATTAAGCATTTTGATCTCCATATAAACAATCAGGAGACTTTAACAGGACAATTAACAGTGAAGAGGTGACCCCACTCAGTCAGAATGCATGTTCTAAAGGTATTTTTGAGCAATAAAATATACTTAATTAAATAAATGCATTTTATATAAGTTTAATACCATATTGTGGAACATTACAAGCAAAGCAATGGTAAATGGTCACATTTTTATATAGCGCTTTTCCACCTTCAAGGCACTCAAAGAGCTTTACAGCAAGGAACCACTCACCCATTCACACCAAACCCCTACACCAGCGTACGCAGACACTGCTGCCTCCATTGAGGACAAGAAAGGGACAACTGCTGGTGAAGTGGCAGTTTGCCCCACCACTAATGCATTTCCCCACAATATTTTCACGACTCCATTACATAAAATCCCTGGAACTTTGCCTGTTTCTTCACTTTCACAACTAACTTTAACTGTGAAATGAGTATTATCAAGTTGGACAGCTATCAGCATGTCACTCCCGTTGCTTTTCAGTATGCAGCCACATGATCCAGTCTAGACAATGGGAGACAGACAGCTGCCTGCGAGCACCCAACCCTCCCTCCCACCCTCTCCCCGCCATGACGTGCACTTCCTTATGTGTATAGCGGCACCAAAACTAATAGTCGAAGTCGCATAGTTTATCAGTCAAGCTCGTGAACACTAAATCTATATTCGCGGGTTAACGTTTGGAGAAGACCTGATGTAGCTGTATCATCTCAGCTGCTGATTTCCTCCAGCTCCAATCAGGTCCTGAGGTGCTGACCTAAATATGTTTTGACAGGTGTTCACAGCTGCCACTTACGCCCCGTCACCTCGCCAACCCGATCACCAGCGGGCCCCGGGCATCCTTCTTTTCCTCCGCTTCTCTTTCCTCCACTGTCTATGCTTATTTCCTTTCGCAAAACACCTTGACAGTTGGCTTCCTATTCCGGTTTCCATTTTCGGTAGCTCATCCGCCCCCTCCCTCGCCGTGCTTTTGATAATAGATGTGGTTTAGGACGACAGAATACCAGTGGTGGAAGGTAACGGAGTACAAAAGTAAAAATACAATACTTAAGTACAAATTTTAGGTATCTGTACTTTACTTAAAGGTGCACTATGTAACTTTTTGGTCACCAGCTTGTGTGGATACTTTTAACTTTTACTTCACTACATTTGAGAGCATGTATCTGTGCTTTATGTTTTGGATCTGCACTGGAAAGTAAAAAGTACTTTTCTTTATGGTTTGAGACCTGATGAAATGGCTGAAACTTTATTTTTAGCACATTTAATTTGAGCTAACGTCCCAACGAAATACACAAATACACAAAACCGTCTAGTAAAATTAAGAAATCAATTGAATCACTTAAAATCAGCTAAATTCTTTATCAAAATCACTATATTTCATCCTTTAAATGTTCTAAAAATCTCTGCAAAATACTTTTACTTTTTACTCTTTAAGTACATTTTTAGACAGGCACTAATACCTTTACTCAAGTAGAGGACGGAAAATAATTGATGAGAAAAGAAAGTGAGTTGTTTTTGTCGACAATGAAAGGATGAAAGTGTGTGAAAGAACATCTGGAAGTGTACGGTGAGAGTTGGGGCCTTCCAAGTGGCACAGGAAGCTCTACAAGCCTTCTGGGCACATTAACAAATGTTTTAAGAAAGATCTTATTAAACAGGATGAAGGCTTTTTTTCTTCCTTTTTGCCACCAAACAATCAAAGAGAATCACTGAGCAGCGCTGGAGCTCTCTGGGCCTGCGTTTAACAAAGAAAATGGAACCACAGACACACAGTAATCAGATAACTGGGAAGCGAAATTTAAATAGACAAATTTGGGTTTTTTTTTTTTTTTTTTTTCCATTTTACTTTACTTTGTTCTTTTATCCGTTCAATTGTCTGGTGTTGTGTTTTGTTTCACACATATCTGAAATACTAGTAACTATGCTAACTATATTTTGTTTCATGTTCAGTCTGTTTTGTTCTGTGAATGTTTTTTTTTTTTATTGCTACACTAAAAACAGGACCTGGGGACTACAGATTCAAATGATCTAATCTTATTTTATCTAGATCATTTCACAATATGGTGTCACCGATTGCAGATAAAAAAAAAAAAAAAAAAATATATTATGACAAACAATGACATAAAAGACAAAACTGAACACAGGAATCACAATATGAAGACATAGAAGCTCTAGAAACACAATGTCAAAGCCTTGTGTGTACCAGGTTTTCAAGCAGAAACTATCAGTTGCTAAAAAGGACAGATTTTAAAATGGTGCTTTTTAAAATTTTGAATATTATACACATATTTACAGCATTTATCTCACTCTCAATATGTCAGTGTCATAAATCTGATGACTATATTTGTATTTCAACCACAAAGTGTCCTTTTAAAGTTGTGTTCTCAAAGTTTACTTTTTCAAATGTTCTAAATTGTTGTTTCTTCTGTGAACTGTTTTGCGAAGTGCACAAAAGATTTTTCAGAAAATGTGCCAAAGGAATTGGAAAAAAAAAATCTACACATTTTGGAGATTTTACCCTACAAACAAATAGCTTCCTCCACAAAGTGCATCTGTCCACAACTTGAACTACTCGTGTACCGGCACATCACTTCTCATTTTAATCTTTTTGCAGTACAGGTTTTTTTTTATTCATAATTTTGATAAGAGCACAACAGGGCTTTAATCTACTACTTTGTTTGCTGTATTGTCGTTTTTTTTTTTTTTTGTAAACATAGATTTTAGATTGTAAAATGGATGGTTCTAAATTTGTGAAAAAAATAAAAATAAAAAAAAAATCTAGCACCTTTATGTTTATTTATTTATTCATTTATTTGACAGGGACAGTGCATATTAATGAACATTTGTAATTACAGTGTAAATATGCCAGATTATAGCAAAAAGGCTGGTTTCTATCTGCGGTTCCTTAGGCAGATGACACCGAAAACAATTACAAATTACAACAGTTACAAAGAGATATAAACACAGAGATTACACAGAATGTTCCCTCTCCCACTCCAGTTTTTAGTGTTTTTGCTAAAATACAGTGTCGTTTTCATTCTGTCCTTCATTCTATTGAGCTATACTCGGTCCGCTCCAGGTGTGATTTGCTCAAAGTCGGGGTCATATCGCTCATGTTGTGGCCTGGGGCTGGATGTAAAGATGGAGTATAGAGAAGTGGAGCTCTCTGCCTCTGCTCTCCCCTCCACAGACCAGCCGACCAGGGAACAAGCTGATTCAAGGCAGTCCATCCGTCTTCATCACGAGGTGTCCGTCAAACTCCACATCTCTCTTCATGTGTCACTGGTCATACACACTGTCATTCATAAGAGCTGCCTCACTGCTCCTTGTATCACTGTCTCTGCGAATACTGAGATGTGGAGTTACTGCGTATGTGAGCGGTGAGCAGAATGAACAAGATACTAGTCTGATTAAAGGGCCCGTGTTACACTATTTTCTATGTTATAACAAGACTGAAAGTTCACAGGAGTCGTTTTTTAAAGCCTTTTTAAAGTTGTGTATAGGAGGTAAATAAATACATTGAATGTCACATATATAGTAGTGACGTTGTAGCACTTATTTAATTGCGAATATCAAAAAAAAAAAAAAAAAACTTTTGCAGCTGTGCTTACCTAGGGAGCAGATCATTTGGTATAGAATCAGAATAGGACTCACTCATCTGAACAGGCAAACATGAAACACGTAAAAGAGACACTAGAACTTGACTGTGGAAGCTACTCAAATGAGAAAAAAAGGCTATTTCAACATATTTATCAGCAAAAACAAGAACTGATGGATTATTGTTTTGGACTGGGGTCGCAGCCAATCTGGAAATTGGGCTGCGTGTGAGTTTTGCATGATTTTTTTTTTAGTGGCACTAGATGGCGGTAATACAACTTCTTGGATGTGAGCCGCTGTTAAACTCCACAGAAGAAGAAGAACAGCCATCTTCAAGCCAGACACATTTGGAATTGTTCAGTTTTATCCACAAAGTTCCTCCACAACTGAGTTAATTTAGTCAACTTCACCAGGAGAATTTGAGAGACGTGCTTCTATGAAATATTCATATTCAGATTTATCTGCAAATTTAAGGTGAGTTTAAGCAGTGTGTGGATTGTACAAATGAAGGAGTGTATGGAGGGATTTTGAACCACTTTGTCGACATGTAAGTCCATTAGAAAAGTCTATCTATCTATCTATCTATCTATCTATCTATCTATCTATCTATCTATCTATCTATCTATCTATCTATCTATCTGTCTATCTGTCTATCTGTCTATCTTCCTTTCTATATTTCTGTCTATCTTCCTTTCTATAGTTCTGTCTATCTTCCTTTCTTCCTTCCTTCATTCTTTCATTCCTTTCTTTCTTCCATCCTTCCTTTCTTCCTTCATTTCTTTCTTTCTTCCTTCCATCCTTCATTCATTCATTCATTCATTCCTTTCTATTTTCTTTCTTTCTGTCTATCTTCCTTTCTATATTTATCACTTTCTGTCTATCCTTCATTCCTTCCTTCCTTTCTTCCTTCCATCCATCCTTTCTTCCTTCATTCATTCCTTCATTGCTTCCTTCATTCCATCCTTCATTCATTCATTCTTTTTTCTTTCTTTCTTTCTTTCTTTCTTTCTTTCTTTCTTTCTTTCTTTCTTTCTTTCCATCCTTCATTCATTCATTCTTTTTTCTTTCTTTCTTTCTATCTATCCTTCCATCCTTCCTTCCTTCATTCATTCTTTCATTCCTTTCTTTCTTCCGTCCTTCCTTTTTTCCTTCTTTTCTTTCTTCCTTCCATCCTTCATTCATTCCTTTTTTTTCTTTCTCTCTTTCTTTGTCTGTCAATCTTCCTTTCTATATTTCAATCACTTTCTGTCTAACCTTCCATCCTTCATTCCTTCCTTCCTTTCTTCCATCCATCCTTCCTTTCTTCCTTCCTTCATTCATTCATTACTTTTTTCCTTTCTTTCTTTCTTTCTTTCTTTCTATCTATTCTTCCATCCTTCATTCCTTCCTTCCATCCTTCCTTCTATCCTTCATTCCTTCCTTTCTTCCTTCCATCCATTCTTTCTTTCTTTCTTGTTTAATATCGTTCACATAAATGTTTTTCTTGCTCAGATTCTGCATCTTTGGACGACACAGCCCTGAACTGCCCTCTCCAAACGGTAGGCCGCATGTTCTACTTTTATCTGCTTTGCTGGTGTTTGATACTAAACCTGGAGATGTATTTGGTGCTTTGAGTGACAGCTTTGTTTCTGAAGTGATTTTAGGCCGTGTTGTTAAAGGTTGTTGCCCGGTGGTCCTCAGTATGGTTGGACGGTTATTCTTTCATTTATTACAGTGTTGTGTCCAAAATGGTCCTTACTCATTGGTGGTCGTGTGTTTTTATAGTTTTTGTTGTCCTGTTCAGACTTGGTTTGAGCTGCTCTGCTGTGTTTTTGTGTAAAGAGGTGTTTGCACATTTTGTTGTATGTTTTATTTAAAGTATCTATCCATTTTTTGTTCTGTCTTTCTTTCATGTTTGATATTAAACCTGTAAACATTTGATTTATTCTTGTAATTTATTGCTTTGCTTTTCTGAATTGGTCCTTAGTCATTTGTGGTGATATATTTTTATTGTTTTTATTGTCATATTCATTTTTTGCTGCTGCACCCTGTTTTTTGGATAAGGAGGATTTTGTACAGTTTATTGTGTATTTTATTTAATGATGCACTATGTAACTTTTCTGGTGGAGGGTCCGTCAAATGCATTTCTCCATGGAGACATTATTGCTTTGTCTGGAATGTTTCACAGTATGGTATTAAATCTTTCTATCGTCATTGAGACCAAATCAGACCAAGTTACAGGTCAGATCTGTGGGGAGAGGCGCCCCCGCTCACAGTCAGAATGCCTGTTTTTCTAGCTATTTACAAACTATAAAATAATATGAATAAAAAGTAGAGCTGCTTTAAGTCATACTGTGGAACATTCCAGGCAGAACAGTGACATATCCATAGAATTAAGCAGGTGACGGACGCCCAAACAAAAAGTTGCATAGAGCACCTTTAAATATTTGATCTTAACTGTGTTTTAGTCAGATGAATAGTCTGAACTGTCATAGGCACTTTAAGTTTGTGGTACGAATCTTATTGCTTAATAAAGTAAATAAAGTACCTTATAAAACTGGTTAAAGAAAATCCTGAATACACTCACATCTACATTTACATCAAGCGAATACTAAATATTTTAAGTAATTCTCACCGATGACATCCATAATAACCCAAAAAACATGTCAGCCAAACGTTACTGTCCCACTCACATGCGCTTTTTAAAGTCAACCTTCTGGAAGTGTTGGCCAATTATGAGCCTGCTAATTACTACCTCAGATACTTAATTACCTTTTAAGTGACATAGGATCACAGCAGGAAACGCGCTATTGCCTTATTTAAACTTACGAACAAAGACGTTTAAAATATTTAGGAGGCTGTGTTTACCTCAATTTGGATTTTAGCTGCAGCCCACATCAGTTTGAGTGAAGCTAAAAGCGTCGCGCAATATCGAGTCAATAACTGTCATGCTAAATAACATAGCATGACTCTGTAGCACTTTCCTGTCTACCGTAATGATCAATACGACGTCAAGACTTTAAAGAGTTTTTTTAGATTGTGTTTTGAACTTGCTAATCTGCTCTTCTATTATTGAGTGCTAATGGGAGCGTTGTCACTCTTCAGATCCAAGTGAAAGTCTGAATCACCAAAAAGTTTACATGAAGGATTGATACTTTGCAGCTGATGTCGTCAACTTTTCATGGGGCTAACTGTAGGCTCAGCTCTGTTTGAGGCTTTGTTAGGCTTTAAAGGTGCATTGTGTAACTTTTCTGGTAGAGATGTTTTCTGCAATGTTTCGCAGTGTGGTGTTAAACCTTTCTAGCAACATGGAGACCAAACCAGACCAAGTTACAGGTCAGATCTGTGGAGAGGTGACCCCGCTCACAGTCAGAATGCCTGTTTTTTAATGTGTGTTTTTTTTTTTAAGGAATTTGTATTTTTTAAAATAACTTTCTTTATTAACATTTTCAGTTTAGAACAAATATTCTACAACCAAGAACAAAAAAAAGAATAAATAAATAAATAAATAAATACATAATAATAATAATAATAATAATAATAATAATAATAATAATAATAATAATAATAAAAACTAAAAGCATATTGTTGGTGCCAAATAATCAGTAAAATACACAGTAAGCATCACATACAGTAAAAGAAATTATATATATACATATCCATCCATCCATCCATACATACATACATACATATACACATACATACATATACACATACATATACACATACATACACATATGAGGAATTGTAGTTTTTGAGCAAATGTTATTGAGCAACCTGTAAGTGAATAAATGTAAGGTAGAGCTGTTTAATGTCAACATTCCAAACAATGGCATATCCACTGAAACAAGCAGGTGACGGACCCCCAGCCAAGTAGTTACATAGTGCACCTTTAATCTGAGCTTTAACATAATCTGACCATAAAGAACTGATTTAGCTGGGACTACAACAGGTGAGCTGATCTGCGCTCTCAGAAAGTCTGACACATAAAATTACAATAATAAGATAGCTAGTGTATATAAAAAAAAAAGTCACTCTCACTTTTTTTTTTTTTTTCGGTCAAAAATCAAACTCCTAAACTGTACTCTCGTATTGATCACAGGCTCCTGAAAATGTGTTTCTTTCCATTTTGTGTTTTTCTTGCGTTTTCAGACAATCTTAACTTTTTTTTTTTTTTACTATATTTGCACTGTGTTTGCAATGTGTCACCATGGTAACTTTTAAACATTCCACCATTAGCGATACATGTAGAACAACCCCAGCTTGATATCACTGCAAAGTACCAGCAATACTTTTAGGTCCAAAGTTGTAGAGTCGAATCAACAGTCTATGCCTAAAAACAGACGAAAGCTAGTTAGAGTTGCATAGTGTTAAAACTCCGTTGTGAATAATATTTAGATCTGGTCTTCAAACTGCAAATCATTCTCCGCTCCATTTTCCTCAACATCGCACCTTTACAAATCGTAACTTTAAACCGGGCACTTCACAGCTCCTCACCAACAAAAACAGAATTTCACGTATTATTGCTCGTTTATCTCGAGGTAAGTGCTTATTTACGCGCCGTGCCTAATATGAATACCGAGATAAATCACCAATAAATACATGGCATCTCCACTGGGGCCACTCCAATAACTCACATACTTTGAACACGAGCGTCATAAAAAGCTATTTACCGCTGCTATGTTGACATTTGAGAGCTGACCTTTGAGATGAAATGGCCGCATAGGCAGGGACCATGGCTGGCATTAATGAGGGAATTTGGTGCACTGTGTCCATTTAAAAGTCCATTAACTTTGCACAGCTTTCCGCATACCAACGCATCCCCAGCCTCTCCCGGCCCACCAGAGCTAATTGCCATTCTGCTGTAAAAGTTCCTGAAGAGGCTTGTATGTGCATGAGACAATATACTAGTAAGTCCTTCTTTCTCCAAATAAATAAGATGGAGAAGAAGGAGCTGGTCTACAAGCGTGGGTGATTTTGCATGCTGATGATTCGTGGTGGTATGTTTTTATAGTTTTTGTTGTCTAATTCAAGCTTGACCCTGTTTTTATGCACAAGTAGGATTTTGTACATTTTGTTGTATATTTTATTTAAATGTGCATTGTGTAACTTTTCTGAAAAATGGTCCGTCTCCATGGGCATGTTATTTCTTTGCTTGAGATGTTCCGCTGTATGGCATTAAATTTTCTATCTTGCTTTTTTCCAATTTTCAGGTGATCATATTGCTAAATAATACCGTTAAAAACAATCCTCACTGTGCACGCTCGAGCCTCTCCACAGAGCTGACCTGTAACATGTGCCACCTGCTTGTCTCCATGGAGATGGATACGTTTAAAATCTTACCGTGCAACATTCCAGGCAAAGCAATAATATCCCCATAGAGAAAACAGGTGGCTGACCAGAAAAGTTACACAGTGCCCCTTTGAGTGCGTATGGCAGGTTTTTATGATTCTCTATTTTTTACTTAATGCGGTGGGATAATACCGGTTTTAAATATAAATGATAGTTTTACACAAATCAACTAGCAATTTGCAAAGAAAAGTTGAAAATATGTTGAAATTACAGGAAGTAGAGAATTCTGTCCAGAAGTTCGGCACAATTTACACTAGAAACATATTTTATTTTAATAATTCTTTAAAGTGCCTATGACAAGTTGGACTACTCATTTGACCAAAACACAGTTAACATCATTATGTTTAAGATTTAAGATGAAATGTTACAATTTTTTCCCCAGTTTGGCCAATTTGTAGGCTTTAACTTGTACTTCCTGGTTGAAAATTGTGACATTACACTAGGGAGTTCCATAACTGTTACCTAGCAACCATGATGTACACTGACCCAAAACTCTTCAAATGTGCACAGACATTTGTATTTGACAAATAAAAACATAAGACAACACCTTTATTTTGATGTTCAAAGCATCAGAAAACTGTGTGAAAATTGTGCCAAATGTTTTTGATGGAATTCTCCCCAGTGTGATGTCATCAACATGGGACTCTTTAAACAGAACTCTCTACTTCCTGTATTTTTCAACTTTTCTTCTCCTGCTTCTTCATTGGTGTAAAACTATAATTTATATTTACAACAGCGTCAAATTAAGTCAAAATTAAAGAATCATAAAAACCTGTCCAACATATTTTAAACATGATTTCAACAAAATAAAAGTGTTTCTTATATTTGTATTTGTCGAATAATAATCTCTGTGTACATTAGAAGAGTTTGGGCCATAGACTGTCTACAATGGCTGGTGATTTTGCATGCTGGGAGCCGTAGTTAGCCACAGATGTTATCGAAAAGTAAATTCCTGAACCCCTCTGTGCCATTTCCATGTTTTGTCGTCTTTGGAATGGCTGCAAATCATCACCAGTGGGAGGACGAGGAGGCGACGGAGAACTGGGTATGAATCTACAAAGAAAAAATAAATCTTGATAGTGTAGATAAAGTGCTGTTTGTTTTTCAGGGGAAGTTTGAGTCATTTACTTGGTGCGTTTTGGCTCGCTGTGGAATAGATAACACAGCGAGAGAGGAGGCAGGATACAAAATGGAGGACTCTTTTGAACCCTGCGTGCAGTCTCTGTGACTTTTACAGTTGGGATGTTTTGCTCATCCTCCATGATACTTTTTGTATCTAATAATAGCAGAAGTGGAGGTAGGAGATGCTGGTGCGATAGTGCTTTGCAAATTAAACTCTTTAGATAATTTAGGATTGTGAGGAGGAAATATTTTCAGTGTACATTGTAGATACAAATTGTTAAAGGTATTTTATTCTGTATCAGTGACTGGGGTGTAGCAGTATATTTTAATAATGGTAATATAAAGTTAAATAACTAATAGAAATTGCTGTTCAACTGGTAGAATTTTGTTATTGCTAATTTTAAATTTTGCACTCATCACTTTATTATTACATGAGGGGAACACTCTATATGTTGCATTTAAAGAAATACTTGTTTTTAGTCAATTTAAGTGTGCTGAGTTCAAATCTGAAGTTAGTTTTTTTCTGCAAGCTACAGATTTTATGCAATCTTTGATTTTTATGATTGATTTTTGATGGAGTGTGTAGCAACCACAGATGTAACAGAAGGCATCAGGCTTGTTTCTACAGTAATGTCTCGATGAGGAAGCCATGTTTGATCTGGAAAAAAGAAGCATGATAAAAATATTAGAATCTATCTATGTATATAATCTCAAAACGCTTAGATTTGGGTTACGTAAGGTCATATTTAGACTATTTCATCTATCTCAAATTGCATGAAAACTAGAGCTTATGGAGAAAAACGAATTTCAGATTTGAAATCAGCGCCTAAAAATCCTTCAGAATCAGTTAAAAAATCCAATGCAACAGAAAGTTAAAATTTTAGTGTTCCCCAGTGTTATTATTATGTTCAGCTTCAATTTTCTCATTTGTATTTTGAGTGAGTTTTAGAATTGCATTTATGTTTTGTCTGCGTGTACAATTAAAGAAATAACTTTACAGCAAGGACATGAGGCCAATACTAAAAGTGAATGGTCCTTTGTAGTTTGATTCTATGGGCCAATAATATTGAATGAAAATGCACATTTCAGCTGTAATACAGTGAGTTATCCGTTCTGGTCTATAAAAATGATCAGGTTTAGTATTTGTGAATTTACCTTTTGCATTTTTCATGGTAAAGAACAATGTAATCAAATCAAATCGCCATTGATACTTTGCAGTAGCATCACGCTGGGGGTGTTCTACATGTACATATGTCTGTATAGTTGGATGTTCAGCAGTTACCATGGAGACACAATGTACACATTAGCAAACAGTCTTTTAAAAAAAAAAAAAAAAAAGCCTGAAAACAAGAAAAAACACAAAATGGAAAAACTGTTGGCTAATGTTAGCTTGTAGCTGTAATATTATTTTAGAGGGACTTGTTTAGCAGCACAAATCGGATCATCTGCTGTAGTTTCAACTAAATCCGCTCTTAATGTTCAGATTGTGTTTAAACAAAGCTCAGATTAAAGTCTAACTTGAGTAACAAAGCTTCAGACAGAGCAGTGCCTCAAGTTAGCTTCACACCCCCAGGGAGTATTGATAATATCAGCTGCAAAGTATCAGTACTTTCCAAAACACTGTGCTGCACACAGCCTATAGCAGGACTCTGTCTGGATGACAGATCTCACAGTTCACCTGGATACTGCCTCAGACTGGCGCTGCTGCTGCTGCTGCTGCTGACACAGGAGCGTTCACACCTGCTCATATTATCGGACACACTGAGGCTGAGGTGTCCGTCATGTCGTCATGGCGCCACGTCTCTCCATCAGATCCTTCCAAGTGTGATTGACAGCTGCTGGACCGAAATAGCGCACGCCCACACCTGTCTACTGCACTATATGTGTGCGACAAGGCAGCAACTGACAAGAACTACTTAAACGGTGTAAGCATAAATGTAGGCCTGAAATGACCTTAAACTGCTTATTAAACCATATTCTAACAAACAGCTTAAATATTATAGGCTACGCTGGTTGAACACAGGGACATGACTAATTATCTGGTTACACTCATATATTTTCTGAGAGAATTTAAAAAAAAAAAAAAAAAAGAACACATCTATATGAACACATGGAAAAAATGTTTCAGTGAATTTAGCAGTTTATAACATTTCAGAAACAGATTTTAAATAAAATTATAGTTCTTGTGGTCAGTTACCACAAGAAGTATAACCTTGACTGATTAGCCCTGAGCAAACTTTTTAATATATATATTTTGAATGAATGAGAAATTTTGTTCTGGGTGATCAACCCTGAACTCGACTGACAATAAAATTTGTGTAAATTTGATCAAAAATATTGCCACCACTGCCATTTCTACTGGAACTACTTTAAGTAGTAGTTCGTAGTAGTAGTAGTAGTAGTAGTAGTAGTAGTAGTAGTAGTAGTAGTAGTAGTAGTTTGCCCATTTGCCTCTGTCCACTTGGTTACCTTTTCACACATATCTTTTTGTTTATTTATTTATAACATTTCAATTTTAGGGAATAAAGGAATTCAATGAAGGCCATTTGTTGTTTATGTTATTCACACTCAAATCCACAAACTCAAATATAGATTCACAGCACACAAATTTACTATTATTCAGACCTCGTACTGGCAAAACAATCAATAGGCCTACAGCATTTAAAAAATGTATTTTTAGTTCATTTTGATTTATTTAATTTATTGTACATCACACATCTGCACAGCTATGCAATGCTACTCCAGTAACTATGGTAAAAATGACAGATCTTCATCGTACATACATCCAGTGGCATTTGAAAGGACAGATTTAAAGTTTATATTTGAAGTTCTGTTTTAGGGCTGAACTCTTTTGAACTTTTGCCTGGCTAGAGCTCTGGCCTAAGCCGCTGTCCGTGGTGCTGAAAGGCTGTATGAGTGTGTGTGTGTGTGTGTGCTTGTGTGTGTGCGCTTGTGTGTATCTGCGTGTATCTGTGTGTATTGTGTTTACTCATGAGTGCATTTAGAGAGACTGGCTCCAGATCCTCCTGTCTTTGTGTTTACCCTCAGGGCTCCCCTTCATTTCTCTGCACCGAGGGGAAGCCAAGTGTAAAGATGCAGCGCGGCCCATTCCCACAACAAGGAACATGGAGCAGCGAGCAAACAGGGGCTAACACACAAACTAACACACCACTAATGCACAAACTAACCCACAAGCTAACACGCAACTGAACACACCAGCTAACACACACCAGCTAACACAAACAAGCGAACACATCAGCTAACACACACAAGTTAACACACTGCTAGCACACACAAGCAAGCACACAAACTAAAACGGTGACACACTCTGGTCTATGACAAATCAAACTCAGTTGTAGCCAAAAGAAAGCTACAGTGTTCTCTTCCAAATGTTTAGTGAATATGTATTCCTGAGTTTCAGGAAGTTTCAACATTTTTTTGGATTTTTGAAAATACATTTGAATTGTTTAATTGCCATGGCAACAATGGACATTGATTTTATAGATTTGTAGCCCATAAAAAAACATTATTTGATTATCTACAGCTTCAAAGCTCAAAATACTTGTGATACACCTTGTGATGCCATGAAGTGGTAGTTTTCAAGTTAACAGCTACATTTTATTTTTAGTTCAGTAGAAATTGGCAATACCAGGGCTGAAACCATCCAAATGATTCTAGTGATGGTGTGTGGAGTTTAAAAACACAGTGGAGCACGCTCTGTATTACCACATGACATCACAAAGTGGAACAGACTGTTTTACATTTGAGAAAAGAACTCAAGCCTATTTGCAGGCTTTGCATGTTAATAAGTGTGAATGAAACAAATGGTATGTTTTTGATGGGGAAACAACATTATAACATAGATCAGAAAATAGAGTAATATAGTAATATAGGACCTTTTAATAATAATTATTATTATTGTTATTATTGTTGTTGTTATTGTTATTATTGTTATTATTATAATTAAGATGTTTAGACAAATACATATATTTTAGTAGTATTTACATCATCCATTGTTTAATAGTATTAGACCATTGACAGTCATATAACAGAAATTCCTGGACTATTTATCGTTGTAGTAGTGGTGTAATGAATGAAAATACTTAATATAAAGGTTATACAAATAGTACCATGTGACTTGCCATACTATTCGGCTTTGCTGCGTACAAAACTTTATTGTAACCATGCCAACTGCAATCCTGTCTATTGTTTAGTTAAATGAGCCCATCTCTCTCGCTCCGTCTATCAGACAGCGGTAAATGGCTCACGCCAGGTAACTTCAGCTAAACATCCCATCATGCTTTGGGGTGTCTTTTCAGCTGTGGCAGATGTTGGCGAACCCACACACATATCTGAATGGCATACTCCGCTCGCATTATTTGACACTAAAATATACAGAAAAAAAAATTACAAATTTAATCCAAGCACATGGCAGTACCACGTCTGTTTTGAAACCGACAGGATTTGAAATAATGGAGACCTACGGGGGACTTTTGGCGACGAGAGGAAGCGCTACAGAAAGCACAAAGCTGAGTTGAGTTTTTTCAATACGGCGACCGCGGATAGCTAACGCGCTAGTTCCGCTATACGCATGGGTTTTGTAGCTTGCCAAATTTGCGATTCGTATTTGGGCCTTTATTTGACGACATTAAAGGGCCTTCCTCTGATTTTTGCCTGACAACTGAAGGGTGTGAAGAGCAATTAGCCTGTCAGGGGGAGATTTTTGATAGTGGTGCTTTCTTCCTTCCGGGGACATCTGCCTCCACAAATTTGAAGCCTTTAGAATCAAAGAGAACTGATTCTTTGAGTGTTGACAAAGTTGGTGAAAGGGCGAGACTTTGACTGCACCTGATAGACTTGTACCGAGCCATGTGCGACCCAGAAAACCCTTTATACTCTTCCTCAATGGCCGTTTCAAATATTGGAAATGCTCATTAAGTCTATTTATGTGAACTGATGTTGGCTTTCATTTAATTTCATTTAATTTGGACATCATGCTGTCGGGAGTAGTGAGTTCATAGAGTGCAGAGTTTTGTCCCATCCGAATCTTATTACATTTATATGATTAGAAGATGTGGAAAATTATAAGTTTCACAAAATAAGTGCTTCTAAAAGTAAAGCATTCATTTCAACACATACTGATTTCGAGGAGGTTGACAGTGTAATCCTTGCTACTAAAATACATTTTATTTGTTTGACCTCTCTCACACTGTTACTGTCTTACTATATGGTGGTCAGAAAGGCTTTTGGTGTGGTTGCCATGCCTTGGTCACTCTGCCCCAAGGCAAGTGTGGCAACAGAAATCATATACAAGATACATCTCTGACTGTGTGACCCAGAAACCTGACAAATCTGGTACACATTATGTTTTTATTGGCTACACTTTATAATAACTGCACCTAAATTAGCCATAATTAAACTTGATGAAATAATTAATTCAGAATGGACAAATGTAATTGTTAATAGCTTGTTAAACGCATGTTTTACGTTATTTTCTGTGGTATAATGTTGTGTTTTGTTTCATTCGTACATACGTTTAACACAAACCCTGCATATTTAGCATATCAAGGTGCCACCTTGTAATGTCATGTGATAATTCAGGAAGTGCTCCACTGTGTTTTTAAACTCAATACACCTTCACTAGGATCATTTGGATTATTTCAGACCTGGAATTGCTGATCTCTACTGAACAAAAGGTAAAAGGTAGCTGTTAAACTGAAAACTACCACTTCATGACATCACAAGGTGGAACAGCTTTCAATAATCCTTTGTTATTAGTCTGTCTACATCTCCAAATGTGTGAATGAAACACAATTACAGGTATGTTTATGGGGAATTAACAACATTTCTAACATGGCTTAAAGCTCACAAGAATCAATTTAGTATAATATAGGACCTTTAAGAGTGATTTAGGGAATTAAAGGGTTTTAGGGTTAGGACTTAGAGTTACTAAATTTGAATGATTCTTCACAAGTGTTCACTATGCCCTGAGTCTTTCTTTATGCTTTATATTATGGCTATTGTGTAGTTGGTATTAAGTTGTTGTATTCTTTTTTGATATGATAAATCAGCAGCAGTGGAAAAGGTCATTTTGTTGTTGCTGTAAGTTCACAAATAAAATATAGATTCACAATATTTGTAAACTGAGGCCTGCTGATTTATTCATGCCAACTGTGTATGCCCTAGGAAAAAAAACAAAACAAAAACCTTTAACCCTGTCACTGGCATCTTCAAATATCAAAATCCTTCATTTAGCCTGTTTATACAGTTACTTTTTCACTTTCATTGGCTTCTATCACATTCTTTAATTTGGACATCACGTTGTCTTGAGAATTGGATTCAAAGAGGGAGAGGAGCAGAGGGGGAAGATTGATGTGCGTGGGGTGGAGACAGAGCCAGAGTCAGGCCTTCAGGAATAAATTGCGCTACAGAGAGAGAAAGAGTCTGAGTAATGGGCTGAGGGGCCGGGCTGGTGCGGGGGTCCTCCCCACAGCTGATAGGAACACAGTGAGGGCTCCAGCGTCAACCAAAGCCAATTTAAAGGCCGCTTGTCTATTAATCCAACCAGCTGTGATAACCCATGCGAGGCCCACTCCGCACACACATAATTCACCAACCTCCTTCGCTATTGACAGCCAGCCAAGGCCAGTATATATGGGGTGTGTGGCAACGGGCGCTACGTCAGGACGCTCCACTGAGAGATGTCCTGTAAGTTTGTCATAAAAAAGTACGAGAAGTTCAAAGTTAAAGTGACAGAGATGAAGTAAAAACTAAGGGGACTGTATAGCTTAATTTTTCAATAAAAAAGCCCAAAATACATGATGATAATAATAATAAAAGAAATCTCATATTAAACATTAGTTATCTTATTGAGTTATAACATTTTTTTTTTTTCTATTTGCAAGGTTTACTTTACAGTATCTAAGCAACTAATATAACTGCATCTGTAGTTGATTCGATGACTTTACTTCTTTGTGTTGCTACTGCTATAGAGTACTATATCTATATTATGAATAGGACTTTTTTAATGGAGAAAACTGTGAAATAAAAACACCAGGGTCATGTAGTGTGGGTTAATACGATGGATCTATGATTACTACTAGCACTGTTATGAATATATTTGTTATTGCTGCAAGTGTTATACATTTGGTTAATAAAACACACGATGGGTGTCTAAGTCAGTTTTACTTTATTAACCCCCCATGAGAGAAATGTATTCTCTGCATTTGACCCATCCTTCAGTGCCACAGAAGCACCTCATTTCCAGAGCTTGAGCTTGGCCGGGTCGACTTGGTCAGGACCACCTAATATTGGGCTGATGGGTTGAAACCGGAGTGCCTGGAGGAAACCTAGACACAAGGAAAAAACAGTGTGTATATATAAATGACATAGCTAACGTGCTAGCCACTGTGTTCCAAATAGGAAGTGAGAATGGCACTTCTGTCTCCTCCAACTCTGATTGACTTTACATTGGAAAATGGTCTCCCCTCTCTCGAACTGCTGCAGTGAGCCTCACCATTTTAGTCTTAAAGTGTTTGCATAACCCACTCTACATGACCCTTGTGTTTTTATTTTGCTGTTTTGACTGTAAATCAATTCCTATTCCTAATACGGAACTGGCTCCAAATTCGCCCCTATAACTGCTAGGCTTGTGAGCTTCTTTTGACTGGAGCCAAACGCTATGGGTGACACTCCCTTAGTCCACCTCTTTATACAAACTTTGCACAGAAAAGCCCTGAATTTGAACCCACAACCTTCATGCTGTGAAGTGTGAGTGATAGCTGCTGGGCCTTTGCACATTTACTTCCTCCAAATTGTACTTAACAAAAACAAATAGGATGGTTAAACATGTCCATAATATAAACCGATGTGTGTGTGGAAGTATCCAGTTACTTCACCTGGGCCTGTTCTCAGAGTGTCCTTTGAAGTGCTAAAGGGCTGGGTAAAGGATGGGTGCTTAGGCACAAGAGCACTGAGGCAACATTTGGACACTTGAGAGACGAGACAAGAGCAAAAATCTACAGTTCCCACTCCACAGACTTGTAGTGTTTTATGAGCTCCTTGTGAGGCAGAGGTGGGCGGTGAGGGCTCGCACGGATAAATATTCAGTTATAAAATGAAAAACCTGTGCTCTGAATTATGTATTCATGAGTTTTCGGGCAGGAACATAAGTAGGTGCGGCCAGAGAGAGAGAACAGGAGAGAGAGAGGGAGAGGAAGAGAGAGAGGGATGGAGGGAGAGAGGGAGAATGAGGGAGAGGAAAAGAGGGAGGGAAAGAGAGGGGAAGAAAGAGAGGGAGAAAGAAAGAGAGGAAAAGAGAGAGGGATGATAGAGAGGGAGGGAGGGAGAGGGAGAATGAGTGAGAGGAAAAGAGGGAGGGAGAGAGAGGGGAAGAAAGAGAGGTAGAAAGAAGGAGCGGAAAAGAGGGATGATAGAGAGGGATGGAGAGAAAGGGGGAGGAATGGATAGAGAGAGAGGAGTGAAGAGAGAGAGGGAGGGAGGGATAATAGAGAGGGAGAAAGAGGGGAAGAGAAAAAGGGAGAGAAAAAGAGAAAACAATGGATAGTGAGAAAGAGAGATAGATAGAGAGGGGTAGGGAGAGGAAAAGAGAAAGGGATGGCTCAAGAGAGAGGGGGATGGAGAGGGAAATGGAGAGACAAAAAGGGATAGAGAGAAACAGAGAGAGACAGAGAGGGAGCGCTGTCTCTCGACAATCCTTCTGGAGGCCCGCTCCATTTGTCATGTGTTGAGATGGAAATGGTTTTAGTCCTGGCTAACGGCTGACCTTTGTTTTACATGTCCCCAAAGCCCGTGTCCGAGCATTTATCAAACGCTCGCAGGTGAGAATGGAGACGTCCTAATGGAGAACTTGTCTCTTTTCAGCTCTCTACAGCCTGATAGATGCCTTTATTTATCCTCCTCTAAAAGTCAAGTCGTAAGTACTGGATTTGGAAAGTACTGGATATTTTAGTGGAATAATTCAAGTTGACTTTTTTTTTTTTTTTTCTTAATACTGCATAAATTTTTTTCACACCACAATTAATCAGTAGTGTTGAAAAATGGGCTCGATTGTGACGTCTTGGATGCTAGGCAATGCGTTAAAGGTGCACCATGCAGCTTTTTAGATAGAAAGTCTGCCACCTAATTGTCTCCATGGAGATATTACTGCTTTTCCTGGAATATTCCACAGTACTACGTTACATTAAATGAATTACAGGTATTTTACTGCTCAAAAATATCTTAAAAACATCATTCTCATTGTCAGCGCAGTCGTCTCTCCACAGGTCTGACCTGTAACTTGGCCTTGTAGCTTCAGTTGATTGCTTCTTTGAAAGTTTAATATCATGCTGTAGGGTTATACATTGTACGTTTAAGTCAGGAAAAAAAACAAAGTTGCAGTAGTTGGATATCTTAGTAGTAGTATTTATTTTATTTTATTTTATTTAACCTTAAACACAATAAAATGACATGGATCACAGATTAGGAAGTGCACATTATTAAGGCGGTCTCTGCTTCTTAGATTTAAGGTTTGGCAGTAGCAGTAGTAATAGCAGTAGTAATAGCAGTAGTAATAGCAGTAGTAATAGCAGTAGTAATGGCAGTGGCAGTAGCAGTAACTTCACTGTTGCATTAATTTACCATCAAGCCTTGAGTAACTGTAGTAACCACATTTGTTCTTCTCCTTACCTGCACTTTACAGACTGTTGAGTAAAGTGATGCACAGCTGGAGGTGCATTGTGGGTAAGGCCTACATAGCTCTGCGTTGTGAAGATGCGTTTAAAGGGGATTAGCTGTGTGCAGGTCTTTGATGCTTAATGATGGGCGGGCGTTTGTATGGATCTGGAGCTGTGTGGGGCAGATGAAAGAGGAGAGAGACAGGGTTGTGCCACTGCTGTGAGCCTCCAGAGAGATCGGCCGGCTCCTACACACACGCACACATACACACACACACACACACACCCAGCCCTATGCATGGGACAAACCTTGGATGCCTCTTGCTGTCTTGTATATCTTTAAGACACAGGGAATTGTAAAATAGGGCTGGACGATGTGGCAATAAAATAATTAAAATAATTTGATTCCAACTGTAATCTAATCTGATTCTTTGATCTGTTATTTCAGTTAAGATTGTCATAGGGATTCAGGGTTTTTCTGCAGCAATTAATTTTAGATGCCTAATTTAAATGACTGTATTCTAACACTTAGACTTTTGCAGAGACAAAACATCATTTAATAATAGGTGTGATTTTAATGTGACAGTAAAATATCTAATGATTTTAATTCCTCTGATTGATCAGCGTCCATCATGCTCCCAGTGAGTGACAGCTGGATTAACCAATCACAGTGGGTTTACCCTTTAATGGCATATAATAAAAACCTGCTTTGTTGTTGCTTTGAAGTGACGTCACAGATTAGCAATTTGTTTTTATCTCTCATAGATCCTCATTAACAGCCAGTTTTCTCCTGTTTATTTGCATATCGAAGCTTCTTCATTGCACCATTTCTCTTATCAAACCTTCATCACTTCCTTCTCCTCTTCCTCTCTGTACCTTACCACTCTCATTAAAATGAAATGGCGCAGGAATTTCCCTATTCTATTAACCGCTCAGGTCGTGTTCAGACCTCTCTTCCTCTTCTCTTCATCGTCTCTGTGGGGAATTATGTACTTCTAATCCATCAATTAGGGATATCAGTGCATCGCTTCTCCGGGCCATTAGGAGCAGTGTCGCGCTATGACTAAGTATATCACCCTGCACCAGTTTGAGCCAAGAGTAAAATCGAATTCAATCTTCTTATCTCTCCGCGTGTCAGGGCCATCTCCACAGCATGTACGACCGAGTGAGTCCCAGAGTCAAAGAGCACAACTTTTCTACCTGCAATCTTATTCTGACCCTCTGATTGAAATGTATTGTTGCAGAGGAGGATGAGATGGATTTTAGTGTTGGTAAAAATGGTAAATCGTCACATTTTTATATAGCGCTTTTCCACCTTCAAGGCACTTTTACATCAAGGAACCACTCACCCATTTACACACACACTCACACTCATACACCAGTGTACGCAGATACAAGGGGCGAGATGGGTTAAGTGTCTTGTCCAAGGACACAACAATAGCATCCGAATCATTTTCAAAAGTGGAAATTGTTCTGTTTATACAAAGCACTCGCAAACAACAAACGCCATTATCCAAAGACAATCGATATTTGAAAACTATCAAGAGGTGGGTATGCTTTTATTTACATAAGGTGTAGCAAAACAAGCTTTTTGTAGACAATCTGACTGGAAAAAAAGTCTTCCACTGGACACATTGAATTTTACACCATTTACTCATCTATGTTATAATGTTGTTTCGTCATCAAAACCATAACTGGAGTTGTGTTTTGTTTCATTCACACATGTTTAACACACTGCATATTTTGCCCGAGTTATTTTCACACTCCACCTTGTGATGTCATGTGTTATTACAGGAAGTGCTCCACTGTGTTTTTAAACTCCATACATACAATCATTTTGATCATTTCAGCCCTGGAATTTCCAATCTCTACTGAACTAAAGGTAAAATGAAGCTGTTAATCTTAAAACTACTAATTCATAACATCACAAGGTGGAACAGAGCGTTCTGAGCTTTGGAGATTTGGATTAGTAGACTAATAATAAAATATTACTCAAGGATGTGTGAATGAAACAAAACACAACTCCAGGTATGTTTTTGAGCAGGTAACAACATTATACCAGTTGTTTTGAGTCAATTTTGCATAATATAGTACCTTTAACTGAAAAGTACTAATAAAACTACTAATTAGCGATACTTGTACTATACCCCCATATATCCTCAGTATAGTTGGTGCCTGTTTAATACCCTTCGAAGCTCGGCCACACCATTCTACCTTTATTAAATTTTCATCCCCTTAAGCAGCTGCTCATGCCCATCTGAATAATAAAGACGGGTAATTAAGAGGTCTCACTCTGTCGCGAAGTCCGCGGTCCACTGTACGGCAGAGACACTCGGCAGGTGCTGGTTAAACATTCAATATGAAAACAGAGCACTTCAAAGACTTGGCCTCTCACAGTCAGTGTAGCTCCGTCATTTCCAATTAGCGACAGGTGGGGGCGCTAACCTGGGGGCCATGAAACATTGATGACCCTTCCTCGGGAGTTGCGGCCTTAATTCTCTCACAGCGAGAAATGTAAAAGTAATCTGTAGACTTTTTTTTTTAAATAGGGGCTTACGGTTGTAATAGTAATACAAGTTTGGATACATTATTTCAGTGATTGTAGTAGCAATAGCATTCACATTAGCAGCAGTAGCATTAGCATTAGCAGTAGGAGAAGTAGCAATGTCATCCCCCCAATCTGAGTCATTTGCCAAATTTACATCAATCATGCTAGTCGTTAGCTTGACTATATTTTTTTACCCACCAGAAACACTTAAAATTGTTATCTGTCAGTTGCAACCTTATTTGGCCAGTCATTTAAGTTAAATAGAGTTTGCAAAGAAAGTTTCATTTTTAGTAAAACCTCTATCGCTATAAACACAAAACACATTAAATGTTACACTCAAATCAGTTAGCCTCCATGTTTCTCACTCATCTGTTTGCTTGAGTTTATTAGCAGTTAAATGTGGCATTTACACAAGCGTGGGCTCAGATTTAACTTAAGATAAACATATTTAAAGAATAATAAAAATAGACGGCATATAGTAGTAGTTTTTCCATGTATGTCTTGCTTTAAAGTGACAATTGTTCTGGGCATGCACATATGAAAATTTTGAAACAAATCTGACTCTGACTCAAATTGGGGGATGAGGAGCAGCAGTAGCAGATGTTGTTGTGACGTAGTCCTAATTTTCTAGCAGTATGGCATTAGACATGCACTACCCACAAGCAGGTAGTGCCACCATAGACTGTAAATGGACATAGCTAATTTGCTAGCCTTTTGCAATCCAAATTCAGTCAATTCAGTTTTTAAATTATTTTTCAATTAATAATAATGTTTTCTCTTTTTTTTTTCAGTTCAGTTGAAAAACCATTGTACTGCTCTGTAACTGCTGCTGTCAGCTTTGTCATTTTGGTCTTAAAATGTTCGTATAGGCTTCCTGTGTAGTTACCGACACTGAGCATGTAAGATAAAACCATGGATTCAACAGCAGTGGTCTTCACAACCTGCCAAAGCTTTCCAGCTGGACAGCTGGTTGTAACTGTTGATCTGCCGAACATAGGAACACTAAAATGACTTTTTTTTTTTTTTTTTTTTTTTTTAATTAAGTTAGAAAATTATAATATACAAATTAACAGGTAATTTATGAAAGAAAAAAAGAAAGAATACAATGACATCTAGATGAAGAAAACTGGGCCATTTTCAGATTTATTACTGCCAACAGAGCTCGCCGGATGTCATCATCCATGTGTTTCGTGTTCTGGTTTTGTGATGTAAGCGTGAATAGATCCTTAACCTGCTCTACCTGATCCTGGTGTTTTTATTTCACAATGTTGACCGTAAATCAATTCCTGTTCCTATGGAACTCGACTCCATATTCACCCCTATAACTGTTAGCCTCAGTGAGCTTCATTTGACTGGAGCTGAACACTATGGGTGATGTCACACTCCATTAGTCTACTTCTTTATACAGTTTATGAGTACCACCAAGTTACAGGTCAGATCTCTGGAGAGGTGGCCCCACTCACAGCAAGAATTTTCAAAGTATTCTTTTGTCCTTGAATAACTACAAGATAGATAAGTTTAATGAAATACATGGAACTTTACATTTAGAACTTAGTTAAAGGTTGTATGGAGGATTTTTTCTTGTTTCAAATGGTCAATGATAGCATTAAAGAGATGCAGCAGCCTTGCAATTATGATGACCAAAAACAAAAAAAAAGAATGAAAATGCATCAACTGTGGATGTGGTGGGGCCAGATAAACATTAGCCAATAGATAATGAGGCTACCTCATTATCTGTTATCTGGCTGTTAGGTTGTCAATCAAACTCCCTATGGTCCTAGAGTAACTGACTTGCCGGCGCACTGGGATTACGTGGTTTACGTACGCCTCTTATGCATTACACAGATGCAAGACGCTGTTTACTCAACCAACACAGCGGTTCCTCGCAGTTTGCACAAAGTTTGTTGCAATGGCAGACAAGAATCAACATCCAGATAGCCACAAAAGAAAGTCAGTTTTTTAAGTTGCTGAAAGAAGAAGAGAAGGGGAAAAGGAGCGAAGCCAAACTAAGGTGATTCTTGGAGATTCCTTCCAGCGATGGCGTGCACTGAAGCAAACGAAGGGTCTAAAGACTGACACGTTGGTCGCTAAATTACTTCTGGACAGGTAACTTCAACAGCAATTTGTTCAGCAATTCTGAACGCGCACCGGCTGTAAACTAGAATGATTTCTAGCATTAGGAGGAGGCGGGAGGAGGCGTTTCTACTTAGGGGGCTGTGGAAGAGGGGTGGTGGTGTCACGCATGCGCAACATTTGAAAAAGAACAAACAGTCGCTGTATTTCTCTTTCCTTGGAAAATCCTCTTTACAACCTTTAAAACTCACTACAAAATATACATACTTGGTTTCTTTTGGTTTGGAGGAAATGATCAATAAAATGTTTCTTTCCCCTAATGAAAGTTTATGTGTTTTGATACAGCCAAGCGTTGGTCTGGAGAGGAGTTGTTTGTAACATATTAGAAGCACTAAACTCAATCAAAAACTGTCTGTTCAGTCTCTCCTCTTCGGTCTCTGTGGCTCATTAATCTTTTACAGGCGCAACACAACAAATAGTTCTTTCTTCAATCACGGATCTCCATTCACTGTCTTCCTCTGGTTTCGACTGAGAACCACACCGGGTTATTATTATCTGCTATGTTGTACAAATCCATTTACACTTTTTTTTTTTCCCCTTTTCGAAGCCTGCATGCAAAACTCAGGGCAGCCAACTTTTGCGGGGAATCAAAAAACATCGCCTGTAGCCATTAGTAAAGAAAAACTCATTATTTTCTACCGTTTGATCCGAGAATAAAAACTCCACACCTTTTCAACTATATTTTCAACGGAGGACACAGAGGCTTATTACACTGATACTGTGTAAAGGCTGGAGCATCACTACTGAGAAAGCACTGGTCTTGTATCCACGTAAAATCATATGACTAGTTGCCTTTATAACTAAACTTTATTGTCCCTGTCAGGTATTCACTGCATTTGACCCAGTTTTCTATGCCACTGGGATGAGAATCTGACATAGAGCACCCAGGGACCTTTCTCAAGATCCTGACTCATAATTCTGGGCAGGAGAACCTCGTAGTAGAAGGGTTAAACTTCTTAAATACAGGGAGAGCATGCAAACTCCAGAAGTTCTTGCTTTGAGGTAAACATGCTAACCACTCTGCCACTGGGTCTCTGCGATAATAGATTAATTTATTCAATTACAGCTCCACAGATCTGACCTGTAACTCTGTCTGGTTTGGTCTCCATGAATATAGAAAGGTTTAATGCCATACTGTGAAACTTTCCAGATAAAGCAGTAACATGTCCACAAGAAAAAGCATTTGACGGATCCCTCCACCAGAAAAGTTGCACAATTGGCCCCTCCTCTTCAGTGTGGCATTTGACTTGACTTTCAGTAAGTATGTTTTTATTGTTTAAAGATGTACCATTTTTGAACCTGGAGTCTGATTTATCACAAGTACAGAGCTGTGGGCGGAGATGGGGGTAAGTCAAATCAGACGTTTTCAGAGCACTCATGCCTCAGATGCAAGCCAGTCCAGGATTACTTAAACATGGATGGATCTATAGAAATCCAACTTTGATTACGCTAACAATGAGGGACCACCATTATAACATTCACTCATTAGTGGCTAGAATCTCAAAATGTCACGAGGCGAGGCATATATAGACCGAGACAATATGGTGATACTGCAGTTAAGCCTTGAAAGTCCTTTACCCCCTCCCCTCCACTCCTCTCTCTCTCTGATTTAGTGAGCAGGGCTTTTTTCACACCTGGGCTATTTTTGCAGTCTATCGTCTCTTGCCCTAAATAGCTTATGCGCTGACTTTAAGGAATTCAGCTGACGTTTGTGTAATGCAGTGGTGAGTATTAGCGCTGCTCTATAAGGCTCCTAATGTGTGGCTTTGTGCTCTCACTCCATTGGAAGTCTCTCTGCTTACTGACCGTGTACACTTCCTTATTTAACTTTTGTTTTATGTTTATACTGAACTTATTTGCGTCTGTGCAGTGAAGTTTGGAGTTGCTGGTTAACGGTGTTTTACATAAGATTTTTGGTTGGGTGCCCGGCTGGGATGTTATTGTGTAACTATTCAGCTTGTATTTGTTCTATAACCTGTGCTCTTAAAGATGCACTGTGTAACTTTTTGGCTGGGGATTCGTCACCTGCTTGTTTCTACAGATATGTTATTGCTCTGCCTGGAATGTTCCACAGTATGACATTAAACAGCTCTACCTTACATTTATTCAATTACATGTGTTTTTTTACAGCTCAAAAATACCTTGAAAAACAGGCATTCTGATTGTGAGCGGTGTTGCCTCTCCACAGATCTGACCTGTAACTTAGTCTGGTTTGGTTTGGTTTTCCATGATGACAAAGCAATAACATCTCCATGGAGAAAAGTATTTGACGTACCCTCCACCAGGAAAGTTCCACAATGCACCTTTAAGGCAAATAAAATACATTCTTACTGTGAGTGTTGTTTCTTCTCCATAGATCAGACTTGTAATTTAGCTTGGTGGTGTCGCTTGCTTGCTTGTCTCCATGGAGATAGGTCTAATGTCATACTGTGGAGCATTCCATGGCAAATGACATCTCCATAGAGTCAGGCTCCTGATTCTGGTCCTAAAATGTTCTAGATGCTCTACATGATCTGTGTTTTTATTTTGCTATTTTGTCCATAAATCATAAATCATTTCCTGTTCCTATAACTGCTAGCCTTGGTGAGATTCATTTGACTGGAGTTAAACACTATGGGTGGGTCTATGGGTCACACTCCCTTAAGGTCGCCACACACTACAGGACAGTTTGCCTAATTTTTGCTGCGATTTGCTTCTCCCCGAGTTCGGGAAGGCGTGATCCAACTTTGTGTCTTCGTGTGCGATTTTGAAGCCGCTGCTCTGCTAAATAAATTTAATGTAAATTTAATCTTTCCAGCCTGTGATACGTAGCCATATCCCGCATCAGTCTTTGTGATCGGAGATTCAAAATCTCATAAGATTCTCCTCGTGTCTGTGGTGTGCGCTTTTTGTTGGATGTTTAAAAATCGTTTAAGACCGACAAATCCTATAGTGTGTGTCGGCCTTTAGTCCACTTCTTTATACAGTCTGTGCACACGTCATGGCAACATCACATGGCACTACTGGGGAAGGCGGCTAAGAGAGCATCCAAAACTGTCAAGGTATGAAAAAAATGAAGGTCTACGTAAGAATCTAGAGTATGAGTTTTTTCATATTCTGCTTGAATACATTCGGTACACATTCCACATCCCAACATGGCATTTTGAGTAGGGATGCACTGCTCCGGCTTTCTGTTTCGATACAGATGGCAATACTTTGGCTTTAAGTATCTGCCCAACCCCGATATCAACCCATACCAGGGCAGAGACTGAAAATATAATTTATTTCGTCTGAAAACAAATAGCATATGGTTAAAAAAAAAATAAAAATAATCCATGTGTGTTTTCTTATTTATCATTTAAACGTAACTACAGAACAGCTTTGAAAAGTATTACAAGGTGTTTCAGACCATCATTGTCTAGAAAAATCATCTTATTACACCAAAAGGAGATATTTGTGGATTTTTATTTATTTATTTTTTAAATGTTCAAATTGTTGTTTTTTTATTTTTACAATTTTACTTATACATTTTGACGTAGTATGTGAACCAAACATCAGAGCTGTGCCTTTTATCTGGAAATTTTAAGTGCATCTTGTATAACATTTTCTGACCCCGCCAAATCCATCGTGCCCTATTCCCACACAGCTGTCTCTAACTCACTCCTAATCTGTAAGAACTGACCACTCGCTCCTTCCTATCCCTTCCATACACCACTCTATCCTTCTCTTCTCCGCTCCCTACACACTGCTCCTGTATAAAGATCTGCTGACAGCTTGCCAACTTTCCCTCCGAGACTCAACACTCTATCCGCTGACACCCCGCCTCCTCTCTGCCTCCCTCTCCTTCTCGATCTCTCTGGGGGTGATTTTTAAACCTCCATCTTGTGTTATTTCATTTCTCCCTCGCACACATCTCTTGATAAGGGGGTTTGTTCGTGAGTGGAGCAAAGGAACATTTAGTGCAGATAAAGAGCGAGCTATAAGACCAATGACTGAGAGACAACGGTGAGTGAGAAACAGAGGAAGGTCTAGCTATTTATTTGTTTTCTTACCCACATGAAAACACATTTTTCGATTAGTCAGACGATTATTTCTATTTTACACTGAGACTTTTGAAACACATGATCAGCCAAATAAAGGGTGACATATGGTAACTGGAGTCTTCTAAATATAGAATACTTATATACTAAGAGTGGTTGAACGTAAAAAAGTATAAGTAGTAAAGTATTGTACTAATTTGAGGTATTTTATTATTGTTTGAGATCTGCTGAAAAGGCTTCTGACAAAGAATGTTCATAGTCTGAGCACACAAAATATACAAATAAAAACACTTGAAAAAAACGATAGATTCAATAGTTTCTGTTTAACAAAATTCTTTATCAAAAACACTACATTTGAAGCTTTATTAGATCTCAAAATCTGTGCAAAATACTTTTGCTTTTTACTTAGGTAGATTTTTTCATGTGATATTTTTACTTTTACCTGAGTAATTTTTTTTGATCCAGTATCTGTTCTTTTACTTAACTAACAAAATTTACTTCTACCACCACTGCTTACAAGTATACGCGTTATTCATTGTTTATTTATTTTTGACATTTTGATTCTATTATGACACTATCTCTGTTATAAAAAAAAAAAAAGGTATTTTGTTTATGTTTTAGAGTCTGTATAGTCCAGATAGAGATTACGGTGATCAAATATAATCACTGCAGGACATACTCATGAATAGTCTTTGGGAGTTGAGCCATTGGATTACCACAGCTGTCTCTTCAGCAGCGACAAACATGTGAGAGATTGACAGAAGGAAGAACGAGGAAAAGTGAAGAAGAGTGAAGAAGAGCGAGGAAGAGCGAGGATTACCACAGCTGTCTCTTCAGCAGTGAAAAACATGTGAGAGATAGACAGAAGGAAGAATGAGGAAAAGGGAAGAAGAGCGTGGAAGAGCGTGGAAGAGCGTGGAAGAGCGTGGAAGAGCGTGGAAGAGCGTGGAAGAGCGAGGAAGAGCGAGGAAGAGTGAGGAAGAGTTAGGAAGGGGAGGAAGAGGAGTGAGACCCTTGGGAAAGAGGTAACATATGCAGCACAGTGGCTCGACAAAAGCGTACAGAGATGGAGAGAGAGAGCAAGTGAGAGCTGCTGACGAATGCTAATGTGAAGATTCCTGAGTCAGTGGATGCTCACGCGCTGCTACATTATTTAAAAACATTATTTAATAATTCCCAGTGGATCCAGGTCTCTGTGCGGGGCCCGTATCATGGCAGTGTGGCGAGTTCTGCTCCTTCAGCACATGTGTCACAGGGACGGTCTGAGCTTCAACTCTGTGTAAAGGTATTTGTCCAGGTTATTCATCTTATTGCGGAAGTTGCCATGGACGCCACCATCGTCATTTTATAAAACAACAACTTTAAAGCTCCTATATTAAAGGTGTATTGCATAACATTTCTGGTATAGGGTCTGGCCGTGCTTGATTCCATGTGTTATGTTATTGTTTTTTTGTTTTTTTTCCTGGAATGTTCTACAGTACAAAAACTTCTCTAATCTGCCATACTGTGGAACATCTCAGGCAAAACAATAACATCACCACGGAGACAAGCAGATGACAGACCCTCCACCAGATAAGTTACACAGTGCAAGTAATTCCTCTTTAAGCCATGTTATAATGTTACCTCTTTAAAAAACAGACCTGGAGTTGTTTTGTTTCATTCATGTTTGAGTAACTCTTTATTATTAGTCTGTTTACATCTGCAAAGCTCAAAATGCTCTAATGAACTTGTGAAGTTGTAGTTTTGAAGTCAACAGCTCCTTTTATCTGTAGTTCAGCAGAGACTTTGATCCAGGGCTGAAATTATCCACATGATTCTAGTGAAGGTGTGTTTAAAAAAGACAGTGGAGCGGTTCTTGTATTACTACATGACATCACAAGGTGGAACAGTGTTTTCTATTTGAGAACAGAACAGAATTTGTGTGTTAAACATGTGTGAATGAAACAAAACAAAACACTAGATATATTTTTGATGAGGAAACAACATTATAACATAGATCAGAAAATAGCGTAATATCGGCCCTTAATCTTGTTGTAATTGTTGATGATGTATTATAAATGTAGCTATAACTTTATGAAACCTTGCTTACATATGGACTGGCATAGGCATCAAAATCAAATGAAATTCACATCATCATCACATTACCGTCCCATATCCAAGAGCGGTCCTCTGCTTACCTGGCGGTCAGTTTTCAGTTGGCCTCAGGGTAGAGCATGAATCTGCTGTGTGGGCTTCTTATGGCATAGAAAGTGTTGGCTTGGCATGTTCTCTTTCATATGTGATGTTTAAGGACGCTTTTGCACCTGGGAAAATTATTTACTGCAACTCAAATCAGATTTCAAGACGTAGGTTTTTTTTTGTTGTTTTTTTGCCACTAGACTTGATGGAGAAGTGATAGAAAAAGCTCCAGGCAGTAAAAATGTCTCAAAATTAACTGGAAGATTTATACAGATTTTAATCATGGGAATTACTGATTCAAATTTGGTATGCGTCTGTCAAATGTCAAGATGAGCTAAAATTATACAATGAATTTTTCTTGTGTATCCCATTTCAGTTTCACACATCACTTCTAACTTAAACTGCCAAATGTCAATGCAGGTTTGAATGTTTTTATTATTATTATTATTATTATTATTATTATTATTAGTATTATTATTATTATTAGAGGGCCCATATTACAATATTTTCTGATCAATGTTGTTTCTTCATCAAAAACATACCTGGAGTTGTGTTTTGTGCCATTCACACATCTTTAACACACAAACCCTGTATATTTCGGCTGAATTCTTCTCTCAGACTGAAAACACCCACTTCGTGATGTCATGTGGTAATACAGGAATTACTCCACTGTGTTTTTAAATGTAGACCTTGAAAATCACAAGAGTCACTTGATGATTTCAGATCTTGAATTGCCAGTCTCTACTGAACTTAAGATAAAAGGTAACTGTTAATCTGAATATGACATCACTAGGTGGAACAGAGCATTCTGAGCTTTGGAGTAGACAGACTAATAATAAAGGCTTACTCAAACATGTGTGAATGAAATGACAAAACACAAGGAGAACAACATTATAACATGGCTTAAAGCTCACAAGAGTCAATTTTATATAATATAGGCAAAGCACATTTAGTGCATTGAAATAGATGTGCAAAGGGTCAAAAGTAAACTGTACCTTATACTTCCACAACAATGCAAACTCCCGATGAAGACTTACAGTGTATTGCAGTATGTAGCCTACGCTCTGTACTGTAATCATAACTGAACCTGGTTGCCAATGCCTTAACCTGCAGATAAAGGACACATACAAGTTTTTCTCATTCTCAGTAAAGTACAGCATATATAGATTCCTATTCAGTGTTTGTGCACAATATAGGACACTGTATTATATGAATCATATCATTATCATTGCATAACTTGATGTTAATGACATGAAGCCTGTGTCTATCAGTACAAACTTGGTGACCCCTCAGTGAAACGTTCTATAGCAGGTGTAATATAGAGCCCTGAGGAGAGATTAACAGTGAAAATGTCCATCTGACAGGAAGAAACGAGGGTGGAGATGAATGGAGACCCCCTGTACGATGCCCAATCCGACAATATATGGACATGACACAAAACAACGTGTAATGGTCCAGAGGCAGGAGGATGTGTATGTTAAAATCTCACCTGCATTTTAATTAAAGTTGCACTGTGTAACTTTTCTTATAGCGGGCCTACTACCTGCTTGTCTCCATGGAGATGATATTGATTTGTCTGGAATGTTCCACTCTATAAATCTCCATAGAGACAAGCAGGTTGCACCATCATGCCATGTTACAGGTAAGATCTGTGGAGTATAGAGACGTCCCAACTTACAGTAAGAGTGGATGTTTTAGCAATAAAAAAGCTGTAACATCTCCACTGCGACAAGTGGCAGACCCCCACTAGAAAAGTTACAACTTTAAATGTAAGTCTTAAATGGAGTGATCTGATAACATTACTTCCTCCTCCTCAACACCTCTAAATCAGTTAAAGTTTGCAGTCACTTTGCTGTCTCAAGCTAAAACAAGCAATCCAAAATGTTATCTTAGATTTGGTGGATGTATTGATTTTTAGACTATATTTTTAAACGGTTCAGTCCATTCTTTACCTTATTCTTAAATATAGTGGGGTGCAAATAAAAAAACAAACAAACTAGTAAGTAAGTAAAATATCATGGAAAATCATTTTTTTAAGCTTTCTACAATGTTGTAATGTTGTTCTCTCATCAAAAACTTGTCTGAAGAGGTTTAGTTGGCGTCTAAAACCTCTTCATAATTTAGCGATCTCTCTTGCACTCTGTTCAACCCCTTCTTACTGTTAGCTGTAAGATTCTGTGCAATGCTCAGCCCACAAGCCTACGTCACCCACGCTCCCACACTACAATTCTCCATAAATGTACAAAAACATGATACAAAACTGTACACAACAACTTCACAAACCTGATGCGATGTGCTGTAGTTTCATTAGCGGGATGCATGCTGATTGTGAACATGTTTATACGTTGTTTTTGGTGAATATTGCATTTTCAAAACAAAAGGTAACATGGTGTTGTAAATATGTTATGTGTTAGCAGTTAATACCCACCTCTTTAGTGCAACTACAACTTAAAACAGTTCTTGAATTTTGTAACTTTATTTGCTACAGACGATAGATTTTCTTTTCCAGTGTATTCACATTGTTTTTTTTCTTAATTTTTTTTTACATTCTTTACATCACTGCCAACACATCAGCAGTTCAGTTAACCCCGAGAATAATCGTAACGTCATCCCTGTAACGTGAGCTGCTGCAAGCTAAATGTCCTTTGTTACATTGCTTGCTGCATTGGCAACATAGCAGTGTAGCTAATGAATTCAAAGACAAAGTGAGAAGAAGCGGAGAGAAAGAGGGAGTGAGGGAGAGGAGGAGAGAGAGGGGTGGAGATGGTGGTGGGGGCGAAAAAGCAAACTGCATACTCAAGCAACTCCTCCATCGGCTGCTTTGGAAATGAATCAGGACCACTAATAAAATCAACAACAAGTGTTAGCCCGTTTCTCCTTGTTTAACACCATACCAGAATGTGTTGGGTCATAACAATGAGGTGCTGAAGATGTTTTGAATGTATTCCTTATGCAGGCTGAAGTACTGCTGATGTCCAGTAGAGGGGGGTGACGATACACAGAACCCAGAGTTTACCTTCTATAGTTTAAAATAAAAAAAACATATCATAAACTAAAAGCAGTGATAAAAGATAACAAAATACAAAAGTAAAAGTACAATACTTAAGTACAAATTTTAGGTATCTGTATTGTACCTTTAAGTAATAAAGGTACACTGTGTAACTTTTTGGTTGGGGGTCCGTCACCTGCCGGTTTCTACAGATATGTCATTGTAAAGCAAACAGCTCTACCTTAAATTTATTAAATTACAGGTGGTTTTATAACTCAAAAATACCTAGAAAAACAGGCATTCAGACTGTGAGCGGGGTTGCCTTTCCACAGATCTGACCTGTAACTTGGTCTGGTTTGGTCTCCAAGAAGATAAAACGGTCTAATGCCACAGTGTGAAACGTTCAAGACAAAGCAATAATGTCTCCGTGAAGAAAAGCATTTTACGGAGGTTCCACCGGAAAAGTTACACAATGCAGCTTTTTGGTAAAATAATTACCTATAAAAAATACAGAACATAACTCACTCATCGAAATGTAACCTTTCGTGTCGTTGGTATTGAAAGTTGGGTTTAGCTGTGTTTGTTTGCTATGCCCCCCCTTAAGTACTTATATTGCAGTTTTCAAGTTGGCAGTGCATCAGTGGTGGAATGTAGTGAAGTAAAAGTAAAAAGTACTGTACTTAGGTCAAGTACAGATACCTAAAATTTATACTAGATATGACAGTGGATACCTTTTACTTTTACTACATTTGAAAGCAGGTATCTGTACTTTCTACAGCACTACACACTACACATACACTATTTTTTATGATAGTCTGAGTCATGTAGAAAAGACTGAGGATTTATTTTTATCATGTCCATGTCCGTTTGAGCAAACAAAATAATAATATGGAACTCTGCTCTAAATGAGCTCCTATAACTGCTTGCCTCGGTAAGCTTCATTTGACTGGAGGCGATGTCACACTCCTAGTCCTCTTCTTTATAGAGTGTATGGTTTGTATTCTTGATCCCAGTCCGTCTGCATGTGAAGTTAAATTTGAAATGACATGACGACGCCTTGGTTGCCTTTCTCGCCTTAGAGCAAGAAGTCCAGACATTTGCTAATAACTGTATTTTCCCTCTAAAAGGTCAAAGTTCTTTGTTCTGCTCTTTGGTGTTCATTGTAATTATTAGCTATTTAAACACTTTCACTTCATGTACTATTTATGTGTAAGTATGATTAGAGACCATTGGTGCGAGAGAGTTCCTATAACTACTACTGTAGAAGGTCAGAGATCATGTACTGTGTATTTGAGCTAAATCTGTGTTGCTTCAGTACAGACATATTGTAAGCAGCTCTTGAGGTCAAAATATGTCCACTGTGTGTGTTTTATTGTCCTATAATCAGAAAGTGCACATTAGATTGCTAGTTGTTGTTAAAGGGCCCATATTACGCTATTTTCTTATCTATGTTCTTATGTTGTTTCCTCATCGCAAACGGACCTGTAGTTGTGTTTTGTTTCATTCACACATGTTTAACGCACAAACCCTGCAGATGGGTTCTTCTTTCAAACAAAACACACTCTGTTCCACTTTGTGATGTCATGTGGTGAAACAGAAAAATGCTCCACTGTGTTTTTAAACTCCACATACCCTCACTAGAATCATTTGGATGATTTCAGCTCTGGAACTGACAATCTACTGATCTAAAGGTAAAACGTAGCTGTTAACTTGAAAACTACCGCTTCATGACATCACAAGGTGGAACAGAGCATTTTGAGCTTTGGAGATGTAGACAGACTAACAATAAAGAGTCACAAGAGTCAGTTTTATGTAATATATAACCTTTAAGTGAGGAGTAACTTTAGACCACTGCAAACAAATTAACTCCTTCTGTTTTTCACAATTTTCAGACAGTAAAAAAATGCACACAAACAAGTACAACTATCCACTTCACTGAATCAAACCACAAGGGCATGCCATTAAACACTTTGAAACTAGGACAACAGCCACCTCAAAATAAATATAATGTTGTTTCACATGCAGTAAATGTTGTTAATGTTTATTTCGACGCTCCAGCTGTAAATCGTAAACTTTTATTCCATCAAAGCCAAGGCCGCTTTATGGGACTCATGCCATCCGTCCATTGAAACGTGTCCAAATGATCTAAAGCCTTTTTGCGCGCTCTCTCTTATTCTGACTTTATGGCTAAATAATGTAAAAGGGAGAAGAGTATAAGGTCATGTCTATAAAGAGGTCAAAGTAAAAGCTATATACTTTCGGATTACCTTGCACTGACAAAAGGCCCAAATATAAAAGCTTGGATTAAAAAAAAAAAAAAACACATTATATCATCATGTTTAGCCATTGGGTAAAAGCTTAAAGGTGCATTTTGGTTTCAAGTTCGTCACCACCTTGTTGCTATAGAGATGTTATTGCCTCGTTTGAAATGTTCCACAGCAGGGCATTAAACTTCTCTATCTCCATGCAGACAAACCGGCGACTTCCTATGCTTTTAATGAATGAACTTTTGAGTAGTAAAAACACCTGTAACTGAATGAATAAATGCAAGATGAATACATTTAAAGGGCCCATTTTACAAAATTTAACACACAAACCCACTTCTCTTAAACTGAAAACACTCTGTTCCACCTTGTGATGTCATGTAGTAATACAGGAAGTGCTCCACTGTGTTTTAAAAGCCATACACTTTCACTAGAATCATTTGGATAATTTCAGCTCTGAAATCTCTACTGAACTATAGGTAAAAGGTAGCTGTTAACCTGGAATACCACTAGATGACATCACAAGGTGGAACAGAGCATTTTGAGCTCTGTTCAAAACACAACTCCAGGTATGTTTTTGAGGTGGTAACAGCATTATAACAGTGAAATTTTTCTGGTAGAGGGTCTGCCACTTGCTTGTCTCCATGGAGATTTTATTGCTTTGTTGGGAAGTTCCACAGTATAGCTGTTACGACTCAGAGGTGGATCCCAACATATTAAAAAAGGCACACGTTAAGGATTAGTATTTCTTTTGTTTTTGTTGTTTTCTTGAATATTCTGGATGGTGAAATCCAAAAAATAACCTTTAACTCGTGCCCCAACAAAAAAAACAACAACAAAAAAACAAAGTAACAAAGGAAAAAGGCCCTGGTGAGCTGGCCAACGTAAAATAAGGACGGTGCGCTATAATAACCCTATACACCGCTATCCCTACCTGAACGAGAACCCCAAAACTATCCCTACGTAAACCAAAATAACGAAAAACGAAAATGCGATGTCCGGACCAACCAGGGCAAAACAAAAATAAGCTAGGCTAACACAAAAGCTAACAAACGCTCAGGAGCAGCGGAGCTAGCGAGGCAGCTCCCCAACGCGAGGTGTGTGGGCTCCGGGACCTGCAAGCCACAGCGGAGGAGGAGGAGAGCGAGAGGGCTTGTGCAATTTAAAGGCTCCTGGCGGAAATGAGCACAAAAAAAGGAAACCTTAAACATCCAAAAAAAAAAAAAAAAAAAGAAGAATAACTTACAAAAACAAACTAGGAAAAATACTACAAAAAAACAACAACAAACCCCCCAAAAGGTGCCGAAATGTAACAATAGCATTAAACATTAAGCAAGTAGCACCACAAAGCCAAGTTACAAGGCAGATCTGTGGAGTGATGACCATGTTCAACAAGAATGCATCTTTTTTCTAACAACTAAACACCTGAAATTGTTCAAATACCTAAATAAATAAGTATAATACCATACTGTGGAATATTCTAGGCAAGGCAATTACATCTCCATGGAGACAACCAGATGGCGAACCCTCCTATAAAAAGTTACAATTTTGTGTAATATAGAACATTTAATGCCATATTTATAAACAGATCTCACACAGACTTAAATATTAGACATGAACGCACATTGTTATGTATTTCAACGTTAAAAAATCTACGTTTAATTATGCTTGTTTTAAAAGTTGTTGTGAAATGTAGCTATCCACAGATCATATATTTACCCTGTTTTTCTGCGATCCAAATGGCATTGAGTTGTGTTCTGCACCTGTGCTGTGTTCATTGTTTCCATTAACCATGTGGTGAAGACAAACTCTAGTTAAAATGCGGTTCCACCCTGCACACAGCAACCTGCTCATTCATTACTCGATGTGAGGATCCGCCATTTTATTCTGAGAAAACCAAAAAAAGAAAAAAAAACAATTATTCAACTGTTATTCTAATTGTTCTGCTTATTTTTTGTACCTGTGCCAAATTGTGCTTGGAACAGACAGTAAAAAATCACCTGTAATACATGGGACCAGTTAGAAGTTTCTATTTCTATGGTGCACTTTTTCATCTTGTCTACTAATTTATAGCAATAATGTATGTTGCAAAGGTTTTAGCAGGTGTTTTGCATCATTAAAGGGCTATTACGCCATATTACGCTATTTTCTGATCTATGTTATAATGTTTCCTCATTAAAAAAACATACCTGCAGTTGTGTTTTGTTTCATTCACACATGTTTAACACCCAAATCCTGCATATTTAGGCATGTTCTACTCTTAAACAGAAAACACTGTTCCATCCTGTGATGTCATGTGGGGGATAAAGGATGTGCTCCACTGTGTTTTTAAACTCTATACACCTTCACTAGCGCCTTCATTTGGATCATTTCAGCCCCAGAATTGCCAATCTCTACTGGACTAAAGGTAAAAGGTAGCTGTTAACTTGAAAACTACCGCTTCATGACATCACAAGGTGGAACAGAGTATTTTGAGCTTTGGAGATGTAGACAAACTAATAATAAATGATAAAGTATGTTTTTGATGATGTAACAACATTATAATGTGGCTTAATGGTGCATTGTGTAACTTTTTTGGTGGAGGGTCCGTCAAACGCTTATCTGCATGGAGATGTTATTGCTTTGTCTGGAATGTTTCACAGTATCGTATTAAACCTTTCTATCTTCATCGACCAGACCAAGTTACAAGTCAGATCTGTTGAGAGGCAACCCCGCTCACAGTCAGAAGGCCTGTTTTTGTAGGTATTTTTGAGCTATAAAACCACCTGTAATTTAATAAATATAAAGTAGAGCAGTTTAAAGTCATACTGTGGAACATTCCAGGCAGAGTAATGACATATCCATAGAAACAAGCAGGTGACGAACTCCCAACCAAAAAGTTACACAGTGCACCTTTAAAGCTCACAAGAATAAATGTAGCGTGATATAGGAGCTTTAAAATAGCAGTGATAGAGTTAATTAGCCTAAGCATTCAGGGCTATTCCATTATAAGGGAACTGTTTTTTTTTTTTGTTTTTTTTGTTTCATAGTCTTGTACAGAGCGAGTATGGAGTTAGCCCAGGGATACAAGGTCATTAACATATCTGAAGAGACTTGTTCCGGAGGTAGGGGAACAGGGCGCATGCATTTGTTTGTATTCGCCCCACATAGCCAACTGGAGCACTTTGAAATAATACCAGTCTAATGGGGACAATATACTAAAATAGATGTTCATTAAGTAGTGGTAGTGTCCAAGTTATAAAGTATATGTACATTAAAACAGCGGGCCTTAAAAAGCACCGCATTAAGAATGAGGTGGAAAAAATACTCCTCTAAATATATAGGAGAAAGTACTTGTAGTGGTAAAGCAAGGTCAGGTGTTTTTATTTATACTGTACATTTCATACACTTTTAACTCAATGTGCCTTACCAATACAAATATATTCCAATAGCATAAAATAAATCATATAAATTTAATTAAAATTAATTTAAAATTAAATATTCAAATGCAACAATTGTATTTACAACAAGTAGGTAGTTGTAATAGGGGTAGTAGTAGTTGCTAGTAGATAGTAGTAGTTAGTAGAATTCGTGGTGGTGGTAGTAGTAGTAGTAGTAGGTGGTAGTAGTAGTAGTAGTAAGTCGTAGTAGTTGCAGTTGTTAGTAGTAATAGTTGTAGTAATTAGTAGTAGTAGTTAGTAGTAGTTGTTGGGAGTAACTAACTACTAGTTGTAGTGGTAGTGCTGGTAGTAGTAGTAGTAATAATACTTAGTAGTTAGTAGTGGTGGTAGCTGCAGTTTTTAGGTTAGTGGTAGTAGTTGTTGAAGTAGCTGTAGTAGTAGTTAAAAATAAATACATAAATGAATTAAAAAAAAACATCCTAACAAAATGCATGAAATGCTCTTTGCAAGTACATTTATTTGAGAAAGTGTGTACTTTAGAGTAACCACGCTGGTTCTGTCCTCCACTGTGCGGAGTAATGAAAAGGTGAGATGTTTTCAAAATCAAGTCCTACAGAGCAGACTGATGAAGTGGACACTTACAGAGCAGAGAGATATCGATGTTTAACTGCTGAAGGATGCTGATGCTGAAGTAGCCAGCAGGAGGCCTAAAGCAAGATCTGGTACGATATTCAGACACTGCTCTGTTTACATGAAGAGAGTCTGACTGTGGTGATCACTCAGAATTTCAGAGGAGAGGACGATGTTAGAAAAATATAACATTTACGCAATAAACCTTCGACTAAATGACTTTCCTAGTGGACGGTCTGCCAGCTGCTTGAATCAATTCAGATGTTATTGATACTTTGCTGTGACATCGCACTGGGGGTGTTCTACATGTATGTGTATGTTCACCAGTTACAATGGAGACACAATGCACACATTAGCAAACACTGCCAAAGTTTTAAAATAATCATCACAAAAAAGTACTAAATAGATTGAAACAGCACATTTGGGCGAATTATCGTATTAGCGCCCTCTGCTGTTAGTATGGTCGACGGCCAGTGTACCAGACGGCCGTTCTGAACTTTTCAAGAACGCACAGATTGCCTGTCCGCCCCGGTTCTGACTGGAATGTTCCACAGTATGGTACTGAGCTTTTCTTTCTCCATAGAGAAAGCAGAGCAGATGACGGCCCCAGGCTGAGTTCCAGGTCAGATCTGTGGAGGCAGCTCCGCTCACAGTTTATTGCCATGTTACTGAATACTGCTGCATCATTAAAAAGTTACAGAGTGTATTCTAAATGGGGATGTAACAATAACAGAAATATCGTGATATTGTTTTTCCAAAAGTCTCACAATATATTGAATAACAAGACTCTGCTTAGACTCACTGTTATGGTAATAGCTAACTCACAGTAATAGCTAAAAAAGAACAGAGAACTACATACATACTACATACCATGACAAAACAAACAAATGTAATGATTCATCTCTAATTCATTCATAGGTTTGACTGTGCACTGTTTTGTGCACTGTTTTGATGACCTTTTTATAATGTATAATGTGTTGACATCTACGACAACAACTGTCCTGAAGGAGTAAATAAATAATTTAAAAACACATAGTGCAAATGTAATGTACAGTGCTTTTATACACCTGTGTGAAAATTCTGACAGCTCACAGCAATATTCCTCTGTGTGAACCAGCGGATTTTCAAATAAAAGTTCATTCCCTGGAGGAAAAAACATTAGATCCTAAAAGGTAATAAATAACCCAAGACTCACAGGCTCCAGCGCAATATAAAACCAGCTAAACATCCTAAGTCAGTTACGACAACAAATGAATAGTTTTAACTTTCATTATCTGTGCTTAAATCACACAATACATTTGCAATAACTTTTCATTACATAAACTCTATATACCCCGGCCTATTGCTGCAGTATGGATTATTCCACCTCACTTCTCTTCAAACCTCAGAACAGAAAATCAAAAGGAGGCTAAGAAGATGTGAGTGATCCTGGGTTAACGCGTCCGGTCACATGGAAATTCTGCTTAGACTGCAAAGTACCATGGGAGACGGGCTGCCAAGAAGACTTTATCAGGTACAGTATGGCTACACTGCAGACTCTGAGTCAGGATGACAGTTGTGTTATGGACTGAGACAGACTTTGTCATGGCTTAAAGGGCCCGTGTTATAATGTTTCCTCATCACAAACATACCAGGGAGTTGAGGTTTCATTCTCACATGTTTAACACACAAATCCTGCATATTTTGGCTCAAACTGAAAATATTCTGTTCCAACTTGTGAACAGAATGCGGTGATCTCATCTACACCTCACCCCCCCCGCGAGTATAAAACATGTACTTGCTGGGGGGCCTGTTTTTGCGTAGTCTGTTGGAGTATGATGAATGAATTGGCATCTGTGTGTGTTCTTTTCCCCTCTCCTCTTCTCTCCCTTTGACTTTGCCCCCGCACTGGGAGAGGTCCACGCCGCTGGCCATTCTGCCCAGCTCCCCCTACAGAGCCATGACAAACCTGCCTGAGGTCCCTTTCGGTTTGCCTCTCTCCCTTTGATGCCTCTTAATAAAAACTAGCACATAAAGATTTATTAAGTGCACGGGTCCAACAATGCTTGGGTTTATTTCTGCCTTGTGTCCAGAGACCGTTGGAAGTCTCAGTGGCTTTGGACCCAGGATTTGGCGTGTCCTTGGATGTGGCCTGATGTTAGGTCATTGTAAGTGCGCACTGGGTAAATACATTACACAGAGCAAAGTGTTTAACATGAGGTTTGCTCTATAGAGAAATGAGAGGGCCTAAAGAGTTGGCCAGGAAAAACAACTATTTTAATCCAACCTTGATTTGATAGCTAGAGAAATTACATCACTTTTTTAGAGTAAAATTAAGGGTGGATTTCCAAACTGTAAAAGTAGTCAACTGAAACTTTGAAGTAGCATCAGACTGGAGAAGAGAAATCAGACTTGTTTCTTTTATGAAGCCGTTTTAGATCAATATCGTGATTTGAAATCTCTCAGTTATAACATAGTGAGACACGGGTATCATAGATTATAATGATATACCAGACTCAAGCACAACATGTCTTTAACACGTATATAAATAGATAAAATATATATAAATGCTATAAATGGTAAAAGCAGCTCTTGGGTCAAAATGAGATTATAAAGATATATGATTATAAAGCATTTTTATCCTCTGCAAACAATTAATGCTTGTTTCCTGCCACTGCTTAAAGGAGATGTAAGACAATGAGATGTCATTCTGAAACCCATGATGCTCCCACACACTGGCCACAAACTGACAAACTTCTGGTTGTATCCTGGTAACCATCTGAGTCACTACAGCAGTGAGATTTGCATTGTATCGAGTCCCTTTTAAAGTTTGATCCAAATGCCGTGGTTATTCTTCTAATTGCAGTTTCTTTCAGTAGTGCATCATGTTGACACAATATAGTATCCTGTTAATCATTTACCTTTCTATTTCCTAATTAACACAGAAAGATTCATGAATCTTTTAACCCAGTACTGAATTTTTCATATTTATTTTGCTAGCGTTTTTATACTGCGCCTCATTTATTTGGACTCTAGTCATTTTTCATGTGCTGATTTTTGTTCCAAACAGACATCATTTTATTTAGTCTCTCACTGATCGATCAGCAGCATCTGTCCTGCCAACGTCACCCTTTTTGACACATGACGAATCAGCTCCTGCCAAGAGAGAGGCTTTTGCACCTGTCGGGAGATGAATGACTCTTTAAAAATGACAAGAACAAGAAAGAACAAGTCTGTGTTTACGTAATTTAAATCTAGTCCAAATCACATTTTTTCCAATTTTCTGGATAGGTAGGCCATGACTTGGAAAATAATAATACAATCAAACATAGAAGAGTGACAGTAAGCCAGTGAGGGTTTTGGTATTTGAGCTTTAATTGATACTTTGCAGTTTGATTTTAGCACAATCTGACCAGAAAGACCTGATTTAGCTAGAATTACAACAGGTGAGCTGATTTGTGCACATGAACACGTCTTTCACATGTAATAAATTGAATTACATGTTTTGTAAGTCAATATTAAAGGTCCTGTATTAGACAAAATTGACTCTTGTGAGCTTTAAGCCATGTTATAATGTTGTTACCTCATCAAAAACATACCTGGAGTTGTGTTGTGTTTTGTTTCATTCACACATGTTTGAGTAATCATGGATTATTAGGCTGTCTTCATCCCCAAAACTCAAAATGCTCTGTTCCACTTTGTGATATCACAGATACCTCAACTTTAGTTCAGTAGAGATTGGCAATTCCAGGGCTGAAACTATCCAAATGATTTTAGTGAAGGTGTATGAAGTTTAAAAACACAATGGAGCACTTCCTGTATTACAGCATGACATCATAAGGTTGAACAAAGTGTTTTCAGTTTGTGAAGAACTAAATATGCAGGGTTTGTGTGTTAAAAATGTGTGAATGAAACAAAACACAACTCAAATCCCGGTTATGTTTTTGATGAGGAAAGAACATTATCAGAAAATAATCATTTTTATGCTTACCCATCCTTTTTGTAAATTAAAATCTCATTCAAACCCCTTTTTTTCTGACCATTCTATCATCTTCTTTCAACCAATCACATTTTATGTACTAGCCCAACCTCACACTCACAGTATTGCGTCAGCTCACAGCCCAGGCCTTTGGATTAAAGTAGTCTGGCTTTGTTGATGCCGGAGGAGTCACTGTCAAATTGCCCTGGTTGTTCATGTTACACACTATAGGGATGGGACTTTCGGCTCCTTTGTGGGATCCGAATCTCTTGGATCCATTCGTGTCAAAGAGACGTTCAAGAGACTGGCTCTTTTTATATTTAATTATGTGAGCCAATGTGAGAACTCATTTAACTACACGCTAATCACAGAGAGAAATGGCCAATGCTCAGATTTGTTTAAAATGGTTCAAACTGAGTGAAATTATGAAATTCTAAATACAATGTTGCCCTACAATAATATTTTTTATATTTTTATAATGATGCACACACAAAGCTCTCACTAGTGTTGCCTACTCTGTTTAATGCTGAACGAACACAGGAATCAAAACATAATCAGTGTAAAAATGCATACAAATTAGAAAGAAACAAATGGGCTCTTTTTAAAAAATGAGATCCTGATCCAACTGTTCATGTTAAAGGGCCCATATTATGCCATTTTCTCATGTGTTATAATGTTGTTTCCTCATCACAAACATACCTGGGGTTGTGTTTTGTTTCATTCACTCATGTTTAACACACAAACTCTGCATATTTATGCTAAAACACTCCACCTTGTGATGTCATGTGGTAATACAGGAAGTGCTCCACTGTGTTTTTAATCTCTGTTCACCTTCACTGGAATAATTTGGATGATTTGAACTCTGAAATTCCCAATCGCTACTAAACTGAAGTTAAAAGATAGCTGTTAACTTGAAAACTTCCACTACATGACATCACAAGGTGGAACAGAGCATTTTGAGCTGGAGACAGACTAACACACCAGTATTACTCAAACATGTGTGAATGAAACAAAACACAACTCCAGGTATGTTTTTGAGGAGGTAACAGCTTTATAACATGTCTTAACAAAATCCATTTTGTGTAATATAGGACATTTAAGGAACCGTTCAAAAAAGTAGACTCATTCACAAACATCACATCACTAGTCACTAAATAGCTTGCCGTATGTTTAGCCACTTTAATCCTCTCTCTGCAACACTGCATTCAGCTTGGTGGCTCAATGCTAGTCCATTTGTTTGTGTCTGTCTTTCCTATGGGAGCATGTGTCAACATGGGGTGTGAGGGCAAAGCTGACAAACGGGGCCCCACAACTGACTGCTTGGTCCGGCCTCGTCCCCTGGTCCCCTGCCTCCACTTACCTGCTCATAAAGAGGAGATCAACTGCAGTGTATATCTGGGATTCTTCACACCTGTGTTTATGGATGGCGAGTGGTAGTGCAAGCTTTTACTGGCCAACAAAAACGTGGCCTGTGGCTATGTGTGCACTTACAGATGGGCCTGCGGTGTGGTCCTGTGGTAGGAATAATGTAGATTGAGAGTAATATTGCATCAGAGTGGTACTTAGAGTGATTGCATGTATGTTACAGAGTTGTTTCAATGTTAAAAGACTATGCAAATTTGACTATTGTTAGCGTTAAGTCATGTTATAATGTTGTTTCCTCATCAAAAACATACTTGGAGTTGTTTTGTTTCATGCATACATATTTGAGTAGCCCTTTATTATTCTAGTCTACATCTCCAAAGCTCAAAATGCTCTGTTCCACCTTATAATGTCATGAAGCGGTAGTTTCCATGTTAAGAGCTACCTTTTACCTTTTGTTCAGGAGAGATTGGAAATTCCAGGGCTGAATCTATCCAAGTTGTATGGAGTTTAAAAACACAGTGGAGCACTTCCTGTATTACCACATGACATCACAAGGTTGAGTGTTTTCTGTTTGAGAGAACTCAGACTAAATATGCAGGGTTTATGTGTTAAACATGTGTGAGTGAAACAAAACGCAACCCCAGGTATGTTTTTGATGATTAAACATTATGACAGTAATACATTCAACTTGTCTATCTAGCATTTATTTCACTACAGGGGCATTTATTGTGCAAAAATATGTTGTAAAACATGTGAGAGGAGTTGTCTCAACTTTCTGTGTCCATGGATATAAGCAAAGAAATATTCCATGGATACAAGCAACAGAAAATTTGCGTACTGCACCTTTAACGGCACATATTTATTGAACCCAATCAAAATAAAGCAGTCGTATTATTGACATGCAGTAATAATGCAGGCATAACTTTCAATCTTGCTGAGAAATATCTAAAGAATTTTAAACCAAATAACACACCTTGTTGAAAACGCACATACACACTCCATACACTCCAGGCAGGCTTAAACTGGGTGTCTTAAAGTACCCCATAACTTCCAGCTCACAGTAATACTTGCAGTAGTTGAAATGAATTGTGCTCATCTGCATTGCCCCGAGGAGCGGCTTAATTAAAACAAAAGAATGGCAATTATTATTTTATGCAGTTGTTAATTGCGGTTTATCGGTGGCGGGCTCTGAAATACAGGGGAAATGAGAATACTGCAATACTTATAATTTATGGACCTTGCTGGGATTGGAGTGAATGCAGAGTTTAAAATCTTACAGCTAAAAAGAGACATCGTGAAGTTCCCGTAACAAATAAACAACTCACCATCTTGTCTTAAACGAAGCAAGAACAATTTATTAAGTCTATTACAAATTCTGATTCAATTTGCGGGTAACAAGGAATGAACAGTGCACACGCCCTGCGATAATTGGAAGCTATGTCGAGCCACTAATATACATGTAAGTGTTTTAATGAAATGAGGGATTAATTATTGCTTATAATGTATTCATTATTCGGTTAAGGATGGCCCGGCGTCTTTGTCTGAGTCTCAAATGGGCTGGAGAATACTTGGTTCCTAACAAACTTTTCTGCATTGTGTAAAGTAAAGTAATGTTAAATGTACTATATTAGACAGAATTGATAGAATTGTGAGCTTTTAGCCATGTTATAATGTTGTTGCCTAATCAAAAACATACCTGGAGTGTTTTGTTTCATTATACATGTTTGAGTAACCCTTTATTATTAGTCTGTCTACAACTCCAAAGCTCAAAATGATGTTATGAGGTGATAATTTTCAAGTTAACAGCTATATTTTACCTTTAGTTCATAAGAGATTCTAGGGCTGAAAGTATACAAATGATTCTAGAGAAGGTGTATGGAGTTTAAAAACACAGTAGAGCACCCCATGACTCCATGAAGATTAGCTGGCCCTTGGATAAAGCAAATGTGGGTTCTAACAAATAAACAACGGAAGACGTAGTATTAGATGAGCTGGAATCGCACCACCAAATTGTGGGTCAGTGGATTTGACTGCTCAGCCAATGTTGTTTATGTCTAGAGTGGGAATCGAACCACCAACCTTCGGAACAGTGGGCTGAGCTACTGTCACCCCATTAGTTACCATTACCCCATTTTTTTTCCTTTTTTTTTCTTTTTTCCGTAAAGTCTATGGGAAAAACAAAGAAGACATTTACTTCCGGATCCAGATTTGGGACGACACTGTTTCCCTTTAATGAGCGCCATTTCCCCATAACTTTGACCTCCATCTGAGTGGCCTTTTAGGTGATTTAACAGATAACACAGCGCCCCCTGCCATCAGCTCTGCAGTCAACCCAGTCAGCGCAGCTCTTAATGATTTGTGGACCAAACACCAGCAGGGGGCAGGCTCTGAAGGCTAGTGCTAATCACCCCCAGTTCTACAGGTGGCTACTGGGCTCTTTTGTGACACTGGTGAATGGCCAATTACAGTGGAATTAACAAGACATGGTGGAAATGTTAATTACACATATTAAGAGCAATGGCTGGCTAAATGAGTCCCCCAAGGCTGTTTAAGACATGTTTCAGCACAGTAAAAGTGCCCAGTGAAAAGCTATAATGACAAACTCTCACTTTAGTGTTGAAAATTATTCTTATTTAGCTGGTAACACAGTGCAAGAGCCAACACAATTCTGTCACACTACGACTACGTCCTGCAAAATCTGATTTTGTATTGCAGTTTTACATGACAATCCTAGTCAATGTTTAAACAAAAATAACTCAGCATTGTGGTGGTCTGTGCATCTTCTTTTTGATGTCATCTTGTTGCTCCTCTGTGTTTTTAAAGTCTATTCAGCTTCATTATTTCTTTTTCAAGCCTGTTGCATCTTGATACTGACTTGTCACCAGTGTATTGTGTTGTATTTAAAGGGCCCGTATTACACTATTTTCTGATCTGTGTTGTTTCCTCATCACAAACACACCTGGAGTTGTGTTTTGTTTCATTCACACATGTTTAACACACAAACCCTACATATTTAGTTCTTTTCTCAAACTGAAAGCACTCTGTTCCACCTTGTGATGTCATGTGGTAACACAGGAAGTGCTCCACTGTGTTTTTAAACTCCATACACCTTCACTAGAATCATTTGGATAATTTCAGCGCTGGAATTGCCAATCTCTACTGAACTAAAGGGAAAATGTATCTGTTTATTTGAAAACTACTGCATCATGACATCACAAGGTGGAACGAAACAATGAAACAAATCACAACTCCAGATATGTTTTTGATGAGGCAACACAACTCACAAGAGTCAATTTTGAGTAATATAGGACCATTCAAAAGGTAAATGTATTCAAAACACCAACAAATGAAAGAGAAACTTACACTTGTTTACTTTATTTACACTTGTTTACACAATGACCACATACGGAAAACTCATTTAAATAGAGTCCAATTAGGTTCCTTAGGTTTTCCGTATTGATAATAATTTAGATTCTTTTGCACAGAATTTTGTCTGTCTTCCTACTTCGAGCAGTAGGACCAGAGCGTCATCTGCAGTCTGACTTCTTCAGAACTGTATTCCTGGTGCGATCATCCCGATTTACAGTCTGGTGGGCGCGTTTCTGGATCTCAGTGGCCTCCCTGATCCAGTGATGGTACTTGTTGCTCTCTGTGCCTGTGACCTTAGAGATGAGATGTTATTTAAGTATTTAAACTTTTTATTCCCATTTCCCCGGCGAGTGCCCAGGCTCTGACCATCTGCCTGAACATGATTTTACCAGCTTGTGCTATTGAACTTATCAGAAGGTCATTGAAATCAGATGCATTAAACTTTCCTTAGAAATCCTCAACACCCAGTGGTATATAGTCCCAGTGACCACTCCATTAGGACACTACAGGCAAAACAAACTTTTTAAAGTTTTGTCCTTTAGTATAACAAGCTTAAAATAACAAAATTGTCCACTTGTGTTTTCATATTTAATTTAATCAACTTGACACTATAGCATTACGGACGTTGTCATTTAAAATGCCGTTTTTGATTTGGACGAAACATACATGCCTTTTTTGATCTTATGCCCAGTCTAATTTACTCAAATACTAAATATGTATATTTTTAGTGTCTAATATGTCAACAAAAAGAAGTAAGAAATTTAAACCTGGCTGTTACCATGTTTCTGTTTTGAATGTCCCAAAAATGGTCAGTGTTTTTTACTCATGAAATGCCTTATTTTTATAAACCGAAGATGTTCATTTTGTCTTCTTATGTACTTTAAACTTCTTGGGTTCTTTTTTTTATTTTTATATTTATGCGAGTCATCTGTAGTGTCTCTCCTTAAAGGTGCACTGTGTAACTTTTTAGTTGGGGGTCCGTCACCTGCTTGTTTCTATGAGTATATCATTGCTCTGCCTGGAATGTTCCACAGTGTGACAATAAACAGCTCTACCTTACGTTTATTAAATTACAGGTGGTATTATTGCTCAAAAATACCTAGACTTTGACTGTCAGCGGGGTTGCCTCACCACAGATTTAACCTGTAACTTGGTCTAGTCTGGCCTCCATAAAGATAAAAAGGTTTAATAACATACTGTCAAACATTCCAGACAAAGCAATAACATCTCCAAAGAAAAAAGCATTTGATGGACCTTTCACCAGAAAAGTTGCACAATGCACTTTTAATTAAATATATTTTTGCTCACCACCCAAGCGTTAACACAAATGGGTACATATGTTGTTGTTTTTACCTCTCAGGACCAAACCTTTACTTTTTGAGCAACATTCTCTGTACTGTTTTTCTCAGAGCACTTTGCACAGAGGCCCCGATTAAATTAGTTTGGCTGGAGCGGTAAATAGCGGAATGGCCTGTTCGTATTGCTGCTAAAAAGCTTGCCCTCTTGAGCTGAAGGGGACCTGAAAACACAATGTTGACTCTGTATAGCTGTTTGTGACCGCATTGCACCCTGGGAGGCTATTAGTTGGTCTGCTCTGAGTCTTTAGGAACTCCCTACCTTGATTTTCTATTGCACACTGTGGTTCTGCGTATGATGTTTAAAAGCATATATTATATAGGTAGAATTATCAGGGCCTCTGTTGCCCATTCGCCTGTCCTTCATTAGTTCCATCCACTCCAGTATACATAAAGACACTTTGAGAATAGTGCTTCACTTTTTATACACACAGGATGAGAGGGCTTGTACAACAGAGGCCACTTTAAGGCCAAAGCTGCTTCTATGTTTTTACTAAAGGGGGGAGTTGCGACAGCATCATAAAAATGTACCCTATTTCATTTTGAATTGATTTGGGTTGGTAAAATACGGATGTCTGAAATGTATCCCTTATTCAAAGGTGCACTATGTAACTTGCCTGGTGGAGTATAAGCCAATTGCTTGTCTTCGTGGGGCTGTTATTACTGTTCCCCAGCATGGTATTAAACTTAACTATCTTGCATGTATTCAAATGAGGTTGTTTGTTTGTAGTCTAAGCATCAAAGAGGACCATGAATCTGAAATGTAAAGTCAGAAGGGTTTACTGAATCTCACATAGATAAAGCTACAGAAAAAAGTGAACAGCTTCAGGCCCTCCTGAAAGGAAATGGGGAGAGCCCTGAGATGTGTGTGTTTGCAGTTTTTATGTGTGTGTCCAGGGGCGGACTGGCAATCTGTGCGTTCTGGAAAAGTCTAGAATGGCCGTCTGGTCTACCGGCCGTCGGATGTACTAACAGCAGATATACTAATATGATAATTTGCCCATTTATCAAGCATAAATTGCAAAGGCCTAAAAGGCGACAAAGAGGAGTGGGTTACTCGTTGGTTTCAACACATGTCAAAGATGTCGAACAGAAAACGTAAGAAGAAAGGTGGAAAGGAAAAGCTAAGTCACTTCAAAATGAAGTGATTTAGGTATGTTGTTAATAAACAATCAGAAGTAGTTATTTCATTATTGATTTATTGAAATTATTAATTATTTAAATTATTAACCCCTCATGGTAAGCCTGTTTGTGGGGAAAAAATCCAGGACTGTTTTTTGGTCCCAGTCTGTCCCTGAGTGTATCTGTATGTGTGTGTGCGTGCATGCGTGTGTGTATGTGTGTGCGTGTGTGTGTGTGTGTGTGTGTTTGAGTGTATGTGAAGGAGGATCTCCTGGTACTCTATAGCTCAAAGGTACACTGAAAACCTGAATTGTTACTGTGAGAGAGGTCACCTCTACAGATCTGACGTTACTTCACTGTAAACAGATTAATTTTACTGAGGAACATTCCATCTCCATAGAGACTAGCAGCACAGTACATAGTGCACCTTTAAATTAAAAAATAAATAAATAAATATATATATATAAATATATATATATATATATATATATATATATATATATATATATATATATATATATATATATATATATATATATATATATATATATATATATAATATATATATATATATATAAAATCATGTACTGTTGTTTCTGTAGGATACTTGTCTCCTCCTGGTCTTGAAATCGCCACAGCTGGAGGTACTCACTGGCACCAACATGTGACTATATATAATTGAACGAATTTGCAACTACAAAAGTAATAACACTTGGACTTTTTACAATACGCAGACGCTTGTTTATGCTTCCCAAAACCTTTTCAGTTAGTCCGAATAATTCCCAAATCAGTAAAACAGATGGAAAAGATGGAGTCGGAAAAGACTTTAATAGCCACAGTGCTTTTTGCAGCATTGATTTGATAGGATCCATAACCTTGTGTAACATTGAACCGTGGCCTGCCTCCCCTTCTGTGCCCGGCCCTTTCTTCTCTCTTTCTTTCATATTTCCCCCATGGGCTGAAATGCTAATTCTTTCAAAAGAGGCCTGGGATTCTGCTTGCCTCAGTAACTTTTCCTCGATATGCCTTGGATACTGTCCTTTATGTGTTTTTGTTTCTGCCACAAATCATCCCACGCATCTCCAGATCAGAGCCAGACTTTGATTTGTTTAGCACAGGTGTCTTCTGTGGTTCTGTCTCTCTCTTGTTTTCTCTATAGCGCTAATAATGCGGACGCCGGCCCAACCATCTGTGAAGGATGGGGGGACCTTTTGGCTGAGACAAATGGTAGCGCACCCCACTACACACACATACACCCCCTCCCCTCTCCCCTGCCTGTTCCTGTTCCCCTCCTCGCCGCGGGGTAACAAGGGAAGCTTTCTGCATTGGGTCCATAGTGTTCTATCAGGGAGCAGCCAACTGAGTCACTGGTCTAATCCCCTACCAGCAGCCCACATGGACGCACTGCCAAGTTCCAATTAGACCTCTAAAAAAGTCCTCCATTTTTCTTCAGCGAGAGCCTCACAAGGGGCTGGGGACGGGTCTATACCTCCCTCTGACCCCACAACCGTGTAGAAAGACCTATACCAACTCCAGCCACAAGAGGCAGTACAGTTTTAATGGTTCAATGGCCCGTATTACACTATTTTTTGAACTATAATAATGTTGTATTTGCATCAAAAACGTACCTGGAGTTGTGTTTTGTTTTATTTTATTCTTACATGTTTAACACAAAAATCCTACAAATTTAGGCAAAGTTCTTCTCTCAAACAAAAAACATTCCATTCCATTCCACCTTGTGATGTTATATGGTAATACAGCTCCACTATGTTTTTAAACTCCATACACCTTCACTAGAATCATTTGGTTGATTTCAGATCTTCTTCATGACATCACAAGGTCGAACAGAACATTTTGAGCTTTGGAGATGCAGACAGACTAATACAGGATTACATGTATGAATGAAACAAAACATTACTCCAAGTGTTTTTGATGATGTAACAGCATTTTAATAGGCCAATTTTGTGTAATAAAGGACCTTTAATCTAAATGGAGCCAGTCTAGAAGATTACTGATTTGAGTTAGTTAATTTAATATGCAATTTCTCTTCTACCTAGGCAAAATATATTTATTATTTACATTGTTCAATTCATTTTCACATATCAGTTACAGTTTCTGGTGGTTCGCTGCTGCCCAGGGGCTGAATTACAGACCTGTGGTTGCCACTAGTTAAGGAGCTAGCTATCGACATTTGAGATGCTCCAGGCTTTTAACACCATATATGGCAGCAAATGTGGCAGGAGACCTTCCAGAGGAAATACTTTGAGGGAATGAACACAACCTAAATATGCATGGTTTGTGTGTTTAACATGGGTGAATGAAACAAAACACAACTCCAGGTATGTTTTTGATGAGGAAACAACATTATAGATTGATCAGAAAATTACATAAAATGACCTTTACATTTATACTACTTTTTGGAGGATAATTCTGCTTTAAGATTTGGTTTCAGTATTGTTTATACTATAGTCTATTTACTTAAGCAATATATCACACCTCAAAATGTGTTATGATGGGCCTACTCCCATCTTTACAAGGAGCTGTGCTCCATGACCCTACGACCATGGGCTACACAAAAGAGAGGCCATAACACGAGCCGGGGGGACAGGGAGACAGGCTGGTAGGATGACGGTGAGAGACAGGCCAGACCTCAGGGTGACACTGATGACCAACAAACAAAGACTCTCTTTGCTGTGGGAGACAAAGTGTCTGCTCAGCATGCCGCGGAGACGAGACGCTTCAGAGTCAGAGAGCACGAATACTGATGATCGGCAACTTCAGCAAAACAGCCCCAGGAACGGGGAATTTAGAGGGATGTGCCAGTGCCATTGTCCGGAATAAAAATTACCTGTTTAATCTTTTTTTTTTTTTTTTTTTTTGCTTACTATTGTTATTTTACATTTTCATTTTATTGACAAAATGGACATGCTGTATGGATGGATTTGGGGTTAAAAAATTAAATAACGCATTTATTTATATAAGTGTTGATTCAAAATGCTGATGCCGATATTTGATACTGGTAGCAAATATTGGCACAGATGGATATTGATTCTTTGATATTAATTTAACAGGTACACTGGTTTGACCTTTAATTGGATGTAATAAGACTATTTACAGGCTGACTTTTGCTCAAAACATCTCATAATGTTTGAACTTTTATTCATATGAAGTTCTTTAGTAGTTCTTGAAGGATAAATAACAGTTACATAACCTAATTGAATCTCTTGTGTAATAAGTTAACTCCATTTTAAGGAAAGTAACTTTTGCCATCCCTAGACTTAACATCGGGTACTGGTAGATATTGAAAGTCTAAGAATCAATATTGTGGTCATACCGGCTTGTCAAAGCCTGATCCCGTCAAAGCCTGATTCCGTCAGATCTCAGAAGCTCAGCAGGGCCGGGCCTGGTTAGTACTTGGATGGGAGATGCTGGGAAAATCAGGTGCCACAGTGGGGGGCCAGTCAGAAAAACTTTCGTTGTGTCCTTAGGCGAGGCACTTCACCCACATGGTGATGGTCGGATTGGCAGCCTCGCTTCCGTCAGTCTGCCCCAGGGCAACTGTGGCTACAATAGTAGCTTACCACCACCGAGTGTGGAGTGAACGAATAATGATCTGTAAAGTGTCTTTGAGTGTCCAGAAAAGCGCTATATAAAACTGATGCATTATTATTATTATTATTATTATTATTATTATTATTAAAGGGCTGGATTGGTGCATCTCTACTTTTTATACATTTTAAAAAAATGTAAACCAATGCTCTGGAGCACTGCTGACATCCATGAATCATTTAGAATTAGGCTATGGCACTTTTATACTTGTTAGACACTTTGTGAAAAACTGTAATAACCACAACCTTAAGTACATTTGTTTATTTATTTTTTTTTACATAGTGCATTAACTACAGTGTGTCAAAATGTAATGTAAAATACAGTGTGGCTGGGATGTAGTACACTTTAAAAAGTTTCTGAGTTTTTAAAAACTTTTCTTGCTATGTCATCGATGCTCCTCTTGTACATTGCCAAAAGATTGGTTTTCTTTTGGGTGAGACAAGCCCATAGATGACATCTTATTATTTCTTAAACGGATGAACAGGCAACATAAACTTAAATATCCGTCACCTTTGGAAGTTACAGTTACTTCCTGCCGTGTATATGTCTTGATTTACTCCTCCTATCTCACAATAAACAGGAACAATATCTTGTAAATGGAGACAGCCTTTTAATAGTCTCTGCAGTTATAAGGACTCCTCCCGACAGGCTCATCCATAGCTCCCACCCTGTCGGTTGCACCTGCCGTGTCCGAGCCCCCCTAATGCCCTTAGCGACCTTGCTAAATAAAGACCTGGTAGATTGAACATTGCGTTCCCTCTGTCCATTGCCAGGGCAGTGAGGCTTGAAGTATACATTTGCGCGCCACATTACATCCCCTAATAGGCAGTCAGTCAAAATAACAGGGTGCCCAAAATGCTAGCGTTTACCTTTCGTAATGACCAAGCTTTGAAATTAATAGATCCTCCATCCTCATCGTCGTGACAATGGGTCTTCAAACTGTCAAAGAACCACCAGCCATCCCATAATACTCCAAATAAACTCCCTTCAAGACTGCGATACTCTCCGCGAGTCAATAAATGTGCAATGTCTACAATATTAACTTTTGATTTGACTGGCTTATGAACTGTTGTTCTGCAATGCAATAACACCTCCTCCCACAATAATATGCAATGGTTTGGAAAGGAGAATAATATACTTGGGTTAATATTAGCAAGAAAATGATTTGGCTCCTTCAACATGTGTGATGGAGCCTTCACACGGGGGGCATCCACAATAAAAGAAACTGTCTGACAAATTCGCCATGACTTAAATCTTATTGTGACTAAGAATGCCAAGGAGTGACAGATTGTGTTTTATTTCATACAGTAACAATCCAGGCTCACCTCTGGGTCAGGAGCATTACTGCATTCTGAGATGTAGTGGAAAGGTCAGAAAAATGGCAGAGATCTTAAGTTTTCTGTTGGAGCTAATTGATTAGCTCCAACAGTCTGTAACGTGAAGGGAGGAAGTATATACTAGTATGTGTGGAAAAATGAAACATATTTATTTTTTTATTATTATGGCACACTCTCACTAAAGTAATTATGGTCAGGAAAAAGAATTTTATAACTAGTTACACAGAGAAATATTGCCCAGAATTGAAAAATACTATTAAAGCAATCTTAAAGTAAAAGTAAATGGAACACCTGTTTGGTTGAATGTGGTTGATGACAAAAAAGGGCCATATTACTCTATTCTCTGATCTGATGTTATAATGTTGTTTCCTCATCACAAACATGCCTGGAGTTGTGTTTTGTTTCATTCACATGTTTAATACACAAATCCTCATATTTAGGCTGAGCTCTTCTCTCAAACCGAAAACACCTTGTGCTACCTTGTGATGTCATGTGGTAATACAGGAAGTGCTCCACTGTGTTTTTAAACTCCATACACTTTCTTTAGAATAATATATAAAATAATTCCAATCTCTGTTAAACAAAAGGTAAAGGTAAAAGGTAGCTGTTAATTTAAAAGCTACCTCTTCATGACATCACAAGGTGTGTGAATGAAACAAAACACAACATCGTGTATGTTTTTGATAAGGTAACAATGTTGTAGCATGGCTTAAAGCTCACGAGAGTCAGTTGTGCATAATATAGGACCTTTAAAAATACACAAATTACCAGAAGTAAGAGAAAATCAGCTTTTTCCAGTAATGGCGGTGTGTAATGAATTCAAAGAGAAACACATTGTTAACAGAAAGTTTTTGTTCAAATTTAATTAGTTTAACATCAACATATGTGGTATTCCAGCCTGGCATGACGCTCACCACAGCATGGACCCTCACAACAACAGCAACAACAGTGTCTAAAAGAAAAGCCAGTATTAAAACCAGCCTCTTGGCTATGTTTTGTGATTACATGCATAAACAGGGCCTTGCCATTAGTGTGCTGCTGGAGCGCATTCATGTGTATTCACAGGTCAATGGGAAAATACAGCACGTGCCCTCCGCTGCTCTTCTATGGCTCCCACACACACAATAAAATCAAATGTTAATGGATGCTAATGAAATGGCTAATTGTGGATTCGGAGCAGCCATGCAGAGCGCACTCTCTAGGCTTCGCTGTTCCGTTTATCACAGCAACGCCCCCTGAGAGTTTAAGGGAGAAAAAAAACTAAGCAGTAAACATTTAAAAACAATGAACAAAATAATTATGCATGTGGACAGTGTGCCATGTCAGCCTGCTGTTCCTGTGCGGAAACTCAAAGGTGACATTCTATTGTAGCCACTCCAGGCTGCGAAAACTTTTAAAGACAGAGGGATTATAACTGCTAGCCTCGTGAGCTTCATTTGACTGGAGCTGAATGCCACTGCTTGGTTTCAGATGCCATCACAACATTCTATAGGCCAATCATATTTAAAGGTGCACTGTGTAACTTTTCTAGTGGAGGTTACGCCAACTGATGTCTCCATGGAAATGTTGTTGCCAAGGGAGACGAGAAAGTTGCAGCACTACACTACATTACAATTCAGATCTATGGAGAGTTGCCCCTATTGTGTATTCTTTTACAGGTTGTTTTATTGTTTAAAAATAATTACAAAAACAGGCATTTTGACTGTGAGCGGGATTGCCTCTCCACAGGTCTGACCTGTAACTCCGCCTGATTTGGTCTCCATGATGATAGAAAGGTTTAATACCATACCGTGGAACATTCCAGACAAAGCAATAATATCTCCATGGAGAAAAACATTTATTTGATGGACCCTCCACCAGAAAAGTTACACAATGCAACCTTTATTGGAATAAGTATGCATGCCATATCAGCCTCGTGTTCCAGTGCAACAACTCAGAGGTGACATTCTTTTGTACTCCAGATTGCAAACTTTTTTTTTTTTTTTTTGCTATGGAGAGAGAGGGAGAGGCAGGTAGTGGGTTGGCCGCTGGCGATTTTTCACCTCTCAAACTCTCCAGCTTGTCAGTTCCCGACAGAGACAGCCGCGGAGGCCGACTGAAGCTTGAGTGAGACTTGTGACGTGCTTTATCGGTCAGCCCCGTGGAGCTGTGGAGTGGTTGCAGGCAGTGATTAGTGAGAGATCCCCCCACACGGGTCACCCCTTCCTCTCTGCAGGAGATCAGGCCTGCAGATTTGAGGCGTCTGGCTGGATATGGTACCTTTGTATGGAGGAGTGTGTGACTGACAACAGAAAGAGGAAGAGACGAGGGAGGGGAGAGGAGGCAGGATTATGGAAGGATTGACAGGCTTTGACACTACTGGTCAGGTAAAAGTACACAAACATACACAATTTTATCACATGAACTCATCAGGGTAACCACCCTGATGAGTTCATGTGATAAAATTGTGTATGACTACAAATATACAAATATTACACCAGCTATATTCAAAACTGGTCACTACTAACAAACCCAAGCATAGCACAGAGATCCTGTTTGGCCAAAATCAGCATTTTATTACTTTTTATTGTTGACATTTTTTTTTATTTATTTGAAGCTATATTAAAGTTTAAAAAGCCCGTATTACGTTATTTTATGATCTATCTTATACTGTTGTTTCCTCATCAAAAACGGCTAATGAATATTGTCATTGTTTTCTGGAAAAGAGCTTTATAAATCAAAGGCGTTAATAAGTCCTGTATATGCAGGACTTAAAGGGCCCATAGGCTGTTTTCTGATCTATGTTATAATAACCACAACATACCTGGAGTTGTGTTTTGTTTCATTCACACATGTTTAACACAGAAACCCTGCATGTGGTAATACAGGAAGGGCTCCACTATGTTTTTTTGTTTTGTTTTTTTAAACTCCATACTCCTTCACTAGAATCATCTGGATAATTTCAGCCGTGGAACTGCCAATCTCTACTGGTCAAAAAGTAGAAACTATAATCTCAGTTGGTGTCCTAGGCAACTGAAAAGGACCAATATTTATGGAATTTCTGCCACAATTAGATGTTAGTGATACTGTTTATCTTCACTTTCAGCTGAAGTTGTGATTGTCATTGCCATTGGATACCGCATTTTGTAACACCACCAAAACAGCCTTGTGTAATTACTTTTGATCCGACGCAGATCTGGGTTTTGTTTTCCTTGATGGGAGATCACAGCCACATCATTCTTCAGCTTCCTTATCTTCCACAACAGCTCATTTTGTAATCAGCTTAAACCGCAATGCCCACTAATGGTCTGCTCAAGATAACCACTAACTCCAAAATGAGAAAAATACCCTTTTGTTGACACCTAAGATGAAAGATACTATCACTTCAGGTATAAAGGGGTGAAGGAAAGAACTATGGATCTGTATTGTTTCAGATCAGTTGGGTTTACTTGGGATTTTGGGTTATTTTGGCTTACTTCAAGTCCTTTTCCGTCTGGATTCAGATGATTTCTTGAGGTTAAAAGTGAAATTCAATCTAGTCAAACACCCTGAAATCATCTGTCATTGTTGAGTGATTGCTGCATGCATGTTCTTTGCTGGAATTTCCACCTTTGCAGTGACCTTACAATTGGCCCTGTGCACAATAGCAGCTATTAGCGTCACTACTTCCTGTCCAATTTTATCCCTATGTAGTTTTTGCAGATTCCTGCTAAAGTGAATACATATTTAAAGGTAGGGCTGCGTGATATGGGAAAAAAAGAATCATGTATTTTTCGTCCCATGTTGCTTGATCTTGGTTTTTGATTCGATCTTCTTCTGTCCTATTAAAAACAAAGATGTGTGGACTTCAGGCGTAAAGGGCAGGGTGTCAGGATCACTACAATTTTTTATTTCATGTTGATAGGACCAATAATTCTGGAGAAATTCACATTTAAAAGTTGGAATGAGTTTATACAATTATATTAAACCTAAATGCATACGCACGTTACCGCTATCGGCAAAAACACATGCACACGTGCTGCCGGTATCAACAGAAACACGGGCGATATCCGTGTGCTAAATGAGATCTTCTCTCGTCAACGGTGAGAAAATAGCCATTTACTTTCTGTAACTTGGATTATTAAGATGAGAAGCACCAGAGGTGAGAAAGAGGAGAAAAGGTGAGGAGCTCGGCTTGATCAGAGAGCGGAGGAGGGGAGCGGGGTTAGAGAGGCAGATGATTGCAGATTTAAGTCAAAACGTGTGAACATGTAAAGAGACAAAGGGGCACGCTGTGGTTCAGGCTACTTTTTCCTAAACAAGAGCGTAAATCCTCGTCAGCACCACGCACTTACTGTCGCATGATTGGCTGTTGACCTGTTGATTAAAATGTGCAAATGCGCATGCCTTATCATCGAGAGAGACCAAAGTAGAGATCACGATCCAACGATCTTTCGATTTTTAGCACAGCCCTATTTAAAGGTGCATTACGTAGTGCACCTTTTAATTTGAATTTGAATAGGTTGTTTATTTTATGTTTTTTTAATTTGATTTTAATCAAAGTGACTGTTAGCTTTGAGATACAGTGAGCTAGATGCACTAGATACAGTGAGTCTATACCTGACTTCCCCCCAACCTCGGCATTCACTGTTACAAAAGCAAAATCTTGAACATTCTCAATGAAGGTCGTTTTTCCATTTTCACTAGATCTTTGTGCTCCGTTTAACCTACTTAACAGGTTTCCCAGATCATGTAATGGGACTCGAGGAATATTGTCCACTATTGAAATCAGCCTTATTTCCATATCCTCCTGGCCCTCGCTTTGACTTTATAGTGCTAATTATCCCCATTACAGTATAGCTAGAATACACCCCCACAAAATCTCGAAGAAGCACAGTCAGCCATTTTGACTTGTAATGAAGAAAGTTCCTATTTCCGGCAGTCCCCCAACCTCCTACACAGATCTTCCTTTAAGACAATATAATAGTAAGAGGGCTCTTGTGCGTATGTTTGATAGCGATAACTGGCACCCTATCTAGTGCTTTTTAATGAGATCCTTTACAACGCGAAGACGTATGCTCCTTTGGTGTAGTGCGTACTAGTAGGGAATAAAGGGACCTACTTCATCAAGCATAATTGCCGTCTTGTACACACTAATCCCTAAAGGTTAAGAGTCCTCCATCGGCCTGCTCCCTTTTCTCTCATCTGTCTCTCCTTTTCTCGCTTCCTTTCCTCCTTCTTTGACCCCGGCGTTCCCTCGTTCCCCAACTACATTATTTTCCGTTAAGCAATGTTAATAGTGCATTGTCCCGATGCCCATAGAGAATGAATGACGTCTTGATTAATCAGGCTAAAACACAATAAGTTCTTCTTTCCATGTCCCAGGTGATTCCTTTAAGTTTTTTGTCTGTGCTCTGCAGTTGTTTCCGAGCAGCGGAGTAAGTAAATCAAACAGAAATAGGAGGTACTTTATCATCCCTAAACTGTAACATTTTACGCTGTATTCATTTTTAACAAGGTGAAATGGGACACAGGAAGAACAATTGTAGTTCTAGTTTGGCTCAAAGGTGGCACTGATTTGTTAGACCTCTGGATCTTAAGAAGTGACTCTGTTGTTCCTGCAAGTATCAACGCCGGATAAATGCTGATGGTTGTAGGAAGGGCATCTGGTGCAGACTGATTAAAGGGCCCATATTACGCTATTTCCTGATCTGTTATAATGTTGTTTCATCATCAAAAACATACCGGGAGTTGTGTTTTGTTTCAGTCACACGTTTAGCTTAACACACAAACCCTACATATTTAGGCTGAGTTCTTCTCTCAAACAGAAAACACTCAGTTCCACTTTGTGATGTCATGTGGTAATACAGGAAGTGCTCCACTGTGTTTTAAAAATCCTTGCATCTTCACTAGAATCACTTGGATAATTTCAGTCCTGGAAGTGCCAATCTCTACTGAACTAAAGGTAAAAGGTAGATGTTAACTTGAAAACTACATGACATCACAAGGTGGAACAGAGAAGCTGACTTTAATCAAGATTTTTGCTGAATTTTATTCAACAAAAACTGTTTTTATTTGTATATTTTTGTTTGCTCAGACTATGAACATGTTAAAAACAAACCGTCAGCCTTTTCAGCAGCTCTCAAACAATATTAAACAAAATTACTTTTCAGTCCTGTTAAAACATGTAGTGGTGCAGCAAGTAGAGATACAGGCTCTCAAATGTAGTGAAATAAAACTAAAAAAAAGTATTCATTGTGAAATGTACTTAAAGTACAGATACATAAAATTTATTCTTAAAGATGCATTATGTAACTTTTCTGATGGAAGGTCCGTCAAATATTTTTCTTCATGGAGAGGTTATTGCTTCATTTAGAATGTTTCACAGTGTGGTATTAAACCAGACCAAGTTACAGATCAGATCTGTGTAGAGACAACCCTGCTCACAGCCTGTTTCTCTAGGCATTATTGAGCTATAATACCAACTTTAATTGAGTAAATGTAAGGTAATGTCATATTGTGGAACATTCCAGGCAGAGCAATGACATATCCATAGAAACAAGCAGGTTACGGACCCCCAACCAAAAAGTTACATAGTGCACCTTTAAGCACAATGATTTTAGTTTGTTATGTTTCACCACTGACGGCCAGTAATAATTTCATCTTTTTCTGGGGGCTTGAAAAAAAAAAGTAATATTTCAGATTTGCTTTGTTGCTTGAAAGTTACTCATTGACAAAGTGAATATTGATATCGAGCGTCTGCCATTCCACAATGCACTGTAATTGCAAATCATGAATTGTGAAAAAACAAAAAACAAAAAAAAAAAACCCTCCAAAATTCAGGAGCCTAATCAACCTCTTTGTGTGGAAATCTCTCCATCATTGCAGTTGTAATATAGGCTCCAATTAGCAAATAAAAGGCGGCGTTGCTTATTCTCATGATTATGGCATAATGATGAGTGCGTAAATGCAAAAATGATCTGGAACTCGCAGAAGAGGCACAGTTGGGAAATTTGCAATTCTTTTATACGTTTGTGGTTGATGGTGCTTTTCAGGCTGATATCACTCCATCTGTCTGTGTTTCTGACTCAGCTGTGATGAGCACTGAAGGAAGCTAATGTAAAAAGACTATTATTTAGTCCAAGTATATATTTCACTTTATAACTCAGCCTGTTAATATTGCTAGGACTCCAGACCTTAATATGTTAGCTTGCTTGAGACCAATTCATCATGACTAAGAAGGAACAAAATGTACCTGTCAAAAAATAGCACAAGCAAATCTCTCTCTTTTTTCAAATTTTTTGGTCAATTTGCTCTCTGAACATACAAGCTTTTATGTGCAAACAACTAAATTCTCAATATTTAATTTAATCCATTTGGGCACATTGAGTTATATGGGACACTAAATTCAAAGGCCGTTTTTGAAAAATGCATTTTCCCCCATAGGAACCTAAAGATCATCCCTTAAAGTAGCACTTACACACAGCAAACTTTCCAATTTTGTACTTACAGAAGGATTTTCAATACCTAATTCCAAGTCTGATTTATTCAAGTTTTAATCCCCAAAAATGAGGCAAAATTTGAATGTTTATGCAAATTTTCAGTTAGATCTAATTTACTCAAATACTAAATAATATATCCATAATCTACTCTATCTAATAAAATTACAAAAACAACCAAGAAATTTAAACCTGTCTGTTTCCATTTTTCATGAAAACATCACATGATGAGCAACTTGTTATTCATTTTTTTTTCTTATAATTATGTAAGTAAACTACAGAAGAAGTTTCAAATTGATATCACCAAATTTAAGATTTTTTTCTTATTCACCTATTCACCATAAATAGTGGAAAAAGAATGAACCTTTACCAAAGATGAGACCTGTTTGTTTTGCAATCATTATACATAAATTAACACAATGCAGTATGTTCATTAAGGCAACATTGAGTTTAGTAAGATGCTAATTTTTTAAACTTTTAAATCTGTAAAATGGGAAGGTTTGGTTGCCAGTTAGAACCCAAATACCTTCACCAATCATTTGAATAATTTCAACCCTGAAATTGCCAATCTCTGCTAAACAAAATATAGCTGTTAACTTGAAAACTACCGCTTCATGACATCACAAGGTGGAAGAGAGCATTTTGATCTTTGTTGACTAATAATGCAGGGTTATTCAAACATGTGTGAATGAAACAAAACACAACTGCGGGTCTGTTTTTGAGAAGGTAATAACATTAGAACATGGCTTAAAGCTCACAAGAGTCATTTTGCATAATATAGGACCTTAAAGAGGGTCAGAACATCTAAAAACCTGTATCCTTCTTATAAATTGTTCAAAATGAAAGTTATATCTGGCATTTCAGAATATTGAATGTAATCCGTTTGTATTTTATCTGCACTTTTAAAGCTGACTTTTTACTGCTTGTTTAAGCACATGACCTCTTACTGAGAAAAAAAATAAAGTTTAATATATTGTAAATTTTGCAGGAGCATCACTAAAACCAGCCGCCAAAGGAAATGGTCTGTGTTGCGCCAATGAGTTAATTATATTTCATGACACATTTTTATTCCAATCCATTTGACTTCTGATACAAAATTAATTGACAATCTAGCTCTTGTAAAATCTCCACTGAGGGCCCCCAAACCCAGACCAGCCCTGGCCAAAGCTATAAACTTCTACATCCCTTCCAGTAGCAGTCTTTTACAACAACTGGGTGAGTAATTGGCATTTTTAAAAGGGGCCCCAGCTCGTTTGGCACTGGCGTTGAAGGGAGAGCGGGCACACTGGCACCATATCTAAAGCTGTAGGGGCTGTTTGTGTTGGCACGGGGGTGGCGGGAGTGTGTGGAACGAAGTGGGTAGATTGCATGGCTCTTCCAGGAACGCGGAGAGGTTTTGCCCCATGCCAAAAGCAGCCATGTCGGTAGCAGGTTAGCCCCTCTGCTGGGTATGTCAGGTGGGGTCTGTGGAGAGCGAGAGGGCCCAGGAAGAAAGCAAAGCATGACGGGATCAGCAGATGGGGGGGCTGTGTGCGGCTGGTGCCATACAGCTGTGAGGGCAGATAACGTATGCCAGGGATACAGGGCAAGAAGAGGCTCTGCAGACCACGATAATCCAAAGAGGGCTGGAGAAAGGAGGGAGTAAGGCAGAAAGGGGAGGATTGTACTTGAACTGGGCATTAACTCACACTGGGGGGGCTGGGTGATATTTCCAAGGTATTTAAATAAAATAATTATAGTTATTGGTGAGAAATACACACAGTGCAAAATGGTTTAAAGGTCCTATATTACACAAAATTGATTCTTGTGAGCTTTAAAGGTGCATTGTGTAACTTTTCTGGTGGAGGATCCGTCAAATGCTTTTCTCCATGGAGATGTTACTGCTTTGTCTGGAATGTTTCACAGTATGGTAAGAAATCTTTGTCTTCATGGAGACCAAACCAGACCAAGTTACAAGTCAGATCTGTGGAGAGGCAGCCCCGCTCACAGTCAGAATGCCTGTTTCTAAGTGTATTTGAGCTGTAAAAGCACCTGTAATTGAATAAATGTAAAGTAGAGCAATGATATATCCAGAGAAACAAACAGGTGATGGAACCCCAACCAAAAAGTTACATAGTGCACCTTTAAGACATGCTATAATGTTGTTGCCTCATCTAAAACATACATTGAGTTGTGTGTGTGTGTGTGTTTTCATTTGCCCATGTTTGAGTAACTATTAATCTATTCATCTGTTTACGCCTCATCTGAAATTGCTCTGTTCCACCTTGTGATGTCATGTAGTGACAGTTTCCATGTTACCAACATGTTTTTACCTTTAATTTAGAAGAGATTGATAATTCCAGGGCGGAGATCATGGAGCACTTCCTGTATTACCACAACACATCACAAGGTGGAACAGAGCATTTTCTGTTCTAGAGAAGAACTCAGTGTAAATATACAAGGTTTGTGTTAAACATGTGTGAATGAAACAAAACACAACTCCAGGTATGTTTGCGATGTGGAAACAACATTATAACAGATCGATTTTGTGTAATATTGGATCTTTAATTAACAGCAATAGTCAGTTTAAATGCGCTCATTATTATACCATAGTTAAAGCTCATGGGTAAATGGCAAGGAAATGAGAGCTTCCTGATCATTTTTGTATTTTATTTTTTTTTTATTTTCTTTGGTAAGCAACTTATCAGAATTCACACTGTTGAAGAAAGGGAAGCTTAATTTAATCTTAAATGATCATTTGTTTATTGAAATGAAATTTTAGTCCAAAATGAAAAACAAATTGCAATCATGGCTGTGCACCACATCAAAGCACAATTAAAAGAACATTTGCAGATTCAAAATGAGTGGTTTTGCCAGAAAACATGGGAATTAGAGCGCAATAGGCTGTGAAGTCATTTATTCTTTTGAAAGTTTGAAACAAAATAGATATTTCTGAAATGGCGACAATAAAAAGAAGCAATAAATGGAGAATAAATCCAAAATATGTGTTGAAATTAGTATTAGTAGTAATAATAATAATGTTACCAGTACACTTTATTATGCACATTGAATTTAAAATACAAGCAAGCTGCAAATTTCTGCAATGGCAAATAGCTAACAAAAATCATAGAAGAAAACTCGAGAAAAAATACAAAATGGATTTGTAGTTGAGGTTCTGGCCAAGTCAGTTATTTTTGGTGAGATTCTGTTTAAATAAAACTCAGATTAAAGTCTAATAAAGCCCCAGACAATGCAGTGCCTACAGTTAGCATCACCCCCCCAGGACATGTTCATGACATCAGCTGCAAAATATCAGTACATTCAGAATACTTCACTAAGACTAAAAAAATCAAAAAGCCAAAAGTAAAAATTCTAACTGTTTATTGATTAACTTTGAATTGTGACCTGCTGTTTATTCAAATCATATTAGTATAATGTATTGTGTTTTAATATCAAACATATTTTTTATTCTTGCCAGTAAGTATGGACAATGTAGAACTATTTATACTGCAATTGTGTTATGATAGATAAGATAAGCCTTTATTTGTCCCACAATGGGGAAATTGCAGTGTCACAACGCAAGTTTCAGAAACAGTAGGAAAATAAGAGCATACATCAAAATCAAGATAAATAATAATAAGTATTTACAATCAACTAAAGGTCCTATATTATATAAAGTATACTCTTGTGAGCTTTAAACCATGTCATAATGTTGTTACCTCTTCAAAAACTGACCTGGAGTTGTGTTTTGTTTGATTCACACATGTTTGAGTAATCCTGGATTATTAATCTGTCTACATCTCCAAAACTCAAAATGCTCCGTTCCTCTTTGTGATGTCATGAAGCGGTAGTTTTCAAGTTAACAGCTCCTTTTACCTTTAGTCCAGTAGAAATTGGCAATTCCAGGGCTGAAATTATCCAAATTATTCTAAGATAAGATAAGATATGCCTTTATTAGTCCCACAGTGGGGAAATTCCAGTGTTGCAACGCACAGTTCAAGAACAGCAGGAAAATGGTAACATGCAATAAAACAAGATAATAGATAATGGCTTAAAAATAATTTAAAAATAGACTTAAAAATAGACTCTAATGTAACACACTGTTCCGGTGGAGCAAAAATATAAAATACCAAAAAACTATTATGTACAATAAAAGTAACAGTGCAGCATGTGAATAGAATAAATCTCAGTAAAGTGACTTCAGTATATTATGTTATTTACAGTAATATGACTATGTTTATGTGTATGTTTATGTTTATGTTTCTAGTGAAGGTGTATGAAGTTAAAAACACAGTGAAGCACTTCCTGTATTACCACATGACATCACAAGGTGGACCAGAGTGCTTTCACTTTTCGAGATGAACTCAGCCTAAATATTTACAGGGTTTATGTGTTATACATGTGTGAATGAAACAAAACACAACTCCAGGTCTGTTTGTGATGAGGAAACAACATTATAACAGATCAGAAAATAGAGTAATATAAGACCTTTAACTTACCAAAATGCAAAATAGACTGATTTATAACAAAGATTCCTGTTGGAGAAAGATTGGCGCGATGTCATCTTGGTACATGAGCTGTCTCCTGCAGCTAGCTAAGGCCATCTGGAACACGGCAACCTGGATGCAACATATGGATACAACTCTAGTCTCTGGTACAGTAGTCTGACAGATATGGGGAGAGAACCTTATAAGAAGTGGATACATGCCAGCTCTGTCTTCATGCTGAACTTTCCTTAATGTAGACTTTAAATACAGCTTAACAAAAGAACGGCATATGTGGGAGGATTGCAGTGCACACCAGCAGAGCATAAAACTACAGAGAAGAGATGTTTTTATGTTTGTGTTGTGTACTCTGTGGGATCAGATATTTTGATCATGTGTGTATTTGTAATACACTAACAAAAGAAGCAGACGACTTGAGAATTCATAACAGAGAAAAAAAAATGGACTAACTTAAAAGCATGTTTTTTTCAAAAACATGTGTCCATATCTGAGTGCGCTTGCATCGTCACAAACCTTACTCGTATTTGGCCTGGAGGAGGGTCTGTGTTCCTACTAGTTTCCATTGAAATGTTGTTCCATTGGCTATAATGTTCCACAGTTTTATATACTCAATAAATAAATAGATATGTTTTATACAACTATATATACAGTATATCTCAATTGAGAATGTGTGTATGGATTTAACTTTCAGTTTCCGTGGACTCATGCAGGTGACATGCCAAAGTTACACATTGTTCCTTTAATCAGCAGTACCTATAGATATTGATATGATATTGGTTAATGGAGAAAAAAATACGGAGACACAACTACATCCAAGGGCATTCACACCCAACTGACACTGGTCCAACAGACTAAATGAATGTTAAAGGTGCACTATGTAACTTTTCTTGCATTTGTTCATGAAGATGTTGCTGTTTTGCCTGGTATGTTGCACAGTGTGGCATTAAATGTATCTTTTTCCATGGTAACAAGCAAGTATCGTTGCAGGTCAGATTTATGGAGATGTGACTCTGCTTACTGTATGAATGCATTATTTTTTTATTTTTAATTTAATTTAATTTAATTTTATTTTATTTTATTTTTGTGGTACATTTGAGAAATAATATCTGTAATTGTATAGATACGTTTAATGCAACAAAGCAATAGTATCACAGTGGAGACAAGCAGGCGGAAGATCCTCCACCAGAAAAGTTACATGGTGCAGCTTTAAGCACCACATAATTCGAGGTAAAGTATTTTATTTGGATTATCTTTACTAAATCTCAAAGTTTTGTAAATACTTAGAACAGAATCAAAGGATGCACTGATAATACATAAATATAAAGGTACACAAATAACTTTTACTGGCTGAATTTTCTATCTGCATTTGAAAGTGAAAATAATGTACATTTGCTTTAATTTGATTTGATTATTTTAAAACACATTTCTTCCACCTTCTAATTTGAACACACAGAACATAGTCATGAGCCTGCTCTATAGGGAATACCTCTTAATTTCCCCGTCAAATGAAGCGCATGTTTACTCTCACAATGTACATTTAAACATAATTACGTCTCCGTTAATCATCTGTGCTAAAAGTACTTTAGCGCTTTCCCTCCAACATAAAGAGGCTATTCTTATTCCCAACCTGTGAACCTGGCAACCCGCTCGCACGAATTCATTTAGCAGGCGTATTGCGAGTCTGCTAATTATCAATTGTACGTCATGTATTACAGTAACCTGTGTGACCCCCAATTACAATAGTGCCAATCAGAGCAGGGTTAATTCTGTGCAAGGATCAATTTGCCCCAATCATTCTGCTGGGTTCCCATGGGCACGGTGAGCTATGCAAATGTATTCCTATCTAGCCCACATCAACATTTTTTTTTTTACCCAGTGTCTTAATAGAATGTGTTTATAGAGCCCACTATGTTTCTAAATGTGGCAGTAATGCATCGGCTAGCATGAGCACGAAGCACAGAGGAAACAAAGAAAGTTCTTTTGTTTGCTTGTTTATCCTTGGATTTTCAACCATGATATTGTTCCCGTCTGACAGTTCAATGAGACGTCCTTGGCAATGAAGAATTACCTATGGTACATCAAAACACAGACAAGACATAAATGAAAAGTAAATAAATGAAAAAACTCTCCACACACACACACTGGGTCGATGATTTACACACATTTGTTTTCTCGTTTTAACACAAAATAATTCTTAGATTTCAATGTTGAATTCAGTTTTATTTTTATATAGCCCAAAATGACAGTAATCTCCTCACGGGGCTACACAAAAATTGTTGATTGACCCAACAGAAGGATACGAAATCAAACAATGAATGTCAATGGCCTGTCCTTAGACCCTTCTTCCAGTCAAAGAAAAAAAAAAAAAAAAAAAACTTAAATAAATAAATAAATAAATAAATAAATAACTGTGGGAATAAGAGAAAATTTGATGAGAACCACAGTGAAAAAGAGCTCCACTCCCACAGACGGGCAGGCTGCAGATGTGTCCAGAACTGATTTGCATGAGCTTTAAATTATGTTTCTGCCAATATAAGCCCGACTAAGAGGGCCCCATGTGGACAAATCCAGGCAGGCCCTACATGGACACTATTTTCTCATCTACAGTATATTATATAATATATATATTATTAGTATAATGTTGTTTCCTCATCAAAAATATTCCTGGAGTGGTGTTTTGTTTCATTTACACATGTTTAACACACAAACCCTGCATATGTGGGCTGAGTTCTTCTTTTGAACATAAAACACTCTGTTCCACCTTGTGATGTCACCTAGAAATACAGTAAATGCTCCACTGTGTTTTTAAACTCCATACACCTTTACTAGAACCATTTGGATGATTTGATCCTGGAATTGCCAATCTCTACTGAACAAAAGGTAAAAGGTAGCTGTTAACTTGGAAATCATGACATCACAAGGTGGAACAGAGCATTTTGAGCTTTGGAGATCCAGACAGACTAATAATAAAGGATTACTCTAATGTGTGAACGAAACAAAGCACAACCCCAGATATGTTTTTGAGCAGGTAACAACAGTCAAACATGACTCAAAGCTCACAAGGGTCAAATTTGCGTAATATAGGACCTTTAAGACAATGACCCAATATTTCCTGCCAAACTGAATCACACACGTTTTTGAACATAAGGAAGACGCTGAACCTCTTTGCTCTTCCTCTTCCTCTTCCTCTCAGGAACAACTGACAGCCCAAACAATGACAGCATGTCCTTGAGTTATAAATTTGTAATATGCTTCAGGTGGTGCTGGGAGACGGCAGCTTCTGATTGGCTGAAGTCATAAATCATTCATTACACATCAATAATTAATATTCCAACCAAGCCTGGATCTTTTATGTAAATACTGTCACACATTGGAAGGTTACCATTGTAAACTTGCGCTGACAGCACTTTCTCAACTTTTGATTGCCGGCTTAGGCTGAGGAATTGACTTCATGAACTGATAAAAGTGACATTGTCCAACTTCGTCAGTGGTGGAAGAAGTACTTGATACCAGAGCAAAAAACAAAAAAATACTCAAGTAAAAGTAAAAGTATCACATGAAAAAATCTACTTAAAGGTGCACTGCGTAAATTTTCTCTTGGAGGGTCTGCCACTTGCTGGTCTCTGTGGAGATATTACTGCTTTGCTTTGAATATTCCACAGTACGGAAATAAACTTGGTAATCACACTGGAGACAAGTTAATGGTCAGATCTATGGAGAAGCAAGACTGCATGTGGGAAGAATTCATATTTTTAAGGTGTTTTTCAGCTATAAAACACCTGGAATTGAACAAATGGAATCGAGATATGTGTAATATGCTGGAGCGACAGTAGCTCAGTTGGTAAGAGCAATTGTCCAGAGATTGGCGGTTTATTGGCGGTCTGAATCCCGCTCTCAACATAAACATCACTGGTTGAGCGGTCACATCCACTGACCCACAGCTTGTCGGTGGCGGTGTCGGCGTACACTGCTGTGTGTGTGTGTGTGTGTGGGTGTGTGTGTGTGTGTGTGTGTGTGTATGTGAAGGGGTGAGTGGTTCCTTGTTGTAAAGCTCTTTGAGTGCCTTGAAGGTGGAAAAGAGCTATATAAAAATGTGACCATTTATTGCCCTACTGTGGAACATTCCAGGCAAAGAAATAACATCTCCATGGAGACAAACATGTAGCATCTACTTTAGAAGTTACATAATGCACCTTTAAGTAAAAGTATTAAAGTACCAGTTTACTTTAGGGATAAAAAGTATTTTGTGCATAGTTTGAGATCAAATAAAGCTTCAAATGTAGTGATTTTTACACAGCTGAATTATATATATTTTAATTTGTATATTTTTGTTTGCTCAAACTATGAATGTGCTAAAAATAAACCCCTCAGCCTTTTCTGCAGGTCTCAGACAATTAAAAATGTACAGATACCTGCTCTCAAATGTAGTAAAGTTAAAGTAAAACTAAAATCTATGTAAAGTACTAAAGTACAGATACATAAAAATACACATGTACAGTACATTACTACTTTTATGTCATTAGATTCCACAGTTATACTTTATAATAACTACACTTTTTTAGTCTTAATAAAGCATGAACAAAGACTTAATTCATCATGAACAAACATTTAATTAAGAGTTATTCAGGTTTAGAAACCACTTAATTACTACCTTAATTAGCACTTAACTTGCAATTGGCTTGTGTTGTATATATTTACTCATAATAATTTCATACTTAGTTACTCATTAATTAACCCTGTGTGTGTGTGTAATTCACTAGTGTCACTACTTTGTGACATTATCCAACTTTTACAGAAGAAAAATTATCCAACGTTTCTCAAATTGTAGATGAATATATTTGGCAGAGAGGTAAATCGTACACAGTATTCAAAGCTTTCACCAAATGTGAGTCTCCCTATTGCCAGGAAACCCGAGTATTGTTACATAGTTTTTCTGTTCATTCGATTCCAAGTACAGGGCCTTTTACAGTGTACCAAACTCTTCTGAATAGCAGGATTGGTTGGTTGCCATTGTTCAGTTAGTATGCCAAGGAAGTACTGTCTACAAGTCTCATAGCACAAAACTCCAGAAGTTGCTTGCGTTTTTTTTCATACTTTTAAAATTGTGTGTGAGTTGAGGATTTTCAAGGTCAATAGCTGAAGAGGTATGAAATGAAATCTAATTAAATACAATTTATTAAAATTATCTCTTTTCGAGTTTTGTTCTATTCAGATATGTTAGAGCAGTCTTGGATATCTAATACTTACACAAGGATGCATGGTAACATCACTGGTTGCTATAATATTAATTTAGTCAAACTGTTTAACAATGTGCAGTGTTGTTCAAGTAGGAAACCTTTTGCTATGAGGTGACCCTAAAACCTACATAATTTTCATGAATGCATCTTTTATGAGTGTTGTCACGGTACTACAATTTTAAACTCAATTTTGATACTAAGGAACGAACTCCATACTCAATACTGATTGAGGTACCATGATTGAAAGCATGCATTTTGTTTCTAGGCAAGGTTAACCTTCACCTGTTCTCACATACGCTAAATTTAACGGTTGTGGAAAAACTTGGTTGCAACCAATACTTCTCAAATTCTGCCCTTTTCACCTTCTGTTATTTTTGGCTCACAAGGAAGTCAACGAAACTCCATATATGTAACACACTCTGGTTGTTTTTTTCTCTCCAACATATATAAATACCGAACTGTGACCTCTTAGAGGCTTGCTTATCCTCGCATGTCTTCTGTGTGATCAGATAAAGAACTTCTTTTATGACTCTACCTGGTCTATTGTCTCTTACTTTTTCCTATCACGACTTCAATGATGATTAAAAAAAAAAGGTAATAGAATGTGATTTTCAAGTACACTACATAACATTTCATGTGGAGGGTTCGCCACCTGCTTGTCTCCATGGAAATGTTACTACTTTGTCTGGAATGTTCCCACAGCATAGATTAATTGCATTTTTGAGCAATAGCAATGCCCATAATGAATAAATGCTTGATGGATATATATATATATATATATATATATATATATATATATATATATATATATATATATATATATATATATATATATTTTTTTTTTTAAATGTGTTTCTCACCTTCCACGGTGGTTGGTCTCTCTCACCCTCATCAGCTCGGGCCCTCTACCAGAGGCCTGGGAGAGTTCTGCGCAGTATCTTTGCTGTTCCTAGTACTGCGCTTTTCTGGACTGAGATGTCTGATGTTTTTCCGGGTATCTGTTTTAGCCACTCTTCCAGTTTGGGGGTTACAGCCCCGAGTGCTCCGATCACCACGGGCACCACTGATGCCTTCACCTTCCAGGCCTTCTCCAGCTCTTCCTTGAGCCCCTGGTATTTCTCTAGTTTCTCATGTTCCTTTTTCCGGATATTACCATCGCTTGGTATTGCAATGTCCACCACCACGGCTTTGTTCTGTTGCTTATCCACCACCACTATGTCTGGTTGGTTCGCCATCACCATTCTGTCAGTCTGTATCTGGAAGTCCCATAGGACCTTGGCACTGTGGGACTTCCATATACAGACTGACAGAATGGTGATGGCAAACCAACCAGACATAGTGGTGGTGGATAAGCACCACCACTGTATATATATTATATATATATATATATATATATATATATATATATATATATATATATATATATATATATATATATATATATATATATATATATATATATATATATATATTAGACCGTCGTGAGACAGGTTAGTTTTACCCTACTGATGTTGTGTTGTTGCAATAGTAATCCTAACCCTAACCCTAACCCTAACCCTAACCCTAATATAATATATAATATAATATATATATAATATATATATATATATATATATATATATATATATATATATATATATATATATATATATATATATATATATATATATATATATCTCATACCATGGAACATTCTAGGCAAAGCAATAACATCTCCATGGAGACAAGCAGGTAGTGGACCCTCCACTAGAAAAATTGTACAGTGCACCTTTAAATCATTCTACATTATTTCATATAGTATGTGGTGTTATATCTGTGTAATCCCTCAGTGGTTCAGGTGTGTTCCATAGTGCTCCGTGTGTATGTCTATGTGCTCTTATACTTGTTCTGATACAGATCAAGATCATTCTAAAGATATTCAGGAAAGGTTCATTTCTGATCTGTGAACGTGACTTCTTTAGTATTGATACCTATCCAAATGAATATTTAATTTCAATACTAGTTTTAGTATTGATTAGTATCTGCTTTTCAATACTTTTCGCAACCCTACATTACTGTTGATTTCTTTGGGCTGGTCACCAAACTTTCAAAACCTTTGTTGAACTTCCATGCGGTTTCCTGGCCATGAGCTCCAATCCATCAAAGCTTGTTAATGGCACAAAATGGGGCGCTGCTACAAGACCATATGGCTCTGAGTCTCGTCCTGTTCTCCCCGTCTGGAACCTGCCATGATGAAAAAATCTACCGTGAATATCTCTTCCTCACTAACTATGTGACTTATCTGGCAACTTTTACCTTCTTGCTTTATTTAACTATTTATTTATTTACTGCAGCAAGTGTGAAAGTGGTGCCCAGCTGGAAATGTTTAGGAGCCATATGTTGGTGTACTTCAAATACTTGAAATAAGCAGTAAAGTGGAGTGACATTTTGATACTTGTACTGTGCTTCGGTCTGGCTCAGTAAGCAGGAAAATTGTAGTAAACAGTTACATTTCTTTTTCGCAAAATACACTTTCAGCATCAAAGTTGGAAGGCGTATTTCAAGTACAAGATTATGTTTTATTAGAACGTTTAAAATAAAAGAAGCCATCTGTGGGGAGTAAAGGCTGCACGATATTGCAACTATGTTTGAAAAGGCATTTTTTTAGATGAGAACCATAAGAAACAAGATCAGACAATTTGAATCAGACATTGATTGATGAGGGCCTTATGGGAAAAAGAAACAAATTTTTGTGACTTTCCTTGACAATTGTTTCTCCATCATGGTTCAAGCAAAGCAAGGTAGTGGACCATCCATCCATCCATTTTCTTCCTCTTATCCGGGGCCGGGTCGCGGGGGCAGCAATCTAAGCAGGGACTCCCAGACTTCCTTCACAAGCAGGTAGTGGACCACCCACCAAAAAAGTTACATAATGCACCTTTTAAGCACCTTTTTTCTGTTAATTTAATTGCAGTTTCACCTCTTGTAAAGTCAGAGCTGCGGTTAGCTCACACATGTATTGATGCAGTTGTAGTATAATAGTATAGTTAAAGATGCACTATGTAACTTTTCTGATGGAGGACCTGCCACCTGATTGTCTTCATGGAGATGTTATTGTTTTGCCTGGAAAGTTACACAGCATAGCATTAGACTTACTTAACTCCATGGCGACAAGCAGAGAATGCTGCCTAGCTAAGTTACAGATCTGTGGAAAGATCCATAAAAGAATGCATGTTTTTCAGGTTTTTTTTTTTTTTTTGAGCAACTAAAACAAGTGACAAAACACTACCACTACCAGAAAAGTTACACAGTGCACGTTTAATATTCACAACAGTGTATTCAGATATTGCTAAACTTATCAAGAAGGTCAGTGTTTTCTCAGTTGTCATTTGTGGTGACCTTGTTTAACTCCGAAACCCTGCTATTCTAAATCTCCCATCCTGACGCCCACATCGGATGAGCTCTGCTAAAACAACATTCAGTTTTGAAGCGTTGTAGATTCATATGATCCTGGATCCTTCTTTATCCCCCCTCCATCAGCACTTATGACTGCGCAGTAAGCACCACTACCTCCCTGATGGACAGAAGCTGGCAGTAGACTCTCCTATAAAAGCGCTTCAGTGGGCGATAATACAGGCAAGAGCTAGCGCATAGGGGAGCAGACGGGCACTTTTGTCATGTTAATGTGACCGCATACGACGCTTCGGCAAATAGGATTTACTGTACGGGGCCTTCCCAATGAAATGGAATTGCAGTCTCATAAAATGTACTTTTAAAGAAATTGTGTGAGAGGAAGTCTGGGCAGTAAATTAAACCCTTCTGGCAGCATTGGATGAGAGAGCGTGCGCAGAGAAGGGAGAGTGGGCGGATTCTTTGGATTCCACAGAGGTCACCGACGTGTTTCTGAAATGTGTTTAAAACAATTGTCAAAATAGGAACATTGCCGCCGAATTACGCTACGAAAGCAATCATGAGATAAGGCCAAATCTCAAATTGGATTCATGTATTGCGATTGTGAGAGCTTCCCAGGAAGACTTTCCAATGACTTCTTTTGTTGCAGTACTGTGATTTTAGCGCTAAAGTTAACTCTCGCCAGTGTAACATTTTGGGAAAGTTAAAGAGTAATTTCAGCAGGATTCTTCACAGTGCAGAGCCGGAGGACTTCCTCTCATTAAAGAACTTATGGAAGAGTGGAAGCCATAGTCCGAGTCTTCCAGAGACCTTAGAATCGCTTTGGTCACTGACATTTCCAGAATTGCTAACACTGTGGCTTTTCAACTTCCATCTGTCCAAACTCCTAAAGCTGATGATCTGTGCATTTGTACAATTGGAAGTTTGTAGTAGATAAAGTGTGGGAATATGTGGAGATCTATAGATAATGCAATATGTTGTATGGAGATGGGTTTTTCATGGTCAAAAGTTACAAGAAGTCAAAAGTGTGTTTAGTGTTGAAATCATAGTCTGTATATATAAATGGGCATTGCTAACCTGCAAGCTGCCGTGGGAATAGGAAGTGATCATGGGTCCAGTTCACTTTGTACTAAAAAAAAAAAAATGTTTCCCCTCTCTCTGTAACTCCTGCTGATGGCTCCTCATTTTGGTCTTAAAATGTTTGTAATAACCCGCTCTACGTGATCCTGGTGTTATTATTTTGCTATTTTGTCCATAAATCAATTCCTATTCCTATGGAACTTGGCTCCAAATTCGCTCCTATAACTGCTAGCCTCTGTGAGCTTAATTTGACTGAAGCAAACGCTATGGGTTACGTCACACTCCCATTACTCCGATTACCAGACAGATTCACAGTTGTTTATCACACATGCATAGTTAGAGTGTGTTCTTCTCTCAAATGAAAAACACCCTGTTCTACCTTGTGATGTCATGTGGTAAAAAGTAAGAGCTCCACTGTGTTTTCAAACTCCATACACCTTCACTAGAAGCATTTGGATAATAATCTCTATTGAACAAAAGCTAAAAGGTAGCTGTTAACCTGAAAACTACTGCTTCATGACATCACAAGGTGGTACAGAGTTTTGGAGATGTAGCCACACTAATAATGCAGGATTACTCAGACATGTGTGAACAAAACCCTCCAGGTATGTTTCTGATGACCGCATATCATGGCTTAAAGCTCACAAGAGTCACTTTTGTGTAATGTAGAGCCATTCATAATTAACAAAGTTGCATAAATCTCTTGAACGATAATTGCAAATGTGAATGGGTAAAATAAATGTACAGATTTTAAGAGCTACCCATTCACATTTGCACTTACCTTTCAAGTGTCAACGTCTGAGCAATGCTATTCCAAATATTTTGTCTTGAGTGAGCGCAATGTTTTTGTATAACCTCAAATTCCATTATGAATTAATCCTGCAATTACCTTTTAAAAGCTTTTCATAATTTGATTCAACAATCTGTTTTGAATGAGGAAATAAATTATTATTTCTTTGAGGCCCCTTTAATAAGTGCTTGTGTGGATTAAAAGGAAAGAAAGAAAATTAAATTGGAAATTTGAGATATTCTAAAAGTGTTTTTTGGAAACGGCGCTATCTTAAATGTTTCAATAGCACGTGCTCCTTTTCATTTCTTGTGATGGAAACACCTGTGATTAGCTATTTCATTTTAATTGAGGGTTTCTAAGTGGTTGCTATGGACACCTCTATCGAGTGCAACATTGAAAGTAATCATTTTTCATATAAAGAAAAGGAATAGAAATAGGCCTGTTGTTTGAACCGCAATTTAAGGTCAAGAACTTGTAACAAAATTAATATTTCCTCTGCCAAAAAATTCAGCTAAATACGAGAGTAATATGTCCTTGTGTTTTTTGTTGTAAAAGCTTTTGAGATTTTGAGGTATTTTTTCAGTTTTGGAAAAAATGGTTATGCAAAAAAAAAAAAAAAAAAAAAAAAAAAAACCTTATTAAAAATTTGTTTCTGAGATTTGATCATATCCCTTTAAAAAAATTAAAGAATCGATAGAACCTTTATACTCTATCTATCTATCTATCTATCTATCTATCTATCTATCTATCTATCTAGATATATAGATATATAGATATAGATATAGATTTATATAGATCTATATAGATAGATAGATAGATAGATATAATCCTCCTACGACCCGAATCTTGCATGGCATGCTTTATTGATTTCTCTTTGAAATTTGGGCTGTTCGGGACCAGATAAGTGCAAAAACAAAGAATGATCTTTTTACATGATGTAGTTTCTGAGAAAAATGATGTTCACATATGAGGACATTCACAACTGAATAATGATTTGCAAAAACTATTTATTAAGTGCACAGCAAAATTTTTTCTGAGTGTAAAACCAAAATGAAAAACAACTATTGTGGCTCATTTGAATTTCTGCTAACAGGTGCAGGATATAAACAAAAAAATTTCATGGTTCATGGTCCTGTTTACATGATTTTCAACAGAGAGAGAGTGACTAACTAAAAAACTGTTGGCTAGCTAGCTTGTGACTGTAATTGTATGTGAGAGAGACTTGTTTAAGCATCCAGTTGTTTTAAAATAAAACTCAGATTAAAGTCTTGACAAAGCCTCAGACAGAGCAGTGCATCACACCCCCAGGAAATATTGATGACATCAGCTGCAACAAATCAACATAAGCGAAAAACCCATTTCCTATTTTCATTCAGTTGTGCCCTGAGTGATTAAAACACCTCAAGATGTCAGAAGTACAGAACACAGATCAAACCTTATCATTTTACGGGGACGATTTCTCCCTCCTCGTGTCCAAATGTTGCCAAAACCCCTTCACAAGTTTACAGTGTGTTCTGAGCCCCCCTCCCCTCTTATTTCACGCATCATTTCTCTGTTTAATTGGCGCTGGCTGCGTCCGTCTCCATATTAGCCTATAGCTCAGCATTCCTCCAGTCTGTTCCAATGCTATCGCGGGCAGCCCATTCAATTACCCCACGGCAGACCCAACTAGGCAGGGCACACAGCCACTGTTTGGGCTCTCCATCACCGAAACACCGCTATGGACCAGAGCCAAGAAATGGTCGCCTTCAGACAACAGGGGCCAGGCTGCAGTGGAGCAGAGGTGGGGCGTTTCGAGGCCGGACTTGAGATGATTGAGAGGACTCTTCAACCGACTGATATCGTGAAGTTTTACTCCAAGATTAAGTCAAGCAAGTTGTCGATAGAGACAACATGATAAATCAGTTGTTGTTGCTGTATAATGAACAATGCTAGTCATGTGTCATCCCCATAGCAACCATGTGTCATCTCCATAGTAATAATAACAATATGCAATATTATTTAAAGTCACTTTACCTGCCACTTATTTATTTACCCACCACTGTCCATCACTGCAATGTACACAATCATCTCAGAATCAAAAACACTTATTGTGCAATGTTCCTGTGCCTTTTAGCTTAGCTTACAGTGTTGTGTTTTTTAGTTGATTGTAAATACTTATTATTATTATTTATCTTGATTTGATGCATGCTCTTATTTTCCTACTGTTTCTGTAACTTGCGTTGTGACACTGCAATTTCCCCATTGTGGGACAAATAAAGGATTATCTTATCTTATCTTTTAAAGGTGCACTGTGTAACTTTTCTGGTGGCGCGTGCACCATTTGCTTGTCTCCATGGTGATATTGTTGCTTTGTCTGAAATTTCCCGGTATGGCATTAAAGATACCGTTCTTGCATTTACTCAATAACATGTTTTTTTATTGACTTAAAAAACTTAAACAGGACCATGAATGGTTGTACTGATCACAGGCTCCTGAAAATGTGTTGTTTAAATCCATTCTGTATTTTTTCAAGTGTTTTCAGACTAAAAACTGTGCTTTGTGTCTCCATGGTAACTGCTGAACGTTCTACCAACAGAAATAAATGTAGAACATGGGCACCTCCATTAATCGTAACCCTCCTTCCGATTGTATGATTTTTTTATATGGCTGCCAATCTTGACAATAAATATTTAATTTCAAGCCATTTTTTATACTGATTTTATGACGTTATATTAAAGTGCCCATGGCAGGTTGGGCTTCTCATTTGACTAAAACACAGTTAACAAGTTTCAAATTTTACTTCCTAGCTGGAAATCATGACATCACTAGAGATTTCAATAACTGTTAGTAAAACCCCTCTAATATAAGAAAACACCTTTATTTTGAGTTATTATATTATATTCTATTATATTCTATTATATTCTATTCTATTATATTCTATTATATTATATTATATTTTGAACTCAATTATCAAAATCTGTTATACTCACTTTAAAATATCTCCCATGCATTTGAAAAGTAAGTAAATCTGGAAAAAACATGTTTTGTTATTTATTTATTATAATTTTTTTTTTACTGAGCGCTCTTGACTCCTGTCTTTATGACTCCATCTGCCTGTTTCCATGGAGATAGCAAGTCAGTCAGACTATTATTGTACACTTTAAGGTCAAAAGTCTTGTAAGTTGTCTTTTTTTTTTTTTCTTGTACCCAAATTCTTCCCCAACTTTTTATTAATTTTACTGACAATTGCCTATCAAGTTGGAGAGAAATATGTTTATATATGTTTTATTCATCTCAAATAAACTATTTGAGTTAATCTTAAAAATTATTAGGTTTCATTATGGTGATAGCACACACTGTGACTGTTATCCACTTCCACAGCCAGAGCGGCCGTTTTAATTATAGACTCAATTACATTCACACACCCTTTTCCTTGGACTTTCTCATTTATGTTTTTTATGGGGATTAATGGCTTTACATTCTCCAGGCAAAGTGTCTATAGAAACTCTCTGCCGCTGGAGAGCCCCTTTAAAAGCAATGTTGTGTTTGTTTCTTATTAAAGTCCATTATGCCACGTAGAGTTGGGTGACAGGTCCGTTTCCATAGAGACGTCACTCGGTCAGAGCTAGAATAATAATGAAGCCACTGGGTAAACAAGTCTGCATAGGAGAGCCAAACATTTGTCTTGATATATCGCTGAAGTTAAAAGACCTTTCAAAGTGCATTTTTAGTGAAATTGAAACAATAATAGTATGAGTCTTAAACTTCCAAAAAGCAATTTCCGTCATGCTGTTAGTGATGAAATAGTTTAGCAGTCTATAGGGTAACTTTATTAGTGTGAAACAATTGACTGTATGAAGAAGGGGAGTCAGGTTCATATTAGGAATAGGAATTTATTAATGGACAAAATACAGAAAAAAGAAAAAAAAAAAAGAATCATGTAGAGCGGGTTATTACGAAAATTTTAAGACCAAAAATTCTGGCTCACTGCAGCAGTTACAAAGAGAGTGGTGAGAATATTCCAATGTAAATCAATTGGAGCCAGATTCGATGGAGCCAGAAGCGCCCCCACGCTCACTTCCTACTTAAACACACACAGTACAACTGACATGTCTTTAAAAAAAAGCTCCCAGCAGATACTTCCAGGTTTGCAATTGATAGGAAGTACAGATATATAGTATAAGTATCCATCTAAAACATTTTATAATGCTTCATAATCAGGAACTGCTTGTTAGCATGCTAGTAGTTGTTAGATTTACTGTCATGGGAATACTGAGCTCTCGTCTTTGAGAGTTGCAACATGCAACAGTTTTAACTGTGTAACACACTGCTCCGAGTTGTTTAATAAGCTTATACCATGGTCCCACCAAATGAAAATAGTTGTGACATTTTGGCTGTCTGTAAATGTTCAAAGCATTAGTTTTCATTCACACATGTTTGAGTAACCCTTTATTATTAGTTTGTTTACATCTCCAAAACTCAAAAATGCTCTGTTCCTCCTTGTGATGTTATGAAATAGTAATTGTCAAGTTAACAGCTACTTTTTACCTTTCGTTCAACAGAGATAGTCAATTCCGGGGCTGAAATTATCCAACTGATTTTAGTGAAGGTGTATGGAGTTTAAAAACACAATGGAACACTTCCTGTATCACCACATGACATCACAAGATGGAACAGAGAACTCTAAATATGCAGGGTTGTGTGTTAAACATGTGTGAATGAAACAAAACACAACTCCAGACAGTGACCCTTCCTCAGTAAGACCGGACCTAAGACCTGCTCTGTTTCAAGACACTTGAACAATAACATATCCACAGAAACAAGAAGGTGACAAACCCCCGACCGAAAAGTTACACAGTGCACCTTTAAGCAGCACTACTTTAAGCCCCTATTCGCCATTGTAAGCATGCACACGAAGCACGACGTTTTGAGGCCACACGGAAATCACTGCAAATCAAAACCCACATGAACACAGCTCTTATCTTCCTCTGTTTCGGCCGCCTACTCGGTAATGACTCTATCTGCGTCACACACACACACACACACACACACTCTCTCCCTGACACAATCCACTGAGGTATCCAGACTAATTATCAACCTGTTAATGATTGTAGCGCATCAGCAGTGCACCAGCCATTCATTACAAGAGCCGTACTGGTCCCTGAGAGAGCGCTTATCTCACCGAACACCACGCCATGGGCCAAATGCACGCTATTAACCAACTCAAAGTCAGCAATGTGAAGTTTGTCAAAAGCAACGCCCATCCAGCTGTAATGCTGTTTATGTGTGTGTGTGTGTGTTTGTTTTTTATTTATATATTTGTTTTGTTTTTGCATCATTATTGTGCAGGTTTGGCTGAATTATATAACTGTGATCATAAGAGACCAAAAATACGAAATCCATTTTGTTAAATATTTCTACCAAGGGTGTATTCACATTCGTCCAAGTCTGGTCCTGGTTTAAGTGAACTGTGTAAACAATGTAAATTTAAAAAGTGCATTTTACTTAATTGTTACTTTTATGTTTTTAAAGGGCCCGTGTTATATATGTGTGATATATGTTATAATGTTGTAACATACCTAGAGTTGTGTTTTGTTTTATTCACACGTTTAACACACAAATCCTGCATATTCTTTCAGACAGAAGACACTCTATTCCACTTTGTGATGTCATGTGGTATTACAGGAAGTGCTCTACTGTGTTTTTAAATTCCATACACCTTCACTAGAATCATTTGGATCATTTCAGCCCTAGAGCTGCCAATCTATACCAATCTATACTGAACAAAAGGTGAAACGTAGGTTTTAACTTGAAAACTACCGTGTCATGACATCACAAGGTGGAACAGAGCATTTTAAGCTTTGGAGATAGGCAGACTAATAATAAAGAATTACTCAAACATGTGTGAATGCAGCAGGTATGTTTTTGATGAGATAACATTGTAATATGACATTATAACTGACTTTATTTGAGTTGGCGTTACACTGCATGTCCCAGTATACCTGCCGTTACCATATTACCAGCTCACAGGTGACTTGACAGCTCGTAGCGTTTAAATTCACCCCTCCAATCCGTCAATCCATCATCTCCACTTACACACTCAGCCTCTCTGTGACACTGACCCGCTCGCTCGCCCATCCACTCACCGCTCTATGTGGCGAGATAGTCGGAGAGGTCGATAATGGCTGTCCACATCACAGCGGGGAGATGTCACCAGGGCCATAATGAGGAGCTGCTGCCTCGCTTCAGTCATGTGACTCTTCTGTGTGTGCGCGTGTGTGTGTGTGTGTGTGTGTGTGTGTGTGTGTGTGTGTGTGTGTGTGCGCGCCTTCATGAGAGACTGAGGCTTTGAAGTCTGCTCAGGGGAGATGTATGGCAAGAAAATGGATATCTTCTGTGGCAGCTCATTTTGTCCAATGGATTTAAATATACAACAGCACTTATTTTGTCAGTAATGCTTAAACAAATCTATGTTGTTTTCAGATCTTTTTTCTTGTTTTGTGAATACCCAAACAAAATATCCATGTCAAAAAGCAAAAAAGAACCCATGCACAGTATCCCATTTAGCTACATCTATTGCGAAAGCTTGTATACAGTATAGATCCTTATGCTTATTAACTATATGTGTTTCATAGCTCACACATTATCAAAACAAATGTTATTCCCTCCATAATTCAACCAACTTTAACTTTTAATTGCAAAATAATCTATAAGCAGGTGTTATTTAAATGAAAAGATTAGTTTAAATAGGGTTTGAGCTAAAAGATAATTTAAGCCTTGTGAATAGCTTTGACATAAATAAAAAAAATTAGTACTTACTTATAATAGCATTTAAAATATAGTTATCCTTAGTCCTTAATTAAAACGCAAAGCCTGTAGAATAAATTGCGTGGATATCTATCATCAACTAATAAACCAATGAAAAAGACATTTTCTCATAAAATTATGTTTTGATGAGTAGAAAATCAATCACTGTCATTGCTCGTGATGCCAGGCATTTATAAGGTGTTTTAATTATACCAAACAATAGGGTGTGCTGGCTTTATCAATACAATCATTTGGCTTTCAGGTTCACCGAATGATTTTTTAACAGACCTTACATTTATTAAATGATTAAAAAAATGCCTTTACAAACATTCATACCATCTAACCTGGTTGGCCTGGCAGCATCTCCTGCTTGTCTTCATGGAGATTTACACCGGGGCTGGTACAAGATCTCGTGCCACAACATCTCGCAAGACAAAATTGCCACAAGATCGTGCACACATGAGAAAGATGATCTCTAAAGGTTTTTTTTTCCAAGTCTTTACATTTGGATCGGATGAAAAAGGGTTACGTGTTCATGAGTCACATCTCTGACAGTTCTGAAACGCAGCACTAGAATGGACACAAAAATAAATATTAGAAATCGTGTTTTGTTTGTTCTCGTGTACCTAATTTCGTATCTCGTCTCATGTTGTGGAAATTGTGTCTCGTCCCATCCCTATTTTACACCAGACTGTGGACCATACCAAGATAACTTTAATGCCCTACTCTGTAACATCTCCACTGGGACGAGCAGGTTACATAAAAGTTACATGCATTTTTATGTACTTTTGTTACCACTACCTGACAAGTGAAAATGTGTGACAGAGATGTTTTCCTTGAGTTCTTGTGACAGCAGAATAACTTTATTTCAGCAGAAGCCTTCAGAGGAGACTTCAGGGGAGCAGATTTTGTGTCACCAACTTCTCCGAGACTGTTTCTTTGTCTTGTTTTGAGCTTTGTGCCTTTGCGAGTTTGTGTGCGCTCGGTTATGTATAGTTTTTTTTTTTTATCAGAGTGCATGTGTGTGTGTGTGTGGTCTGCCCTGCCTGCCTCGTGCTTCTGTTGGTCACTGGGCCTTTGCATGTTGCTCTAACTCTTCTGGGCTGCACCTGTTTTAAGTATCTGCCAACCAAACTGTTGTTTTCTTCCCATCTGTGCTCCTGTCTTCTTGGATGGAGATTTGAGTGAAACGTCGTGTTTTAAAGCACGCGCTCAAACCTGGAAATATTTATTAGCTGTTAGAACTGAGCTGGCATGTTTAAGGCAGCTGTGATTTGTAACTTATTTTTGCAATTCTCAACAATATGACTTTTGTATATATGCCATCTGTCCGTGGATTTTGTCTTTTTGCATTTTAAGGAACCTGATTTTTTAGCTGTGAAATCACCACATTTATTGCAATGACTGGCTTTGTTCTAGATGTTTGCTATTAAAACCTGATTATTTCTCAGAAAAGTCTGTTTCCACAAGTAAGTGCTTCTCAGGTCATATCTTGCAAAAGTCTATAAGAGCATAATGTTAAAATGTTCAAACTTCATAAACATGACCTACCCTCGTTTCCAGATATGAGATAAACATTTTAAAATCAAGTAATTCTTTTTTTAAAGCAGTATTTGCGATGTTAAATACAAAAACCTTTTATATGATTCCAAGTTGTTGCTGATGTCAATTGTCATTTTATTTCTCAAGTTGATTATTCAACAAGAAAGCAGTATGAGGCTGATTTGGGTCGCCAGATCCAAAACCAGTACGAAATAAACCTTCATCACCATTCAGCTTCATCTGTGGTTATAAGAAATGCATAAGAAAACTTAAGATGTTACACGGAGCTGTCCATGGTGCTACTTGCGTCAAACGGAACAAAAAAAACTAATAATGACAAAAAGAACCCTGTACTGATTTTCTGTTGATAATTAAATACACTCTGAACTAAGCTCTTACTAAAGCTTTCTTACTGATTAGTAGCCAATAAAATAACAAAAAACATTGCTAAGATTTACAATCGATACTGGGGGTGTGATGCTAACTTGAGGCTTTGCTCTGTCTGAAGCTCTGTTACTGAAGTTAGATTTCAGTCTGAGCTTTATTTTAACACAATCTTACCAAAAAGAACTGAGATAGCTGGAACTATAACAGGTGAGCTGATGTTTGCGGTTAAACAAGTCCCTCTCAAAAAACATTACAGTCACATACTAGCAAGCATTAGCCAGCGGTTTTTCAGTTAGTCACTTCACCTTTTTGTTGAAAATCCAACACCTAAACAGGACCATGACACTTGTATTCACCACAGGCTCCTGAAAATGTGTTGCTTAAACCCATTTTCTTGAGTTTTCAGGCTATTTTAAGTCTATTTTCAGTGTTTGCTAATATGTCCATTTGCGTCACCATGGCAACTTCTAATCACGCCACCATCAACAATACGAGTTTCTCCTCTCTCATACCAGCGCATACACCTTTAACAAACTCAGTCCATTTGCGGTGTTAAAAAGCAGACTTGACTTGACAGGTCTTCCCCTGAACAAGCTCTGACCTTGTCCTCTCTGGATGGTTCACAAGTAAACAACAGCCAGACATAAAACCAGACCTGCTCCTTTGCCACGGAAGATCAGTTCATTGTGTTTATATTTTGTAATTAACACAATGAACTGATCTATCAATAAAAGTTGATTAGAAACAGGAACAGAATTAGTTAAAAAATAAATAAATAAAATGCACCCACCCACTAATCTCACTCTGGGGGTGCGAAGCTAACTGAAAACACTGCTCTGTTGGAAGATGTTACTGAAATTAGACTTTAATCTGAGCTGTATTTTAACACAATTTGACCAGAAACCGTGGACTTAGCTGGAACTACAGCAGATGAGATGATTTGTGCTGTTAAACAAGTCTCGCACACATACAATTACAGTCATAAGATAGCTAAAGCAAAAGCTAACATTTTTTCAGTCACTCTCACTCTTTTTGTTGAAAATCAAACTCAGGATCATGAACGCTCCTCAAAATGTGCTGTTTAAATCCATTTTGGATATTTTCTTTGGCAGTGTTTGCTACTGTGTGCATTGTGTCACCAGGGTAACTGCTAAACATTCTGCCAATAAAGATGCATGTAGAACACCCCCAGTGTTACAGCAGAGTATCAGTATGCCCATGTAGTATCTGGTGTTCACACCGGTCTCCCATGCCCTGCTTAGCTTCTGAGACCGGACCAGATTGGACATTCCTAAGAGGAGTAGAAGAGCGTTTAGGAGTATTGTATTAAGTCATTTCCTTTTGTAAAAATTGTCTGTCTTATTATTATCATTGTTGTAGAATCGTTAGCTATGCCCATTGATGTATACATTACAGTCTATGAGTACAGTCCAGTCCGGCTATCCTTCCGTTGTAGGGAGTATTATATCTCTGATGATGCAGGCTAAGATAACAAGAATTGCGCTTTCAGTAAGTGCCCGAAATACAGCACAGACATGGAATTTCTCTAACGATCATGCATATATATATATATATATATATATATATATATATATATATATATATATATATATATATATATATATATATATATATAATTACTCACAAGTCCCATTTTAAGTATTAAAGACCCATTATGTAAAAACAAGATAAACAACCATTAACATCCAAGGTCTGAACCGTTCTGTCTGCTCTTTTTGTTTAGCACAAAGCCTCAAAAGCATCTGACTAATTTTCAAGATGGCTGTCATAGCTTCAGGCTTTTATCTTTAAAGATAAGTTTTGTGGTCAGTTAACCTTTTGATCCTTTCATGTTTCACTTAAAAATCATAGACAAGACTTTGGTAAAGAAGCCTTAAATGCTGTTTACAGGCTGAAACGATTGACACTGTCTATATTTATTCTTTTCCTGCTCTTAAAGTGTGCATTGCAACACTGGAATTTCCCCATTGCGGTACAAATAAAGGTTATCTTATCTTTTTGTCTGTTAATAAATTCCTATTTCTAATATGGAGCTTGGCTCTCAGTTGACCCCTGTAACCTCTCGCATCGTGAGCTTCTTTGGACTGGAGCCGAATGCTGTGGGTTTATGCTGTGGGTTTAAGACTTCTTTATACAGTCTATAGAGTCTTCATATAACTAATCAAATCTTAAGATCAAATGTCTTTTAATTTTAGCTGAAACAAAAGTAATTGGTGTTCCCCCCTGAAACCCTTTTTGTTGATTATTCATATAGCTCTTTTTAGCAGCAGGAACTGGTAACATTTTTAATTTGATGGGGTTAAGCTAAAGTGCTTAGTTTTTGACTAGTGTTTGTTCTAGAGATTCAGATTCTGTTTCTTTTTTCTTTTTTTTTTTTTTTTTCCTTTTTTCATATAAAATAATTGTAATAATAGTATTTGGCATCAGTGGAACCCAACTTGCTTTGACTGTAGTAAATAGCCAAATACTATGAAAATAAGTAAAAAAAATAATGAAGAAAAAAAAAAAAAAAAAAAAAAAAAACATTAAGATTAAGTGCTTAGTTTTGCTATGTCTTGGTTTTTCCCAGTGAATAGCTCCACAGACTCAGCAGTTTGCGTTGGCCCCGTATGGCCCAGTGTAGTGAAATGGAGCCACGTTCTTGGTGTCAGTGTCACAATTAGCAGATGAGCAGCTTGTTAAAACGTGCTACGAAAGCCTCAGGAAGTTTACCTCCTTCGCCAACTCAGCACTGCCAGGCTCCCACTCAGCACAACACAGCCCCCCCATGCCCTGGCACGCTAATACAAATTTATTACTTGTGTCAGGCCATTTTAAGGTAACACGCTATGTAAATGAGCTCCTCGGTGGGTGATTTTTTTTTTACTGTATTTATTTTGCTGGCACTTTAGGAGAAAAGTGGATGATCATGATACTTCTGGCTGTTTTGAAAGAATTTGTTTGCTTACAGTTTGAGCTATATAGAATTGTGAAGCAAATAATACATATACTGAGAATACTTAGAACAGAATAGTACTTTTGAGTATTCCAGTACAGTTACTTTGTCATTTGGTTGTATTCAATATATAATATCAAATTACATTTGTTGTTTTTCCATCACCTTAATACACATTTTGAAGAGTTTTGCAAGTAACGGGAGTTGGAAATGCCAAATATCGCATTTATAACCCTTCATTTGCATAAGTTTATTCACTCACTTCAAGTGGATTCTGATTTAAGAGCATAACAGTTAAAGTGCATTTTGTAAGGTGGAAATGCATTTAGCTGCATAAACACCTGATCTTCCTTAGTAGGATAAAATTTTATGGTTTTCCAGTGCTGTGGACAAGTAGCAGGACGTTAGTAGTCGTTCTTTTTGAGGCACCAGCCTTTACCTTGATGGTAAAACATGTCTATAGTATTATTACAGTTTAACAACCTGCAAACTTTTGGACACAACACAAATGTATGCATCAAATGGATAATTAACAGAAAAAGTGTCTCTGCACCCTCTGCAGTTTTAGCTGTGTCACGACACATCAGGCAGATGACCCTTGTAACCAGGTGACCAACCCCCAGTGATGCACTCAGACGGTTTGATAGAAACAGAGATGAAGTCGCATTTGGTATGTGTTTGTCTGAAGCAAATTTTGGAAACATTTTATATGGGTGGAAATGCAGTTATTGGAGGCTTTCATTACTCAAGTTAGGCTTCAACTAAATAAATAAATATATATGATGTGATACAGACTTAAATAGGCCTAAATAAATAAACCTAAATGTCCCAGACCTTATTAAAGGTGTGGGGCTCAAGTTTGGACACCCCTGCACTATAATATAAAGCAACTGAACTTGAAAGTATTCTTTTCAGAATATATTACTCTGAATGGACAATGGAATGGAGTAAATATTAATGCAGGTATTCAGTATTCTACTAAATGCATTTCGTTTTATTATTCTCCCTTCACTAGCTCTAGCTAAAACAACAGATCTTCAACAACACAAAATAAACATTAAAGAATGCGAACCAAACCAAGCATCAAAAAACGTTAAGAGAACTGTAGCTATATGTGGTTATGAAAAAATGAATTCTTAATGTTGGCCGGTGTGAATAGAAAAGGCCAGTGTGAACTTTGTATTACGGCGTTTTCCAGCACTCTCCTCTCCTCTAATGGGATATGCCTGCCTCTGAACAATAGTGCCATTAAGCTCCATGGTAGAAACAAGGAGCTGTACACAAGCCTTTCAGATCGGCGACTGGCACGGAGCTGAGCGAAAGATGGAATTTCAGCGGTCCCAGATTAAAAGTCCAACCACGGCAGACGGGATTGAAGAAAAGATTGAGGAACAAATAGTAGAGGGTGGTAAAAGGGGCAGTGGTGCCAAGGCAGAGGTGGTATTTTGAGTATGATTGCCCCCCAGGACTCTTAACTTCACTTTATGTACTGTACCGAGACGAGGTTGAAAGGGTCTTCTAAAGGGCCCATATTACGCTATTTTCTGGTCTATGTTATAATGTTGTTTCCTCATCACAAACATACCTGGAGTTGTGTTTTGTTTCATTCACACATGTTTAACACACAAACCCTGCATAGTTAGGCTGAGTTCTTGTCTCAAACTGAACTCACTCTGTTCCACCTTGTTCCCACTTGGGTCCTTGCTCAAATGTTAAAGGTCCTATATTACGTAACTTGACTCTTGTGAGCTTTAAGACATGTTATAATGTTGTTACCTCATCAAAAACATGGTGTTGTATTTTGTTTGACTCACATATGTTTGAGTAATCCTGCATTATTAATCCCCAAAGCTCAAAATGCTCTGTTCCACCTTGTGATGTAGTGGTAGTTTTCAAGTTAACGGCTATCTTTTACATTTTGTTCAGTAGAGACTGGCAATTCCAGGGCTGAAATCAAATCATTCAAATTATTTTAGTGAAGGTGTATGGAGTTTAAAAACACAGTGGAGCACTTCCTGTATTGCCACATGACATCACAAGGTGGAACAGAGTGTTTTCTGTTTGAGAGGAGAACTCAGCCTAAATATGCAGGGCTTGTGTGTAAAACATGTGTGAATGAAACAAAACACAACTCTGAATATGTTTTTGATGAGGAAAAAACATTACAACATAAATCAGAAAACTGTGTAATATAGGCCCTTTAAGTGAAAACGGGGCAAAAGAAAATAATACAGCTCAGATCTTTTCCTCCACAAATACAACCCCCAATCAGTCTTAACAGTGGCCCAGTGGTTTGATTGTCATGTTTTTGGGACCAACGTTGAGGAGAAAACAGCTCCTATAATTCTGCCTCCCACCTGTGCCATGTCCGCTCAGACTGACAGTTTGTGAACTTTAAGAAGTTTGGAGGCGAGCAAATTCCTCCTCGACGCCATCTAGCTCCAAGTGAACGGGGCTCATTAATCAAAGCTGTGCTGAAGGGAAAATATAGCGGGCTACATTGGTTTTCACAGTAGACTGACTGAGGCCAATGATTCATATATTAGCACAAGGAAGCAGGTTAAGAAGACGCCATTAGTGTCACCCAACGAAAAAGTACAGAGGTGGTATGTGGGGGTATGAGGTGTACAATTAATTAGAGCCAGTTTAATGATATCCCTGTGTTTTCAGAATTGCCACTGGTGATTAAGAATTTAAGGTGAGACACTACAGGCAAACCTTTTTTTTTTATCTTGCTTTCTTTAAAAATTCTATTCAAAATTTCTTAATTCTTCAAGTTTTTGTTCTAGAGATCCAGAGTCAGTATTTAAGTCAATAATAATTTTTGCAGTCATTTGTTCCCCACATATAAAATAGTAATAAAGTAATAGTAGTATTTTGCTTCAATGAGACCCTGCTTGCTTGACTTCCGTTTACTGCCTAAAACTATGAAAATGTACCACGTTTATTCAGATCCCTTTCTCCACTTGATGAAAAATGAATAAATAATCGTCTCATTAACAAAACCAACAGGCCTGGCTCTGGAACGAGGAGGAACGGCGTGATTTCTGGAGTACGGCGCACACACGTACAGTCAGGTGTGATTAATAATGAGCGCTTGTGTTTGAGAGGCTCTTCATTAGACGGAATGATGTGTGATTGGACCTGGGCCTGGACTTCACACGAGCTAAAAGAGCCAGTGTCAGGTTGGTTAAGGAAATGGTCATCTGATTCAAACAATGTCATATTTTGTGTGTTTATTTATTTTAATGAAGAAGTATTGTGCTTGTGTCTGCTTTATAGTTTTAATCTATGTCACTCGTGGAGCATTATGTTATAATTTGGACGTTTTAAATTGCAGTATTCATCTAACAAGACTTAATAAAAGAAACATGTCCACTGACTTAAGAGTTTGAAAAAAATGTGGCACCCAATGGAAGCTGACGTCCCTGTAAACGTCATCACAACATAGAGATCACACTAGCAAGCAACAGATTTTTTGAATTCTACATGTATCGTCGATTTGGAAAGTAAAACTGAAGAACAAAGTAAGTAGAGAGCAGTGGGCGTATGCTGGTGGCTGTAAAAACGAAAAACACATTCTCAGGAACCTGTGAGTGAGATCTAATAAAGCTACAAATGTACTGATTTGGATAACGATTTGTGCTGAATTTTGTTTGATTTAAAAAAAAATATATATATTTTTGCTTACTCAGACTGTGGACGGGTTAAAAATAAAGCCCTCAGCCTTTCCAGCAGGTCTCAAATTATAATAAAAATACTTTTACTTCTCAGTCATGTTCAAAAATGTAGTGGAAAGTAGAAAGTACAGATACCTGCTCTGGAATATAGTGAAGTAAAAGTAAAAAGTACCCACTGTAAAATGTAGTTAAGTAAAGTACAGATACCTAAAACGTATACTTAAGTCCAGCAGCTCCCTCAGTTGACATGGCACTGGCCCCTGCGGTTAGCAACAAGAGCTACCTGTGTTATTATCAGTCTTTTACTAATCACACTGTAAACAACACACACTTTATTTGGTAAAATGCATCTACTTATTTAGCGTTTATATTTCCTATAGCTGGAGGGGTCTGTTTTAGTACACGTCTTAAATGATTCAGTATTTAAAACTCTCTGTCTCTGTTTACTTGTGTTAATTATTCAACACTCACCATATTGCGGCATGTATAATGGATTACATTATGCAAATATAATGGTCAGCTATAGAATGTAATTGTTGTAATATCCATACAATGCATTTACATAATTCTACGAGCGGATAAAGGTAGCAGTGGGTCAATAGTTTGTTCTTTGTTTTTATTTAAATCTCCATTAGCTACTGAAAAAAATAAAAATAAATAAAACTGCTGCTATTCTTGGAGTCTCTGGCTGTGTGCGATTCACATTATATTTCCCACTTAGGACACTATTTATGGGTCACGCCATTTTTAGTGGTGTCCGAATGACCAGCTGTTAAAAGAACGATCATTCCTACATCTCAGACAAAAAGCAAATCTAACCTGTTTGTATGATTATTGTTAGTCCATAAACACAGTCTTGTGTACCAGTCCAGTTTGAACACAAATTTGGAACTGAAAAATATCGCCAAACCAACCCAAAAAAAGGCTAACATTTATAGATAAATCTTAAATATAATGATCTTAACTGTGTTTAGTAAAATGAGTAGTCTAACCTGTCATAGGCACTTTAAGCCCTACACAAAGCAGCAAAATAAAGCAAAACCACCAAGTTCACAATAAAATCATAATTAATGTATTGATACTGCATGATGCAGTGATATCATGCTGGAGGTGTTCTACATGTATCTCAATTGGCAGAATGTTTAGGAGTTATTTTTAGTGACACAATGCACACATTATCAAACACAGATCAAAAAAGGTTTTAAGAAAAAATACACAACACATTTTCAAGAGCCAATACGAGTGTTCATGGTCCTGTGTAGGAGTTTGATTTCCAACAAAAAAGTGAAACTGTTGGCTATGCTAGCTATCTTGTGACTAATTTTATGTGAAAATCATTTCACCGGTTGTAGTTCCAACCAAGTCACCTTTCTGCTCAAATCATGTTAAAAGAAAGCTCATATTAAGTCTAATTTGAGTAAAAGAGCTTCTAACAGAGTAGTGCCTTCAGTTAGCTTTACACCTCCAGAGAATATTGATGACATCAGCTGTGGCTCAGAGTTTACCTCATAACCGGCACATACTGTATTAAACTCATATTTGGGCATGTTCCTACTGCTGTTTGCAACAGCTTTGACGGATATGAATCATTATAGTGCTGCATTCAGCTAAAATTCCTTGATTGGCTCCCCCTACCTGTCACTCACTGTCATTACCCTGCTTATTGAGCGTTTGAGCCCACTTTGTCTGTGTAATTTGCGCTGTTATGACCACTCAGAGCACCTGTGAAGTTCAGCAGAAGCTCATTACCAGCTATTGGCCGTCTTAAATGACAAAATATGTTTAAAAAATGTCTGATTAACTCTGAGAAAACCTTATTAGGCTTGTATTTGCTCAGGTGGATGATAACACTGGTTAGGGGATTCACTTACCTAAAAATACATGATGAAACAAGTTGAAGACTGCTGGCATGGGTATTTTTTTGGAGCAGATAGCAAGATCTAGCCTCATTAGCGAACAGTGTGGAGGGCCCCAGAGTCTATGCTAGGGCTCCGGGACTTGCTGACTTGTAAAACACCTTTTATATCCCTTATTTTTCTCCTCCGTGAACCTGTTTAGCTCATCTGGAAACTCCAAGAGAACCATTGACCTGGACCGCTTGCCTGCTTGACCGCTTGGGGTCAGTTCCAGCTTGGGGGAGAGGTAATTGGCTCCGCGCTAGAAAATCGGCACAATTGTATTATCATCGTTTTAGAAATAAAAGTGGTTTACAAGTGCTAAGGTTGCTTTGGGGAATTCAGCAGATATTCCAGAAAGAGCAGAATGTGTTTGTTTTTATCTGATAGGTGTTTTTTCTTATTATTAGCGGCATGCACCTGTGTTTTAGTATTTATTATATTTACTAAGGGCAAGATTTTTTTTTAATCACCTGAGATTTTCTGAGATTTTAGATATTCACAAAACTAGCCATAACATTATGACTACTTTAAAGAGGGAATAAACACATAAACTCTGCCTACAACCACATTGCAAATAGAGCTAAACTGGGCAGTACCTGGAGGAGTCTGGATTAAAAGGAACAGTGTGATTGGTCTAACAGGTATCCACACGTCAAACTCTACCTAGTTAGTGCTAAAATTGGCAAAAAATAAAATAAAAATCATGAGGAACAGTAGCTAATGCTATTAAAACATAATACACACAGCTGAGAAGTGAACAAAGTGGATCTGCCTTAACTGAACTTAAAGGTCATTGCTATAGATGTGTCACTAATTAAAAGAAAAACAGAACAGTTATAGAAATATATGAATACATCAACTTTACAATTGCTGAAGAAATGGAAGAGAAATAGGCGCATAGACTGTGGACTAGCCGCCACTTTCCTCATCATTTTGGTCTTAAAATGTTCCTATTAACCCGCTCTACATGATCCTGGTGTTTTTTATTTCACAATTTTTTCCCGTTAATACATTTCTGTGCTTAACTGTGAGCTTCATTTATCTGGACCTGAACGCTATGGTGACGTCACCCTCCCTTTGTCCACTTCTTTAGTCTACGACTTCACTCAGTGCTGTGAAGCATCTCCATGGAGACAAACAGGTGACCAGAGGAATTCTGTACTGCAGCTTTAACTTGACTATAACTCAGAAACCCTGATGCCCTGATGAAAAGACACAGTGGTCCTAATGTTATGGCTGGTTGTCATATGATCTCACTGCAGATTAGATTAGCGCTGACCAAATGGCAGAAAGTCTTGATCAGCACTTTGTTTATCCGGATTAAATTTCTTAAACTATGTTAATGCAGCCAGTCGATGGAGACAGTGATGTAGCAGCCCCAGGGGAGGGCATCATTCACACACTCTAGTGCCAGACTGACTCTCTGATGTAATCATAGCAGATTATGGATTAGGAGCTGGTTATTTTTAATATGTGCTGCTGGTAAATGTTTGTGCTGAGTCAAATGGTACATAAGGTTAAGACATACTCCATCGTCCCTGAACGGAAATTTGTCCTCTACAGACAGACTGCCAAGAGTCATTGAAGGATGCAGAGAATGGAGACGAAAATGAGTCAATCTATTTAGTTCAATGTATTTTTGTACAGCTCACAATAACAATATACGCTGCCTTCACAAAATACAGTACAGAACTAACTCTAGTAAGTTTTAAGTCATGTTATAATGTTATTACCTCCTTAAAAACATACCTGCATTTGTGTTTTGTTTCATTCACATATTTGAGTAACTGTCTGTCTACATCTCCAAAGCTCAAAATGCTCCTTTCACCTTCTGATGTCATGAAGCAAAAGTTCTCAAGTTAACAGTTACCTTTTACCTTTTGTTCAGCAGAGCAATTCCAGGGGTGAAATCATCCAAATGATTCTAGTGAAGGTGTATGGAGTTAAAAAACACATCACCGCATGACATCACAAGGTGTAACAGTGGTTTCAGTTTGAGAGAACTTATCTTAAATATGCAGGGTTTGTGTGTTAAACGTGTGAATGAAACAAAACAACATTACAGCAAACCATGGTGCACTGATTAATGTTTTTTTTTTTTTTTTTTGTGTGTGTGTGTGAAAAAGGGGCATATATTATAAGATTACACTTTTTTGCACCTATATCCATCTGAAATTAATGAAAAAAAAAAGCAAAAAAAAAAAAAAAAGCACCAGAAAATAATGTAATATGGGCCCTTTAACCAACACCGAAACAATCATTGGTCAATAAAGACAAGTTTCACTCAAGTTTACCATAACACATGCAAATAAATTCTGGTGTATCGATCAGACGCTCTTTTCATCTGACCACCTCCAGATAATGTATAGTATGTACATGGACAAACCCTGGTCTCATTAATTAAAGTCCTCTGCATGGCTCTGGCTGCAGGGCAGAGCTGGGGGGGGCCGACCCACCTCCCTGAACCATTTCCATTTGCCCTTGGCTTTGTAGGTGAAGCACAATGAGCCTGAATCTCCATATCAGGTTTGTTCTTGTCAACCTGTGGGCTCAGCGTTCAAAGCCTCCTGCCATGTGTTTGCATTATAATTAGCCTGAGCAGTAAAGCAGTTTGGTTTTCCCAGTGAATGTAAATTTGACACAGCGTGGGTGAGTATAGACATGGTGGTATTTGATGATTTATTTAAAGGGGCTGGTTGGTTTTATGGTGGGTGACGGCTCAGTTTGGTCGTGTTATCTTTGTTCACGTAGGGGCCGCTCTGTGAGTCTGTCTGCAGCCCTGAGGGGAGCCATGCTGGACACAGCTCCAGTGACATGAGTCTACACTCTACACTTCACATGAGAGACAACTGACTATGACAAGAGGTACTCCCAAAACATGTCTCTGCACAGGACTGTTTAAAGGTCTCAAAGCACTTACAGAAATATTATACCATGGTCAGTGAGAATTCTAAGGCTAACTGCTGTGCATTATTTTTGTATAACCGCACAGGTAGTCCGGCAACATTTAATTACTTTTCTATATCACTACTTAAGACTTTAGACTTGCACATTTCAGTGACTAATCAAAAAACACGCTTTTGCTTTCCAATTAGGCCTACGGAACGATTAGGCATTTTAAGTAACGGTTGGCCACACACATTTAACCTGTAAAATTACGGAGCCGTGGCTACGCCGAGCTGGAGCCTGATATTCACTCAGGCGATCTTTTGTCGTAGTGTGACATCCAGCAATCTTATAAGATGAAAGAAAGACAGTGGACACCTTAAGCCTGGTGTCCATTGTCACTTGAGTCATATTTTGCAGAATATTCCTTCCCTTAATATCTAGCACCTGCTGGCATATTCTGACTAAGCAACAGATTATTATTATTATTTTTTTTTCCATTTGTACCAAAATGACTGCGTGTATCACAGATTAAGAAAATAAAATTGGAGGACAAAGTAAGTAAAGAGCAGTGGGTGTATGCTGGGGACGGTGAAAACGGGGCTTGACCAGAATCACAATAACTAAAAGAAAGCCTGTTTGCATCTCTGTGATTTTTATACATTTTAGACTAAACCCAAATAGAAATGACCCATTATTGTTATGCACACATAGTTTTATCAGTTGCAAACAAAAGCTGTTCACAGTTACCCCCTCCACCACACCATTTATGAAGCAATAATTGTGCTTCTGCTTATTTCCAAGTGTGATTTTTAATTTTTTTTTCCATTAGGCGTTAGAAAATTACATCTGTGGAATCATGGGTGTTACAACAGTAAGCGAATGTAAATGTCATCAATACAGAGACTGCAGGCAAAATGTAGCATAAAATAAATAAAACAGTTTCAGGGATAGTCACCTGAATACTGTTTTTGAAATCAGGATGTTTGTATTTGATGGTACCGGAATGAAAAAAATTAAATGTAATTATTTTGTATTTTATTTAAAGGTGAACTGTGTAACTTTTCTGGTGTTGGGTACGCCACCTGCTTTTCTCTATGGATATGTTATTGCTTTGTCTGGAATGTTTCACAGTATGGCATTAAGCCTTTCTATCTACATGGAGGCCAAACCAAACCAAGTTACAGGTCAGATCTGTGGAGAGGCAACCCCGCTCACAGTCAGAATGTCTGTTTTTCTAGGTATTTTTGAGCTAAAAAACACCTGTAATTGAATAAATGTAGAGTATACCTGTTTTAATGTCATACTGTGGAACATCCCAACCAAAAAGTTATATAGTCCATCTTTATTTTATTTTATTGATAGTAGTTCCCTAACATGGTGAACCAATATAGCATTAGAATCTCTTCTAGTCTCCATATATTTTTACTTTTCCCCTTTTCTCAGTCTCATCATTTGGCTTTGTCTCTCGAAAGCAGCGAAAAGAAAAGTCAGACATAAGTTGAAAGTGCCTTGAATAAATTGAGTAGCAGACCACCAGCACGGTCACTGTTACCTCATGTGAACCTGTGTGGATCCGGGAGGGCCTCTTCTCTCCTCCTCCACCGCACTTCTCTTAATGAGCGCTCCGAGCTGTGCGTTCTCTGCTGTGTGGGCGGAGTTACACTTTCAAGTTAATAACCTATGCCTCCTATTTCTCTGGTTTTACATTAGAAAAACAGAAAATAACCAAGTGCAAAAACATGGTGCAGTTTTTCTGTAAAAGTCTGTACGTGCTAATTGTTAAGATGCTGTAATTGAAAAGGATGTCTTGCCTTCATGTTTTTCATCCATTCTGAGAAGTTCAAGGTTCTTTGGTATACCAGGGTATGTTTCCATGGTGATGTTATGGCTTTGCATGGAGTGTTTCACAGTATAGCATTAAAATGATCTTGAAATGGAAAAAAAAAAAAAAAAAAAAAATGAAATGAAAAATCTTGAATAAAAAACAGGTGACTTGCCCTCTCCAGGTGGGTGGAGAGGGCAAGTATCTCGGGTTTTGTTCACGAGATTGACAGTTGGATCAGTGCAGCGTCTGCAGTGATGTGGTCGCTGTATTGGAAAAAGGATTGTGGTATCTGGTGTTCATCGTCTGAAGCTTGGGACCCTATAGTTCCTTATAAGGTCTTAATGATAAGAGGTGCTGAGGTGCTGATTGAGATGTTCACTTTCCAAATATGGACATGATGTTCACTTTCCAAATATGGACATGGAATGTAAAGGGGTATCTGGAGATGCTCAAAGTCTTCGGACATAGAGTAGGGGATGTCTCAAAGAAAGCTATATATATGTGGGGAATGATACCAGATTGGCAAGAGGTGATCTCCCAGACCTTATGCCTTATTATACTCTGTTTTTGTAATAAATAGTATTGCACTATCAGAGCGTCTGTCTTTTTGAATGATTCTTGACATCTCCTCCTCGGCACAAGAACCACACAGCAGGTGAGAAGCTGCATTTGAATTTAAACTACAGGATCTCCCTACGTTGCTCCCCTCACCTATGGTCATGAGCTTTGGGTAATGACGAAAGGATCGTGGATACAAGCAGTCAAAATAAGTTTCCTCCGCAGAGTGGCTGGACGCTCCCTTAGAGACAGGGTGGAGAGCTCAGTCACATGGGAGGAGCTTGGAGTAGAGCCTCTGCTACATCCTCCACGTCGAGAGAAGCAGCTGAGGCTCAGGCATCGGGCTTGAACAAAGCAAAAAAAAAAAAAAAAAGAAAGATGGATGAATAATAATTAAAAAAAAAATCAGAACCAGTGTGATTAATCTTGTAATTTGGCATTGTATACATTTTGTATTTTACAGAATGAAACTGCATTGAGCCACTATTAAATGATGGGCGAAATGTACAGGACATATTACCCAATACAAGGACAAAAAAGTTAACAAATACAAAACTAAGGTTTGGACATTCTTTCACTTTGATTTTCTCTTTCTAACTTGTCAACCAACAGCTCACTTGCATCCACACAAACCAACTTCCCCTGCCTCATAATATCATGAATCGTCAGTGTAAAATTACTTCCTCCTACCTAAGTCATCCTTACATCCCCAACTCAACCATGTATAACTGGAAAACTGCCATCATTTCTATGTAAAAATAATTCACGTTTCTGAGCGGGCAAAGCGAGGCGTGCTAGCTTCCTCTCAGACGATTAGCGGAGTCTGCTGACTGATGGGCAGTGTCATAGCAGCAGACTCATACTGTGTGAAACCTGCCTGCTGGATCCTCTGTCCACCACAGTGACCGGCCCAGAGTTTGCCCTGGGCTGTGCTGTGATGATGCAAGGGAGCTGAGAGCCTGCCATAGAGAGGAAAGGTTTCTCCCAGAGCAGGGCCATGTAAAATTGAGGCCGTTCATGTCATTTTCAGTTGTGATTGCGCGATGCAGGAAATGGGCGATGTTGTGATATATAACCTATAGAAAATATAGCTTTACGCAAGGCTTGAATTTGAACTTGTGAACTTCAATTTCGCTGGTATATTCTGCTGGTTGTGTTCATATGGAAAGTTTGTTAACTTGTCTGTGTGCTTTTATGATTACTTATAATTTATGTATTACCATCCTGGCTAGCTTAAAGTGCCTATGACAGATTGGACTACTGATTTTAATAAATCCCAGTTGAGATCATTATATATTTAAGATAGATGCAAAAGACATTCACTGATTTTTCCAATTTGCACATTTTTACATTTATAATTTTACTTCCTGGTTGGAAATCTTGACGTAAGGAATTCCATAACTGTTACTTGCTAGCAAAACCCCTAATGTATACCCGGAATTTATATCTGACAAGTACAAATGTAAGAAAACATCTTCTATCATCATCTATTTTGTTGAAATTATGTTTAAAGTATCAGAAAAAATATTTTTTTTCATGTAAATTGTGCCAAACATTTGGATAGAAAAAAACCCCTGATGTCATCAGTATGTTTAGATTACTCTACTTTCTGTAATTTTTCATCTTTTTGCACAAATTGCTTTTTACGACATGTATTATCCCACAAAATCAAAATTGGGGAATTATAAAATTATGTCATATGGACTTTAAAGGTTCACTATGTAACATGTCTGCATTGAATGGAATGTTCCACAGCATGGCATTATATCTTACATTTATTCAGTTACAGGTGTTTTCCAAAAACTCCTTGAAAAACATTCTACTGTGAGTGAGGGCACCTGTCCACAGATCTGACCTGTAAGTCGGCTTGGATGCACCACCTGTTTGTCTCCACGGAGATAAGTTTTTTGCCATACTGTTGAACATTCCAAACAAACCAAAAACTTCTCCATGGAGACATGCAGGTGGCTTACCCTACACCAGAAAAGTTGCATAATGGTGAACCACACCTAAATTAAATATTGAAATGAGAGAAAAACGTAATTCTGTGGTCTGATTAATATGGTAGAAACGGCCAACTCTCCATCTGACAGGGACATTTACATGCATTTATTCAGTCATTTTGTCCTTCTAATGTTTTTTTGGCTCAACAATATCATATGAGAATTGCATCCAGTGTTTCCTCATGCATTAAACATATTAACAGCTTGTCCTTACTTGCATACCAAACACTTTTTTGGACCAGATAGCTAAGCATCCAGCCCGAGACAATATATTTTCTAGCACCAGTCATCGTAAAGTAAATCCACTTTCATGCCATCTGAATCAATTTATTGACCTTACCCTTGGACAGTGCTGAATATTCAGGCTAGTCAAATAGTTGAGGGCCTAACATGCACATTAATGTAAATGAAAATCTTAAAAAAGAGCTCCATGAAATGCAAATGTGTTGGATGACCTTGCCCAGTGGGGAAATAAGACAGAGACGAGACGCACTCTTGTCAACAGAAGTGATAAAAAAGCAGCTGTATTCCTATCGGAGGCTGTAGAAACATTTTTATTTCTCCTTCTCTCCCCAACGCGACAAAGATAAAGAAAGACACAGGATTTTAAAGCAACTTTTGGCTAAGTTTATTCTACAGCTACAACTGTTTTAGCAAAGTGACCACCATTAAATTCGCAACTGTACAACATTAAATAAGATGGATTATACCACGGTCAGTGAGAATTCCAATGGCTTCCTGCCGTGCATTAATACTGCATAACGCACAAGTAGTTCCGGCAACAGCCAAATCACTGTTCTGTGTCACTGCTCTGCGGCCATCGCCATGACATCACCATACAACAAGTAAACAAATGCCCAACCGCTGTGGGTAGAATGTAGAAACTACTAGCATAATTTAAAACACTGAAATAACTGATATTTTGGACATTTACAGACAGGGAACAGCTTTTCCACACTCACAAGTTGATTAATTTATTTACTACAAGACTTTTTCTACTTAAAATCTGAAAATACATCTTGCCACACAACATCTCTTTGCACATAAAATAAGAAACAAAATCTGATGTTGCTTGAATTAAGAAAAACACACTTATTCCATTGGTAGATCATTTTACCTGTCAAGTTGAATCTACTCAAATAAAGTAAAATGTTCTTAATTGAAGATTAACTTAATTAACTTATCTAGATATTGCTTTTTGCAGTGAACTAGTGGTAACATTAGTGGTTGAAACATTGATATAAAAATGTGTGTGTGTGTGAGTGTATGGGTACAGTTCTCTGAAAGGTTGCCAGTGTTGCCTGGAGTGTGAATAATGGATGAGGGTGTGAAGAGAAGGTGAGGTGGTGGGAGAGCTAAGAGAATCAACCCTGGCCAAGCACATGTACTTTTACTGGTACCAACAATTACATGTTTCATTTCCCCATATCTTTCAGTGAGTTTTGTAACTGACTCGGTAATTAGTGAAGGTGTCAAGAATCTGCTGTTTTGTTGTTTTGTTTTTTTCTCAGTTGCAAAGTACTGGGACATGCCAAGTTTGTGTATTCAAGTCGTTCTTTTACTGACTTTGTAAAACTGACTTTGCTCATAATTTCCTAATCAGTATATTAATCATGTAGTTTTCTTTTTTTATGTATTGTATTGTAGTAAAGTACTGTACTTAAGTAAATCTTTTTTGTATCTGTACTTAAGTAGTTTTTTTTACAAATCGATCCTTTTTACTTTTACTTTTTTACTTCTACATTTAAGATCGGGTATCTGTGCTTTCTACTACACTACATTTGTGACTATGATGTCATGTTAATGCAGGAAGTACTCTACTGTGCTGCATACACCTTCACTAGAATCATTTGGAAATTCCAGAGCTGAAACCAACCAGTCTTTACTGAACAAAAGATTAAAGGTAGACACTAACTTAAAAACTACCGCTTCATGAAATCACAAGGTGGAACAGAGTTTTGGAGATGTAAACAGACTCAAAATGCAAGTGCGAATGAAACAAAACACAACTCCAGGTATGTTTTAGTTGAGGTATCAGCGTTCTAACATGACTTAAAGCTCACAATAGTCAATTTTGTGGACTTATAGAACCTTTTAAGAGATCTACTAACACAGTGTATGTACTGTGTGTAATTTTATCAAAAGCAACAAAGAGTAATTTCCTAATTCACTTGAGACTGAGAGCCCCAGTGCCTGCACCTCCCACTCCTCTCTCACAGGTTAGGGCGTGAGAGTTACCGGAAATTAAAAACCCTCTCTATACATATACATATACATATACATATACATATACATATACATATACAGTGTGTATCAGAGGTCCTCAAGAGGCTACATGAGCTGGAGTGATGATGTGGAGGAGTCAAATATAACAGTAACACATGCTTATTTGCTTGAGGAAAAAAGAAAACAATGAATGAAAATTAAACAAAAAGCAAAGAATGATACTAAAGTTACATAGTTTTAGCTCAAAGGTCCTATATTACGTGAAATTGTCTCTTGTGAGAAAAGCATTTGACGGACCGTCCAACAGAAAAGTTACACAATGTACCTTAGAATGAACGAGCTCTGTTTTGCACTTTTTATAAATGCATTAGCAGACTTTATCAATCCAGCCAATTGTATGTACAAACATTATTAATGTATATTTTTTTTGTTAAATACTGTGGATTCCATAAACATGCATCCAGGAACTCACTCTCTATGCGTGGACTTGGAGAAAATTACGGGTCTAGCTCTCGGTAAATCACACAAATGACTGGTATTATGCTAATGGCAGGGAATAAACAGGGAAGTGGGTGTACAAATTGTTGGTGTACAGGACGGATTGAGAGGGGCTGACCTCCTCTCCTACACACCTGAGAACAAGAAGGCAGAGAGACGGGCATTCACTCTACAACAGGAAGTGCTCCACTGTGTTTTTAAACTCCATACACCTTCACTAGAATCAATGGGATTATTTCAGCCCTGGAATTGCCTGGAATTGCGTGTGAATTTTTGTTTCATTCACACGTTTGAATAATCCTTTATTATTAGGCTGTCCACAGCTCAAAATGCTCTGTTCCACCTTGTGATGCCATGAAGCAGTAGATTTCAAGTTAACAACTACCTTTTACCTTTAGTTGAGTAGAGATTGGCAATTCCAGGGCTGAAAAAACAAATTATTCTATTGAAGGTGTATGGAGTTTAAAAAGACAGTGGAGCACTTCCTGTATTACCTCATGACATCATAAGGTGGAATTGAGCGTTTTCTGTTTGAGACAAGAACTCAGCCTAAATATGCAGGATTTGTGTGTTAAACATGTGTGCGAAGGAAACAAAACACAACTCCAGGTGTGTTTGTGATGAGGAAACAACATTATAACATAGATCAGAAAATAACGTAACACATCATATTTTTTTTGTTGTTGCTTGAACCACAGCTGGTACACAAAGCCCACAATGCGCTTTTCATCTGTGCCATTCACCTCCACACAAACCTCCATAATTGTTTCTCACTCGGATTCGTATGATTGAGCGTCCATCGGCACCGTGCCAAAGCCAGGCAGGCAGAGAGTGTGTGCCAACCGGCTTTACGGAAGAATACTTGGTAAATTTTTCAGTCCAAATATGAAAGAAAAAAACAAAAAAGGGGAGAGAGTTCCTGTGGATTGAAACAGGGTTCTTGTCAGTATCAGTGGTCATTTGGATAAGGAAGTATGCATAACTATATACAAGTATATGTATGTACATCTAACTAGATCATCTTTGCTTCATTAAAGGTCTTATATTACACAAAATTATCTCTTGTAACCATTAAGCCGTGTTACCCAGAATTTATACCACGAGGGTCAGTGACATGTAACATAGGCAGAACTGCATATGCGCGTACTTTTAAAAGTGCCTCTCTGTATTCTCACATTTTAACACTACACTTTTTACATTGTTATATTTCATTGCTGATTGGATGAATTATGTTTTAAATCACAAAACAAAAGTTGACAACAAGAGAGACGATGCTTTGCAGCGATAACGAGCTGTATCTGCGGCGCTGTATTAATTAAGCTACTCACCGTTTAACTTTGGTTGTCTGCACTACACGCCTTTTCCTTCAGTTATTCTTGTAAAGTTGCTGTCTGATGTCATAAAGAGTTTTATATTTTTCCTCCATGGCTGTAAACTTTCCGTAGTCATCATGAGTCATTCCCTGAGCTCCTGGATGCGACGCACGGTGTTTAAGCGACTGTAGTGGTTTTAGAGAATGTATTTTGAAAGGGAATTGGAAGTTTATTTTGACACCACGTGCCTATTTCCTGTCTTGCCCCTGCTAAAAGCCTGGAGACGCTCTGATGCTGAAAAATTAGAACTTGCATATGTATGACGCTGCTGGTGTAGATTGTCCGACCGGTCAAAATGGAAAGTGATACCTGTGCGTGTGCTGCGCATATGCTGTGCTGCTGCGCTTACGCACTGTTACTGCTTTGCTGTAAATTGGGGGTTATAATGCTTTTATTTAATCAAAAACATACCTGGAGTTGTGTTTTATTTCATTCACACATGTTTGAGTAACACTTTATTATTATTCTATCTACGTCTCCAAACCTCAAAATGCTCATCCACCTTGTGATGTCATGAATTGTTTTCAAGTTAACTGCTACCTTTAACCTTTAATTTAGTAGATATTGGCAATTCCAGAGTTGAAATCATCCAAATGATTCTAGTGAAGGTGTATGGAGTTTAAAAACACAGTGGAGCACTTCCTGTATTGTAACATGACATCACAAGGTAGAATAGAGTGTTTTCAGTTTGAGAGAAGAACTCAGCCATGTTTGACACACAAACCCTGAGTTTGTGTGTCAAACATGTGTGAATGAAGGCAAAAGGAGAAATTCAATTTGTCAACTGGACAAAAGTTTACTTGGTCGAATACGTTTCGCAGCTCATCCAAGCTGCTTCATCTTCTGACCAGAACTGAAGAAGCAGCTTGGATGAGCTGCGAAATGTATTTGACCAAATAAACTTTTGTCCAGTTGACAAACTGAATTTCTCCTTTTGCCATGGATTCTACCTGGACGACAGGGATTTTACACATATGTGTGAATGAAACAAAACAACTCCACATGTTTTTCACGATGTAACAACATTATAACATAAGTAAAAGCTCATATAAGAGACAATTTTGCGTAATATAGGACTTTTTAAATAACAAAATCCAAACAAGGCAAAGTTATTCCACTGACAGATAGAGGTGTATTAAACCCACCACGCGATCAGACAGAAGGCAACGCAGTGACGCAGTGATGCTCTGATGAAGCACAGTGCTGCATGTATACAAGTATATGGCATGTCCTTGAAACATGTGTCAGAGCCAAACACAATAATTATCTCTAGTGGTACAGATAGCGCACATCCCACTGAGGGAGTCGAGTTGACAACGATGATTTATTTGCATGTCTCCAAGTCCTTTACCCAACATGACTCCTCTGCACGTTGCCCGTCTCTGTCACATCTGTCATGGGAACGCTACTTCAACGCCATCTCGCAATTTCTCACATCGTAATACCAGTGGCTCCGATGATGAAGTGCCAGTTTTAATGTGCAGCGTGGTATAAGACAGGAAACAGGACAACAAAGTCAGCGTGTGAATGAATGAAGGCTCGGTTCATTGGCGTACTTGAAGCTTGTAGGTCGAGAACTTGCTGGGTTTGCGAGTAATGATGCATGGAGTATGTATGGGTTTTCTCTGTCAAATATGGGAGAAATGGCGGTGTCTATTACACAGCTGATACTTTACGGCGTCTGTCATAATAGTGGATAGATGGCATGTAGTGTTATTGAGATGTCTTCTCTCAAGGTTCTACACTGTATACACTAGTATGTCATTTTCCGCCAAATATAAAATCAACAAACAAGCAGAAAGTTTTTAAAGGTCCTATATTATGCCAATTTTACACTTGCAAGCTTTTAAACATGTTATAATGCTGTTACCTCCTCAAAAACATACTTGTAGTTGTGTTCTGTTACACTCACATATGTAACTGCTTTCATGTTGCCATGGAGATGTTATTGCTTTGCCTATAATGTTCCAGAGTATGCCAACTTGTATTTGCAGCTTGCATTTTTTAAAGAGCCCATATTGTGCAATTTTTTAACACTCCACCTTAAGATGTCATGTGGAAATACAGGAAGTGCTCCACTGTTTTGTTTTTTTTAAATTCCATACACCTTCACTAGAATCATTTGGAATTGCCAATCTCTACTGAACAAAAGGGAGCTGTTGTCATGAAGCAGTAGTTTTCAAGTTATCACAAGGTGGAACAGAGCATTTTGAGCTTTGGAGATGGCGAAGATTAATAATAAAGAGTTACTCAAACATGTGTGAATGAAGCAAAACACAACTCCAGGTGTGTTTTGAGGAGGTAAAAACGTTATTACATGGTTTAAAACTCCCAAGAGTGTTTTGTGTAACATAGGACCTTTAAATCAACTACTGTATTTTGTTAAGGCAGCATATATTGTGATTGTGGGCTCTACAAAAATACATTGAACTAAATAGATTGACTCCTTTGTGTCCCCATTCTCTGCATTTGACGCATCCTTCAATGACTCTTGGCAGCCTGTCTGTAGAGGACAAATTTCCCTATAGGGACAATGGCGTATGTCGTAACCTTATGTACCATTTGACTCAGCACAAACATTCACCGTTTAACATTTAGTAGCAGCTTTGTAATACGGATTAAAGCTCACAAGATTCAATATTGTGTAATATAGGACCTCAAAGTAATTCATAAATACACAGATGTTATATTATTGGGGTAAATAGGAATACTGCATACACTGCTAAAAACGAAGTTGAAGACTTTACAAAGCAAAATTATGTTAACTTTGAGCCCTTGATTTTTTATTTTTTTCCCTTGCATCCTTTGATACACATAGTCTGCTTATGTCTGACCTCAAAATGACAAGAAAAACAGGGAGCCGATACAAGCATGTTTATAATAAAGCAATAACAAGCTGCTGACAGACGTTTTGTATGCACGTCGCCATGGGAACAGCAATTGGGAACTTGAAGCGGCAGACAGCACGTTACATTGCATTAACAAGAGGAGACGAAGCAGACAGTAAGATGGTGGGCACCCTGACTGGAACGGTACACAATGTACTTTAAAGAGGCTGAACAAAGAGTGGTATGACACAGACGTGCAGTCACAATCTATAATTCCACATAAAGTGTTCAGACAGTGCCGCAAAATGTGCTGACAGTAATTGATTTTTTAACAACTTTATTGAATCATTTAGGCTCCTGAAGCAGTCTGCAGCTTTGGGTTTAAAAACATTATTCTGAGATGTATAAAGGGTGCAACTGTGTAACTTTTCTGGTGGAGAGTCTGCTACCGTTGTTATCTACATTGATGTGTTTGCATTGAATTTTCCACAGTATGGCTTTAAGCTTATGGATCGCCATGAACACAAGCAGATGGACACATTAAAGGGCCCATAATACGTTATTTTCTAAACAATGTTATAATGTAGTTTCCACATCAAAAACATTCTCGGATTTGTGTTTTGTTTCATTCACACATTTTTAACAAACAAATCCTGCATATTTAGGCTGAGTTCTTCTCTCAAACGGAAACACTGTTCCACCTTGTGATGTCATGTGGTAATACAGGAAGTGCTCCACTGTGTTTTTAATCACCATCCACCTTCATTAGAATCATTTGGATAATTTCAGCCCTGGAATTGCCAATCTCATCTGAACTAAAGGTAAAGGGTAGCTGTTAACTTGAAAACTACCACTTCATGACATCACAAGGTTGAACAGAGCTCTTTGGAGGCATAGACAGAGTAATAATAAATGATTAATCCAACATGTGTGAATGAAACAAAACACAACTCTAGGTATGTTTTTGGTGAGGTAACAATATTATAACATGGCTTAAAGCTCACAAGAGTCAATTTCGCACGCTAGGGGACCTTTAAAAACAGCTGTAATTAAACACATGCAAGACAAATCATTGTTTAATGCCATACTGAAGAACATTACTTCCCAATAACCCCTTAATAACTGTCAAGAGGCCAAAATCGATAACTCTGAAGAGTCCTCAAAACCAAATTTCCTTTTTAGCATCGATAACAGTGGGCTAACTATTCACCAGTGATTCTTGCTTCCTGTTTATTGTCTTGTGGTTTCTTTTTACACACAAAATGGATGCAGCCAGCACAGCCCAAATTTTGGGCCATCTGCCAACAAGCTAGGATCTCCTCCACGTTAGCCAATCTACGAAAGACATTTGCTCATTTTTATTCAGATTGTTGAGGTGCAATATTTGTGAGGTTGCAGGGTCTCTCATTAAGAACATTCAAATGCAATAACAACGCAATTTGCTGGTCATAGGTCTCATCCCGGTACTCTAGATCTTTCTATAGGTCACACAGGCTGCATTTCATGAACAAATTGAATCAACTCTACCAGCAGATGCGATTTCTATGCAAAATTTGAGACAGAGCTCCAATAGAAGGCATTATAGAACATTAGGAAGGAGTCTTAACTTTCTTGGCTTCTTGCAGTTGTGTGACGCCAGCTTTGGGCTCATTGGTATTCTCCCATAGACTTCATTTTTTCTTCTTCTGCTGTTAACATTTTACCTGCCTTTTGTTGCATTTCACAGCAAAAGTACAATATCAGTGTGCTATTTTCCAGAGCGTTCATATGGGTGAATTTTCCTTAAGTTGTTTGTCCACTTGTTTTGTTTAGTGTTTTTCAGCATCTACTTCAGACCGTTTCATAAAGCAATGTCAAGTGAAAGTTTCAGTCTTTTCTTATCTGGACTGCTGACCTTGAATTTTATAAGGACTAGAGGAAATTTAAAACATTTTTCTCAATATATTAGCAATATATATAGCTTTGTTTATGCATTGAAATACTACGTCAAGTACCTCTATATTCAACTACTATGGTATTGCAGTTGGTACTCTTCCAGTTCAACTAATTATTTGATTTAGATTATAATGATTATAAGGGACAACAGTGGCAGGAGTGAGCTATCTGAAGATTTATTTATGTATTTATTTATTTTTGATATTTATATGTAAACAGATTAAACTCACGATTCACAGATTTTATCTTGTTAAAGGTGCATTGTGTACGTTTTCTGGTGGAGGGTTTGCAGTTTGTTTGTCTTTAGGGAGGTGTTATGGCATTAAAAGTCTATTCAGCCTTTGTTTTATCTGAGGTGATTTTATTGTTCAGAAATACCTTTAAGAAGTGCGTTCTTGTGTAAGCGGGACTAATTAGAACCTTGGCCTGCTTGTTTCCATGGATATAGATAAGTTTAATGCCTAGTTGAAGTTGAATATAGAGGTACTTGACGTAGTATTTCAATGCATAAACAAAGCTATATACAGTATATTGCTAATATATTGAGGAAAATGTTTTAAATTTCCTCTAGTGCTTATAGAATTCAAGGTCAGCAGTCCAGAGAAGAAAAGATTGAAATTTTCACTTGAAATAGATGCTGAAAAACACTAAACAAAACAAGTGGACAAACAACTTAAGGAAAATTCGCCCATATGAACGCTTTGGAAAATAGCACACTCATATTGTAGTTTTGCTATGAAATCCAACAAAAGGCAGGTAAAATGTTAACAGCAGAAGAAGAAAAAATGAAGTCTATGGGAGAATACCAATGAGCCCAAAGCTGGCGTCACACAACTACAAGAAGCCAAAAAGTTAAGACTCCTTCCTAATGTTCTATAATGCCTTCTATTGGAGCTCTGTCTCAAATTTTGCATAGAAATGAAGAATTTATTTAGTCGAGTACAGGCTACAAATTGCTAGAAAATACACGCACACAGGACCACTTCACTACTGACATACAATCCTCAAGTCTACATCTCACTGCTCTAGAAGGCTTGGTGAACTTAAAAGTGGAATCACAGTTAAATCAGCTCTTCTTCAACCGCAGGCTTTCTCATCTTTTCACTTTTAACTTTAGCTTTGTTACTTTGCAGATGTACTTTATATAGACGCAATGCTGTGGAGGGCGGGTACTGTACGGAGCTGCCTCGGATAACTTCTGTGGCCTTTTTCTGTTTGTCTCCTCTGTGTCTGCTGAGCTCTCCTCTGCCTGTGTCTTTTTATATCTCCTCTCTTCATGTGGAAAATATTACATCCAGAACATTTAATTCTGAGACAGCAAAACAAGTCTAATGCACAAAAAGGGGCACATGTCTTTATTATTATTTATGTATTTTATTTATTTATTTCTACCACCTGCTTTTGTCCATGAAGAAGTTGCTGCTTTGCTTGGTATGTTCCATAATATGGCATTAAAGGTCCTATATTAAAGGTGCACTGTGTAACTTTTTGGTTGGGGTCTGTCCGTCACCTTCTTGTTTGTATGATTCTTTGTTATTATATTATATTGTGATGTGTGCGCTACTGTGTCCAAATAATTTCCCTTGTGGATCAATAAAGTTTGTCTATATGTCATTGCTCTGCCTAGAATGTTCCATAGTATCACATTAAACAGTTGTACCTTACATTTATTCAATTATAGGTGGTTTAATAACTCAAAAATACCTACCCCACTGCCTCTCCACATATCTGACCTGTAACTTGGTCTGGTTTGGTTTCCATGATGATAAAAAGGTTTAATACCATTCCAGACAAAGCAATAACATCTCCATGGAGAAAAGCATTTGACGGATCCCTCACCAGAAAAGTTACACAGTGCACTCTTGCTGATGTTTGTGATCAGGAAACATTATAACACAGATCAGAAAATAGCATAATAATTTGATAGCAGTTGCCATACCCCACACCACCACGACATTCTCCATTTTGTGAGATTTGGGACCATTACCAGGCCTAAGATCCAGTGACTTGGACAATGACGAGATTTGTGTTGATTCTGGTCTTTGGTTGGATGCTGTTTCCATGGAGATAGATAAATACCTCAAGGAGACCATTTTCTCTGCTCTTGCTTGAGTGTTTTGTTATTCTACATAACAGCCCCCCAAAAGCTCTACAGGAACATTTTAAAGAGAACTTCACCAATAGAAGCGTATTTGCATTCATTTCTGCAGTAGACACAGAACATACAAAACAACACTTCATACATGTTTGAGTAATCCTTTATTATTAGTCTACATCATGTCTGCATTTCCAAAGCTCCAAATGCTCTGTTCCACCTTGTGATGTCATGAAGCTGCAGTTGTAAAGTCAACAGCTACACAAGGTAATCCTTTTGTTCAGTAGAGATAGTAAACCCCAGCGCTGAAATCATCCAAATGATTCTAACATGTGTAAATGAAATAAAACAACTCCTCTGCATGTTATCTGCATCAAATTATAGTGTTTTATTTACCGATAATCAGGAAGTGCACGTTAGCATGCTTGTTGTTAGCTTTACCATTATGGCAAAACTTCACACTGGTCTCTGAGAGCTGAATAACTTTGGACCTTCATGAACTGTTTAAAATGAACTATAGTTCTATTTTTCATGTGTTTAAGACAAAGCAGGTACTAATTTCCAGTGCAACTAAAAATACAGAAAGAAAATGTATTGCTGATAATATTTTGGACCTTCTACATTTTTATTTTACTCCTGGACCAATGAGGGATCACACAGAATATCGTAAAGCAGACCTATAATGTAAAATGGACTTTTCAGAGCTTTTAACCATGTTATAGATGTTTCCTCTCACCATTTACTCACCTGAAGTTGTATTTGAAGTGATTCGTGCATATTTGAGCAAATCCTTAATCACTTATTTTCAAGACGACATGTTGCCGATCAACCCCCGTTTTCACCGTCACTGACATACTGCTCTGCATTTACTTCATCTCCAGTTTTGTTTTCTTAATCAGTGATACATGAGGATTCGGCAGCATCCCGTAGTCATTTTGGTAAAAATAAAAAAGACTGAGTCTTTGTTGTTTTTTGGACAACACTGTAACTTACATTGAAATGCTCACAACTATATTTTCTTTTTCAAGTTTTATATCCATTTTCTTTAAGTTTACATCATTAAATCATGACAGCAGGCAGGAGCTGGCAGGGGCAGGCAGAGCAGGCAGGGCCCTTACTCCAGAGTGCACCGATCAGAGGATTTCTCTAATGTTCTGTGCTTGTGAAAGAACATTGAAAGCACTCTTGTACCAGCCGTGGGGTACAAACAATGCATCTGAGCAATAAATAAGTATGTGAGATTGTGGTAAAAACTCCACAGGGTCCAGTTACAGTGAAGAGCCGAGTGGAGACCTAAGACTCACCCCCAATACACCAAACTACAGGACAAATAATAATAGGCTTCTGTAATGTGTGCAATTGTCTGATTCAGGGCTATTACAACTAATGTGCTCTGTGCTTTCTCCCTGAGACCATAGATTAATTTTGTACTGCACATTCTCAAAAGGGAGGACAGTTATTTATGTATGTTATATAGTGCTCAGCTTAGATAACACAGAGTATGTCTTTTCCATGTGTTTATATTATGTTCTTTTCTCATCTATGTTACAATGTTGTTTGCTCATCACAAACTTACCTGGAGGTGTTTTTGTTTCATTCATGTTTAACACACAAATCCCACATAGTTAGGCTGAGTCTTCTTTCAAACAAAACATTCTCTTCCATTTTGTGATGTCATGCGGTATTACAGGAAGTGCTCCACTGCGTTTTTAAACCCCATACATACATCTTCACTATAGAATCATTTGGATAATTTCAGCCCTGGAATTGCCAATCTCTATTAAACTAAAGGTAAAAGGAGCTGGTAACTTGAAAACTACCGCTTCATGACATCACAAGGTGGAACAGAGCATTTTGAGCTTTAGAGATGTAGGGAGACTAATGATACAGGATTACTCAAACATGTGTGAATGAAACAAACAACAAACTCTGGGTATGTTTTTGAGGAGGTAACAAAATTCTCTTGCGGCTTAAAACTCACAAGAGTAAATTTTGCATAATGTAGGACCTTTACAGATTTTAATTTTTTACAATTTAGTCTTTTTGTATCATAATGACGTGTGATATATGTGATGTAACAGTGGCTATTTAGAACCTAAGAATCCTCATCTAATCAAATTATTTACGTAAAGGTGCACTATGTAACTTTTTTTGTTGGGAGTTCTTCTCCTACTTGACATTAAACACCTCTACCTTTATTTGCATTTACATTTATTCAATTACAGCTGGTTTCATAGCTTAAAAAATACCTAGAAAAACAGGAATTCTGACTGTGAGTGGAGTTACCTGTCCACAGATCTGACCTGTAACTTGGTTTGGTTTGAAACATTCCAGACAAAGCAATAACATCTCCATGGAGAAAAGCATTTGACAGAAAAGTTACACAATATACCTTTAGTGCTATTTTTTAATCAATCTTTATTTGAATTTCAATATAAAACTTTCAAACATTCTATCACTTTTTCAATTCTATTCATTTTTTTGTGAGAACCAGCCTCACATTTGACGCCCGGTGCCTCAGATTCGAAGTGTCACCTTATGTCATCATCCATTTCTTTCAACGCTCTTCAACCTCCAAACAGTGATAAGAGCGGCCAAGATCAGTGCAGTAATCTTGGGGCACATTTCTTTAAAAAAAAAAAACAACATTTTTTTTTTTCCCTCCAGCCCACCGTGTATACATCTCTCAAACAGATCGCGTGTAATTGGACATTCAACTCTTGTGATAGTTTATGAAAATATTCCAACTGACTTGAGACAGCTCACCATAGGAGCAAAGACGCTACATCAAAACTAAATATTTCCATGGCGATGGAAAAAAAAAAAAAAAAAAAAAGAGAATTGTCTCACAGGGGAAAACAAGCTATTAGCTCTTTGAGAAATTCATCAAAAGGCTCGCTTCACAACCTACAGCGATGTGATTGTAAAGTTGAAGTAATCTGACAATGCAAGAGCTTTTGTGAACATGATTTGAGTCCTCAAGTGAGATATTACAAGAATTGGATTAATCTTTGTTGGGTAAGCAAGGGTTTCTGATGAAAGACTTTAAGGTCACAGGTTTTCAAAAGAGCCAAGTACAACAGAAGTGCCACCTCCAAAATATTTGGTTTATTTGGTTTATTACATTAAAAACTAAGGTTCGAATTAGGATTTGAAATTGTATACGTGATATACTGTTCCTTATTGCAGTATTGCTATAAAGCAGGGTTGTCCAAACTTTTTTCTTCCAGGGCTACATATCAAAACAAAGAAAAAGTAGAGGCTGATTGAGAGCCATAGGCCGGTGCTCAATACAGTGAACCATTCCAATGTGTGCATTTATAACAGGTTAAATGAGTCACCAGAGCTTTGTTCACATTTAAAGCCTCACTAAATATTTGATACTGGCTTTATCAAGATAGATGGATAAAACCAGGACTAAACCCGGATTAAACCCACACTAAACCCATACAAAACCCAGACTAAATCTGGAGTAAACCTGGACCATACCAGGACTAAACGTGGACTAAGCCTAGACAAAACCAGGACCAAACCAGGACTAAAACCAGACCCGAACCAAGGCTATACAGTAGAGCATAGGATGAAAGGCGTGTGCATTGATGTGTGGAGTTTTGCACACTGCCCTCTTCTCTTTGTAGTTGAATCAGCCTCTGTAGACTGAACGCATGAGCTCAAGTGTTCTTAGAGGAGCCCCCCTGAATAGAGAAAACCTGATGGACACTGATGATACACGAGCCAGCGCAGAAATGGGCAAAAAGAGGTCGCTTTCAACTTTTACAATACACCTCATGTGTCTCATAATGGCAGCTCAGGTAATTCTTTTGTATTTGGCTTTAAAGATGCACTGTGCAACTTTTAAGGTGGAGGGTCTGCTACCTGCTTGTCTCCATAGAGATGTTATTGCTTTCCGTGTGACTGTTCCATGATATGACTTTAAACATATCCTTCTAGCATTTATTCATTACGGGTGTTTCTCGTAATTCCTTCTGTGAATAGGGGCAACTCTCCACAGATCTGAGATGTAATGTAGCGTACTGCTGTCACCTGCTTGTTTCCCTTGTGATAGATAGGTTTGATCTATACTGTGGAACATTCTCCTCACAAACTCAACTCACAAAGCAATAACATTTTCATGGAGACAAGCAGGTGGCGGACCCTCCACTAGAAATGTTACGCAGTGCACCTTTTAGTCTACAGCCAGCACAGGAAGACCTTTTTGTAATATTTGTAAAATGGGCAAAAACTATCAGACTTTTTTTGTTGGAGCATTTTTCTAGAGATCTGTTGTGAAAATAAAACAAATTTGTGCCATTTATGTACAATATTGCTCTAAAGTTTTCAATTTGCTAGCCTAATAAGAACATATACAAAACTGCATAACAAGATTTTCAATTTCAGGAATAGTGCCTGCAAAATTATTTTTGGGTAGCTCCACAAATTAGTTAAAAAAGACTTTTTTGTGCCTGTGTCCGCTATAGTTTTAATCTAGGACACCCGTGGACCATTATGCTATGATGTGGACATTTTAAATCTATATTTTCCTCTATAACAACGAAAACTGTGGTGCTCAATGGGAGCTGACGTCGATGCAGACAAAGAGCTGTAAAGTTATCAGCACCTCCTGTGGATAGCTGCAGACCACACTAGGGAGTATCTGATTTATTTTTTTTTTTAATTTGTACCAAATTTACTAGGCGACACTGCTCAATCCCTGTTGGAGTTTTAAATAGACAGGAGTTCATTCAAATAAGGAGGAGCAACTTCATTAAGAGCTTCAAAAACAAACGACAAAAAAAAAGATGGGGATGAGTTTGAAGTGTTCAGTCAAAGCACGTCGCGATTCACCCAACTGAACTTTTTGCACATTGTTAAATATCAGGTTATCTCTTAAGGGAAATTAAAAAAAAAAAAAAAATGGGGTTTGAGAAAAAATGTACGTTAATTTCCTTCTAATCTATACTTTTCAATCCTGTCCAACTCTGACTAGCTTTGCCCTTGTGGTCCATTTCATGTTTTCTATTGATATTTCTGCTGTTTCAGACACATTTTTTTCACTGATGGTAAACAAGTATTACAGCATTTGAATACCACGGTTTATCCACATTGTCCCTTTTCATAAACTGTACAAATAAACTTACTTTGACATTGAACTTGAGTAAGGTAACAGATATATAGTATAATCTTGTTTCCTTGCACATGGTGGACGGTTGTGTCCCAGATGCCCTTACAGCTGAAACTCATTTTAAAACGATGGAGACTGTGTAACTTTTCTGAAGGGGAGTCTGCCACCTTTTTATTTGTTAATGCTTTCCCTGGAATGTCCCATAGTATGGCATTCAACAAATCTGTCTATCTGGCCTAACTAAAATTGCCAACTTTATCAATATTAATTCACTCACTACAGCGCTACCACACTAGAAGAGTTACAGTGTCAATCTTTAAAGGTCCTATATAGCTATAGGACAAAAATATATATAAGCTATAAGCTCAAAATGCTCTGTTCCACCTTGTGATGTCATGAAGTGATAGTTTTCAAGTTGACAGCTACATTTTACCTTTCGTTTAGTAAAGATTGGCAAGGCTGAAATGATCAAATTCTAGTGCACTTCCTGTATTGCCATATGCTATCACAAGGTGGAGTGTTTTGAGTCTGAGAGAAGAACTCACCTTAAATCTGCAGGGTTTGTGTGTTCAACATGTGCGAATGAAACTAAACACAACTCCAGGTATGTTTGTGATGAGGAAACAACATTACAACATAGATCAGAAAATTGCGTACTCTGGGTACTTTAAGATGAAGATATTTACTTGTAGGATTTTCACTGCCTTTTCCCAGTTCTGTTTGCATCGTGTCCATAAAGCATAAGCTCCAGAGTCTGTGATTACATTCATAATGATGAGCCCTGCCCTCAAAACTTTCAAACAATTAAGCTTAGAGGCCATCTCCCTCCGACATCTTTGCCTGAGAGGATTCAGAAATCGCCCAAAATTGTGTGCCAAACAGAACTATCTCCCTCTTGTTCCTATCAATTCATTCATTTGGAGATAATTAAAAAGTTGCCAAAAAGCAATGTGTAAATGGTCCGGCGCCTGGGCTATTAAAATGCTGTGTGTCTCTCCGTAGGCCGGCTGCAGCTGCCAGTCGAGGTGGAGCTCCAAAATGGCCAGTTGTTATCAGCGTTCTCCACACCAGTTGGTCTCAATGCTTTGGAGAATTTGTTTAATAAGATTTTTACCCCCTTAAAATCCGTCATTTCATTCCCCTTAAACCCCTGCCAAATTTACAGCCACGTGGGAGAGCATGCGGACGAGGAAAAACCCAGGAATTTAAGAGCTTTGAAAATGCCCCAAAAATGTGAATTCTGATGAGCTGTCCATGCTGTGTAGTACTAATATTTAGCAGTAGTTGTGATGGAGCTGTGGTTAGACATTGGAACTATCTTGCAAAGTGAAGAAATTAAGTTGTGGGGGAGGTTGTTGGTGGAGTAATGTGTGTTTGGCCCTGAAAATAAAATCATTCCTAAATTAAATTGAGGAAAAACTTTTAAAGAACATGCAAAAATCAACTGTTTTGAGCTTTTCCCATGTTATGATATTCTTCGATTTCCAGGACTTTTCGCTTCACTCATGTTTGTTTCACTAAAGGTCCTATATTACAGAAAATTGACACTTGTGAGTTGTGTTTTGCTTCATTCCCACATGTTTGAGTAACCCTTTATTATTAGTCTGTAGAGTTTGTCTGTCTTACCCCATGACATCACAAGGTGGAACAGAGTGTTTTTTGTTTGAGAGCAAAACAAAGCCTAAATATGCAGGATTTGTGTGTTAAACATGAAACAAAATACAACTTCAGGTGTGTTTGTGATGGGGTTTATTTTACTTCTATGGGTATTAACTAACACAGAGCATGTTTAGATCACTATGTTAACTTTTATTGTTTTGAAAATGCTATATTTGCCAAAAAACAAAGCATGTTTTATATGTTTCACTTTTGTCTTTAGAGGTCCCCCCTCTGTCAGCACAATCAACATGCATCCCGCCAATGAAACCGCCCCACATCGCATCAGGTCTGTCAAGTTGCTGCGTACAGTTTTGCATCATGCGTTTGTATATTTATGAAGAATTGTTGTGTGAAAACATGGATGACAACTACTGCTTCATGACATCACAAGGTGGTACAGAGAATTTTGAGCTTTGGAGAGACAGACAGACTAATAATACATGATTACTCAAACATGTGTGAATGAACAAAACGCAACTTCAGGTATCTTTTTGATGAGGTAACAGCGTTCTAGCATGGCTTTGTGTAATATCATACAGTGAAACATTTTCAGCAAAGCGATTACATCACCACGGAGAAAAGCAATTGGCGGAACCCCCACCTGAAATGTTACACAGTGCTCCTTTAAGTATAAGTGTATACCTACTTTGTTTAAACATATAAAGGTCACTTCAGCACTTCCCACTAAGTAGCAATTACGAGCCAGCACACCACACTTCCAGTAGAGCTCTGTGTACAACATGCTAACAGCCCTGCCAACCAACTGATTCACCATTGTTTCCGATAAACATTTGAAGTTCTGTTTTGACATCTTTGTCCCTGAGAAGAAGGGGGCTGAATTCACAAAATGTGGCTCGCTAAGATAACAAGAATGACACAAAGCTCGAGAAAAAAAATGAAAAAAATCTTTAAAGATAGAAGTTGAGAGCATTGGCTGTAAACAGTGGCACCATCTTTCTTCACCCACTGGGCTGTGACAGGGTCCAGTTGTTCTGTATTGAATGTCACTTAAAAGAATAATTCCTTCTGACATGTTTTTCGGATAACTTCACAGAGACGAGATGTGAAGATACGGGCGAGCAGCTGTTTATTGTACTTTCAGCAAATCCTAATCAAAAAACCCATATCAAAGGATTTCACTTCCACAAGTACAATTCCAAAAATGCTAATCGCGAAACCGCAATTCGTATAGCTTCAGTCATTTAAAGGACCCATATTGCGCTTGCAGATTGCAGATGTTCTGATCTGTTATAATGTTGTTTCCTCATCACAAACATACCTAGAGTTGTGTTTTGTTTCATTCACACATGTTTAACAAAAATCCTGTGTATTTAGGCTGAGTTTTTCTCTCAAACTTAAAACACTCTGTTCCACCTTGTGATGTCATGTGGTAAGAAGAAGTGCTCCCCTGTGTTTTTAAACTCCATACACCTTCATTAGAATCATTTAGATTATTTCAGCTCTAGAATTTATTGTATTGTCTATAAAAAGAACCCAAGAAGTTAATGTTTTGAGCTTTGGAGATGTAGACAGACTAATAATAAAGTGTTACTCAAACATGTGTGAATGAAACAAAACACAACTCCAGGTCTGTTTTTGATGAGGTAACAACATTATAACATGATTTAAAGGTGCACTGTGAGACTTTTCTGGTGGAGGGTCCATCAGCAGCTACTCTCCATGGAGAAATGGTCTGGAATGGACTTTACACTTATTTATCTCTACGGAGACAGCAGGTGATACCATAGAGCCAAGTTACATGTCAGATCTGTGGAGAGACAAGCGCACTCACAGTAAAAATGCAAGTTTTAGGTCAATAAAAACCCAGAGTAAATACAAGATGGATATGTTTAATGCCATAGCAGGACATTCCACACAAAACAATAACATCTCCTTGGAAACAAGCAAGTGGAGGATCCTCCACCAGATAAGTTACATCGTCCACCTTTTAAACCTCACAAGAGTCAATTTTGCATAATATTGGAACTTTAACAGATGCAAATGGGCGTATTAATGAGCAAACTCCGATTTGTGAACTCATATGTCTCAAAATATACTGCTAACTGGAATTAATTGTCTCTGTAACATGGCTTGCAGTCAAATGAGATGCAGAGTTTTAGTAATTGGTATGAGGAAAATGTGTGTATAGAAATCAGGGGTGGAATAAGCGTGTGGTTTAAATGCATGAGACCCCAGGATATAGAGAGCTGTTTTCTTTATTGCTTTCCATCTGCATGTTAATGTTATTGTCACTGTAATGCTTATTTTTGGGATGGTTGCTTATTTAAGTTGAATGAAACTTTAAGTAAGCAAAAATGTGCAAGAGTTTAGGTAATTGAAGATAGAAACACACACGCTTCCATTTTAAGTCCAGTTGTGTGTGGTAAAAGATGGTCCTAAGACATTGTCCCTAGAACCACTCATCTAGCCCATCCATCCATTTTCTTCTGCTTATTGAGGCCCGGGTCATGGAGGCAACGGTCTAAACAGGGACTCCCTCGTTCTCTCTCCACACACACTTCCTCCAACTCCTCCAGGGGGGATCTTGAGGCGTTCCCTCCAGCCTGCACTGGGTTTTCACAGTGGGATATGAACACCTCCCTAGGGAGGCATTCAGGAGGCATCCGGAACAGATGCCTGTGCCACCTCAGTTGCTCCTCTCCACTTGGAGGAGCAGCGGCTCTACTCTGAGTTCCTCCTATGTAACTGAGCTCCTCACCCTATCTCTAAGGGCCACTCTGAGAAGGAAAGTCATTTTGATCGATTGTATCCATGACTTGTCCTTTCAGTCATTACCCAAAGCTCATGACCATAGGTGAGGGGAGGAATGTAGATTGACGGTAAATCGAGAGCTTTGCCTTTCAACTCAGCTCCTTCTTCACCACAACACTCTAATAAAGCGACCGCATCACTGCCGACGCTGCACCGATCCGCCTGTCAATCTCACGCTCCATCCTCCCCTCACTTGTGAACAAAACCCCGAGATACTTGAACTCCTCCACTTGAGTCCAGTCCCATTTTGATACAATGTATTTTCCAGGAAGGATTTCTTATTTACACTCTATTGCTCTATGTATCAGATGGACCCCAGTAACCATCTAGTTGAATGGATGTAAGATTGATAGATTTAATGCCATACTGTGGAACATTTCAGACCAAGCATTAACATCTATATGGAGACAAGCTGCTGCCAGACCCCTACTAAGGGAGATATCTGACATTCACACAAGCAGTGCACTATAAAACCACGCAAAATAGCAACTTGAAATGACTGTAATCTTACTGTATAATCTATGAATCTATACTGCGCTCTCCCAGTGTAGATTTTTTTTCTTTACAGTATGGCCTCAGCACAATGGTTGGAGCCAAAGGGGCATGTAGTTATGAGCCAGTGCCTCTGATAGAACCATTCAGGTGTTCTCCCCCAGGCCCCCCCGGCATCATCAGTCATTATCCTCATCATTCATCAAACAGCGCAGGTGCACGTGACCCTCCATCCATACCCCCACACACCCACGCACACACACACACACACACACGCACACACACACGCACGCACGCACGCACACACACACGCACGCACACACACACACACATACACACACACACATACACACACACATATACACATACATACATACAGTACAGATCTCCGGGCTGATCTCCTATGCTCCTCTCCTATGGGGCCTCTCCAAACACATAGTCCCAGGAGGAGATGCAAATGAGCCCCATCGCAGCAGTACAGTATGCGCATATAGAGCATAACGAAATGAACAAAACAATGAGATGTACTGCACTACTCTGCCTCACTGCCTGGAAGCTCTAAAACACAAGTAAACAACAATATTAAAGTAACTCAAATGAAGGCAAATTAGGTTTAGCTCACATTCTGCAGCGGATAGTCTATTCAGGGTTAAGATTGCCATGCTTTTAAAGAACACTTATTAAAGGTCCTATATTACACAAAATAGTGTCCGTGAGCTTTAAGCCATGTTAGAATGTTGTTATCTCATCACAGAGTTGTGTTTTGTTTCATTCACACGTTTGAGTAGTCCTTTATTATTACATCTTCAAAGCTCAAAATGCTCTCTTTCACCTTGTGGTGTCATGTAGTAGCAGTTTTTAAGTTAACAGCTACTTTTTACCTTTTTGTTCAGAAGAGATGGGCAATTCCAGGTCTGAAATGATCCAAATTATTCTACTGAAGGAGTATGGAGTTTAAAAACACAGTGGAGCACTTCTTGTATTACAACATATCAGCACAAGGTGGAACAGAGTGTTTTCAGTTGAGAGAAGTGTGAATGAAATAAAAATAAATCCAGGTACTATATATATGATGAGGAAACATAAATCAGAAAATAGTATAATATGGGCCCCTTCAGTAAAAATTAATTTTCCTTTAACCATAAAAATACATACCTGGAGTTATATTTAGCTTTATCCACACTGGTTTCAGTAATCCCTTCTCAGAAAATATGCTGTTTATTCCATGATTGTTGCGTCACAAGTAAAACAACCTACAGTTTTTTAAGTCCATAAAGCATAGCCAGACTTGTTTAAAACATTTTTGTCATCAAATGTAATTCTCTCTTCTGCCAGTAGATGGCATTTTATACCAGATGCCAAAGCAAATATACGTTTTAAAGGTTGATAAAAATGCAAATTATGCATAATATGTGTTCTTTTTGAAACCACAACTACATTTAGACAGCAAAAAAGCCAAATAAAGTTTTTTGTTTTTTTTTAAACTTACCCCTTGTGTATGGAAGTGGTAATGATGACTGTTTCCCCAAATGAGATTTCTCAGAAGGATAAAAACTGCAAGATGATTTTGTCTGACTGTAAGCTACTACACCATGGGCCTGCACTAAGCTGGAATTGGACCACCACCTCCAATTTTATCCTCGCTCCCAAATAATTATCCTTTTTAACAGAAACAATCAAATATTCCATAGCCCCATTCTGTAAGACTCCATTGATTTTGCAGTTTTCCATATTATCTGGGCAGGGCTGAGTTTTCCCTCACTGAACTGCAGAAGGACTGGCCGTGCACATTTATTTGGAGTGTTATGACTCCTAATTGACAACTCATTAATTCTCTGCAGTTTACAGTGCGGAAACAAATGCTTAATGCATCCCTGTTTACCATTTCATCGCCCAATTACCAGCGTGTTGACAGAAGGACATAAACCAAAGCAACCAAAGTCGAACAAAAATTCTATTATTATGATGGGATTTTCGTTTATCCTTTTGGTCCGGTTGGCATCGAGTGAGCCATGTTTTATAGCATAATTTAAATGGAGTGCCCCAGCGTAATTGTTTTCACGTGATTTATTAGCTCCAACCTTTTCCTGCTCGATCTTTCCTTGGCTACACCTCTGCTCCAGTTGTGTGCATTGGCTGATTGACATGTTTGATTAGTGTCTGCTTGGACTACGCCAAGTCGTGCTCATACCGGGTCCAAACTTGTTGGCGGATTTTGGCTGTCCATTCAATTGCCACTGCAGTTTTGTGGTATGATTTTGGGCAGTGCAATCTATGTAATTTTACTATGCATGTTTATTGTTATACTTACTTATTTACTCTTGTATGTTTGAGCCAAATTGCAGTGCAGTCCCATTCGCTGACAGTGGCAATAAAGCTTTTCTGACTAAAGTTGTAATTTGACTTGGTAGTATAAACACAAATACAACACTATGTAACAATTTAAAGGTACTTTATAACGCAAAATTGACTCTTGTGAGTTTAAGTCATGTTATAATGTTGATACCTCTTCAAAAACACACCTGGAGTTGTGTATTGTTTAATTCACACATTTTTCAGTAATCTGGACATTAGTCTGTCTGTGTCTCCAAAGCTCAAAATGCTCTGTTCCACCTTGTGATGTAATGAAGCGGTAGTTTTCAAGCTAACAGCTACCTTTTACCTTTCAGAGATTAGCCATTCCAGTGCTGAAATTATCCAAATGATTCTAGTGAAGGCGTGTGGAGTTTTGAAAGACAGTGGAGCACTTCCTGTGTTACCGCCAACCTTATTACTGACCTGTTACTTATCTTGGTGGCGTTTCCATGGATAATGACAATTTTAATCCCATACCACTTGATAATCAAAGCAAAGCAGTAACATCACTATGGAGATAAGCAGGCGGTGGACCTTGCACCAGAAAAAATTACATAGTGCACCTTTAATGTATTAGTAGTAGTAGTAGTAGTAGGTGGTGTTGTTGGTGTTGTTGTTGGTGTTGTTGTTGCTGTTGTTGCTGTTGTTGCTGTTGTTGCTGTTGTTGTTGCAGTAGTAGTAGTAGCTGATGTTGTTGCAGTAGTAGTAGTAGTAGTAGTAGCTGTTGTTGTAGTTGTTGCTGTAGTAGTAGTAGTAGTAGTAGCAGCAGTAGTTGTTGTTGTTGTTGCAGTAGTAGTTATTGTTGCAGCAGTAGTTGTTGTTGTTGCTGCAGTCGTACTATTAGTAGTTGTTGTTGCAGTAGTAGTAGTTGTTGTTGTGGTTGTTGCTGTAGTAGTAGTTGTTGTTGTGGTTGTTGCTGTAGTAGTAGTTGTAGTTGTTGTTGTTGCTGTAGTAGTAGTAGTAGTAGTAGTAGTAGTAGTAGTAGTAGTAGTAGTTGTTGTTGTTGTTGTTGTTGTTGTTGTTGTTGTTGTTGTTGTTGTTGCTGCAGTAGTTGTTGTTGTTGTTGTTGCTGCAGTAGTTGTTGTTGTTGTTGTTGCAGTAGTAGTAGTTGTTGTTGTTGCAGTAGTAGTAGTAGTAGTAGTAATAGTTGTTGTTGTTGTTGCAGTAGTAGTAGTTGTTGTTGTTGCAGTAGTAGTTGTTGTTGTTGTTGTTGCAGTAGTAGTAGTTGTTGTTGTTGTTGTTGCAGTAGTAGTAGTTGTTGTTGCAGTAGTAGTAGTAGTAGTTGTTGTTGTTGCAGTAGTAGTAGTAGTAGTTGTTGTTGTTGTTGTTGCAGTAGTAGTAGTTGTTGTTGTTGTTGCAGTAGTAGGTAGTAGCTGTAGTAGTTGCAGTAGGTGTAGTTGTCGTAGTAGCTGCAGTAGTAGTACTAGCTGTAGTAGTAGCAGCAGTTGTAGTATGTCATATGTTTTTATATTTTTGGAACCACAGGTAGAGAGGGAAGTGATTTATTCTGGGCCCAACCATAACAATTGTAACATGTGAACAGAGCTTAGAATCATGGCCGATTCTATCACCCCACAATGAGCCCAGCTGTTCTCAGTAACTTTACGCTTTTACTTTGAAGAGGGTTTTAATGGGCCACTTCAGTCTAGTGGTCTTTAAAAGTTTAATTTGACATCTGCGTCATGATTGAAAACCAAATTTATTTTTACACATGGAGCAATCACATATGTCACGGGCAATACATGAACACAGCCCTATCTTTTCTTTCTTTTTTTTTTTGCCCAGATGGTGACCAGCTCGATTGTTCTCTCCAAAACAAATTAAGGACAAGAGCAAATGTACAGATGGAGGTTGTAAATTAATTTCTTGCAAATGACATTTCATATGTAGATTACCGTGGCGATGAGCGCTTGGTTAATGCCTCGGCAAACGGGAATAAAAGAAGGGAGCGCAAATGAGAGCACCATACACAGGAAATGAAACCCACTCAACACGGAACTGAGCTGTGTGCATGTTTAGTTAGTGTGCATGTCTTGGGATGTTTTACTCTACATTTTAGCTGTTGATCCTTTTAAACTAAACACATATTTATTTATTTATTTGCTGCTTAACTTTAATTTTAGGGCAAGTCGGGTAAATTTGCAGCTTTCTTCAAAAACTGTGTGCTGCATCTAGAGATGTTATGTGCAGACCCACAGCAGGTTTCCACTGCAATTTCCAGTAGTTGGTGACATCACAAAAGACTGCCCTGATTACAAACAGGTATTTTTGATTACAAACGCCTAACTGCAGGGGGCGGAGTTTGAAGTGTGGAAACCTGTTCGACCAATCACACTGTACCTTATACCTCCTCCACCCTCACTCTCTTCCTGTTTAAAGTGAAAATAACCATGCTTCACCAGAAAATTTTGATAATTTCAGCCTTGGAATTTCCCATCTCTACTGGACTAATGGTAAAAGGTAGCTGTGAACTTGGAAACTACCACTTTATGACATCACAAGGTGGAGCAGAGCATTTTTTCCAACTTTAAAGATGTAGACAGACTAATAATAAAGGATTAGTCAAACGTGTGAATGAAAGAATACACAACCCCCGGGTATGGAAGAGAAAACAACATTATAATATCGAGCAGAAAATAGCGTAATATGCGCCTTTTACCTCAAACAATCCTGCTTTACATTACCACAACCCTGACGAAATATTTTCCCATCCAGTAACTCCTGAATCAATGGCTTGAGTAAAGTTGCAGTATACTGTAAGCTGATAGTGCAGGTGAAGACAGCAGTGTGTGTGTGTATATAAAAGTGTGTATTAGGAGCTGCTGACGGGGCTGCAGTAGCACAAGGAGCTCTTCCATACTGACAGTGCACCTGGCCCTCCTCCTGTGCCTCTCTCCCACATAAACACAAGTCAAGAGCATTTACCACTCCACCTTCCAGACACATACCCCCGCAATGTGGACACTAATTACCATTTTCTGTCTAAGTAGTACTGCATAAAATGTTCTGTAAATGGGTTATGCTGTCTGTTGTTAAAATATGTCTACACCAAATGGTCACTTGAAATCTTGGTGTTTTATTCTGCAGTTTTCAAAAGCCAGAGTTGACTACAATACATTAAGAATAAAAATACAAACACATGTTTTTAAAGGCGCAGTACCTGAGTTCTTGTTCTTATTCTTCTAGAATCAGTTTTACCCAAGTACAGATGTATTGTAAAAGCAGCTCTTAAGCTCATAACATAATGAGACCACTGACTCCGTCCATAACCGCATTTCAAATAGAGGGCAGTACATGGAGGACTTAAGAAGAGAAGAAGAAAGTGAGAGGGGAGAAGGGCACTATCTGGAGGTATAAGGAGCAGTGTGATTGGTCTTACAGATATCCACACAGGACAGTCTTTTGTGATGTCACCAACTACAGGAAATTGTAGAGGCGACTGAAGGCAGTACCCAGTTAGATTAAGGCATTTTTCATTGCAAATGTACCTACTTTGCACTAAAGTTGCCAGAAATAACTAGAAACAGTAGACAATGCTATTCAAACACCCTAGACAGTTTAGCTACAGTTCAGTAGCAAAAAAAATGAAAATGTTGGATTTAGTGTTTAGTTCCACTTTAAAGCCATTTTACCTGTCTGTTGCAAACTGTTTCCTTCACATGGGAACAGCACTGGTTTTAACAGAAGCTAAAAAATGGTTTTGTGAGTAAAATTTTCCACTCAAACTCAAAAACTCAAAAACATGCACCATAGATTCTAACTTCGTCTCAACAAAGTAGTCCTGACCAAGCCTAGCAACAAGATCACGGAGATGGGTCCCCTGCTCCTGATGAGGTACCCCGGTGGTATTGAAGAATGGGTCAAATGCAGAGGACAAATTTTCCTATGAAGACAATAAAGTGTACCTTAATCTTAAAAGTGCACTGCGTAACTTCTCAGCAGGGTCCGCCAACTGCTTGTTTCTATGAACATTGCCCTAAATGTTCCACAGTAGGCTCCCTGGAGAAAGCAATATACTGGTCAGATCTGTGGAGAGGCAAACTCACTTACACTAAGAATGTAAGAATTTCAAGGTACTTTTGAGCTGTAAAAACGCACCTTGTGAAGTAAATACAAGGATACATTTAATGCCATACTGTGGGGCATTCCAGGCAAAGTAATAACATCTTCACGAAAGTAAGCCTCACCAGAAAAGTTACACAATGCACCTTTAACCTTAACACATAGAAAGCTTCAATCTGCATTGCTTGGAGAATTTAGAGAAAAAGGGGGCCAGGAAATACATAACTATTTGAAAATGCATGGCTGAATCAAAATTCTGAACCTAAAACACAACATTGTAAACAGCAAAGAAAGATTTAGATAAGATTATTTACATCCAACATGGCAACAAAACAAACCCTCCAAAAAGTGTGTTTTCTTTGTGAGTCTCTTCGGCTCTTAGGGCTGGAGTCGTGCAAATCCTGGAACAGATATCGTGTAAGAGCTAGAGTGCTATGTAATTATCAAGACCTCTAATGGTGTCCGCTCTCATGTACGGCCTCAAAAGCAGCACTATTTTCTGTTCTGCGTCATGGGAAGAAGGAGGCAGAGGAGGAGAAAAAACAAGATGGAGCCTGACCACTTGAGATGAGAGCTGAAGTACACGCGCAAATGGAGATAAAATCAGTGGGGGGGGAGAAGAGCTATGTTTCTACCAGAGTTTCAGAAATGTTATGTTATATGTCAGGCTCCATCTTGTTTTTTCTCCTCCTTCCTACGTATGTACCTATGTAGTGGCTATTACAGTGCATTTAGGCTATGTTTAGAAAGCCCAAATCATTACAATGGACAAGCGTTTGATGGATGGGTGAAACAGTACAAATACAATGGCTGGGTCTTGCTTTTATTCAATTAAATGTCCACTCTGTAACCTTTCTGTGTCTCTGTGGATCCATGTCTTTACTCGGAATGTTACAAAATGGCATTAAACATTTATATCTCCATGGAGGAAATCGAGTGACGTCACCAGGCCAAGTTACAAGTTAGATCTGTGGAGAGTGGAGAGTCATTGTCATTACTAAACATAATTCTTATTTGTTTTCTATGATTTCTTAGTACACAGTTGGAAGTCTCACCTGGTGAATATTTATGAGGTTCTGTCAGATATAGTTTGTGTGTGATACTGAACAACCACTAGAGGGTACAGCACAAGGCTTTAATAAAGTCACGGCCATAGCTGTTTGTTGAATCTAATCTTTATTCAGAGTCAACATGTCAATCTCCTCCCTCCTGTGGTCCTTGGGTTTAGAACCACCTCCACTGCCCCCTAGCTCTCACCTGAAACGGAACGGTGAGCTGTGAGCCTCAGCCTTCAGCCTCTGACGTGAGTGAGCGGCGTGTATTGTATATGAATATACAGATGTTTAGAAAAGAATGAGATGTTCTTTATTATTCTACTGCTTTTTATTATGGTTTTGTTTTGTGACTAACACAAGCCCTGGCACCTGTAAGAGCAAACAATTATACTAATATATCCATAAAATAAAGAATTAGCCTCTTTTTGTGAAACGATCTTCAGCACTTTTATAGTAACACTTGAATTAGCCTAAATTAAGCATAAACAAATTGGTTATTCAGAATGATTCTGTCTTAGTAACATAGCCCTTACTCCTAACAAAATGAGGTGGCATGTCACCTGCATGAGTCCATGGAAATACTTTGAAACATTCTCCATGGAGATGGATAAGTTCTATGCCATACACTGGAATATTATAGCTAAAGGAACTACATTTCCATGGAAACAAAGAGGAGGAGGCCCTCTCCCAGGCCAGATAAGGATCAGGTCTGTGGAGCCCTCTCGCTGTAAGGACACATATTTTTCAGTGCATTACACACACAAAAAAAACTTCCTTTTATGTTGGGCTGCTTTTGTCTAAAAAATGACATGTTGTGGCTTTAAGTAGTAGTACTAAGTAGTACTAATTCTGAATCATTATTAATTAACTATTTGTTCATTATGAATGAATGAAAGAATAGTCAAATTAAGTCCAATTAAAGGGTAGTTAAACTGTATCATACTTCTACTGTTTTGTCTTATAAATAGTTCCCACTCTTGATTGTATTTGTTACATTTTGTTGACTTTGTGAAATAACTTCTTCTGACTCATAGATGTTTACCACCCCCATGGTCCAGCATTGGGCTTTCCTTGACTGATTGGGTCAAGACTTCTCCCCAACTCAGCTCAAACTCAAGCCACTTTTGTTTGCACTTACGGAGCTCTCTCTCCAAGGTTTTTTTTTCTTCTAGTTTACAGTATATGTGAATGTACAAGCCAATGGCCTAGTCCTAGCTTGTATCATTGATGTTTTTTTCTCTTTTTTCAATCTCCAACTGTCTGCTGTCACTTCAAAGGTGAATGAGAAGGAGACAGCTAAGAAGTGGGTTGCCTCTCCTCAAAGAACCTTGACCTTGTTATGTGAAGTGCAGTGGAATACAGTCTGTGAGGATGGTGGACATGTCACAGAGTGGTGGCCATGTCAAATAGATGATCTTTGACAGTGTCAGTTTAGCCTCCACACCTGACCCTTTGTGCAGAGACAAGAAGAAGACAAGAGCCAAGGGCCCCCAAGTGAGTGATGCTATATCACATTCAATCTGAGCCAGTACATACAGTGAATCATGTGTATTCAGAAGACAAAGGGGCAAAATGGTATTATGGGAATTCCATACTGGAGGTCTTTCAGAGGCTATTGTTTAATTTTGCTTTGCATGCTCAAATTCCTCTTTTATTAAAATGACGATATTTTCATGTTTTCATTGAGGTAAATTAATTAAAGGTATACACTATAAAGCCTGTACTCGTGCTGTTTTTAAACAGGTACTATCATAACTAAATCTGGATTTTCAGTGCTTTAACCTGCAAATAGAGGACACATACAAGTTTTTCTCATTCTCAGTATATGGCCAAGTCATGCCTCATGTGAAAGCTCAGAACCTCTACAATTCCCTCACTGAGCTGTAGAGGCTGCACTAGCACGGGTTAATGAGTGGCTGCAGGCGCGGGGGTTTAGGGAGCCGCCGTATCAGAGAGAATTCTTTAGGTTCAAACCAACAGGATTTAAGCACTGACACTGGCAACCCAAATGAGGGACTCATGTTTGGCTCATTCTGGTTTCTGACTGGATTAATAACCAAAACACCAAATGATAACATAAAACCGTTGGCCATCATGCCCAATATGTTTGTACTTAAGAATAAATCAGCATTAGAATTGTTATAAGTAAGAACTACATTTGATCTGAACATGTCTACCTCGTATCTGTGGACAAATTATATTGTGATTCCTTTAAAGGTGCACTGTGTAACTTTTCTGATGGAGGATCTGCCATCTGCTTGTCTCCATGGAAATATGTATTGACTGATTGACATGTAATTTGGCCCTGTGGTGTCAGCTGCTGTGTAAGGCCATACTGTGGAACATTCCAGGCAACATCTCCATGAAGAGAAGTTGCTGATGGACCCTCTACAAGAAAAGTTACGCTGTGCACCTTTAAGTTTTGAATGTAAAATGGCTTAGGCACCCCCTTATACTGCAGTAAGGTATACAGAGAATCAAAGGAAATCAAATCAATTGTTGCAGCCTGTATAAAGTCTTTCAACTGAACTCAACTGAACTCCAGCAACAATAAAAACTCAGTATTACAAAATCCATACTCACTAATAAAACAAATGCCTGGCCATACAGTGAATCCTCCTCCATATTTATCAGGCAATCCATCAATAATTTCCATGATAACAGTGCATTTGCAGATGGGACCTTTTATGTGATGTTTTGTCATGGCAACAGCTTAAACCAAAATGATGCTTAATTGTAGTAATTATCACAAAACACAAATTTACCAAGAAAGCAATCCACACAGAAAGAAAACATAATGGACAGCAGCTGTAATTACTCAATGTTCCAAATGAGGATCTAAAAAGTACCAGCCTTTTGGCCATCGCTGTAATTATAGAAGACGGAAAAAAAATGCTTTAACAATTGAAGTTAAATAAGAACAAATCTAAAAAACATACCAAAAACAGATTGTGAGAATTATACAAATTGTTGCTGCCATGTAATTAGTCAACTGTGCAATTCACTACCAAAATGGAAGAGAGATTTCAAAATGTTGGGACAGTTTTAGGTCATTTACTTTTTGGTAATGGCGACACAGCTCAAAAGCTTGGGATTAGAATAACAAAATGCAATGTTTTTATTTTCATACCACACTTCACTGCAGTGACATAACACTGGGGTTGTTCTACATATACTCTATGGTGGAATGTTTAGGAGTTGCCATGGTAACACAACGCACACACTGTCAAAAAAGACTGAAAAGCGAACTAACTGAAAATCTACTGGCTAATGCTGGCTCACTTGTGACTATTTTTACGTGAGAGCACACATGAGCTCACCTGTTGTAGAACCAGCAAAATCAGTTCTTTATGGTCAGATTGTGTTAAAATAAAGTTCAAATTAAAGTCTAATAAAGCCTCAGACAGAGCAGAGCCTACAGTTAGCATCACACCCCCAGAGAATGTTGATGACATCAGCTGCAAAGTATCAATTTGGGTGCATACCTGTCCCCTTTAGGAGCATGGGCTTTTCATTAAAATAAATAATGTAAAATAGCCTAAAAGGATTAAAAAGGAAAAACAGTACACAATAACTTAAAGGTGCACTATGTAACTTTTTGGTTGGGGGTTCGTTACCTGCTTGTTTCTATGAATATGTTACTGCACTGTCAGGAATGTTCCATAGTATTACGTTAAACAACTGCACCTTACATTTACCCATTTACAGGAGCTTTTACAGCTCAAAAATACCTAGAAAAGCATTCTGCACTGGGAGCGGGGTTGCCTCTCCACAGATCTGACTTGTAACTTGGTCTGGTTTGGTCTCCATGATGATAGAAAGGTTTAATGCCATACTGTGAAACATTCCAGACAAAACAATAACATCTCCATCTCCAAAAGCATTCGACGCACCCTCCACCAAAAAAGATACACAATGCACCTTTAAATTATACCACTTAAGTAACCTGAGCAAAGACTTGGTAAAGGCTATATCGGTTTAACTACAGTAAACCTTTCATTTAGTCACTGTGAGCATGAGAAGTGCTTATTTTTCACTCTTGACATGTCAGGCAATAAATTGTATGCGGACCCTCTTTAAGAAGCTCCCTCCATAATTCAGAATTTACACTAAAAAGTGCTCAGGCATGAAATGTGGTAAGGTGTGTAAATACTGAGGGAGACCTGCTTATTCAATCCAGCGTATGTCAGATATTTACTCTGTGTGTGCTGGGGCCCTATGGGAAATTCATCACCACTGACCACTGTCTCCTGTGTAAATACATAGAGAGAAGGATAGAGCACATGAGGTCAGCACGGATTACTACTGTCCTGGTAGAAGAGCATGGACTCCACCACAGAGACGTCATACAAGGTTTGAAGACTGTAGCTAATGTACCGAAACATCATTTTTTTTTTTGTATTCTTCCTTAAAGGTGCACTACGTCACTTTTCTGGTAGAGGGTCCGTCAAATGCTTTTCTCCATGGAAATATTATTGCTTTGTCTGAAATATTTCTATCTTGGAGACCAAACCAGAGTAAGGTAAAGCTGTTTAATGTCATACCGTGGAACATTCCAGGCACAGCAATGACATATCCGTAGAAACAAGCAGGTGAGCGGACCCCAACCAAAAACAGTGCACCTTTAAAGGTCTTATTATCAACCTAAATTAATTCTTGTGAGCTTTAAGTCATGTTATAATGTTGTTACTGCATCATCTTTTCAGTAATCCTTTATTTTTAGTCTCAAAAGCTCAAAATGCTCTGTTCCACCTTGTGATGTCATGTAGTAGTTTTCAAGTTAACAGCTACAGCTTTTACCTTTTTAGTTCAGTAGAGATTGGCAATTCCAGTGCTGAAATCATCCAAATGATTCTAGTGAAGGTGTGTGGAGTTCAAAAACACAGTGGAGCGCTTCTGTTTAACCACATGACATCACAAGGTGGAACAGAGAAGTCAGTCTAAATCTTCAGGGTTTGTGTTGAAACGTGTGAATGAAACACAACTCCAGGTATGTTTTTGATGACGAAACAATATATTAATATAATATAGTGATTAAATACCATTAAGGTGTTATAGGCATGGGGGCAAATAAATGTATGTAAATGTAACGTAATGTACAAAACAAAAACAAACTGAAGAATGAGTGACTGTTTTATGGCGGAATCTATATCTTCTCTTCTTGCAAATATATAATAGGGCATTGTTTTATTATTTGTATGCCAAAACGTTGTTAATTCCATGGTCTGGGCAAAAACCTGTGCCAATTTGGTGAAAAATACATGTCTATTGGCGAAGTGTCAGCGAGCTTAACTATGTATTTGGTGTAAAATATTCCATTCTGTCTTTTGGCCAGTGCCTTACCTCTGGCTCCTAACAATGCTATTAAGAGCTCCCATCTCCTGCACAACACCTGCCACTTTATGTGATGACGTGCTCCATACCTTCCCCGCTCCCATCTGGCAGCTGCCAACATTATAACTGTTGGCTAACATGGGGGTTAATGAAACCCTTGTGTTAGCTAGCGCACCTCGCCGTTCAGGGCTCAAGCTGCTTAGAGATCCACGTGCGGCCCTGAAGGATTGCCTCCATTATGGATGCCAGCACGCGGCTACACTCACTTCCTGAATAAAATAATGCTCACACCTGCTACCTGCTCTCTGCAATGTGGCTGCGCTTCACTGAGATGATGTATTCTGAGGGGTACAAGCACACGCTGAGTGCACCAGAACAACAATTACAATGCCATTAGTGGAGATCCAACTTCTCTTAACATGTTTTGTGACTCCCAAATGTGTTTTTAAATGGGGTCAGAAGGTCATGGATTATAGTAGGATTTTAAGATTTTATTGTTTGTTTTTAAAGCTTTGAATGGGCCCCTCAATACATCCCTGACCTCATCCAGATTTACAGCCCCGTGTGCTCTGAGGTCTGAGGACCAGCTCCAGCTCGCTGTGCCTAAGAAAAGACAGAACCTTCTCTGTGGTTGGCCCTAAGCCCCCCACGTCCAAACAGCCCCCACAGTGGAGTGTTTTAAGTCTTGTTTTAAAACCCACTTTTACTCTCTGGCTTTTAACACCGCATGAGTTGTGTGGTCCTCTGCGTCTTTTATTTAATTTTATTTATTTATGTATTAATTTTTAAAATAATGTTTAGTGTTATGCATTTTAACACTTTTTATTTATTGTTTTTATTTATGATTTACTGTCTTTGGAAATGTGCACAGTGGCTGAGTGGCTAGCACTCACACCTCACAGCAAGAAGGTTCCGGGTTCGATCCCCAGGTTGTCCGGGCCTTTCTGTGTGGAGTTTGCATGTTCTTCCTGTGTCTGGGTGGGTTTCTTCTAGGCACTCCGGTTTCCCCCATCAATCCCAAAACAATAAGATGATGGAGATGGGTCCCCGGGCGCCTCATGTGCTGCCCACTGCTCCTGAAAGGATGGGTCAAATGCAGAGGATAATTTCCCTACAGGGATAATAAAGGATAATAAAATAAAAAAAAATAAAAAAGTGGATTGGATTGTTTTCAGTCCCAAGCCCTCATGAAAGGGTTTTAAAAAGTTATAGGGCACATAGTTTAGAAACCTGAAATATAAACTTGTTTCACTTAAAGGTCAACTATGGAACTTTTCAGGTGAAGGTTCACCACATGCTTAGGTTATTGCTTTGCCAAGAATGTTCCACAGTATAGCATTTAACTTATCTCCGTAAAGACGAGCAGGTGAAACCACCAGTCCAGCAAATTACTGGTCAGTTCTGGGACCCCGTTCAAAGTAAGAATGCATGTTTTCAAAAGTTTTGTTCAGTAATCTGAAAATGTTATAAAATGCAAGAAATAAAAGTGTAATGCCATTCTGTGCCTCTTCAATTTCCTGGGACATTTAATGGCAAAATGTGTGTGTAATTGAACAAATTATATCAGTCTCTACATTGCAATGTTGAAAACCAGAAACCAGACTCAGAATGTCAACAATGAAAGTGAAACTAGTATAACGTGTTAATACTAATGGTTTTCAGCTAATATAGCATTTAAGCATAATAAAAGATAACATTGTGATCTAAATATGCCCCCCATAGAAGCAAAATACGTCCCCTTTAACAGGATTTTCCACAGGATCATAATAATGATTTTGTTTATATCTAATTCTGAGTTAGAATGTTTACTTGGCAGTCGCTTCATTTATTTTTTACATCGTGTCTAGCCAGTGCCCTAACTACCCTCACTGCTGTCGATATCGTGACCTCCTCTAGCACACCTTTTTTATTCTTTGTACACTTGGTTGATGCCACATAAAAGATCCAGACCTTTCCTCTTTGACTTTTTAAAATGCTTTGAGGATGCAACCCTGGCATTTATCACAAGCAGTGTCTTTGTACATGAAAAGGGCCACTTTCCCAATACGCTGGTAGGATCATTTATGGATACTCAAAAGGCTGGTAAGAGTAGGCTTTCAGGGCCGCACCAATGCATCAAATGGAACTTTAACCACCACTGTGTCACACACTCGACGGTTCATGACAATGACCACATGCTTCCAGTGGGATTTCAGAGGTGCTTTTAGAGAAATGGCTCAAAGTTTTTCATTTGTTTTTTTTTTATTTTTTATTTTGGTGCAATGAAATATCAATGTATTTTGAGTTATATAGTTAAATATTTCATTCTTTCAGTCTTGTTCTATATACCACTTTTGACCTATTTGTATGACATTCACAACAATGTAGGAAGTCAAATAAACCATAAACAATATTTAGCTTGATTCTTTTCTTTCACTTTAGCTTTCAAATTCTCTAAAATTTGGAACATTATAACATTTGCAACTGGACACATGCTTTTTTATTGTGTTTGTTCTTTTAAAAGTGAATATATTTCCAAAGCTCGAAACGCTTTGTCCCACCTTGTGATGTCATGGTATTTTTCCAAGTTAACATCTACCTTTTGCTCAGTAGAGATTGGCAATTCCAGGACTGAAATTATCCAACTTTTGTCCGGCTGAAAGAATTATTTTATTTTTTTATTTTTTTGCAACAGAACCTACCAGGACAATTATAGAGAAATTACACAGAAATCTATGTAATTGGTACACGTTTCAAATGTGTATAAATTGCTCAAAAAAGGCCCCAAACTAAAATCACTACACTTTATATTCCTGTCAAATTCTACCCAGTTCATTAGTGTAACTTTTTTTTTTTTTTAATAATATTAGGCCCTTGTCACTCATTAGCTCCCACCCCTCTCCTTTGGCAATGACGAAGTGTTTGATTTGCTAATTTGCCTTTGAATTGCAAATAAGGGGTCTCCTTGGAGCTTTCCCTGTGCCACTGCTCAATTTAGTTTCTTTTTGTGTGACTTTTTGGAGAGGTCAGTGCCAACAATGCCCCCATCCCTCTGTGGAATCGTCTTTTCCGATAACACGCGAAACATAAAACCCCCAAAGAAAACTATCTAGAGCGGGCATGCGTGCTGAAAGACTGTATAAAAACGCTGCTATGAAAGGATAAGCTGGGAAGGGAGCTATGGGGCTGGTTCGAAGTCCCTTATGAAGGTGGCGTGATTCGTTTGCATATGTGACAATCAGGAAATATTGTACAGTACAATGGGGGGAATTAAGTCGGGCCAAGCGGACTTTTCAGGCTAGTCTACTGTAGTCTCTGTAGGGGGAGTTTGAATTGGACTAAGTGTGGAGAGTTACAATATTTGGCAAGTGTCATTTTTTGATATTAGCAAATCATAAAGCATTTTAGTGTGCTTTTTGTGGTGTTGTCTCCCATATTACTCAGCTTTTCATTGCACAATTTGGTCTGTGTTGTGGATAAATCGTTAAAGGTGCATTGTGTAACTTTTCGGTTGGGGGTCTGTGGAGATGTTATTGCTCTGCTGCGAGTGTTCCATAATATGGCATTAAACAGATCTGCCATGCATTTATTCAATTACAGGTGGCTTTATTGCTCAAAAATATCTAGAAAAACAACATTCTGACTGTGAGCGGGGTTGCCTCTCCAGTGATCTTACCAGTAACTTGGCTTGGTTTTGTGTCCATGATGATAGAAAGGTTTAAAGCCACACCAGAAAAGTCACACAGTGCAGACACTGTTACTATCTAAAAAACTTGAAAAACAGAACAAGTTTATTTTAAGCTGTTTGCAGTGCTCTTAAGTTATTCCAATGGCATTTTTAGCATCCTAATTATTCACCATGATGCATTTATAAGCACCAGAGCAGAGTTTTGCCTTCACTGTAACTGTATTTTTATTTTTTTTTATTTTACAATATATCTATCTTGGGGAAAAGCATGTGCATCAAAATAGTGTACAACTACAAAATGTATCTAGCATATTTTTTTTTATTTAAGGAAGAGGGGCCTATATAATTCCTCTATTGACCTACATTGAGGGATTCGCATGCGGAAGCTTCAATGTGCTTTTTTATTGGATTAAAAGTGTTTCTGGGGCCCATAAATGTAGTGGAAAAAATTGCTAAAATAATAAAAAAAAAGTTCCTCGTTAATGTAGACAAAACATCTAAACTCCAACGACTGTAGTCCAAACAAGCTGTTAAAGAGCGAGAGGGCGGGTGGGGTCTAAACCACATACTGTAAACGTTCGTTCCAAATAGGAAGTGAGCATGGGGGTGCTTCCGGCTCCATTGACACTGGCTCCAGTTGATTTTATATTGAAAAACTCTCACCCCTCTCTCTGTAACTGATGCAGGGAGCCTCGTCATTTTGGTCTTAAAATGTAACCTGCTCTACATAACCCTGGTGTTTTTATTTCTCTATTTTGTACTTAAATAAATTTTTATTCCTAATATGGACCTGGCTCCAAATTTAACTGCTTGGTAACGTCGTTGAGTTTCATTTGACTGGAGCCGAACGCTATGGGTGCCGTCACACTTCCTTAGTCCACTTCTTTAAACAGTTTGTGGTCTAAACATATAAGAACTGACGGCAGAATGCACTCGGTTTTAGAAAGACTTCAAAGCTAATTTACTAATTTGTCATATTTTTTACACACAGTTTTAACAGGCTCCTACAGCTCGGCTCAAACAGTGAGAGATACAGGACTACATTCATACCATACTCCATACAGATGTATAACAACTCACCTTTATGTAACAGATAATACTCTCTACAACTATACAACAACTCACCCTTATGTAACAGATAACATTCTGTCATGTCATTATTTCATCTTTGCAGTTTTTCTCCATATGACCTCTTGACATATTTGTATTACTCGATCTTCTTATTTTTACTTGTACACATATATTTATATAATTGTCCCTTATTTGACACCACCCTCATTTTTACTACTTATTTAGAATGTATTTTTTTTATCATTTACATATTTGCTCCTTTTAATTGTATTAAAAAGAGCGTGTGGGCTGATGCATCCAAATTATTTCTCTTGTGGACTCCAAAAATGTATCTAAGTGTATTTATTTCATTAATTTCACTTTTTATTCACAATCTTTCTTACACCTCCTCATTGCCTTCTCCAAACAAACATAACACCAGTGCCCTCATTACCACCACTGTTTAGCTCAACCCGTGGACAGCATAGCGTCCATTGTCTTTCCCCGTACATCAAAAATCAATTTCATCAAGGCGCCGATGACCATTACCTGGCTCTGAATGCGGTGATTACGACATCAATTACCGCCAGTGTTTACCGTGCCCTTGGTCATATTGACAGTCTTAAATTGAGCCGTGTAGCGGAGGACTTTGAATGTTTTCCGAGTCTGTATAAGCTTGCTGGACAAAAGTACAGCTCTGGCAGTGCGTTCAGCTGAGATGGGAGACTCATAATGGGCCATCATTACTTCAGTAGCCTCATTACAAGGTCCTCTACTGCTGGAGCTCGGCGGCCATGTTAATTATTTCAATCGAGAGAAGACGGAAATGTGGTCTTTCTTTTGCTGGTCACAATAAAGTTTACATAGCAAGCAGTGTTATTGGCTTGTTTATTGGTGCGTGGTGATGGCAGTGAATACATCCTTCTTTTTATTTATTTATTATTTATATTTTTTGTATTAAACAGACAATAAGGAAGACAGTGGACATAACAGTAACATAATACTCATTTAGGAGAGAGAGAAAGAAAAAAAAAAAAAGAACTAGTGAATACATCCTAGTTTGGATCTTGGTCTGAGTGGGCTTTTTAAATTGTTCATCTGAAATGTCTGTTCTGAGTTATTGTGTGTGTCTATTGTCTTGTACAGTGATGGAATGTAATAGTAAAAGTAGTAAAGTACTGTATTTAACGGAGTATTGTGTAACCTTTCATTAAATGCTTTTCTCCGCGGAGATGTTCATGGAAACCAAACCAGACCAAGTTACAGGTCACATCTGTGGAGAGGCAACCCCGCTCACAGTATGAATGTTTTTTGTAAGCATTTTTGAGCTGTAAAACCACCTACAATTGAATAAATATAAGGTAGAGCTGTTTAATGTCATACTGTGGAACATTCCAGCCAGAGCGATGACATCTGCATAGAAATAAGCAGGTGACAAACCCCAAACCAAAAAGTTACACAGTGCACTTTTAAGTAAAAAATCATAAAATTGATAAAGTAAACTTATAAACCAATATAAGACCTTTAAAAATATATTATGATTTTGTTCAGGACAGGTCATTCTAATAAACATGAGATGCATAAAAATATCGCAAATAGCAATAACTGTATTGCTCAAAGCCACAATCAGTATGTATTAGCTGATCAGAGCTGGAATTGAACCATCAGTTTAGTGGGCAAACCAAACATTTCAACACAAAATTCCAAAATGATGTTTTGTTCATGAAATTAACAATGCAACATTTGAATATTCTGTGCAATATAAACTTCTAAACTCAACCAAATCACTGTGTCAACCAGAAGTCACTGGATTTTCTTCTCATAACTTCTCTCTTTATTTTGACAAGCATCTGCTCCGCCGAATACAGTGTTTCTTGCAGTGGAAATGATTAAATATATCAAGTATGACTTCAACTCGTCTTTAACAAGTTTCAGTGGAACCAAATGCCTGCCTGAATCCTACATTATTGAATCTTCCATTTTATGTCAACACAGCATCACGTCTCACTGCATATAAATAAAACTGAAGTGTCAGACCAGGGGATTGTGGAGGAGTTGAGATACTTGTCATGTGAGCACAACAGCAAAACAAGATCGAAAAGATTTGTGTTTTAATTGTCCAAATATTTACGCAGCGTACCATTTGAGTGTTTTGACAAGAGCTTTTTAGATAAAGTAATGTCCAATGACAGACTTCAAATAATTACTAAGGAAAGGCTGTTTACATATGGCACTGTCTCTCAGAATATCAGCACACCTTCATACCCTGACAAGAGTTTAAAGGGCCAGTTGTTGTTGTTTGCACATGTTTTCAACGATGCTATAGTTATCATTGGAAAGATGATAACTTTAATAATAATATAAGAGGATCGAAAGAAAGAAGAGGGAAGAGGGTCAAATTCTGGGCCCCTAAGACCCTGGGTTCAATGACAACAGACCCCATTATCCCCCCTGTCGACTCCCCTGACCAATTTAAGCAACCTGAGCTGTTGGCAGATTGTGAAAACATTTGCTGACCGTTTCTGCAATCTGATCAAAGAAGTCCATGAGAACAAGATTAGGAATGCACCGATCCAGCTTTTTCAGTTTCGATATCGGTATCTTTATATACTTTGAACGATACCAGTGTACGAACAGAAAATGGCACTTATTTCATTTAAAACATAATTCACTTATTACACAAGAGATCCAATTGTGTTATACAATGGTTATTTATCCTTCAAATAACTACTGAACAGCTTTGAATGAATAAAAGTTGAGATGTTTGAGGCCAAAATCAGCCTAAAAACGGTATTATTACATATTTTTTCTGACTTTTCTGGAATATTTGATTTTTTTTTTTTAATCAAAAATTTAACTTTATTAATCCAGATGAAAATTCATTAAGAGTCATAAATACAAGATCAGATAAGGTCAACATCCGAACATATGATCGTAAAAGAAAACGCTCCACTGTGAATGGAGTATAAAGTGAATACTGGATTGTAGAAATTATATTGAATTTAACCACTATTACAAAAACATAAGGCAGAATATCATGAGGTAAGAAAATGAGAACATGGCTAAAAGCTCCAAAGACTTGATTTCACAGACTATATGACCTCTGATAAACACACCGGGTCTGCTTATATATTCAAAGCCATACGGTGATTTATTTGCAGTTGCTGTTGTAGGTTTACATGTGCTGTCCTCTGTCCAGTGGGTGGGGCTTCAGCGCTCTGTACCCGTCACTTTATGTAAATGGGCCTTCTTATTAATGGCAGGGCAGCGCTCAGCTCCAATAGGCTTCTCGGGGTGGACAGGCGCCGGACCTGTTGGCTGACACTGGTGATTAGTGGTTGCGGGATAGGGTCGTGACAGGGACCGCTGCTAAAAGAGGCCACACTGCCATCACTGCCAATGTTGTACTCTCCTCTGCTGACCCTGACCATTGCATAAAAAGATGTGTAGGGATATAGCCAAGAGACTTATCCACACTGCGTAGAAAGCAAAAAATCTATAAAGATATACAAAATTGATTCTTGTGAACTTTCAGCCATGTTATAATGCTGTTACTTCATATAAAAACATACCTGGAGTTGCGTTTTGTTTCATTCACACATGTTTGAGTAGTTCATTACTCTGTCTACATGTCCAAAGCTTAAAATGGTTGTTTTCACCTTGTGATGTCATGAAGTGGTAGTTTTCAAGTTAACATCTATGTTTTACGTTTAGTTCAGTAGAGACGGGCAATTCCAGGGAAGAAATGATCCATATGATTCTAGTGAAGGTGTATGGAGTTTAAAAACACAGTGGAGCACTTGCTGTATTACCACATGACATCACAAGTTGAGTGTTTTCCATTTGAGAGAAGAACTCAGCCTAATATGCAGGATTTGTGTGTTAAACATGTGCAAATCATACAAAACAAAACTTCAGCTATGTTTGTGATAAGGAAACAAGATTATAACATAGATTAGAAAAAAATGGCGTAATATAGACTCTTTAAAAACTGATAGCCTTTGCCAGATTTTGTATTTGGTACCTCAGATTGCATGGAAAGTGAAGGCCAATTCATCTGTATCCATCCCTTGCAGTGTAGCAGCCTGCTAGTTATAACATTTGACAGTGAGTGCTGGCTGTGTGACACTGTCATTTTGGAGGCTATAGTAACACCTGGGGCCTCCCTGTTGCTTCGTTTGCTCTCAGCCCCATAGACTGCTCTGATTGGACGGATCAAAATGTGAAACATTTGCATATATTGCCTCTGCTAAGATGGCTATTTGCGAGGGGCATCAGGTGGGTCTGGTTTAGGTGCAGAAAAGCATGTGAAATCAGTTGTGTTGTCATACAGGGTTTATTGTTGTTATTTAGGTTTGACTATTGCTTTAAAGGTCTTATATTACACAAAATTGACTCGTGAGCTTTAGTCCATGTTATAATGTTGTTACCTCATTAAAAACATACTTGGAGTTGTGTTTTGTTTAATTCACACATGTTTGAGTAATCCTGCGTTATTAATCTGTTTACATCTCCAAAGTTAAAAATGCTCGGTTGCACCTTGTGATGTCATGTAGTGGTAGTTTTCAAGTTAAGAGCTACATTTTGCCATTTATTTGTGCAATTTTAATCTTTACTGTACCTTTGAAGTACAAGTTTCTCTCACAGAGCAGTGCATACAGTTAGCATCACGCCACCATGTAATGTTGATGACATCAGCTGCAAAGTATCAATACACCATAATAATCTGTAGTTCTGTGAAACTTCATCCAGTATTCTGTAATGTCTATAATTCTATATTTTGTGTGAACTTGCGCCCTCTTCATGGACACTATACAACACAAAATCCTCTCTGCCCTGGAACAGTATATGTCCCCAACTGTATCATTACACATTTCCTCAGCTCCATTGAAATTCTGTAGTTGTCGCTCCAATTTCTCAACCCTCTTACTCACTGCATTTCTAAAGCTTGTGCCCAAACTTTGTTGAGGGGAAGGAAATTGCTTTTAAGGAGCGCTTTGGGGCTGAACATAAACATAGTGATGACTCTGATTTGGGAACCTAGCGGCTATTTTGCCTGTTCAACATTTTCCTTTCGTGGAAGTGCATGCAGCAGTTCTTATCAATACACCATCTATTTACCGCACATATAAGCTTGTAAAATGCTGATATTTAAGCTGTCTTTACAATTTCAATGAATCTTGTCAGTGTAATAAGGATTAGAAGGTGGATGGGCTAAGTCTGGATATAAAAAAGGTTGCTGACCGAATGTGTCCAGGTGGGGCAGCTATGTACTAGCAGCATAGGACAGGACTTAACAAGGTGCACATCATAACATTGGAGTGTCCAATAGCTATGGGGGCACACTGTATACAAGTCTATGGTGACAACCAGGCCAGAGTATACAGCTGGTCACAAGTTTTTATTAGTCAGAGCACTCACTTCAGTCCATGCTCTGCTTTCAGAAATAATGACAATGCAAAAACAATGACTAACACTGGAGCTGGGTTGGAGGTACAGAAAGTTATTCAAGGTGCATTGTGTAACTTTTCTGTAGGAGGGTCCGTCAAATTATTTTCTCCATGGAGATGTTATGGTTTTGTCTGGAATGTGTCTTTTTGAAGCTATAAAAACACCTGTAATTTAATAAATGTAACGTAGCACTGTTTAATGTCATACTTTGGAACATTCCAAGCAGAGCAATGACATATCCATAGAAACCAGTAGAAACAAGCAGGTGACAGACCCCCAATCAAAAAGTAACATAGTCCACCTTTACATAGATGGTATTGTACTCTCTGCGCTATCACAACACAGTCAGCGTGAATCCTGCTAATTAAACTACTGTGCACTGAATCAAGTTTGTCAAGTTGTGTACAGTTTTGTATCATGTTTTTGTGTATTTATGGAGAATTGTCATAAAAAGAAATCTTGCTTTAGGTAAAATCCACAAAAAAATACATAAACTTCCTTCTGTATTTTGGTATGGTTAACTGAAAAAGCCACCCAAATTTGTTATAATAAATTGAATGAAAGTGTAGGTTTAAAGGTGCACTGCGCAACTTTTCTGGTGCAGGGTCCACCACCTACTTGTCTCCATGGAGATGTTATTGCTTTTCCTAGAATGTTTCATGAAATGGCATTAAACATTTCTATCTAGCATTTATTCATTACAGGTGTGTACCAGGACAAACCTGGTATTGCTCAAAAATACTTTAATTCCTTCTGTGAATAGGGGTGACTCTCCACAGATCTGAATTGTAATGTAGCGCAGTGCTGTATCCTGGCGGGCCCTGCATTAGAAATCTTAAGCATCAGCAGTAATTATTATTTTTTTTGTTCTGGAGGAAACAAGTATGTGTGAAGCGCCAACATTCACTTCAAAGAATTACCATTACAGTCTTAGCGTGACTGCAGCATCCATCTCCACCTGTTTGAAAGCAGCTGGGACAGTCCACAGCCTGATCTCCAGCGCTCCTCGTGGGCCTTCCCCCGAGGACAAGGTGATGGTTGAAAGCTACACCCTCCTCCATACCTTGATCCTGTCTCTGTTCCACCATCTCCTCCCAGCAGACAAGAACACCCACTTCCATATGGCATCCTGCTCGGTACACTTCCCAAGAGGGGCTTAGAGGGGCGCAGGTCCTCGCTATTTCCCGACAGAGATCTTACATTCATGTGCATGTGTGTGGTGGTGTTTCTAACTGAAATCCATTTATCAAAGAAGAGCACAGAATAGAGAGATTCTACAGTGGAGAATGTGAGCCTTTTTTCTCTTTCTCTGTCTGTTAGGAGGGCAGTGAACATCATATATCACCACAAGACTCTCCAAAACCTAATAATTGTGTACATAAAAATAATGATTAGTTATTATTTCATAACCATAGACTGTATATATAAATGGACCTAGCTAACCCGCTACCTGCTGCATTCAAAATAAAAAGTGTTCATAAAGACGCTTCAGGCTCCACTGACTCCAATTGATTTTACTCTGGAAAATTGTCACCCCTCTCTCTGTAACTGCCATTTTTGGTCTTAAAATGTTTGTATTAACCCGCTCTACATGATCCTGGTGTTTTTATTTTGCTATTTTGTATGTACATAAATTCCTATTCCTAATATGGACCTAGCTCCAAATTCGCTCCTATAACTGCTAGCCTTGATGAGCTACATTTGACTAAAGCTGAACCCTCTGAGTGACGTCACACTCCTTTAGTGCACTTCTTTATCTAGAGTCTGTGTTCATAACATGTTTACCTCAGTTTTTTGTTTTGTTTTGTTTTTTTTTTAGTTTAATTTCACCGTATCAAATAACTAATGGTTATGCTGACTATCTTAACCAAATATAAGCAAAAGCAGATTTTTTACTTATTATTTTCACTGTATTCAATGGTGAACTATAACACTGCTGAAAGTTAGTGTACAAACATTTTAAACAAATCCATACTTTTTACAAAATTTGTGACATATATAATTTTTTTGCCATAATTTTAGGTTGATGCCAGGTGAATATTTGCCAAATGAGAGAATAATAGTTTGAAAGGCCCATATTACGCTATTTTCTGATCTACTATATTATATTATAATGTTGTTTCCTCATCACAAATATGCCTCGAGTTGTGTTTTGGTTCATTCACATGTGTGTAGAATCCCTCAGTCATCCAGGTAGAATCCATGGCAAAAGGAGAAATTCAATTTGTCAACTGGACAAAAGTTTATTTGGTCGAATACGTTTGGATGAGCTTGGATGAGCTGCGAAACGTATTCGACCAAATAAACTTTTGTCCAGTTGACAAATTGAATTTCTCCTTTTGCCATTCATTCACACATGTTTAACACACAAAATGAGCATATTCAGGCTGAGTTCTCCTTTCAAACTGAAAATGATCTGTTCCACCTTATGATGTCATGTGGTAATACACCAAGTGCTCTAAACTCCTTACACCTTCACTAGAATCATTTGGATAATTTCACCCCTGGAATTTCCAATCACTACTAAACAAAATGTAAAAGGTAGACGTTAACTTGAAAACTACCGCTGCCTGACGTCACAAGGTGGAGCAGTGCATGTTGGGCTTTGGAATTGTAGACAGACTAATGTGTAGACAGAATAATAAAATAATGAAACATGTGTGAATGAATCCAAACACAACTCCAGGTATGTTTTTGATGAGGTAACAGCATTCTAACATGGCTCAAAGCTCACAAGAATCCATTATGTTTAATATAGGACATTTTATAATTAATTAAATAAATAGATAGCCCTCTAATCCTGACTAATGCTTGCATATTGCCATTATATCTAAAAATAATATTTTATACCCGAGCACAGTAACACGCAGAAGCCTACACTGGGTAGCACATGTTTTCTTGCTTGTTTTAGACTCTTGAATCCATCCCACATGTATCAGGAGATGAGAGCGGCCTCTGTGTTGGACTGACCTTCACATCTCAAAACATGCACATACACACGAACCGAATTGGATTTATTTATTAAAGCTCCGTGTTGTGTTACAAGGCCCCGTCGATGTGAGAAGGAGAGGCCTGCTGATGCTCACAGTGATCAATCCCCTGTAATTACAAGACAAGGGACCCTCTGAAGATGGTTTCTCCCAGGCTTTTCAACATGGACACGCTCTCACTGACGCTTAAGTGAGTTCATGTACATTACACATTCATTTTGAGAAAGAAACACATGTTTATGTATCAGCTAATATTTATGTATCAGTGTAAAAGATGGTAAATGGTCACATTTTTATACAGCGCTTTTCCACCTTTGAGGCACTTTACATCAAGGAACCACCAACCGTCAACCTTCGGATCAGTGGACAAACACTCAATTGAGCTACTGTTGTCCCAGTTTCTTACTACTCCTTACTACTAAAGTGTAATAGTAGAAAATGTACTCTTATAGCAGAACTGAAGAATAGCTTCTTCAGTTCTGACAGGGTTCTGGTAGGTTACTGCCTTAAATCTGTCTGAGATGCACTAAAACTAACACACGGTAGTTGTTTACATGGGGGTGTTACAAGAGTGTGTTTGTATCAGAGTAGTTAGCTCCTCCCTTCACATAGATATAAGGCAGTGACTTACCAGAACCCTGTCAGAACTGAAGAAGCTACTTGGATAAGTGACGACACATATTCATATTAGTTTCACAGACTTTAGTCCAGTAAACACGATTCAATTTTCTTTAGCAATAAAACCTACCTGGAGGACTGACTTACACAGAGAGACATGTACAGAAAGATAGATGTTTGTTTTGACAGTCTTTTCCTGGATGCACATTTTAATTGTCTATTAATTTGAATTCTGCAAAGAACACGTGCAAAGTTCCTCAATCACTCTCACTTGCTCTGTTCCTCTCAGGCCTCTTTCGAACATTCACACTCCTCTGCATTTGCATTTGAGCTAATCCCAGAGGTGTAATCAATGTGGAAATACCGGCCTCAGCACTATGACAGCATGCTGCAGCACCGCTAGCATAGCAATGAGCATCCTGCAAATCAAGCCTTCGGAACGGGAAGCTTGTTAAATAAAAGCGAGAGGGGTCAATGGGAGATATTGATGAGTCCATGATGCCTGTAGTTCAAAGTCTGTTTTGCTTTTTTTCACGCGGACTCTTTTTTTCCCCCACACGCAGAGAAGAGCAACTAAAGTTATATCCTTGAATGCTTAATGCAGTGTCCTTGGTTGGTAGCCTTGTTATGTGCTACAAAATAAACTTCGAAATCTGAGTGTATGGAAAGTTATGCTGCTGTTTTGGTTGTTGATTCAAATGTGCTTCGTCAACAGGGGACATAAAGCTGAAGTTAAATTGCAAGAAATTTGTTAAGAAGATGTATCTGAGAAAGATAAGTGAATGAGGAATATCTCCAAATCTACAGCTTTTGTGGTCTGTTTCCAGTCTGCAGTGATCTCAAGTGTAAAGAGTGCATAATGTGCCCCAGCAGTACCATAGACTGTATAAAGAAGTGGCCTAAGGGAGTGTGACGCCACCCATAGCGTTCAGCTCCAGTCAAATGAAGCTCATTGAGGCTTGCAGTTCAGTAGAGAAGGAGCAACATTACAACATAAATCAGAGAAATAGCATAATATAGGCCTTTTAGGTTCCAATTTCTCATTCCACACAGTGCAAAAATCGTGTAACTCTTTTTTAAAATTCAGCCAGACTATTTGCAAGATTTACTTCTCTTCCACCTCTTTTGGGCTTTCTATTTCCCACTGTGGTGTGAGTTCGTGAGCATTGTTCCAGAGTAGACTTTTTGGAGTCGCAGAGCTCCATTCATCAGGGCTAAGTGCAGGTGCAGAGTCTGTGAACAACTCCTAAATAAATCCATTTATGCTTTTTATTCACTACAGTCTCTGCATTATCCAGATTAACTAGAGCCACTGCACACCCACCTGTGTATGGCCTTAACACAGACACAACCTGCGAGGGCCAGATAGAGAGGAGTTGTGGGCAAGGCTAACAGTGAACCATCCACAGACAAGGACTTTACAAGCTTATTTTTATCCAAACATTTTAACATGAAAGTGCATTAAGTCATCAATATTTACAACAACTTAAACCCCTCTGCATCCTCTCTATTTTAGTGCCATGTATGTTTAAAGCTGCACTGTGTGACTTTTCTGGTAGAGTGCACACCGCCTGCTTGTCTCTATAGAGATGCTATTGCTTTGACTAGAAGGTTCCATAGTATGACATTAAACATGTATCTCTCTATGAAGATAATCAGGTCCAACTACAGGTCAGATAGGTTGAGAGGCAAGCCTGCTCTCTGTAACAATGCAATTTCTTTTTGTAACAAGTGTATATCAATATCTATTTGTTTAAAAAAACAAACAAAAAAAAACTTGCAATTTGAAAAAACTAAAAGATAAGTAAGTTTTTTTTATCCAACTGTGGATCATTTCAGGCAAAGCAATAGCATTTCCAAAGAGAAAAGCCAAGTGGCACTACATTGAACAGTACAGAAGGGAAAATCAGACAAAATGTATTCTTCTGAGCTTTAAGCCATGTTATAATCATGTTATTTCCTCAAAAACGTATCTGGAGTTGTGTTTTGTTTCATTCACACATGTTTGAGTAATCCTTTATTATTAGTCTGTCTGCATCTCCAAAACTCAAAATGCTGTTTCACCTTATGATCTCATCAAGCAGAAGTTTTCAAGTTAAGATCTACCTTTTACCTTCAGTTCAGTCAGAATTCCAGGACTGAAATGATCCAAGTGATTCTAGTGAAGCTGCATGGAGTTTAAAAACACAGTGAAGTCCATCCTGTATGCCGTATGACATCACAAGGTGGAATAGAGTGTTTTTACTTTGAGAGAAGAACTCACCCTAAATATGCAGGGGTTTTTTATTAAACATGTGTGAATGAAACAAAACACAACTCCAGGTATGTTTGTGATGAGGAACATTATAACACAGATCAGAAAATAGCGTAACATGGACCTTCTGAGGGAGAAAGTGCCCCATAGATAATATTTGAGCCTGAGGTGTTCACTGACCTGTTGCTGCCTTTCCACCTTCCATATTAGCTCCATTGACCAGTGTCGTCATGACTACAGTAGTGCTCTAAATCTGCAGGGCCCCCCATTTTGAGCAAACCGATGTGACTCTGGAGTGAATAAGTTGATTGATTGAATCTCACAAGGCGTTCATTTTAGTGGATCAGAGCTGCTCCAAAAAGATTGGTCTGGCATGGATTTTCTCCTCCAGGTCACACAGGCGTCAACCATAATAGTTTTTGTATAACACTTTGGCTCCAAAAACACACCCACAGATCATATTTCTCTTGACTGCTCAATATCTACAATACAAAACATGAATTGGTATTTTAGTTGCTGGCGTTCCATTACTTTGGGGATGAAGTGGCTTTATTTGAATAACAATGAACTGAAATGTGCAAAGATTGAAGGGTTGAGCAAGTTCGACTTAAAGGTCCTATATTATGCAAAATTGACTCTTGCGAACGTTAAGCTGTGTTATAATGTTGTTACCTCGTCAAAAACATACCTGGAGTTGTGTTGTTATTTCATTCACACATGCTGGAGTATCTCTTTATTATTAGTCTGTTTACATCTTCAAAGCTCAAAATGTTATGTTCCACCTCGTGATGTCATTTTGTTAAGTAGAGAAGGGCAATTCCCAGGGTTGAAATTTTCCAAACAACATTAACACATCATAACATCAGAGGACAACGTAATATAGGCCCTTTAAAATGAGTATAAAGTGCTGTTTCTAGACTTTTGAAAAACATATATGCAGTGTTGCGAAGGCTATTAGAAGTTACAAAAAAGAAGATTTTATGTCCACTGGCGATGACTTCTTGTCTCTTTTTACCCCATTCCGCCCATGCCTTGTCTGCCAATTATCACCAAAGCATAGGCCTAATTAAAGTTTGATTAAGCTGGGTGTGTTCCTGTTGATATGCAGCGAAAGAATTGGGAAGGGTTCTATTTGAGATCACACAGTGTCTGTTACAGGCAGGCCCCGTGAAATTGGATTGTTGACCTTTGAACCCCGCGCTCCAAATCGCTTGCAACTGCCGAAAAATTCGCACTGGGGAAAGGGCAAAAAAGGCGAGCTCTAGTTGTTCCATTGTGGTAGATAGCATCACTAGAGGGCCATTCTTTAATGAGGTCTACCAGGGATTGTATGTATAGAGATTTGGAAGCAAGCGGGATGAAAAATGCAGTACCATCGGAAGCGCATTTGTCCGGACCAGAATGGAATATTTCTATTTGTGAGTGAGTTCTCTTGGTTCTTGCTTTGTGCTGTGTATAGAAAGTGTATTCCATTGGGAGCTGAGTTGCAGGTATGGAATGGGGCCGCCTTTCGCCCATAAGAGAAACAATGGACTATATCGATGTAAGACTCACTAGCTAGCAATGAACACTCCACTCCCCGTGTTCTTTTGGTTAGCTTGACAGGGTGTACTAGCGGAAGGGGCTGTGCATGACTAATTCATGAAACACACTATCATATTAATGGCCAAACCTTTCCGCGGTGAGGGAACATATGCGCAAGGTGGTTCCTGGTTGTATTTTTAACAAACAGGATGAACTCTACCCAAGCAGTCAGGTGGAATAGCAGAAGAGCTGGGGTGATGGTAAGGCTGGGGAAAGCTAAAGGATGTAGTCAAGACCTGTCAAGTCAAAGTCAAGAATCAAACTGACAAGCTGAATTTCATAATATTGCGACTAACTGATGAATTTGCAGTTACCATAAGCAAATAATTTTCTACTGGAACAAACACAAAAATAAATAAAAATGTAAATTGTTTTAGGTTGTTTACCTTCTCATTTTCTTGAACTTAAAGGTGCACTGTGTAACATTTTTAGTGGGGAGTCCGCCACCTGCTTCTCTCCATGAAAATGTTATTGCTTTGCCTAGAATGTTCCACAGTATGGATTAAGGCTGCGTCTCAATTCTCCCCCTTCGCCCTCTGTCTTAGCCCTACCCCTCTGTTGTGCGCGTTCACGAGAGACAGAGGGGTGTCCCAATTCTCTTTTCTGTAAGTGCGAGGGCTAAGGGGAAGGGCTGTTCTACCCCTCTGAGCAGAGCTTTTTCAGATGCACACTTTGCGCAAAGGGGATAGGCGTGGCTTAACGCAAGTCGCAGCAAAAAGCAACACGGAAATCGGGAAGTGTCGAGCAATCGGGAAGAAATTGGACAAATGTGAGTATTTGCACTCAAGAACCTCATAAAACTGTAGTAACTTTTGAAAAGTTGTAGGTATACTCATGGCGCCTGCATTTACGCTTTCTGACATATGCGGCTTATCCTAACATGCCCGGTTAGAACTATACGCTTGTTACGGTAGAATGTGTAAAGTATTACGAACATGCATGGCCTAAAAGAACCATATACGCATATATGTTAGACTAGAATGTGTCAAATATATCGCTGTATCTGTATATGTTTTCATTTCGCCTCGTAACTCGTCTCATGCGCTTTTAGAACTATACATATGTTACGTAGAATGTGTAAAGTATTACGAACATGCATGGCCTAAAATATTATTGTTTCGTTTCGCCTTGTAAATAATCCCCTATTTATATTAAAAATGACATGTTATTAATCACATTTATATTTTGTTTAGAAATTTCTTGTAGGAGGCTGGACTTGTTGGAGTTGTGTCAGCCCAACAAGCTTCAAAAAAGTGGGAGAATTTGAAAATAAAATAAAAGGTATATTACATTCTATAATATTTGTAGGTACCAGAACAACTATATATGTTTATGACTATGTATTAATTTTGTTTTCTTTTTTGTGTGTACCAGGCATCCTCTACAACTCCATCCACCTCTGCAGCATTTTAATTTTGTGTTACAGTTGATGAAAATTTGATTTACATATGTTGTACAGAGTATAGTAATTTAAAAAAAAAAAAATAAATAAAAAAACATTTGACTTTTTGCAAAGTTCATTTAAAACAAACTCAAAAGGAGCACAATACTTCAAAACTTAAAAATAATGTCATATTGTTGCGACTGCAAAGGGGTGTCCCATTTCTAAGGGTTTAAAACACAGGGCTAAGGGCTAAGACAAAGACAGAGGGCTAAGGGGAGAATTGGGATTGGGCCTAAACCTACCACAAGAAATTTATGCCTTTATTCACGGAGAGAATTATTACAGTTTTGAGCAATAGAAACTGCCAAAATTGATAAATGCGAGATGGATATGTTTAAAGTCATATCACGGAACATTCCAGGTAAAGCATTAGCATCTCCAAAAGTTGCACAGTGTACCTTTTAATACTTTTTATTACTACTTTTTCTTTTCAATCCATCAACATTGAGTGAACGTGTTGTATCTACTAAAAGATGCTATAAGAAAAAGATGACATATCGAACTATTCGTCTGTCAAGGCTTATATTGTTACAGCTGGCTGTTGCTCCAAACAGGCTAAAGTAAATAATGCAACAGAAACAACAGAAAAATCACATGTAAACCCCTAAACTTAGCCTTAGCAATTATCAAAGAAACAACCCATGATTTTAAATATTAATGAAAAAGATAGCTTAAAGGGCCTATAGTATTATGCAAATTTGATTCTTGGGAGCTTTAAGACATGTTTTAATAAACAATAACATACCCGGAGTTGTGTTTTGTTTCATTCACACATGTTTGAGTAACTCTTTATTATTAGTCTGTCCACATCTCCAAAGCTCAAAATGCTCTGTTCCACTTCGTGATGTCATGAAGCTGTAGTTTTCAAGTTAACGTCTACCTTTTACCTGTAGTTCAGCAGAAATTTTATAATTCCAGAGCTAAAATCATCCAAATGATTCTAGTGAAGGTGTATGGAGTTTAAAAAACACAGTGGAGCACTTCCTAGGTTTGATTTGGACTACCTTTTAGCAGAAGATTTTACCTATTTTGTTTTGGGTTGATGGGGGAAGCCAGAGGAATTCAAATTCACACAGACACAGGGAGAAAGATGCAAACTGAGCACAGAAAGCCCTGATTGTCAAACCTGGAACCTTCTCGCAATGAGGCGTGAGCGCTATATTCACTCATCCACCAAAGGGTCAAAAGGACGAACTGAGAGTCCAGTGCTTCAACTCTAGAAACTCCTATTGTAAAGTAGAGCAGAATTCACTCTGGAGGTGCATATTAGAGAAGGTAATTATGATAATGGACATTAATGGCTTTCTAAGTAAGCACTAATGGCCTTGGAGATCGAGTGTGTACATAGTCCAGCACCTGACCTTCATATTCCATTGGTGGTGCAGTCTAATTCCTGAGACTGAATTAGAACAGTGAAATTTCTTTGGCTTTCTGACAGTAGCCTTGATCCGTGGAGCTTTTTGTCAGGCCTCAGAACACAGCACATTGTTTTTGTACACGTCTCCACATGTTCTGGAGACTGACTCATGCCTTTTCACTCATTACAGTCTTCTCTGCGCTTCTGTATTTATTTTTGTACAAAGAGGAAACAAAATCCAGCCTCAGCATTTCTATAGCTGATCCCCTCTCTCCTTTCTTCTTTCTTTGGTGTCTTTGGGAGAGGGTTTCAGGAGAAAAGCTGTATACATCTCAGGACTGGGAACTGCCAAGAACCCAGTAACCTGGTATTGATACAATAATATGTGTATGTGTATGGTATTGTACCTCATATATATACATACATAACAAAAGTGATTTTGTGGATGCTCAAAGAACATTTTCTACACACTATCATAAAATGCATAGCAAACCTAAGTTCAAACGTTTTGGTTAAAGCCCCACTGTGTAACTTTTTCTTTTTTATTTTTTTTTTTATTTTAGATATCTTTATTGCATTGAACACCACCTCAGAAAGTTACACAGTGTTGCTTTAATGGGTGAGCACCGGATACATTATTAATAATATTAGGTGTGAAAAGTAAAGGTCTAGAGATTATGTTTTATGTCAGATGCCATCCCACCTTAATATGCCATTGTTATGAACTTCCACATCTTTTTGTACTACTCTCTCCAAAGTGTATTTCTAATAAAACATATCTATTTTGTTTTATTCATTTATATCTCTCAAATCAATAATGCATGAATAATGCATGCGTAGTACTTATTCATTCTGGATCACTTTGAAAAATGAACAAAACGATACATTTCACAAGCTGCTCTGTGATGGTTAAGTCTGTCTTGTGCCTCTAATTGTAGAAAAATATATATATTTCTTCATCCATGCCCTCCCCTGGCAAAGTTCATGTGTAGGAAGAACAAAGCGTGGAAATGAGTCAATCTAAGAGGCGCTCAGAGACTTGCAGCCCTATCAAATATGTAAATGATGATGTACACAGTCAGTTGTAGGACACGTTTTTCAGTGTTGCTAATAGTAAAATACAGATTGAATTATTAGTTGAATCATTAAAAGACTATATTTTCCTTAAGGCAGTTCTCAAGTATGCCTGCTCTTAGTACAATCACTGCATCTACTTCATTCATGCCTGCAGGCTTAATGGTGGTTTATAGCAGAGTAGCTCTGCCATTTTTGATTGCTAGGCTGTTTAGAGCTTTTCTGTTTAGATTTTTATGTTCTCATTGTAGTTTCAATAATAGGTTCACAAGGATAGTATAATAAGGTCAGGGTTGAGACCCTGGCACTGCGCTCCCTGGAGCTCTACTCAGTCTCTCATCAAACACTGACCACAGAACTACCCCTCGCTCGTGTTGTTGTGAAGATAACATGGTGAATCTGCATTCTGCTTTTGAATTTCTGTGATTGATACTGAAGTGGTGTATGCTGAGAGCCCAGCGACGCCTGGGAAACCCCATAGCCTTTGTTAGCACATGTTGTCCTGCATTGGTCAGGTTTCTTGTTTGGATCAGATTTGAGAACTGCAGACGTGCAGAGGAGAAAGGATCATCTTCCAATACTGGATTGTGAGCCTCAGCCCAAAGAGTCGAATGAACTGGTAGCTTGTAGCCCGACTGGCTATAAACACACTGAACATTGAACGAACATTGAACAGACAGAAATAGACACTGAAAAGGACTACTATACCTGGGTATACTTTAATTTTGTTTTTGGTAAACAAGCGCTCTATTTTTGTTATTGTAAAACAATATTTGAATCCACTCATAATAGAACTTTAATACAAGTCATTCTTCACTTTAACCCAAAGTGTTGTCAGTGTCCTCTGTTGTTACTCCCTCAGGCTCCTTCGCATCTAGATTGTGTCTGAACCTGGACCTATCCTCATTTTCATTTTGGTAAACAGGGTCAAGGTAACTACATGGCCATAAACAAATACTATACAAAGGGTACAGAAAGAACTTTAAGTGTTACAATTAGCCAGCAGTTTTTCAGTTAGTCACTCTCACCTTTTGTTGAAAATAAAACTCCTAAACAGGACCATGAACGCTCGTATTAGTCTATTAATTAGACTCCTGAAAATCCCGAAAAGACTGTCTTAAAACGTTTTGTCACTGTTTGCTAATGTGTGCATTGTGTCACCATGGTAACTGCTGAACATTCCACCAATAGAGGTACATGTAGAACACCTAGAGAGGATTGAAGAATGGGTCAAATGTAGAGGATTTTTCAATGGGAACAATAAAATAGACATTACTAACTTCCTCTTCCTTATCCTCTTCGGTACACTTCACTACAATTATTGAATGTTTATCGCAGTTCCTTTCACTTATATTACAGGCCCATGTTACACTATTTTGATTTATTGGACGTTGTTTCCTCCATACCTGGAGTTGTGTTTGTTTCATTCACACACAAACCCTACATATTCAGGTGCTTCTCTCAAACAGAAAACACTCCGTTCCACCTTGTGATGTCATGTGGTGATACAGGAAGTGCTCCACTGCATTTTTAAACTCCATACACCTTCACTAGAATCATTTGGATAATTTCAGCCTGAAATTGGCAATCTCTACTGAAAGGTAAAAGGTAGCTGCTGAAGTTGAAACTACCTCTGCATGACATCACAAGGTGGAAAATTTTGCGCTTTGGAGATGTAGACTAATAATGAAGGGTTACTCAAACACAACTCCAGGTATGTTTTTTCTTCTTTTTTTTTTTTTTGATGCTATAACATTGCAAAAGTTCACATTAGTCAATTTTGTATAATATAGGACCTTATAACTATTGGTCTTCTTATATGCCTAAGTATTTCAGCTTTGCTTCTTCAGCTGCATCTCCAAAGCATCTAAAATTAGCAGTTCTTCTCATGTACTTGTGTACCGATACTTTGGACATGAAAACCATCATTTTTGTAAGATAAACAAAACACTTGGAAAAACAAGTTCTGTGTTTCTTGATTCCCTGAAAAGTATTATACCAAAAGGGAATATAACCAGAAAATAAGTGTATATAATTACAGGCATATCTTTTTGCAATAAAGTGCAGGAAGTATGGAAACAAAATACAAGCACTCTTTCACACAGTGATCGTCTTTCTGTAGTTGTGGTTTGAAGGATCTCTTGGGAATATATTTTATGAGTTATTGAGCCAAAACGTTTGACAATCTCTTGTTCATTTGATGTTACAATGTCACAGCTGCAATCTATCTCCGCCAAGGATGATTCTATAAACGTATTTGTTCGTCTTATGGCACAGCATCACTCTGAAAACTGCTGGTTTTGTTACTTAAGTAAAAGTACAGATACCGGAGCAAAAAGTACTTAAGTAAAAGTAAAAGTATCAAATGAAAAATCAACTTAAGTAAAAGTATTAAAGTACTTGTTTATTAAAGTACTTGTTTAGGTACATAAAGAGTAAAAAGTAAAAGTATTTTGTGCAGATTTTAAGATAATAAAGCATCAAATTAAACAGAAACTATTAAATCAATGAATTATTTCTAGCAGTTTTTATTTTTTATATTTTTGTTTGCTCAGATTATAAATAAACCCTCAGTCTTTTCAGCAAATCTTAGACAATAATAATAATAATAATAATAAAAAAAAAAAAACTTTTACTTTTCAGTCCAGCTAAAAAATGTAGTGGAGCAGAAAGTACAGATACCTGCTCTCAAATGTAATGAAGTAAAAGTAAAAAGTATCCACACCATTCCTATACTTTATCACTTTTTCTTTTTTTTTTTATTTATTTCTCTTTCAAATGAAGCTCTTTGAGGCTAGCAGTTATAGGGGCAAATTTGGAGCTGAGTTTCATATTTGAAATTCCGGCCGCAAGTATCATAGCAACCAGTTCAATTTAAAATTAACTGGAGCCAGAATCGTTGGAGCCGGAAGCGGGCCCATGCTCACTTCCTATTTGGAATGCTGCGACTAGCTACAGTCTATGTATTCATTCAAGAGCCTCTTCATCTCCTCTCTGCATATCCATAAATTCCTACCAAACCCATACAACAACATTTCTTCCTGCAAAGTTGTGAGCTCCAAATTTGACCTATTTTTTTTATTTTTTTTTTTACTATTAGCTGGTTCTCACTACTTTGTCTTTAGGTCTGTACTGTTCTGTACTTTTCTAACGAAACTGAAGTGGTGTATTGAGCTGGTAGTTACAGAGTTGTGAAGATTGCTACAGATGAGTCACGAAAGGAAGACTTATTTGCCGTTAACAAAGGCCGAGAGACAAGCGAAGATTACACAATATAAGAGTATTGATCTTTTAAATCAGGCCAGAAGGTACATGTTGAATAACAGTTCTGAGAATGGAACAACAAAGAAAACTGTGAAGAGAAATCACTTGAAGTCAAGGTTTGGTTAAGGCCAGTACCTGCATCACCGTCAATGCAGGTACATGAGAAAAAGAGAGAAGGGAGCTTTATTGTGAGCTGCTTTATGTGGATAATTGTCTTTGGTAAAACAGGTTGATAAAATTTGAAATGAGCTGAGTTAAATAGGGCACGCGAGCAAAACCTGCTTAAATGGTCACGTATGTTGAACCTTATCATTATGTCTTAGGATTGGGCCACTTGTCATAAGAATCTCTTTTTATATATATATGGGGTTAAATAATGCCTCAAACTAAATAAAAATGTAGTTTTAAGAAATGTAATCAAATATTTAGCATTTTAACGTGTTAATATATGATTTCACAATACAGTCTTTTTCTCGGTGTCGTGTTACTTCAAGGTTTGATCTAAAGCTGACAATCAGAAACTATCAGTGCCAATTATTAAAGTATTAATCATGGGACTTTCAGCTTTTTTGTAGGATCTGAATCTTTTGGATCGATTTATGTTAAAGAGACATTCAAAAGACCGGCTCTCTTTATATTTAATTATATGACGGAAGCCAATGTGAGAACTCAATGAACTGCAAACTCATCACAGAAAGAAATGACCAAGGCTCAGATTTGGTTAAAATAGTTCAAAGTGAGAGTGGGAGTGTGTTTACCTTTTGAAAGTGTGACATTATGAATAAATTGTTGCACCGTACTAATAAAAAACAAAAACATATTTATCTTAATAACCTGTGACACAAAATATTTCTGCTTCACAGGTTTAGATAAGAACCACTGCACTGGAGAATCACTGAGAAACAATGGGCATAATTAACCAGATGAGTGGACCACATAAGACTATATCTAGAAAAATACAGGCAGAGAGGCTGAGGGGGCTCATGGTTCAGCTGCTGTGGTAGAACTGGTAGATTAGGGTGAGTCCATAACATTACATGCTATTACACCGTCTGTGAAAGTGGCTTTATTCTCCCCCTTCCTTAGGCTCATTTAGTGTCAGTCTTTTCATCCTTCTAGTTAAACCAACAAGCAAGAAATTGGTCAACTGGTAACATTTGTAGTTAAACCAGCGTGGGATTCATGGTTGAACAGTGAGCTACATGGCAACATCGCATGTAGCTGATCAAAAGTTATTTCATCTTTCATTCGTTTTCGGCTCAATTTTCTCAGGCTGTCAGTGAGAGGCGAGTGGTTTCATCATCGGCCTCTGCGTCTCAGGCATTTCGCCACAACACGGACCAGGAATTGTGTTTTATGTCTTATTTCTCAATAGCGTATCATTCACTCAAAGGGCATTTCACAAGAAGGAAGCGTTTGAGTACATTTGTTAAAAGAAAATTCACAACATTGCTACAGCCGCGCAGTCTAAAGTGGTGAATAGTTTGATAAAATGTTATTTTTATTACAATACTGAATGAATCGCGTTTAAAAAATATAATAATTTCAAATGGATGGCAGCAGCTGTAACTTAACCCTATGTGCATCCTGTCACCATGGTAACTGAAGAACATTCCACTATATAAAAATACATGTAGAGCACCCCCAGTATGATGTCCCTGCAAAGTATCTATGTTGCACACATTAGCAAAAAATTTGAAGATTGTCTGAAAACTCAAGAAAAAATACAAAATGGATTTAAAGAACAGATTTTCAGAAGCTTGTGAGCATTACGAGTGTTCATGGTCCTGTTTAGGTGTCTGATTTTCAACAAAAAAGGTGAGAGTGACTAACTGAAAAACTGTGCAACAGACTTGTTTAAAGTCACAAATCAGCTCAGCCGTTCTAGTTCCAACTCAGTCATTTTTCTCTTGTCAGACTGTGTTAGACTTTAATCGGAGCTTTATTTTAATTTGAGTCAAAGAACTTCAGATTGAGTAGTGCCTACAGGTAGCATCAGACACCCAGGGATCTTCATGTGCACGAATAGAAGGGGGTACAGTAAGACCCGGTGAAAGAGGCCGAGGAGACATGGCCCCAGCTGGCACAGTCTGCAGGGAGCGAGTAGCGTATTTGGGTCAGCACATTGCATCATCAGCACTTCTCTGACTGAACCTGCCTCTCGAGCTGCATTATTAAGAGTCTGCCCAGGCACCTCAGAAGTCCCAAGCATTTACCCTTCTGTAACTCAAGAGTTTAAAGGAGACACATTATGCAAAATCGACTTTTAGGAGCTACTAGCCGTGTTGGGATGGTGCAATTTCTCATCATCATTAGCTTTCTCAGAGTTGTGTTCTGAGTGATTCATGCATGTTTCAGTAGTCCTGCATTGTCCAGTATTTGAGGTATAAGCGCTATCCCTGCCCAACAGTTCTGTACTTTAAATTCAGACAGTGGGTCGCATAGTGTTCAAAAAGGTCATATAGGGGTTAACAGTGTTACGTTTTGAGGGGGAAAATAAAGGCAGTCAAAGAAAACCTAACCAGATTTCTTCAGTTTGTACAAATCATCCCCATGTATCAGTGGCTCTATTGGAAACTTGTGTTCTTAGACAATAACTTCCATAGATTGTATATATATATTGTATATATAGATTGTATATATAGATTGTATATATAGATTGTATATATATATATAGTGAATTTCTCCTCTGTGAGATCAATAAAGTCTTATCTTATCGTATATATAAATGGACAAAGCTAACCCGCTAGCCACCGCGTTCAAAATAGGAAGTTTTAATGGGGGCGCTTCCGGCTCCGTCAACTGTTTCCAATTGATTTTCCATTGGAAAATTGTCACTCCACTCTCTGTAACTGCTGCTGTGAGCCTCGTCATTTTGGTCTTAAAATGGTCGTATTAACTCGCTCTACGTGATCCTGGTCTGGACATCAATTCCTATTCCTAATATGGACCTGGCTCCAAATTCGCTCCTATAACTGCATCGTGAGCTTCATTTAACTGGAGCTGAACACTACGGTTGACCTCACACTCCCTCAGTCCACTTCTTTATACAGTTTCTGGACACTTTTGTAATACGAGTGTGGTTTGTGCATGTGTGTGAGTGTTGGCAATGTTCAGAGGGGCCCTTGGTGCAGAATGGCAGCCTTGCCTCTGTCTGCCTTCTTCAGGGTGACATTTGTTTACCATTGTGTGTGAAGTGAATAATGTATTTTATGTATTTTATTGTATACAGTATGTAAATGTACTCCATCGGAACTAAAACTTCAACTCTGTCTCCGATATCCACAGTTGGAGTACTTGTACAGAAAGGCAAGCACAGCCCTATTTTTAACCTCACACCATATTGATGATTTTGCAGGCCTGTGTAAAGCGCCTGCATTTTAATTGCGTATTTGCGGCATCGGGGAATAAATGCAATTAACTCAATGTGGGTGGACTTCAATCACAAAGATGCTCTGTAGTGAGAAAGGGGCTGTTAGAAGGTAATTATGACTTCGTGATAATTCATTATAATACTCCATTCACTGTTGTATGTGGGTCCTTTTTATGAGATTCCAAGTTGGCCAGGCTAAGCAGTATTTTTTATTGCATTATCATAGACAAATAGTGCTGATGCGCGCTTCTCTTGGCTGTTAACAAGGTTGTTTAGCAGCTAGTAATTTTAATTTGGTGATTAACAACCGAAAAGCACACTGTTGTAGAGTTGTGCAGAGAAAAGGCAGGTTAAGCCAGTCAAATTAATTACTTATTTTTATTTTTTCTTAGAACAAGGATCTGATAGCGTGGATGGGTGAGTTCTTCTCTCAAACAGAAAAAAAAAAACTCTGTTCCACATTGTGATGTCATGTGGTAAAACAAGAAGTGCTCCACTGTATTTTTAAACTCCGTACATCTTCAGTAAAATCATTTGATTTCAGGCCTGGAATTTTGTCAATCTCTACTGACCTAATAACTAAGTTGACTACAGCTTCATGACATCACAAGGTGGAAAAGAGCATTTGAGCTTTGGATGTGTAAATAGACTAATAATAAAGGATTACTCAAACAACGAATTAAAACACAACTCCAGGTATGTTTTTGAGGAGGTAACAACATTATAACATGGCTTAAAGGTGCATTGTGTAACTTTTTCCGGTGGAGGGTCCATCATGCTTTTCCCCATGGAGATGTTATTGCTTTGTCTGGAATGTTTCACAGTATGGTATTAAACATTTCTATCTTCATGGAGACCAAACTAGACCAAGGTACATGTCAGATCTGTGGAGAGACAACCCCCTCACAGTCAGAATGTCTGTTTTTCTAGGTATTTTTGAGCAATAAAAGTACCTGTAATTAAGTAAATGTAAGGTAGAGCTGTTTAATGTCATACTGTGGCATATTCCAGGCAGAGTAACGACATATTTATAGAAACAAGCAAGAGACTGACCCCCAACCAAAACGTTACATAGTGCACCTTTAAAGCTCAAAAGAGTAAATTTTGCATAATATGGGATTTTTATTTTTATCATAGACATTTAGAGCTGATGTGTGCTTCTCTTGGCTGTTAACAAGGTTGTTTAGCAGCTCGTAATTTTAATTTGGTGATCAACAGTGTAAAAGCACACTGTTGTGGAGTTGTGCAGAGAAAAGGCAGGTTAAGCCAGTCAAATTAATTACTTTTTTTCTCTCCTAGAACAAGGATCTGATAGCTGGGATGGCATTTTCAGGTTCTGGAATAATTTGAAATTTAAAGCAGGTCTTGTACCAAGACGGCATGTGCTTTTTACCTGACTTCTCTAACAACCACAGTTTTCATATTTATCTGTGCTTCTCGGCATAATTTATCACTAAAATGATAAAAATGTGAATAAATAGTGACCTTATTTCAAGGGAAATCTTGTGAGCTTTAAGCCATGTTATAATGCTGCTACCTTCTCAAAAGCAGACCAGGAGTTGTGTTTAGTTTCAAGACATGTTTGAGTAAACCTGATTTATTAGTCCGTTTACATCTCCAAATGCTCAGTTTCACCTTATGATGTGATGTAGTAGTAGTTTAGGCTAACAGCTACCTTTTATCTTTAGTTCAGTAGAGATTGGCAATTCCAGGGCTGAAATCATCCAAATGATCCCACTGAAGGTGTGTGGAGTTGTAAAACACAGTTTAGCACTTGGCATTAAAATCTTTTTCTGAAAGTTGATGAACAGCTAAAATATGAAAACATTCTGCAGAATTTTGTGTTTTAAACATGCTTCTCAGGCTTAAAACAGCCATGTTCTGGATATTAGTTACCACATAGCTGGTCAGGCTCAACGAAAAGTCTATGGGAGAAATGAAGGGGAAATTTACTTGAAGTGGATCGAATTGTTGAGCTCCATAAGCAGTGAATATTCAAGTCCCTTCTCTTTATAGTTTTCTATAGGAGCCATTCAAAACATTTAACTTTATTAGTCTTATATATCATGGTCACGGCATATTTTGCATGGTTTATTTTACATAACACATTGGTCATAAATATAACATTTGTAATTGTTTTTTGGCATGGATCTGAACTTTGACCCTGGAGCCTGCCCTCTTGTCCTTTTGGTACTGACACTCTCCCATAACTCTCAATCACATGCACTTTCTCACCCACTGTCATCCATTTGTTTCTAATGGGACCCCCCTCTCCACTTTCCCACACCTCACCCCCACCTGAGAATACCAGGGCTGGAGCAGTGTATCCATGGAGCAAGATGACGAATTGACGACCATGCATCACCCTAATAGCTGGACCTGTCCAAAGTGGAGGGGTGGAGGAACGCGCTGGTACCTGGACCTCCACCGATGGGGCTTGAAGTGCTCAGGGAAGTGATGGAAAAGAGATTGCTGCTAATATCTGACATGTTTAATGCCCTCCATCCCAGTGGAGACCAACCATCACTCTGCAGCTACGTCAGACAGCACCAGCAGCCATTTACGTCCTCCCCTCCTTCTCCTCTTCTTCTTCTTCCTCTTCCTCCTCACTGCGGGTAAAGACGGGGCTCCTCCAAGTAACTGCGGACATGAAGGTGAGTAATGGTCTCGGAGGCATTTTGCTTTTTGATTTGTGAACAATGGGTGGAGAATATATGGCCATCGCTATAGAGAAAGTGCATTGTGTAGTAACAAGTTAACAGTGTATGGAGAGATCTCTGCTAAATTATATTCTGATCTATTCAAGCAAAATTGACTCTTGTGAGATTTAAGCCATATTATAATGTTGCTACTTCATCAAAAGCATACCCTGGAGTTGTGTTTTGTTTCATTCACACATGTTTGATTAATCCATTATCATTAGTCTGTCTACATCTCCAAAGCTCAAACTGCTCTTTTCCACCTAGTGATTTCATGCAGTGGTAGTTTTCAGCTACCTTTAGCTTCAGCTTCACTTAAGTTCAGTAGAGATTGCAAATTCCTGAGCTGAAATGATCCAAATGATTCTAGTGAAAGTGTATGGAGTTTAAAACACAGTGGAGCGCTTCCTGTATTACCAAAAGACATCACGTAGCGTTTTTCCGTTTGAGAGAAAAACTCAGCCTAAATATGCAGGATTTGTGTGTTAAACATGTGTGAATGAAACAAAACACAGCTCCAGGTCTGTTTGTGATGAAGAAACATTAGATCATAGAACAGAAAATAGCTTAATATGGGCCCTTTAACATTATTACATATCTTCTTCTTGAGTTCATATATGGTCACATATATGTGACTCTATCCTATTATCTTGCTCTATTTCCTTGCACTATGCCCCTGAGTATATGTATCGGACAGATCTCTCACCAGGGGCTCAGCGTTGTGTAATCACAGTGGACTCCTCTGTGACAAGTGTCAGAAGACACAAAGCTCAGATTCAGTTACCGGACGATCCCTGTTCACTCCTGTCCTATACATACATCTCACAGCTTCTACCTACCTTTTTACCCCAAATCCATCAGTTATCCAATCTGTCTTTGCACTGAAATGCACCCAGCACTTAACGGCAGCAAAGAGATGGATCTCTGAGACAAGGCGCCAATTTGACAACATCATTCTGATTTTGTGAAATTGAAAAATGACTCGCCGGAGCAGAGGAGGGGAGGAGGGAGAGAGGGGGCTGAGGGACTAAACCAAGGGTGTCAGGGGTGTCAGGCATGCTAATATAATTTAAAGCTAAACGACACCCATTTCACAAGAAGCCAACAAGAAACTGTGGTGGTACTCATCTCGTCTGGGACATTATGCCAATAACTTAGCTCCATTACTCCTGTCAAGATGAAAAATGGCTTTATTTGGAGACGTCAAATGGAGAAGTCGGGGCTATAGAGGTTTTATTGATAGACAAATATGCGTTTGACTATAAGGCTACTGCCATCAGATGTTATTGTACTAATTTATATTGAGTATTGGAGTGTTTACAAACTTTTCAGTGAAACTAATTTAACTGATATATTTCCTCCATGAGTTGATGAGTCTGTTCTTGAGTATTGTATTTCCATGTTGCACAGTCATTACAGTTACTGTGCACTGCAGGAGCAGTGAGCTCTCTTGAGCTATAGGCTTGGCCACCTTAGTTTGAAGATTTAACCTATTGTGCATGTTTAGGTTGTAAGATATATGGAATTATGTAGTAAAGTTTGTGTGAGATGGTTTTTCATACATAAATACAATACAAATTTCTAAATTAGTGACAGCTGCAAAAATAAAATGGTTTCAATAATACCTATAATAAACAATAAACTACTCATTGAAAAATTGTTGTAATTTTTGTAACTTTTTTCCAGTGAAGTTGGAAGTGAAGTAAACACTGCACAAATATAGTGTTGACCTGACATGAGCAAATGGACATTATGTAATATTCCACTGTACAAAGTGCTTCATAGCTCCAAAACTTGTCTTACATTGATTCCCCTTCTCCAGTACACGGACCATTACTGCGATGAAAAGTGGGTCCTTTCTGTGCTGGTGCTGTCCCCGTCCTCTGACAAAAGCATGTCTGCAGTGATCCCAGGGCCCACCAGCTCTTCACATCGCCGGGGGAAATTAAAGCTCGCCAAACAGATTAGATGTCAACGTTCTGAAAACGCAATTTTTCATCTTTACCCACCACTAATCTCAGAGGAGGAAGTAGAATCTTTAAAGACGCCACTGCGTGGAGAGGGAGTGTATGTCAGCAGAGTATTAGGTGGGCCAGGCTACAAAAAAAAACAATACAGTTGCTTTCCTGCTGAGGAGAAGGCTGTCAAGGGGCTGCTGGTGCTAAGGGAAGCTGATGGGGATGAAGCTTATACACTGTGAAAGTTAACAAGGTTGATCAACTCAAATAAACTGGGTTGATTCCAGCTCCCACAGAAGAATACTGTTGTGTCCTTGAGCAGGACACTTAACCCACCTCGCCCCCTGTGTCTGCGTACACTGGTGTATGAATGTGCGTTTGTGAACAGAACAGAGCTTTGGAGATGAAGACAGACAAAAATACTAATAATGTAAGTTTACTCAAACATATGTGAATGAAACAAAACACAATTCCAGATATGTTTGTGAGGAGGTAACAACATTGTAACTGACTTAAAGCTCACATGGGTCAGTTCTGCATAATATAGGCCCTTAAGTCAGATGCTCCTTGGTGTATTTGCGGAGAAGCATGTGTCATAGTCTATAGGCATATGAAGTGGGACTGGAGCCTGATCTGGAGTGAAGTAGAGTGCACACTGTCCAGCCTCATCTGCAGGGGGCCACAGGAGCCACACCTCTGCCCACATAAGCCTCACTGTCTCTGGGCACTGATGGCCATTAGTAATGGCATCCGCTTTGGAGCTTGTGATGGAGGACTGGGCTTTTCATTCACCATATGAAAGAAAATGCATATTGATTTTTTCAGCTATATATGTTTTACGAATCAAAAGCTCTCAAGGAGAAAATATGAAAGCACTGGCCTTTGAAAATACTGTATCTTTTACTTTAAACCTTGTAAATCGTTTTTATTATATAGAAAAACTTGTACATTCTTCACAATCACATAATTAGTGCTCTGGTTGTTTTTATGTTATTTTATTCTATTCTATTCTGTTACAGAATGGGTCTATAATGGGTTATAGAAGTTCATAATTCAACCTTATACAGCTCAAAACTGATCATAATACAGAAAAATAATCCACATTTTCACACTTGTACAAAGAAAAAGTACCCAGAAAGTATTTATTTTTTTACTTACTTGCGTAGAGACAATTTTGCAACACATTTTGGAAATCTTTTCATCTTTTCATCCCAAGAATTTTCATAATTTCTGTTCACATAATTTCTGTTCACATTTTGTGGCCATACCGGCTTGTCAAAGCCTGATCTCGTCAGATCTCAGAAGCTAAGCAAGGCCGGGCCTGGTCAGTACTTGGATGGGAGACCACTGGGAAAATCAGGTGCCACAGTGGGGCGCCAGTCAAAAAAGCTGTCGTTGTGTTCTTCGGCAAGGCACTTCACCCACATTGCCTAGTATGAAAGTGGTGTGTGCGTGAGTGATGGTGGTGGTCGGAGGGGCCGATGGCGCAGATTGGCAGCCTCGCTTCCGTCAGTCTGCCCCAGGGCAGCTGTGGCTACAGTAGTAGCTTACCATCACCAAGTGTGGAATGAATGAATAATGCCCTGTAAAGCGTCTTTGAGTGTCCTGAAAAGCGCTATATAAAACTGATGCATTATTATTATTATTATTATTATTATAGTTGTTCTCATTTGAAACTCAGCATAAAAGTTTTAAAATAATGAAAAAATACTGTGCAATCCTTTTTATTTTGAACCACTTGATAAACAACTTTCACCTGGCATCTCCCCTCTTTTGTTTTGCCCTACTCCAACTTTCCACTCCATCTCACAATCATCACTAAATATAAGCAAGCACAGGGTTTGGCTTGGCTACATTCATTGGGTTGTTTTTGTTGCTTGACCCCAGCTTTAGACATGGTTGGCTGGATCACAGTGGACTTACAAACTGTGAGCAAATGAGGGGAACACCTTTTGGACCATTGAACAAGAGCCCTGGCCTCTTGTCTGATCTTCCTCTACTTGAGTGGGCACATTAATCACAAAGATTCTAACCATCTGTGACATGGGCACAGCTCTCCACACGCAGAGCCCACGAGCTGTTGGCACCGCTCAGCTCTTCTGTTGTATCTTCCATGACTTCTCCACAGATTCGCAGACTTACCTTTTGGGCAAGCGGAGGAAGAAAGATGGTCGAGTTGGAGCAGTGTTTGGTTGTTGTTGTTGTAAGAGTTGGAAATATTGTCTGATCTGGAGCCCAGGGATGAAAAGCAAGCTGGTTAACATTTGGCCATAACTGTTGCCACAAGTGGAAAATGTGTTTGTAAAAGAACACATTTTAGGAGCTACCAACCCCAGTTCATAGACATTAAAGGTGCACTATGTAACATTCTGGTTGGGGATCCATCACCTGCTTGTTTCTATGGTTATGTCACTGCTCTGCTTGGTATGACATTAAACAGCTCCATTTTACATTAATACAATTACACATGATTTTATACCTCAAAAATACCTAGAAAAACAGACATCCTGACTGTGAGCGGGGTCGCCTCTCCACAGATCTGACCTGTAACTTGCTGATTTTTTTAGGTTTGCCCACTGAAACAGAAGTGAACAGTTTATAATTTTAATGGTAGGTTTATTTTAACATGGAAAGACAGAATATAAAAAAAATAATAATAATAATCTTTCATTGTGTGAAATAAGTATTTGATCCCCTACCAAAGATTAAGAGTTCTGGCTTCCACAGAACAGTTAGACACTTCTAATCAACTCGTCACCTGAATTAGGCTCCTCTTTTAACTAGTCACCTGTATAAAAGACCCCTGTCCACAGAATCAGACAGTCACTCAGACTCCAAACTCTCCAACATGGGAAAGACCAAAGAGCTGTGAAAGGATGTCAGGGACAAGACTGTAGACCTACACAAGGCTGGAATGGGCTACAAAACCATAAGCAAGAAGCTTTGTGTTAAGGAGACAACTGTTGGTGCAATTAGTTGAAAATTTAAGCAATACAAAATGACCATCAGTTGACCTCGGTCTGAGGCTCCACACAAGATCTCACCTTGTGGGGTTTTAGTGATCATGAGAACAGTGAGAAATCAGCCTAGAACTACACAGGAGGAGCTAGTCAATGATCTCAAGGCAGCAGGGACCACAATCACTAAGAAAACCATTGGTAAAACTTTACACCGCAATGGATTAAAATCCTGCAGTGCTCACAAGGTCCCCCTGAAGGCACATGGCATTAACTCAACTCGCCATGTTTGGAGGAAGAGAAATGCTGCTTATGACCCCAAGAACACCATCCCCACCGTCATAATGGAGATGGAAACATTATGCTTTGGGGATGTTTTTTTCTGCCAAGGGCACAATACAACTTCACCGCTTCAACGGGAAGATGGAGGGAGCCATGTACCAATAAAATCCTGAGTGACAACCTCCTTCCCCCCACCAGGAAACTGAAACTGGGTCGTGGATGGGTCTTTCAAGATGATAGTGACCTAAAACATGCAGCCAAGGCAACAAAGGAGTGGCTCAAGAAGAAGCACATTAAGGTCATGGAGTGGCTCAGCCAGTATCCGGACCTTAACCCTATAGAAAACCTATGGAGGGAGCTGAAGCTCCGAGGTGCCAAGCGACAGCCACAAAACCTCAGTGATTTAGAGATGATCTGCAAAGAAGAGTGGACCAAAATTCCTCCTGATATGTGCGCAAACCTGGTCATCAACTACAAGAAACGTCTGACCTCTGTGCTGCAAACAAGGGTTTTAAGTCTTTTTTTGGCTAGAGGGTTCAACTACTTATTTCACTCAATGAAATGCAAATCAATTTATATATTATCTATGAAGTTATTTTGTGGATTTTCCTTTTGATATTCTATCTCTCAAAGTTAAAATAAACCTACTATTAAAATTCTAGACTGTTCATTTCTTTGTCAGTGGGCAAACCTACAAAATCAGCAAAGGATCAAGTACTTATTTCCTCCACTATACCTGCTCTGAAATGTAGTGAAGTAAAAGTAAAAGTAAGTAAAAGTATCCAAGTATTGTTTTATTTTATTATTTTATTTTAACTTAAGTACTTTACAACTTTTACTTTGTTAGATTCCACCACTGGTTATTGTCTCCTTGGGCAACAACAGCTTCCATTGGCTCTCTATGTATGAGAGTAGAAAATGACTACTTTCCCAACTCTGATAAAGTTGAGATCAAGTTTGCTTTACGTTGCAAACTTAGTGAGTTTAGGCTTGCGTTCATTTAAAAATCAAACTTACATATTCACATTTTTTAAGGACATGACCGTGACTAAACACTGAATTTGGACTGAACTCGATGAAACTTGGATAAGCTCACAGAAGGGAGCTGAAGTTACACTGAGTTACACCTCTGTTTGCATTGGCCTTGGTCTCATAAAATTAGCCAGTCTGTAGGCGTCGTGGTAAAGAATATGTGAAAAAGTCTAAAGGTCACAGACAACAGCTGCTCAGATATAGAAGGCAAACTCACTGGAACGTGGACCAGGGCTGTGAAGTGAACTAAAGCTCCAGTTAACTCTGTTTCAACTTTTATAATACGCTTTTAGCATATGGTGTGGCAACTGGTGTGAGACCAAATATGACTCTCAGACTGTAGATCATAACTTTACAGGAGTTTGCATAGAAATGGATGGGGAGGCTTTGTTTGTGTCCTACATAACAAAGGAGTAATGTAAGCATAGAAAACAGTATGGCGTTAAAAGTTAAAAGGAACAAAATATGAAAAATCTAAAATTATTAGTCAAGTAAATATATTTTTTCACTTGTTCTTTTGGGTCCTGGTTTGACCCCAGTTAAGTCCTTATAGTAGTCCTGCTTTGATCCTGTTCTAGTCCTGGTTTAGTCCTGGTCTAGTCCAAAAATATGTTCACATACACTACATACATCACAACCAAATTTCCCCCCCAGTATGACACAGTATGACATCGTAGAATCTAAGAACCACCAATTACTCTGAAAATTCAAATGAAAAATCAACTTTTATCATCTTTTTAAACATTTTGTAACAATATTCATCATCATTTGCTTACTTCATAACGTTTAAGTAATCCTGCATTGTCCTGTATTTGACCTCTGAGCAGTGGGGAAACATAAGTAGTACTGTAAAGCATTTAAAAAAAAAAAAAATCAATTCAGTTGTTTCTGTTGAGCAAAATTCAGCACAAATCTTTATCAAAATCACTACATTTGAAGTTTTATTAAATCTCAAAATCAAAAACTCTTCAAGTACGTCAATACTTTTATTTAACTAGGTTTTTTCATGTGATACTTTACTTTTGCTTGAGTATTTCTTTGCTGTGGTATCTGTACTTTTACTTAAGTAACAAAATTGACTCTCCACCCACTACTTTACACTTCAGATACATTTACTAGAGTTAATTTCTTTATATATTAGTACTTCCTCCACCATACTAGAACTATGGAAGCCTCTCTCCACATACTGCAAATACAATACTTCTTTATCACAGCGATTAAAACTAAACAGAAGTCAAATCGTTATTATGCAACTAACCAGATGGGGCTGAAATCTGCTCGACTGTCTCTCTTCTTTTGCACACACACAGGCACTATTTGAATTTAACTTTTTGCTGCTTGCATCTTGTCCTGATTTAAGGGCCCATATTACACTATTTTTTGATCTGTGTTATAATGTTGTTTTCTCATCAAAAACACACTTGGAGTTTGATTTGATTCATTCGCACATTTTTTTGGTAATTTTCTTTCTTTCTTTTTTGTTTTTTTAAAGTGACCAAGTGTGTACAAAATTACAAGTATACTTAAGTATAGGCACTGTACATGTTTTCATAGTTCTACTTTATATGTCCATAAATAATTTTTTTTTCCCAAATATTTCATTTTACCTATAATTCTTGGCCCCATTTTATTCTTATAATCACGCATCATTCTTATGTCTATCTATTGTTTTTTTGTTTTGTTTTTTTTATCATATTTTCATAACTTAAAATGACTTTGAATTATTTTTATTATCATGTTTAACTGCAATTTTCTATTATTAATTTGAATTTCATTATTTAGAAGTACTTTATATTGCAGGTTTTGATTTAAATTCCTCTACCGTACAAATCCTGCATATTTAGTCTTCTCTCAAATGGAAAACACTCAACACCTTGTGATGTCATGTGGTAATACAGGAAGTGCTCCATTGTGTTTTTTTTAAATCCATACCCCTTCACTAAAATCATATGGATAATTTTAGCCCTGGAGTTGCCAATCTGATGAAATAGAGGTAAAAGGTAGCTGTGAAAATAACTTGAAAACTACTTCTTCATGACATCACAAGGTGGAACAGAGCATTTTGAGCTTTGGAGATGTAGACAGACTAATAATAAAGAGTTACTCAAACATGTGAATAAAACAAAACACAACTCCAGGTATGTTTTTGATGTAACAACATTATAACAGAACTTAAAACTCTCAAGCGTCAATTTCACATAATATAGAACCTTTAAGCATGGTGTGTCTAGATTAACCCTAGACAAATATTTCAATTCCTCCATGTTTTGTTTCACCACTGAATCAATCTCTGATAACAGCCATTTTGTGATGATTTGATATTTCATGAGCATATAAATCGTAATGTGTTTTCCATGGCGTTCCATCCACACATATTAATTCTTCATTAGCACGTTCACTGCCTCCACTGCAGGGACCACATGCTTCTATTAAACCCAAATGTGTGGAAAATAAATACATTGTTTTGTTTCTCTTTCTGTTTGCACCTTGCTCATGTGGCGTTTTGAGGCTACACACTGCAAAAAACTAAAATCTAGGAAAGTTAAGAATACTTGAATTAAGAAAGTTTTATCATGATTTGAGTAAAATTATCTACCAGTGAAACAATGTAGTTACAATATGAACATACATCTTCATACACTTAAAGGTGCATTGTGTAACTTTTCTGTTGGATGGTCTGTTAAATGCTTTTCTCCATGGAGATGTTATTGCTTTGTCTGGAATGGTTTGGTTTTAAACCTTTCTATCTTCATGGAGACCAAACTAGGCCAAGTTACAGGTCAGATCTGTGCCTGTATTTCTATCTATTTTTGAGCTCTAAAACCACCTGTAATTGAATAAATATAAGGTAGAGCTGTTTAATGTCATACTGTGGAACATTCCAGGCAGAGCAATGACATATCCATAGAAACAAGCAGGTGACAGATCCCAAACCAAAAAGTTACACAGTACACCTTTAAGATATGAAAAAAACACAAGTCTGGTAGATCATTTTACTTGTCAAGTTGAATCCACTCAAAGAAGTACTTAATTTAAGTCATTTTAACTTACCTAGATTATTTATTTTGTGTTTATTTACTTATTTATTGCAGTGCAGGAAGCAGAGGAGTTGCTTTCTTATTGTGTCTCTTGAGGCTGGTTCTGACCGCTCGGCTCCTCGTACAGATGCTTACAATTTATAAGGGCCGAGAGCCACCATTAATGTAGCGTTTATGCAGATTACATACAGCATGCATACATTTTAAGTGCAAAAAATGACAATGTATGCTTGGAGCGCGAAAAGTGTGAAATCAGCTAACCTTGATGCATGCACCTTGAGACATATAGAAGATAATTGCATTTTCATATAAGGGATTAGGACGCTTCGGAAACACAGTGGAAAATACATCCTGCAGTTGTTATTGGTTGATTTCTAAGCAGGTAAAATTATAGTTGTTTGCTTTGTTTGTGAGAGAGGAAGACAACTCAGAACTCCTCCTACTGTATTTCATCATTGCTTGCATCATTGTTTTTCTATAATGCACCTTTAAAGTGAATATAGTTGGAATGCAGATTTTTGTTGTAATATAAATAATATAAAATGATCAGGTTCAACATTTATGAATTTACCTTTTGAATATTTCCATGTAAAAATGCAGTGTATTCAAGAGAAAGGGAATATTACATCATCACATTCTTTTGGTACTATTCAAAGTCTACAGTTTAATTATGTCGTGCTCACAGATCGGGGCCAAGATACTGTTTTCCCTGTTGGTTCCGTTGTACTTTGTCATGAAATATCCAAAAGGTAAATTCACAAATGTTGAACCTGATCATTTCTTTTAGTGATCAGAGCAGGGGTGTTCAAATTTTTCTCGTCATAGGCCAGGTATCAAAACGCAGACGAAGCGGAAGGGCTGTAGATTGGTGCTCAATACAGTGAAAAATTCAACAATATTAAAATGAGTCACCGGGCCTTTATTCACACTTAGATCCTCAATAAAACACATTAAATATTTCATACTAACTTTATTAAGGTAGATATTAAAAAGACAAAAAAAAAAAAAAACACTTTAAAGTAAAAAAGTACTGCTTAATGTAAAATGGGCCAATTTACCTGTAAGCCTGAGGGTGGTATTTGGCTCCAGGGCCAATGTTTGGACATTTTTTATGGCCGGCAGTAGCTCAGTTGGTAGAGCGTTTGTCCACTGATCTGTAGGTTGGTAATTCGAATCCCACTGTCGTCATGAACATCACTGGTTGAACGGTCTGATCCACTGACCCACAGGTTGGTGATGCGATCCCAGCTCCCACACATGAATGCTGTTGTTGTGTCCTTGGGCACTTGGACACTTAACCCACCTGGCCCCCAGTGTCTGCGTTCACTGGTGTATGAATGTGTGTGTGAATGGATGAGTGGTTCCTTATTGTAAAGCGCCTTGAAGGTAGAAAAGCGCTGTATAAAAAGTGACCATTTACCATGCTTGAACTAGACCCAAGAACTCAGTGTATTACAACAAATATTTTTAGCTGTACCCCTTATGAATATTCTTGGTCTGTATGTTGAAATGACAACTGAAACCCAGAAAATGACAACAATGAATGTCATAATATTTTTGGCTTATCCCAATACCAATATTCAGTTTTTACAAATACTTTTAAAAGTATGACTGTACTTGTCTTGATTGCGATTCAAATATCACAAAAAAATGTAAATTTGTTTCGTTCTTTCTTTCATTTATTTATTTATTTATTTATTTATTTATTTGTCTCCATTGGTTCTTTTTTCAGCCTTTTGTAACAGATTTTAATGTACTCGACATCTAATTTTCCATATCTCCAAAATGACAATGGCAGTATTCTGCGTTCTTTGATATCTCCCACCTGCAGTTAGGAGTGTGTGGCCTAGTTTGGTAAAATATATTGTATTATCTATTTTGAACAGCAGCCTATAAAATGTTACAGCGGTTTATGTTGTAATAATTATCTCCCATAAAACACAATGTGACAGCTTTATGTGGTGTGCACTGAATCTCAAAAACAAAGCTCACAATGGAGCGAGGGGAAAGAGAAATTAAAACAATAGTTTACACAAAGGAGATGACTTTACAACTAATCTGTTACTCACTACCATTTAATGTCTTATTTGACATCAGTCTCTTGCTATTTCTGCTACTTATTTAGAATTTATTATACAATTTATACAATTTCTCTTTGTTTTTATAATATGCTGTGAGCTACTGTGTCCAAGTAGTTTCCCTTGTTTGTCTAAGTCTAAGTAAAAGGTTCACAACCAGTCAAAAGTTTGCACACACCATCTCATTCTTTTTTTCCCCCCTTATTTTTACTACTTTCTCATTTTTCATACACACAGAAGACATCACATGTGAAGCAAGATATATGGAATTATGCAGCAAAGAAAAAAAAGTTAAACAAAACCTCTAAATAATATTCTTTGATAAAACAAAGGGTAGGTACTTTGAGGATTTTAATATAAAGGTAAATATATTTTTTCCTTGATCAATACAAGTGTTCATGGCCCTTTTTAGGAGTTTGATTTTCAACAAAAAGGTGAGCGGGACAAACCGAAAAACTGTTGGCTAATGCAGCACAAATCATCTCAACTCTTGTAGTTCCACCTAAGACGGCTCTTTCTAGTGAGATTAAAGTCTAACGAGCCTCAGACAGAGCAGTGCCCACAGTTAGTATCACATCATCACAGTTTTTCTTGACTTTTCAAACAGTCTTAACTTTTTGGGACAGTGTTTGGTAATGTGTGCGTTGTGTTACCAAGGTAACTCCTAAACATTCCACCATTAGAGATACATGTAGAACACCCCCAGCGCGATGTCACTGCAAAGTATCGATGGGAACATAAAATCAAGACCTCTGGGTGCTTCTTTGTTTTTTAAATGGGCCAATAAATGAATTACACAGTGACTTCAGTCATGTCCCAAGAGACGGTTATGACTATCCTCTATCCTTTCCTCTGTGAATGTCAAGTCTTTTTTCTTTTTTTTCCTCCCCTTTTTTCTTTTTTTAAGTTTGTTTAATTAGGGATAGCTTATCATAGACACACTGCACGCTACTGAGAGGTGACAACACCCCTAGTGTAGTCAAATTAATTACATCAGTAATGTGGACCCCGCGCATGTGAAAGAGCTGAACTCTCCCCAAATAGCTCATTAATCTTCAGACAGCAGCTCTTGGGCTTTAGGTGAAGTGGGCCTGAATTTCAATCCACACCCTAGGAGTGTTAACCTTTCCCCACGTGCTACGCTAGCCGCCATGGGGGCTGCTGGGAGAATAATATTGTCCACAGAGCGATCTCAAGCACTTCTCATCCACTCGTATAATTACACACACCGACACACAGGGTCAAAACACTGGCAAGTTTAAAATGCTGAGGCGCAGAACTGCAGATGTATCCAGTGGTTATTTTAAAAAAAGATCTTGACAAACACATTAAATCAGATCAAACTGACCAGTTAATGAGAGTTTTTGTTCCTCAGATTTCTGTAAATGTTATAACGCTATTTTTGTCAGACTTTCAGGAGTGTTGGTGGAAGATGACAGAACACACTATATTACTGTAAGTCTATTGTGGATGTGTAAAATCCAAAATGGAAGTGAAATGCGTGGCTGAGGGATTAGCACTCTTGTCTCTCAATTGATACTTTGCAGCTGATGACGCTGACTGAAAGCACTACTCTGTCAGAAGCGCTGTTACTGAAGTTAGACTTAATCTGAACTTTAATTTAACACAATCTGACCATGAGGAGCTGGTTTAGTTGGAGCTACAACAACTTTGTACTGTTAAAGTCTCACACACATAAAATTACAATCACAGCTAGGATTAGCCAAGAGTTTTTTTCAGTCAGTCGCACTCATCGTTTTTGTTGAATATCAAACACCTAAACGGGACCATGAATGCTCATTTTGACCACAGGCTCCTGAAAAAGTGTTTAAATCTGTTTGCTAATGTGTCCACTGTGTCACCGTAGTAACTCCTAAACATTCTGCCAATAGAGATACATGTAGAACACCTCCAGCGTGATGTCACTGAAAATTATCGATATTGATTCCTGGGCTGCACTGCTCGGGACGTGTTGCCCTGAAGAACTCGTTTGAGGAATGGGCTAATTGCAAATGCACAGTAAAATTAACATACTGGGGCAATTATTAATGGTCCTATATTATGCAAAATTGACATGTGTGAATGAAACAAAACACAACTCCAGGTATGTTTGTGATGAGGAAAACACATTATAACATATGGGCCCTTTAAGTTTACAAATATGCACGCCTACATTAAAAAGTTCTAGTTCATGAATCCTTTAAAGTTAGTTTGTCATAGCATTTTTTGATACAAAATACTAAACTAGAGAGCCAGCACTTTAGTGGGTTGTGTTCTTTCTATGAACACACTGCATGCGGGTACACAAACATAGCGGATTTGGCTAACAATGGTTTTATTTGACATTTGATTCTAAGCTCTTCTTTTACAATCTCCCTTCCTAAAATGCTGTTTACAAAATATACAATAACTCCTGCTATACAGAGAGTGTATCCAAACATAATTAGACCTGACAGAGAAGTAGTCATCCATGTGTAGATCTGTTGTGTTGTGTATCTGTATTCCAATAACACTGTCTGTACACTGGCAGTCGCTGCAGTACAAGATGTAGTACAACCAATAACAAAATTGAGCTTTACAAATGTTCAGTGCCCATAGAACAGCACTGGCCTCCTGTCTCTGTCCTTCTGGCGCTGTCCATGGTGCTGAGTCGTCTCTCTAAACACACATCACGTCCTTGGTGATGGTTAGACTTTGGTTAGCGTTACATGGCAAATGAAAATGGAGGTTCTGCCACATTTCTTTTCTTGCAGTAAAAGGAAGCACCAAGTTTCTTCAGCAATTTCAGTGCAGTCAATGTTATGTCTGGCAATGTTATGTCTGGCAGATATATTGGATTAGTAGAGTATAATACATGTATTTAGACTTGCACAAACTGTACTGATCCACAAAGGAAATTACCTAGACACACATTATTATTATTATTATTATTATTATTATTATTATTATTATTATATTATTATTATTATTATTATTATTATTATTATTATTATTATTAATTTATTAATTTATTTTTATTTTTATTTTTATTTGTTTTTTTGTTTTTTTTGGGTGGTTGTCGCTGGTTGTAAACTGAAAACATGCACCACAGCTATATTTCTCCAGCTAAGGTAGTCCTAACCAAGACAAACAATAGATCACAGAGATGGGTCCCCCTAAGGACATGCCACAGCGCCATTGAAGGATGGGTCAAATGCAGAGGACAAATTTTCCTGCAGTGACAATAAAGTGTACCTTTGTTTTTTCTGTAATATTCCACAGTATGGCCTAAAACTTGTCAATGGAGAGTCTTTTGAAGTATACTTTTAGCTTTCTATTTCCATTGAATCATGCATGTGATTAAAATCTAAGTAAAGTACAGGTGGTGGAACAAGGAGATACAGTACAAAAATGAAATGGTGTTTTTAAAGGGCCCATATTATGCTATTTTCTGATCTGTTATAATTGAATTATACAAAACACAAGTCAGGTATGTTTTTGGGGAGATAACATTATAACACGGCTTAAAGCTCACAAGAGTCAGTTTTGCGTAATATAGGACCTTTAATTTTAGATTTCTTCCTAAATAAAAATTGAAAACACACTCCTCAGTAGCACTATTCTAATCGCTCTAGTCCCTCCAGCACTAAATAATTGCTTGTCATCAGTTCTCAGTGTTGACTTTTTAGAGAGGCGGCTATCGCCTCGGGCTCCAATTGACACGACGCTGTCCCCACGGCAACGAAGCAGCAGGAAGTACCTTTTAGCTGATCCCCGTCTCCGGAGCAGATGCCACAAAACGGTTTAGATTTTAAGTATTAGTATATAAATCATCCCATCTTGTTTATCCATTAGCAGCTCTCACCAAAAGCTTGTTGCCAGCATTCACACCCAGTAAAACTGTCAGAAAGGCTGTCCCTGTTATCCCAATTATGTTTTTCTCTCTCTTGTGTTGTTTGTGACATTCTGTGAGCCTGGGGTCACTGTTCCACGCAAATGTACAGATAAAAAAAAAATTAGTAAACTTTTTCATGACATTCTATGTGCCATGAGTCTATGTAATATATCGGTTTGACTTTCTGAAATAAGCGACCAAAAATACTGAACTTTTTCATATTCTATTTCGTTTTGTTTCATTCACACTTGTTTAACAAACAAATGCTGCATATTTAGGCTTCTTCTCTCAAACGGAAAACACTCCTTTCCACCTTGTGATGTCATGTCATACAGGAAGTCCTTCACTGTGTTTTTAAACTCCATACACCTTCAGTAGAATCATTTGGATCATTTCAGCCCTGGAATAGCCTCTCTATTGAACAAAAGGTAAAGGGTAGCTGTTAACTTGAAAATCACCACTACATGACATCACAAGGTGGAACATTTTGAGCATTGCAGATGTAAACAGACTAATAATAAAGGGTTACCCAAACATGTGTCAGTGAAACAAAACACAACTCCAGGTAAAGCTCACAAGAATCCATTTTGTATAATATAGGACCTATAGTACAGAGTCAACAATGGCCATTCATAAAACTAATATAAATAGATTTGTTATAGCATAGAGAAAGATTTCTGCTTCTTTAACCCTGTTTTGTTTTTCGCTTTCTTTCTCATGACTCTCACGTACAGCCGACTCCTTATCTGCACTAAGGCGGATCTTTAAGCTGTGCGGCGAATCAGAGGAAAAATGTGTTTTCCTTCATTATGGCCCATTAGGCTGGTGTCTATTCAAAGCAAATTGGAGCCGAGTGATCTGAGAAGTGCATGTGGAGGAACGCACTCTAATTGGTTCTAAGGGTCTACGCGGAGGGCCTGGCGCGAAAAGTCCTGACTCAGAGAAAGCACGCGCGGATGGCTAATGGCATGCTAGGTTTTGAAGTGTTTTTGTACTTGAGATATGTAGTCTGACAGCTTCATCAAGGCAAAGTGTGGAGTGTTTTTTCTTGTCTACACTGTGTTTAATGTGTGTTTTGTTGTTATAATAGTGTTGTATGCAGCAAACTTAAATTACAAGTTTCCCCTTCTGAACTTTCTGAACCACTCTCCTTAATGGTGCACTGTGTAACTTTCCGGGTGGCGGATCCGTCACCAGGGAGGTGTTGTTGCTTTGCCTGGAATTTTTCACAATATGATATTAAACTTATCTATTTCCATGGAGACAAGCGCCATGCCAATTTACAGGTCTGATTTGTGGAGAGGTGGGCCCGCTTACAGCAGAATGCATATTTTTCAAGGTATTGTTGAGAAAAAAACAAAACAAAAAAACAAACAAACAAACACTTATAATTACATATTAAGCTAGTTTAATGCCATATTGTGACACATTCCAGGGAATGCAATCTCCCTAGCATATCTCCATGGACACAACCAGGTGCTAGACTCTTACTGGAAAACATAGTGCACCTTTAACGCTTATGGCTGCTGTCAGGACTTAAAGGTCCTATATTACACAAAATAGATTCTTGTGAGCTTTAATTCATGTTAGAATGTCGCTATCTCATCAAAAACATACCTGGAGTTGTGTTTTGTTTCTTTCACACATGTTATTAATCTGTCTACATCTCCAAAGCTCAAACTGCTCTGTTCCACCTTGTGATGTCATGTAGTGGTTTTCAAGTTAACAGCTACCTTTTACCTTTTGTCCAGTATTGGCAATTCCAGCGCTGAAATTATCCAAATGATTCTAGTGAAGGTGTATGGAGTTTAAAACCACACTGGAGCACTTCCTGTGGTAATACAGAAAGTGAAACAAAACAAAACTCCAGGTACGTTTGTGATGAGGAAACAACATTATGACAAAGATCACAAAATAATGCAATGTGGGCTCTTTAACATTTTCTTTTTCATTGTTGTCTTTGCCACATTAGTTTGTGTTTTTTGCATATTTTTCCTCATCAAAACCAGCATAGGTGTGAATAATAAGAAAGTAGTAGGGATGCACCGATACTATACTGGTATCAAATATCAGCACCAGTACAGGACAATTTCCTAGATCAAAGGTTCAGCCGATATCCAGGTTACGCCTTTAAATGGATATAATAAGACTAATTACTGACTGATGTATGCCCAGTACATCTCATCATGTTGGAACATTGATTCATACAATGGTGTTATGTACTTATTTGCAGGACAAGTTACATAACACAAATGGATCAAATTTGTTAACGGTGTTTCTATGACTACACTGGTCTTGGCTACTATTGGATAAAGCCATAGTGTCAATATTGGTATCGAAACCATAAGATGTATTAGTGCATCTCCAGAAAGTAGTCAGATTACTCAGATCGGATGTAACTGTACATGACATTTCAATAATCTGATAACTCCAGAAATGAGATGATGATCAGAGTTTGGTTGTACATATAAACATATGGCCAGCATCAGAGCAAATTCCACCATATTTCTCCCACTGCTCATTCTCCCCTCGCAGCAGCACACGCTTTTTCATAATCCAAGGCCTCTGAAGCCACATGACAAATCCAGTACAGTGTATACCAGAGCCACCCGGGCCAAATCTGCCGGCTTCATTGCTATTCACTGATTTTCGTTTCTTTTTTTTCCCTCTCTCTCTCCATCTGCTCAGCACATCTCAACCTGATGTCTCCATGGCACACTATTTTTACCTGCCTCCTAGATACGGTTTCCCTGCAGGTGACGTCAAAGACCATGGGTAGGCACAGGCCCTTATCTCCCATCAACAGTGTTGGTGGCTAGCTTGTTCCGTGGCTGTCAATCGCCTAACTAAGTAATCAGGGGGTAATATAGCAGGATCAGGCTTAGAGACATACCGTATGCTAGTTCTATTTGACTCATTATAAAAGGCAGGGGAGAAGCGCTGTGTTCCTTGTTGAGAGCGCTGTTGCTAAAGGAAGTGATAGAACAACAGAGGCAGAGATGGACTGGTTTCATAAAGGTGCACTGCGTAACTTTTCTGGTTCGGGGTCCGCTACCATGGAGATGCTATTTTGACCTCTTGTATATAGCTGAGATATATTTGTATTACTGTATTTCTATATTTTATTTTCACTTGTACTTATACATTTATATACAGTAATAAATTATGCCTTATTTGATAACTGTCTCTTGCTATTTTTGCTACTTATTGTTTTGAATTTATTATTACCATTTATATTTTTGCTTTTTGTTATTATATTAGAAAAAGGAAACAAAATACAACACCGGGTATGTTTTTTTTTTAACAGCGTTATAACATGGCTTAAAGGTGCATTATGTAACTTTTCTGGTGGAGGGACCGTCAAATGCTTTTCTCCATGGAGCTGTTGGTTTGTCTGGAATGTTTCATAAGATTAAACCTCCTTAAAATCTTCATGGAGACCAAACGAACCCAAGTTACAGGTCAGATCTGTGGAGAGGCGACCCTGCTCACAGTCAGAATGACTGTTTTTCTGTGTTTTTGAGATGTAAAACCACCAGGAATTTACTAAATGTAAGGTAGAACTGTTTAATGTCATACTGTGAAACAACAATATGACAGTATGACAACAGAAGATGACAGACCCTCCACCAGAGAAGTTACACAATGCCTTTACAGCTCACTATTTTGTTTGATAGTCATGCTACTTTCTCCTGGTACGTGTCACAATTTAAGTCTATTTTCCATATTCTTTATTCCATAATCCCTCTACAAGTTTAAATGCAATCTTTGTCCCACTGACTGACCCCAGTACAACAGAAATAGTCTTTAACTGATGTATTTCCAAAAGCAGAGATACACTTCACTTCAGGGCTTGTTGAAAAGTGCCTCCATTTCTTGGGCTCTGAGACAATTTAAAGGACTCATGTTAGGCTCTTTTCTGTTCTATGTTATAATGTTGTTTCCTCAAACACAAACATACCTGGAGTTGTGTATTATTTCACTCACACATGTTTAACACACAAATCCTGCATATTTAGGCTGAGTTCTTCTCTTAAACAGAAAACCCTCTGTTTCACATTGTGATGTCATGTGGTAATACAGGAAGTGCTCCACTGTGTTTTTAAAGTCCATACACCTTCACTGGAATCATTTGGATAATTTGGAAAGTTGGAACAGAGCATTTTGAGCTTTAGAGATGTAGACAGACTGTTAATAAAGTATTACTCAAACATGTGTGAATCAAACAAAACACAACTCCGGGTATGTTTTTGATGAGGTAACAACATTCTAACGCTCACAAGAAATTTTGTGTAATACAGGACTTTTAAAGGCACCCTTAGAATCTCCACATTAAACATGGCTGATGAATAATGAATTGTCAGTGGTCTATGCTTGTAAATGCACAACAGCAAGTCTATAAGTGTTCCCTGTCTAAGCGCATGAGGCTCCACTGTGTAAAGTCTGTGTGCTGTAGCTCCACACAGCGCTCCCTGCCTGAACGCATTGTTAATGCACGCCCTTGTACAAGGTTAATCTGTCACTGTTGCTGTATATTTGCATTTGTTCTTATCTGCACCTCTCCACTCACCTCACCTGTCTGTCGGGGCTGCTCCCAAATGCTGTTTTCACTTAATCGCCTGCATGTTATAGATGAGGCTAGTGTTGTCACAATACTAAAATTTCAAACTTGATTTCGATACTAAGGGATAGACTTGATACTCAATACCGATACCACAATGATAATAAAAAATAAATAAATTCAGCTTTAAATTGTAGTACTTTCTTTTATCTTGCCATGTGGTCTAATATTTTTGTGTATCCCTCAGTTGTTAAGGTAGGTTCCATAGTGGTCCATGGGCATTTTGACTATGTTATTTCTGTTGCCACCTCAAGAAATGTTAAGGGCCTACATTATGCTATTTTCTGATCTGTTATAATATTGTTTCCTCATCACAAACATAGCTGGAGTTGTGTTTTGTTTCATTCACACGTTTAACACACAAAGCCTGCATATTTAGGCTGTGTTCTTCTCTCAAACATAAAACATTCTGTTCCACCTTGTGATCTCATGTGCTACTAGAGGAAGTTGTCCACATTAGCATTAAACAACCTACGTGGAGTCATTAAGTGCGTTACATGGAATTCACCATTTTTAAGATTGTAAAAATCAACTACAGTGTCTTTAATTCTCAAGAACATTTGGCTATGTAGTTCACACATTGAATAGAATAATATTGATTACAATTTTAGCACCATAAAATACACAGGAAGGTTATGCTGCTTCACTGACTTGGGGGACTTTCTGTACACACAAAACACAGACAACTATGCAGTACAGTATCTTGGAGTATTTTCTGACTCGTCCTGGGAGCACGCTGTCCGATCCAATGAGCTGTGTCTGGGTGTCAGCCGGGATAGAGAGGCCAGCAGTGGAGTCCCTCAAGTGGACAGTGATGGATTGACACTCCCTTTGTGGGTGCTTGGCCCAGGTGCACCCACTCGGACAGGCAAACACACACCTACTGTTGGGTGTCATTGGGTGTCATCTCTGTGTGTCCCTCAAAACTTCACCCCCACCCCATACACCCCCTCATTCCATTTCGTCTTCTCTATGTGTGACATGTTGACAGATTAAAATGCAGTGTGCTGTAGTCCTTGGTTGGACACACTAGTGAATCATTGGACACTTACAGTTACATGCCTGTGTGGTAGTACTATAAAATATGGTGTACAAAACGTAAACAACATAGTGATATTAATAGCAACCAATGAATCAGATGAAATGGACTAGAGATGACCTGACCATTTTTAATACACGGCATGAATCCGCTGTTGCAATACCTACAATATAGAAGAATAAGTATGTTTACGTGATATCTGCTGAGCTGTACAAATACTCAGTTTATTCCATTGTTAAGCCCATTTTAAATATAATGGTTTGTGAGAAAATCTTTGGATCATTCTCTCAATTTTGATTTAAAGGTCATATATTAGGCAAAACTGACTACTGTGATCTTTAAGTCATATTATAATGCTGTTACCTAATTAAAACATATATACCAGAGTTGTGTTTTGTTTCATTCACACATGTCTGAGTAGTCTTTTATTATTATTCTGTCTACATCTCCAAAGCTCAAAATGCTCTGTTCCACTTGGTGATGTCATGAAGCTCTAGTTTTGAAGTTAACAGCTACCTTTTACTTTTTGTTCAGTAGAGATTGGCATTTCCAGAGCGGAAATTATGCAACTGATTCTAGTGAGGGTGTATGGAGTTTAAAAACACAGTGGATCACTTCCTGTATTACCACATGACATCACAATGTGGAACAGAGTGTTTTCAGTTTGAGAGAAGAACTGAAAGAAGGTCTGAGTGTTAAACGTGTGAATGAAACAAAACACAACTCCAGGTATGTTTGTGATGAGGAAACAACATTATAACACATCAGAAAATAGCATAATATGGGCCCGTTAAATGTCTGCCATTGTCCAGTGTATACTTGTAGTTGAGAAAATACATTCATGTATTTATAGGCTCTGGAAGTGGGCCTTTCTGCTTGCCTTAGCTTTGACCTGATTTCCCCCTCATTCACTATACTGTATGTCTGAAGAGAAGCCATTAGGACACAGTGAACAGGCTGATTACAAAAGCATTGACCACTTACAACAATGTCCATAACAGGTCTCCTGATCTCGACAACTGTTCTCCCATATGTAGCAGTTAAACAATAAAGTTTGCCCCCGAGTGACTGCTTACCCCTGTGTGCGATAGCCAGTGGTCTGAAGGCAGTAGCTGTATTGATTCTGCATGTTTCCTGAATGCGATTAAGCAGAATTAAAGACAGGTCTACTGACACCAATCATGGCCACTGGTAAAGCAATGTTTGCAAGTCAACACATGCAAGGGTGGCAGTCTTACATGGCTATTCTGAACAAGAGAGGAAATTGTTTCTCAAGCTGTGGTGTGAGCATAAAATGGTGGTACACATTGGATTGTTGCATATTCTACTGTCATATTAGAAAAAAAAATAAATAAATAAATAAAGGAAAGAGAATTCACAGTGGACTGAAAAACATGGTGGATTTCTGCAGAATTATTGAGCCAAGCACTAAACTCTGTTAATCTAAGGTGAGATAAATTTTATTTATTTCTAAATAAACTGACCAATGAGCTCCTTCATTTCACATGCATCACTGAATTAAACAAATCTGACTTGATGATCATGTTTGACCGGTCCTGAGTATCTTAAGTCTCTGGATGTTGTGGGGCTGTCTTGGCTGACACGTCTCTGCAACATTGCGTGGTGGTTGGGGACAGTACCTCTGGTCCCTCTGTTTAAGAAGGGGGGCCGGAGGGTGTGTGAGTCCCTGCCTCAAGTGGAGGATTTCAAGTATCTCAGGGTCTTGTTCACGAGTGAGGGGAGGATGGAGCGTGAGATTGACAGGCGGATCGGTGCAGCGTCGGCAGTGATGTGGTCGCTGCATCGGACCGTCGTGGTGAAGAGGGAGCTGAGCCAAAAGGCAAAGCTCTCGATTTACCGGTCACTCTACCTTCCTACCTTCACCTATGGTCATGAGCTTTGGGTAAAGACCGAAAGGACAAGATCATGGATACAAGCGGCCAAATTGAGTGGCTGGGTGCCCCCTTAGAGATAGGGTGAGGAGCTCAGCCACACGGGAGGAGCTCGAAGTAGAGCCGCTGCCCACGTTGAGAGGAGCCAGCTGAGGTGGAATGGATGAAATGGATGGATGGAATTCCAGACACATTTGCTCAAAAACACATTGAAAAAACATGCATTATTACTGTGACAGGGGTCGCCACATCCCTGATTTGACATTATTTGGCCTGGAGGAGTCACCAGCTCGTCTCTATGAGGATGGATAAGTTTAATACCAGACAGTGGAACATTCCAGGCACAGCAATAACACCTCCATGGTGACAGGCACGTGGCAGAGCCTCCACCAGAAAGTTTCCATAGTGCACCTTTAAGTCTCTTATGTGAGACCTATGTCCTGTTTTAAATCTTTGACCTGGTTTGATCTGGTCGAGTCCTGGTTTAGTCCCAGACTGAAAATAATATGGCCTCATTTAGTAAATCAGTGTGCTCTTTATTTATTTATAAAGGTTTCAGTTAATGCAACAATGCTTTTGAGAGCCAAGTGAGTGCTGAAAACATGAAGAAGCACTACTTTGGGAGTCTATTGAAAATGCATGTCAGGGCCGGACAGTGGGCCAGGCCAAGTCGCCATCAGCCTCAATCGCGGAGATGACTGGACGGCCGCCAAGTGAGAATTATGGTAATGTTTGTTCTAATAATAAAATGCGGCTGAATATATTAATATGTGAGGAGATAAGACATGTTTTTCACCATATGTTGTTTAGAAGAGCAAAGCAGGAGGCCATGTATGCTTTGAAGCCCCTCTAACTCAAACATTCACTTTTACTTTTCATATTAATAAGTTATATATAGATTGAGATTTTAAAAACTTTATTTATCCCAAAGGACAGTTCATTTAATTATTAAAAGTCCTATATTACACAAAAATGACTTGTAAACTTTAAGCCATGTTATAATGTTGTTACCTCCTCAAAAACATACCTGGTTGTGTTTTGTTTCATTCATACATGTTTGAGTAATATCTTCAAAGCTTAGAATGCTCTATTCCACCTTGTGATGTCATGAAGCAGTGGTTTTCAAGTTAACGGCTACCTTTTATCTTTAGTTCAGTAGAGATTATTAAAATGATAAATGATTCCACTGAAGGTGTATGGAGTTTAAAAAAACAAAAAAAAAAAAAAAAAAAAACACAGTGGAGCACTTGTATTACCACATGACCTCACAAAGTGGAACAGAAAGTTTTCAGTTTTGGAGAAGAGCACAGCCTAAATATGCAAGATTTGTGTCTCAAACATGTGTGAATGAAACAAAAGACATCTCTTGATATGTTTTTGATGAAGAAACAGCATTATAACATACTGTAGATCAGAAAAGTGTAACATGGGTCCTTTAAGAATATTTTCCCAATGGTCCTTGACTTATGGACTAGTTTTTACTCTGAAAAGCTAATATAAAATAGTTCTGAATGTGCAGGCTAACTAAAAAAAAGTATTTCTACAGTGTGCCACCTCTCTCTCTTGATGTAGAATTGCTTTGACCACAGCCTTAATCAATATTTCACGCGAGCTGCACCATGTGATCTATCAATTCTAATTAGTTTGTAATTACCAAAGAACAAATACATTCAAATGAGTTCATTATGAGTCCGATCGGGAGAAGTCTAAAGACATTTTTACTGCTAACCACAACCACAAGTGTTTGCACAGCAGTTTGAGCTAATGAATGAATCCTTCTGTACAACTATCCATAAGTCTTAATATATTTGAATGTGCTGAATAGACCCTTTTAGTCTAGTAAGTTCAGCTAAGCAGTGTAATGCATTTATTTGGGAGCTAACTTTCACAAAATGCCACAATTTTTCTATATTAATATTGCAAATGAACTGGCAACCTATAGTGCTGAAGTTATGCTGTGTTAATTGATGTACTGTAAATTGTATGTTGTACGTACTGTTGTGGCCAAACCTCCTTGTCAAAGCCTGATCTGGTCAGATCTCAGGAGTGAAGCAGGGCAGGACCTGCTCAGTATTTGGATGGAAGATCACTGGGAATACGTGCCGCTGTGGGGGTGCCAATGGCAGAAATTCAATGGCGGGCAAGACACTTCACTCACATTGCCTAGTATGAAAATGGTGTGTGGTGTCAGTGGTGGTCAGAGGGGCTGATGGTGCAGATTGGCAGCCTCGCTTCTGTCAGTCTGCCCCAGGGCAGCTGTGGCTACAACAGTATCGTACCACCACTTAGTGTGGAGTGAATGAATAATGCACCAAATTGTAAAAACGACTTTGAGCAAGCGCTTTATAAGACTAATGCACTATTATTTATTATTATTATTATGCTGCCCATAGCTAAATGGATCTGTTTGAGCTTGTTACAGATTTGGGAGTGGCACAAGAGTTTTCTTTTTTTTTTAGATTGTTTTTTATGTTGTCCTGCTTGAATTTGCCATTTATGAAAGCTTGCAATTGTCAGACTCATTCGTGCCATTGTGACTTGAAAGAGTGTTCATAAAGAAATAAACTAATGCAAGTACAAATTTCCTCTGTTATTTAAAGGTGCACTATGCACCATGATGTTATGTATTGTTTTGCCAACAAAGTTCCACAGGAAAGTAAAGTAAGCACAGTAAGTACTTGTCTATTTTCTCGGAAACAAGCAGGTGACACCACCAGGTCAAGTTACAGGCTAGATCAGTGGCACTCATAATAGATTTATTTATTTATTTATTTATTTATTTATTTATTATTTTTATTTTTATTTTTTTCATGAAAATATAATTTAACATGGTTTTGTGCTATACTGTGGATGGAACCTTCCAGGCAAAACAAAAGCAATTGTCTCTAGAGATAAGCAGAAAGAACATCTTTAAGAAACTTTTTCTTCTACATTATGAAAAGGAACAAAAGACGACAACTATTTACACTAGATAAGATCGTAAATTCACCACCAATAACAACAGTGGTTACAAATATGTGCATGTTTTACAATTTGAATAGCTCAAACTGATACTGATATGCCAGAGAGACCAGACATTGCCGAAGTGGCAGTGTTTAGTGTCAGGGAGATAAAATGACCAGTACCAGATCTTACCCGTCCTCTCTCTCTCTCTCTCTCTCTGCGCTGGTTTCCATTTCGGCAGGTCACTGCTGAATGACCGCAGATTACAGGTGCCCCTCTATGGTGTCCAGAGGAATGAGGTCATCAGGCTGAAAATGACACGAGGCACCCATGGGTGCCCCTGCATGTCACCCAACTTCACAGCTCCCATTCACAGCAGCTGGCCCCCTGACACTAATCTAATTCCAGTCTTTAAAAGTCCACTTCGCTCCAAAAGTGGAAATGACCAGCCGGGCCAGTGCAGTCTGCTGTGACGTGCAGGTATTTGACAAAAATCTGGTGAATGCAAAACTTCAGATTCAAATGTGCCCAAGCCAAGGATGTCTGCTGTTGGCTGGTGCACCACAGAAATTCAGGCTCACAAAATGTGAATGGTTTGGATTATCTGGAAAATAACTGACAATGACAAAAGCTTTTTTTTTTTTTTTTTTTTTTTTTTTTTTTTAATTGCTGCATCAAAAGCATTCAAAACCTCTCTACCAAATTTTATTTCATGATATTTGCAAATCACCTCAGTCTCTTTTAAAGGACATATATTATGCAATATTGACTTCAGCTTTTAACCATATTGTTCCCTAGAGGTGTATTTAGCTGCATTTGCACTTGCTTGATGAATCCTGTTATCCTGTCACAGGATTGGTACATCACAGGTAAATGTCAGGAGGTCTACTGTACTGTTTTGGCCATACCGACTTATCAAAGCCTGATCTTGTCAGATCTCAGAAACTCAGCAAGGCTGGTTCTGGTTAGGACTTGGATGGGAGACGCTGGGAATTCCAGGTGCCACAGTGGGGCGCCAGTGGCAAAAACTCTCGTTGTGTCCTTAGGCAAGAGACTAGAGTGAGTGAGTTTTGGTGGTGGTCGGAGGGGCTGATGGCGCAGATTGGCAGCCTCGCTTCCGTCAGTCTGCTCCAGGGCAGCTGTCGCTACAATAGTAGCTTACCACCACTGAGTGTGGAGAGAATGAATAATGAACTGCAAAGTGCTTTGGCTGTCTTGAAAGGCGCTATATAAATGCAATGATTAATGAATGAATTAATTAATCGCCTGCAGACTAATTTCTGCCATCAAATCATTACAACTGTGTGCTTCTGTTAGCATTTCAGTAAAGGTTTCTAACCCTAGTTGTTTGTTTTTCTAATAGTAATTCCCCTTACTGAAAGTAGATGTCATCCCAGTGAGCTCATCTGTGATATTTGTCCTTTAATAAACTTCAAACTTGGAACTTTTTATATTTCTGAATGTCCATTTGCCTCATTAAAAAGAAATTAAAGAACATATTTGAAGTAATTAGTTTGGTATTAGGATGCTCAAAGACCATAGAGAATTAAGCGTGATGGTCAGCTTAGCGAACCCCTTGAATTAAATGACTTGGTTTCTTTTGCTGATCATGGGCAACTTTAAATTGGTAATTTTAGGACGCACCGTCTAATTAGGGCGTGACTTTTTACTGTGAGGTCAGGGCCAAAAACTCTTAACAACTATTTGTTCAAAGGTCCACTGTGTAACTTTTCTGGTAGAGGGTCCATCACCTTCATGTTGTCTGGAATGTTCCACAGTATGGCATTATGCTAATTTATTTCTGTGGTGACAGCAGGTGATGCCATAGGGCCAAGTTAGAAGTCAGATATTTGGAGAGGCGAGCCCACTCATAGTAAGAATGCAAGTTTTTACATCAATAAAAACCAATTATTAAGTAACTGCATGATGGATACATTCAATGCCATACCAGAACATTCCAGACTAAGCAACAACATCTCCATGGAGACAAGCAGAAAAGTTACACAGTGCTACAAATTGGTACAAATGGTGGTTTGGTTGATATTTTCCTTTTTTCCCTTCCTTTTCATGTGTGTAACTTTCGCTCTGGCTGCCATGTTAAAAGTGTAAACGTGATTAAAAACTTTCACCTCTATGTAGCCTAGCCAGGAGCACACAAGGTGAACAGAAATTGGGTCAGCTGACGTGTTTTGAGACTTGACAAGATCCTAATTGGATATCAGCTCACCCTCTCCCCCTAACGAGCGCTGCATGGCTTTATGATCTGATGCTAAGATGTGGGGATAGAGTAATTAGCTAAAGGTTATTAGCAGCCAGGGGCACACGGACACGGACCTCACTGGGCTGTGTAATGATCCCAAAACAGGTTTGTTTGTTTTGGCTCCATCGTCCACCTCTGCCGCATGCTAGTACACAAATTATTTATGAAGGTGCACTGTGTAACTTAAACTTATCTAACATGCATTCCTTTTATCATGGGTGTTTGTAGTGCTCAAACATACCTTTAAAAACATACATTACTTTGTGAGCGAGGTCACTTCTCCACAGATATGACCAGTAAATTGGCCTACCGGCATCTCCTGCTTGCCTCTGTGGAGAGATAATTTGGGTAATGCCATACACAGATATACAGATTAAAAAAAAAAAAAAACAGCTCGGAAAAAAACTTCAGTTGTTTCTGTTGAACAAAACTGAGCACAAATCTTCATCAAAATCACTACATCTGAAGCTATATTAGATCTCAAAGTCTGTGTGAAATACTTTTAATTTTACTCTTTAATCCTTTAACCTAAGGAGATTTTTTTTTTTTAATGTGATACTTTTACTTGAGTATTTATTTGCTCCAGTCCAGTATTCGTACTTTTACTTAAGCAACAAAATCAAGTACTTCTTCCACCACTGGTCAACTATTTCTACTCATGATCTTCAGGAAACTACTGTATAACCTGGCCTTTCCCTGAATTCAAAGCAGTCTACATATTCTGACGTAAGAAAATGTAAAAATGTACCTTCTGAATCCCACGAAGCAGAAAGAGACAGGTCCAGCCCTGCCTCTCGTAGAATTTGCCAGTGACTTTTTATTCCCAGCTCGGTCATTTATCAAACTGCCAACGCTGCTGGGGCCTGCGTTGCCAGGTACAGAGCTGGGTCCAACTCCCGATAGGAAGCTTTTACCTCAAACACAACTCTCCCTGATAATCACTCAGCGGCGACACAGCAGCCAAAGCATGGGTGGCTCTTTGCTAATCTTCAGGTCATGACTTCCTGGTTAGATCACTTCAAACCAGCACTGGGAGGAGGTAGGATCTGCGCACTGTACTCCAAAGGCATCAATAAAAGAAAAGGCAAGAAAGGAAAAGAAAAAATCTGACTTTAGTGCTGACGGCAGACCTTGTACAAACATCCTGTGAGAGGGAAGAGAAAGAAAGAGGGAGGTTCAAAGAAATTGATTTGATGTTGATAGTCAAAGCTGAATAAATGCGCTGACATTGCAGTGAGGAGGTATCACGGTAAATCTATAAGAGAATGCGCACTGGAGATTGTCTGCCTATACATCACGCTGTCTATCTCACTCCTGCTTTATTTTCTCCTCTCTGTGTGCGTGTGGAAGGATGAGGTACTGTACTAGTATGTATGGCTCACTGCGCAGTATTCAGAGTGGACAAAAGAGGGCAGTGTGGAGCATTTTCTCCAGGGAGACGCACGCAGAACGCCTATAGGGCAGTGCGGCGTGTGGTGTGTTCAACAATGAGCATGAGAAGATGAAATGAGCTATGCAGTTGTTTGTGAACCAATGTGAATTAACAGAAGAGACAGCAGTGAATCAATGTGTTTTATAGAATAATAACGTGACATGATGTAAATTCCTTTACTGTAAAATTAAAAACTACATCTAAACAAATAAAAAACAACACATATGCATTTGTGTATTTTTCTGCAAGCAATATTTGATATAAGATTAACTTTGAAGCTGGAGTAGCCGATATAATGTATTTAATTTTCAACAACAACCTGATAATACTGATACATTTATTGTTATTATTATTAGTTGTAGTTTTTTTTGTAATAATTGAAATTGAATTTTTTTGTTAACTGTAAAAATCAAAAGTTGACTTAATTTTTCACTTCTATTTGCTTGTGTATTGTTATCTATGAATGAAAAGTCCCAGCTCACATCAGTATGATCCTGTTCTACTTTATTGACAACAGGGTATTTAATTTTTCATGCACATAAAGGTTTGTGTATATACATATTTTATTTTCATTCTCCAAACATTTTTCAGTCCTTTAAAACGTCTTGATCTTTTTAATTCAGTTTAAATTATATTGTCTAATTGCATATGTCATGATTCACCAAATTGTCTTATTTGTTGTTGCTATAATCCAGTCTTTGGGGCTTGCAGATAAAAATTAAAACTAAAATTAAGATTAAATAAAAGCATAATGCCATATTTTGTTTCTTGTAACATTTTATCATATTGTATACAGGCTCGGGAGCAGACCAAGCTGATGGGTGAGGGTGCAAAAAGGTTTCAGAAGGGTGCAAATACAGTTCTTTTCAATTAAGTGTCATTCATTTCCTCACCTAAAATGAGGATGCTAACTATTTTAAATGAGGTTGCAACACACACTTTTGCACCCCCGTAGACGTGGGCCTGCTTGTATAATGTCGACAAAAAGGAAGAAATATTTCCCCTGTGGGTTTGAGTGATGAAAAATAACCTTTATTGCTATAGCAAATTAAGAATTCTAAACAAAATAATATCTTTTGAATGGTGAAATGTGAATAGAACACTTACAATGATGTAAAGACTTTTATATCTTCTGAAATATGACTGCTGTGTTTTCTCCAAACTCTTTTTACCACAGTAATCTCCCCTTTTTGAAGCGTCACACTGAACAGCGGGCGCGTTCTACAATAACTGGAGCAGCGAGTGTTTGATGACGTCACGAGTCCATTGTGTCCCCTCCGCTCCGCCTCTCTGAAACAGACAAATCTCTCCCTCCAGTCTTTTGTCTTCTTGCTCCCTTTTTTTATTTTATTGCACGTGCCGAGGAGAGATATTATTACAATGGCGTGTCACTCTGGCTGGCCTGCATATCCAGCCAGCAGAAAATCAGGAAGCGAGGGAGGCGGAGGGGGTGTTTCAACGCAGGGGGACGCTGGCTGTTCCAACACATGGGCATTGGAGCGAGCATGCGGGGTCCAAGGAGGGAGGGAGTGGTGTACAGTGGAGCTATAGTTATTTCAGGTTAGGAACATGTCCATAATTCAAAACCTTATCTCAATTGTGAACAGACATTTTTCGATCTTTGCAGGGGGCCCTGTATGAAAAATGCAGTTTGGGAGGCCCCTGTGAGCAAACTAGTCACATCACTTTGGAACCCATGGGTACCCTTACATCATCCACAAATCTGACACGATACAGCACCATAGCAAAATGGACTCTTGTGAGATTTAAGCCATGTTAGAATACCTGGAGTTGTGTTTTGTTTCATTTTTCAAGTTAGCAGCTATCTTTTGCCTAGTGGAGGTGTACGTAGTTTAAAAACACAGTAGAGTGCTTCCTGTATTACGACATGACATCACAAGTTGGAACAGAGTATTTTCAGTTTGAGAGAAGAACTCAGCCTAAATATGTTGTGTGTTAAACGTGTAAATGAAGCAAAACACAACTCCAGGTATGTTTTGGATGAGAAAACAACATTATAACATCATAGTTCAGAGAATACCGTAACATAGACCCTTTAAAACGAACTCAAACATACATTCAACTTTTCCAAGTCATCTGAGGCTACAGCTGTGATGGGCTGTATGTACAATCTGTCCTCCCCCTCACACCAAAGTACACTCAAAGTTCTTTCCAGTACTTCAGTACTTTCCACGCAGGTAGTGTCAGTACAGTTCACCACACTCACTGAAGCCCACAATCTCGCAGAAAATTAGCTCAATGAACATTTGCACACGCCTGGCAGCATCAAGGCTTCACAGATATAGTACACGGCAAGTAAATTGTGGTCTGCCATGGAGCCTCAAGTCAGAGATTAGCGCTGAGATAGCTTTCGTCTCTGTGTATTGCTTGTCTTCTTGGCAGCCCAGTCGTGTGTTGATAACTCTGCATCACGCTGTTATCGCTGCCCTTTCAAAGACTAATCAAGCAATTAAAGACATTGAGCATCTTTCCCCCGTCGCCGTGGCAACCAGAGTTGGACCCCGGGAGAGATCGATGCGTCTCTAATCTGAAGTTTCTGTACGGACAAGCCTCTCTGTGCCGCCGTTATTGAGTTATCGGTCACCTTTAATTACTCCCAAGTTTGACCTGCCTGACAATGTACGCTTCATCATCCTTAAGTGTACTTTGAAGACCTTGTTTTACATTGTGGATGCGTTCAATAAAAGCTGATCATTTTGTGGATATGGCAACCAAATATTCACTCACTTACACTGTGGTCAAGGACATATAGTACAGTATGCATGGCTTGTTGCTTTTGGTTAAGATAAGTTAGTTGGTACTGTAGTATACATAGGGCAAATCAGTATATTTTTTGACCATTAAAGGGCCCATATTGCTCTATTTTCTGATCTGTGTTATAATGTTGTTTTCTCATCACAAACACACCCGGAGTTGTGTTTTGTTTCATTCGCACATATTTAACACACAAACCCTGCATATTTAGGCTGAGCTCTGGTCTCAAATGGAAAACACTGTGCTCCACCTTGTGATGTCATGTGGTAATACAGGAAGTGCTCCACTGTGCTTTTTAAACTCCACACACCTTCACTAGAATCATTTGGATCATTTCAGCCCTGGATTTTCCAATCTCTACCAAACAAAAGGTAAAAGGTAGCTCTTAACTTGTAAACTACAGCTTCATGACATCACAAGGTGGAACAGAGCATTTTGAACTTTAGAGATGTAGACAGACTAATAATAAAGGGTTAACTCAAGCATGTGTGAATGAAACAAAACACAAGTTCAGGTAGGTTTTGCTTAATATAGGACCTTTAAACTAGTAGAAATGAGTAAGAAAGCATATTTCTGTGTACAATTACAATACGAGTATGGTTAATACAAAATGTAGGACATAATACTTTAGGTAGTCTCAGTCTCAGCTGTTACATTATAACTTCAAGACAAGGGGTGACATGGGCATTTCAGTCTGTTGCCCCTATAAATCTGGAATACACCCCGTTGATCTTAGAACAGCAAGATCTTATTTATTTATTGTAACTATTGGTGTTTTTTCTTAATGTATTGTATTTTATATTTTTTCTGCATGTTATCTTTTATTTATTAATATGAAATGTTCTCTATAAATACATGTTACTTACTTCTAGCTCAACACAATGATTTGAATGATTATTTATTTTATTTTATTTTGCATTAATGCCACTATTGTCTCACATGTTTTTCTTCCCTTTCGGCTGAATTTACATTTTTCTCACATTGTGAAACGGCCAACAAACAAGTGTAGTTTCTGTTCAATATTGCTCCTGCGTCCCACTTTGATTTAACACGGTCCCTACCCTCTTAAACAATAGCAGGCTTAATGTGACGAGAAATAAATCAAAGCAGCCTAATTAAAAGTGAATAAATGAATAAAAAATAAGATGGGGTCATTAATGAATCAGACACCAACGCCTTCTTTGTATTTCAAAGGCGCCACAGCGTTCTGGTAATTCTTAGTTGAAATTGTAGAATGATTAATGCTATACTGACACAGAGCGCATGCTAAACAACAAAATACACTGAAAGACACCTATCCATTTGAAATTTATGACATGCTATGGTATGTCTACGCGTTATTGTTGTTGACTATTTGCAAGTAACTGACAGTTTTCTGCAAAGCTTTGTTCTTGGAAATGTTCTGAGACTGTGAAAGATGCCTGCAGATCTGCTTTGATAGCCGTATGCGTGTGGATCACCATTCTTTTATTGAACGTACGCTCGACTCATTTGAAAAGCATTTCAGACAATCTAAAGGATCTCACTCGGATAGGGCCCGTCTTTTGTGTTCTCCCATCACCATCGGTATTCAGAGACGAAGTAGACATTTGCAAAGGGAGACCTCGCTCTTATATTGTACCGCAAAATCAGTCAGAAATATTGTCAATACTGTGAGAGAAGCAGGTATCTGTCTGTCAAAGCCCAATGCAGGTGTGTGGAGTTGTACAGGCTCTCAAACCGTTGCTTTGTCATGCAGTTAGGGGTAATGTGCATTTTATTTTTTTTGAGTCATGGAGGTAAGTGACTATGACATTTTTATGATTCTCTAATTTTTACTTAATTTGGTGGGAATATAACTATTGTTAAACATGAATTATAGTCTTACACCATTCAAGAAAAGTTGAAAAATATGTAAATGTAAAATTACAGGAAGTAGACAGTTCTAAAATATATTGATGACATCACACTAGGGAGAATTCTGTCCAAAAGTTCGTCACATTTTACACCTAGGAAACACATTTTTTCTAGTACTTTAAACATGATTTCCACAAAATAAAGGTGTTTTCTTATATTTGTAATTTCTGTGTACATTAGAAGAGTTTTTCTAGGTATGAATTCGTGTGATGTCACAAATATTAACCAGGAAGTAAAATTCTGCTAAAACACAGTTAAGATCAATATACATAAGATTTTTTTAATTTAGTCTGTAGTTTCTTTTTGCAGTGTGACTATCTCACTTCTGATCCCAGGTTTTATTAATCTATCCTCACCAGTTTATCCAGTTTTAGTGATCATGCTTATGTGATACTGCAGACTTGTCTCATCTCCATCCTTGTGTGACAGCCCTGTTCGGAGACGTGTCCGCCATCGCCTCTTTACAGTCCAATCTCGCGTGCGTAATGACACCTGCTCCTCTCCGAGCACACCTGAACGCACCGCTGCCAGTGTGGAGAAGACATTATGATCCAACTGCCGAGCTAGCGACAAGCGCTCGGATCCGGAGGAAATGGGATGTTTACGCTAAATGGGGCTCTTAGCAGCCCGCGGTGTTCAATATTGATTCAATGAAACGGATTTGTAAATATGAGGAGCAGCATCGGCTTTCTCCTCTGCCAAGCGTCTCACACATAAAGCAGCAGATGGGAGAACATGTACTGAGGTTCAATGGTGTTTCCAGACGAGGAGGCAATGGAGTAACAGTGTTATTAGCCTGGATTCAGACGTTTCACCGTGTTGTACAATGAAGTTAGGCTAATAAAAACCCTTGTATCCATGTGCAACTGCCATTCTTCTTGTCATCAAAAGCACATAACACCAAAATGACTAAATTTGTGGACATTATTACATTATTGTCCATTATTATGTTATAGGTTGCAACATTTTTCATGTATTGGGTTTGCAAAAAGTCTCCAGAATATCAGAACAATACCTTTTGTAAGGATAGTTTTCATATCTTATGGAAATAGATGAGCCGAAGCTGAACAGGTGACTGTATGTATCACTGTTGAAATGAATTAATAGCTCATTTGGGAACTTTATTAAAATGTTACTTTAAATTGTAGACTGTGCTATAGATTAAAAAAAAAAGAGAGAGAGAAAAAATCAGAATCAGATACAGGGAGTGGCTGAAAATCTCTATATTTACCTGTGGAGTAGATATTAAAAGTTCAAACCTTTGCTCGAGGACATTCAGCCATGAGTTAACTAATGATCACACTAAATATATTTATTTAAAGGTGCATTGTGTAACTTTTCTTCATGGAGATGTTATTGCTTTGTCTGTGAAGAGGCGACCCCGCTCGCATTCAGAATATCTTTTTTTCTAGATATTTTTGAGCTATAAAACCACCTGTAATTGAATAAATGTAAAGTAGAGGTGTTTAATGTCAGAGCAATGACATATCCATAGAAACAAACAGGTGACGGACCCCCAACCAAAAAGTTACATAGTGCACCTTTAAAATATGTTTTTGAAATTTTATAAACAGCAAAGTTATTGCATTTTAAGCAGACTTTTTGAACTTGAACAACTACGTTATGGATTTTAGTTACTACATAGCTGCTTAGCCTAGACGTCTTTGAAATCTTAATATTTACATTTTTCATAATAGATTTACTTCTGGAACCTGAGCGAGCAGTCACTGTCGAGCTCCATAGTTGTTTTGTTAAAGGAAAAAAATACAGAATGCAAAGTTGAGGCCGGTAATTGAACCATCAACTGCCCAGTCTGTTTTTTCCTGCATGTCTCAGCGGAAGTGCTCTAGTTGGTATTGATGATGCTAACTGTGTATGAAACTCTATTTTGTACAGAGAGGATGTGCTTTTGTGTTACAGCTTGACATTTAAGCTTGAGTGTACCAGTCGGTGTACAAGTCTTTGAAGCAGTGGCCTTTACAATGTACTTGTGTTGATTCACTGGGCCCTAATTAAAACACATTACATTGTTTAGCATACACAGTTTACAGCGTGTTCCAAATTTGTACAGGTAATATAGTCCAATCAATTCACTTTATTTCTATAGCACGTTTATTTATTTTATTTATTTAGTTTATTTATGAGACAGGGACAGTGCACAGTCTACATTAACCTTAACAGGAGAGATGCTTTGTGCAGGTTGTAGCACCAGAGCTAATTTCCAGCTGTAGTCCCTGGTGCATGTTTTTTAGGTTTGATTTCATAAACAAAGATAAGAGCTGCACATTGAGTCATAAAAAACCTTCAATTTAATATAAAAACATAATATAAACAACAAATAAAACTGTAAAATAGACCTACTACTGTATGACTACATAAATAATATCAATAAAATAAAACAATATAAGACAACAGAGGACCACACAACTCGGGCAGTGTTAGAAGGGAGAAAGTAAAAGTGGGCATTAAAGGCGCATTGCGTAACTTTTTCTGGTGGTGGGTCCGCTACCTGCTTGTCTCCATGGAGATGCTATTGCTTTGCCTGGAATATTCCATGATATGACATTAAACATTTCCATCTAACATGTATTCATTACGGGTGTTTTTATTGCTCAAAAATACAATCATTCCTTCTGTGAATAGTGGCGCCTCTCCACAGATCTGAATTGTAATGTAGCGTTGTGCTGTGACCTGCTTGTCTCCCTCATGATAGATAGGTTTAATCTGTACTGAGGAACATTTTAGACAAAGCAATAACATTTCCATGGAGACAAGCAGGTGGCGGACCTTTCATTAGAAATGTTACGCAGTGCACCTTTAAGATGCAACATAAAACACTGTACTGATGTTTCAAGTCAAATTATAATAGCATATACAGATAATAGTTGTTTCAGAATGTAAGGACGATAGACTGTGTAAAGAAGTGGAGATACTAAGAGAGTGTGACCTCGCATTCGACCGCCATAGCAGTCGACTCCAGAAAAATGAAGCTCACGGAGGCTAGCAGTTATAGCGGCAAATTTGGAGCCAGGTCCATATTAGGGATAGTATTTTTTTTTTAAAGTACAAAATAGCGAAATAAAACAACAGAATCATGTAAAGCGGGTTAATATGAACATTTAAGACCAAAATGACGGGCCTCACTGCAGCAGTTACAGAGCGAGGTGTGATTTTCCCATGTAAAGTCAATTGGAGCCAGAGTCAGTGGAGCTGGAAGCGTGTCCATGCACACTTCCTCTTTGGAACATAGCGGCTAGCGGGTTAGCTTTGTCCATTTATATTTACAGTCTATGTTAAGGACTCAGTAGTACTCTCTCCAGACAAATAATATTCACTGTTGAAATGCTTTTTTTGAATTCTAGAGGAGTCACCTGCTTCATCACACAGCGCGCACTGAACTCTTTATACGGCTGCTCTTGAGCAGAAGCACTTTGAACAAACAGTGTCACACAGTTTGCATTTCTGCTTTCATTTGGATCACTCTTCATTTCTCTGCGTTGTCAAAAGAGTGACGCTCGGATCCATTTCAAATTTTAATTAGTGGGCTTTTGTAGCGCTAACAGACATGCATTTCAGACCATTCACATTTTTAATTAACTACTGCCTTCTTGGTTTCGTCTCCACAAAGGCTCCGCTCTTAATGTGATGGGAAGCTGGGTGTAAGGGCAGAGGTGCAAAGATGTGAGGATTTTTACAGTGTGGAGAGTGATTGTCAGAAAGTGTGTGTCAGCCCTAAATTTATTATAACATTGCAGGCAGGGCTTTCTAAAAATGGTTTCTATTCCTCAAATGCTTAGTTGCGTTTTGGTGACGGCCACCACAGAGCAGTGGGATTATGCTCTATAAACCCAATGTCACAAGTCGCATTTGCAGGAATAATTATTTTTAGTTCACCAAGACATTGTCAGCTCAAGTTACTAGTTACATACAGATATGAAAATACAAGGTGTGGCAGAAAAGTATGCGATTCATGTCTTCTGTTACATTTGCTTGAAGTTTGCCTCCCAAAAATATAATAATTATCTTCTTTATCTCTTATAAATGGCAAAAGGTCTACATTTAGAGTTCCTGTATTATGTTATTATAATGTGTGTTATGTTTCCTCATCACAAACAGACCCGGAGTTGTGTTTTGTTTCATTCACACATGTTTAACACACAAACCCTGCAAATTTAGGCTGAGTCCTTCTCCCAACCTAAAATACCATGTGATACAGGAAGTGGTGCACACACACACACACACACACACACACACACACACACACACACACACACACACACACACACCTACACACACACACACACACACACACACACACACCTACACACACAGATATAGATATATAGATATATATTTGTATAGATATAATGCATGTGTTTCATTGTCAGAGTTCAATATGCGCTGGTAACTGCTCCAAAGGAAATCCAGGGACATAAGTGACACTTTCAAATTCATGCAGTTGGTTAATACATTTTCCTCCATAAATGAACTGAATAATACATAATATACTGTGGGTGTTTAACTTTGATTATCAACTGCAGTGTTTAAAGGGCTCATATTCTCTGATCTATTATAATGTTGTTTCCTCATCACAAACAGACCTTGAGTTGTGTTTTGTTTCATTCACACATGTTTAACACACAAACTCTGCTTCTTTAGACTGAGATCTTCTCTCAAAAGGAAAACACTCTGTTCCACCTTGTGATGTCATGTGATAATACAGGAAGTGCTCCACTGTGTTTTTAAACTCCACACACCTTCACTAGAATCATTTGGATGATTTCAGACCTGGAATTGGCTATCTCTACTGAGCTAAAGGTGAAAAGAAGGTAGCTGTTAACTTGAAAACTACCACTTCATGACATCACAAGGTGGAACTGAGGATTTTGAGCTTTGGAGATGTAGACAGATTAATAATAAGAATTACTCAAACACGTGGGAATGAAACAAAACACAACTCAGGGTATGTTTTGAGGAGGTAACTACATTATAACATGACTTAAAGCTCACAAGAGTCAATTTTGTGTCATAAAGGACCTTTGAAAAGCTTTTGATTTTAGTTTGTGTTACCCAGTGCCTGCATGCTAGCCTTCATATCAGAGCTAATGGAATGTTTGCTTGGTCTAATTTTTCATCAACCAAATATGTCGAAAGTCACTCTGTCCCCACCATAATCAAGTCCAAAGCTGAAAAGATGTTTCTCTTAATTTGTGCCATTACAGCCTCATATTGGAATATAATGAACTTGTGCGTTTACCACAGGCTCCGAGATAATTAGAGTCCTCACAGCACCAGCGGGGGACTTCATTAGGACGGACTGACTGTAGAAAATGGCTGACCTTTTCACGATTCCCCTCCAAAAGTAATGTCTGCCTCCCTCAGACACTGGATGAGCCTGCATGGGACCACACCAGAGACGGAAAGTGGTAGCAGTATTAGTAGCAGTAGTGGTAGTAGTAGTTGCAGTATTAGTAGTATCAGCAGCAGTTATAGTAGCAGCAGTAGTAGCAGTAGTAGTAGTAGTAGTAGAGGTAGTTGTGGTAGCAGTAGCAGTAGTAATAGCAGTTGTAATGGTAGTAGTAGTAGCAGCAGCAGTTGTAGTAATAGTAGTTTTTTATTTAATTTATTTAACCTTTATTTAACCAGGAAAAGACTCATTGAGATTAAAAATCTCTTTTCCAAGAGCGTCCTGGCCAAGAGGCCACAGTTATAGTTACAAAAACATCAACATATACACACAATTTAAAAACACAGATCAGTCAAAAAGCTTCAACAGGATTCAGTTAAAACAGTTACACACTAATGATTCAACATCCCTGTTATTTAAGATATGTTTAAAAGAGTCTAAGGAGACCAGCTCCTTTAATTTCAAGTCATTTTGTAACAGGTTCCAGGCCCAAGGAGCAGAAAACTGAAAAGCCTTTTTCCCAAACTCAGACCTAACCCTGGGAACAGACAATAAAAACAATAAAAGTAGTAGTAGTAGTGGTAGTAGTAGTAGTAGTAGTAGGAGGAGGAGCAGTATTAGCAGCAATAGCAGTAGTAGTAGTAGTAGTAGTAGTAGTACCAATACTAGCAATACTTTCATCACAGGTATAAAAAATCCACACGTCTCTTGCTTTTAAAGTTCATAGACCATCACCGGACCCGTTCTGCAGTCAAACGCATGGCTCCATTAGCATAGCATTCACAGGGTCTAAGGACTTCATTTGTATTTTTTTTTCTCCAAATATAGATATTATTTTATGTTAGAAAATATGAAATACATATCCCAAGGTGACCAAAAGCATGTTTAAAAAGAAATAAAAGACACAAGAATGCCTATGTTTAATCTTTCATTTATTTACTTCATCATCATTTATTGATGTGCAAGGAAAATGGAATTCAGGGACCTGTTGATCTTTGGAACCAATAATAATTAATGCAATCATAACTGAGCCATGTAGCCATGGCCGTAGTCAGCTCTGAGGTCCATGAGGTCTGGAGTTTGGTATTTTATAGACTAACTTCCACTAATGAACAGCCCAGCAATTTATTATTATATTTGCTTGTGTAAGTGGATTATTTCTGTGTGTATTCGATCTGCAAGCATTTCTGTGTGTTTGCAGATAGGACACATTGTACAGAGACCCCATCAGTGGAGAGGACAGGGCGCTAAAGACTGTCTCTTTCATTAACAGCATGTACTGAGAAATCAAAGAGTCTAGGGACAGTTAGGTGCCCATAAAGATGTCCTACACCACACTAGCTTTTAGTTACTTAAAGTTTTTAAACAGCAGTAGAAATAATACATATGTAGTGTATTCAATAATGAAAACATAATGCTTTTCTTTTAATATTTTGGTGTGTCTTTGCAGCTATAGTTTAGGCCCTTGAGTCCAGTCCAGAGGCTGCAGCTCCATTCGAGTTTTAACCGAACAGAGGCCTGACAGAAACTCCAAGTTATTAAAGACAAATATGTCAAAAGTGTTGCTATTAAGTAATGGTCTATTATTAATACTGAAAATGACAATGCAGGCTATGTGCTTATCATTTTACTACATATAAGAGCTGGTGAATTTTATACTTTTTATTCAAAAATATGACTTTTTAATATGACTACTTGAAATTACATAATTTTCTCTAAAAATTTTCAGGGGGTGGACTCCCAAACCCCCCTTCAACAGCAGGTCGACCTGCTACAAGTCAAGACTAATATTTAACACAATATTTAGGGAGTGTCATAATGCCAGAGAAGTCTAAATATGTTTAATAATAATAATGTGAGGCATACTTTGCACTTTGCACTTGACCCATTCTTTAACGCACAGCTCACCATTTGGTTGTCCCTGAAATCAAAACACATCACTTCCAATAACTTTGAACAGAAAATCCATGAACTGGTGAAGGACAGAATAGATGGAAGAGGTTAAAACATTGCAGACTCTAACCCTCTACAGGAGACAATCCAACTCTTTGAATGACAATCCAAACTGGCCTTATTACAACTGTACAGGGCCTAGTCCATGTGGCAGCTGGTAACGGTCTAACCTCATAATCCTGTGTGTTCACTATGCCACTCAGTATAACGCCATGTTCATTTTTTATACTGTAGTCGGGAGCCCATCTTTGTGTTTTTACCCATGCCAACAGTACATTTATTTAGGCTGTCTCTACATCCAAGCTGCAAACAGATCAAGTGTATTGTGGATAGGACTGCACTGGGGACATGATGCTGTGTGTGCGTTTGTGTGTGTGTGTGTGTGTGTGTGTGTGTGTGTGTGCATGTGTGCTGTCCAGAGGAATTAGCATGTCCTCGTACATAATTGTATGTTTGAGGCTGTGTGCTTTGATCCTGTGTTCACTGGATCAGAGTAGCGGAAATTGTGGACATGGTTTGGCTAATGTTTACATGTGCTTGTGTCATAGTTTGATTCATTTAAACATGGATTTTAGTCGGGGTTTGGGATGGTTTTAATCTATGTTTATTTGAGAAGATTAGGGCTGCAGAGTTATATGTTTTGTGCCCAAAAAGTGATTGATGGTATTTTATTTTATTTGTAATAAAAAAGCAGCATGACCATCACAAAATACGGGGCCAAAATGAAAACGTATTAGCACACTGAGGGCCAAACCTATTAATATTTTAGATTGATATTTATGATTAAATTGTGTTTAAGTATTGTGATTTTAGGGAGATAAATGGGTATGAGCTTCATTCATCATTTCCCAACATTCTTTTCAGTGCAAAATTAAATAGAAACCGATTTTTCTTACAAATTTCAGCAACCCTTGGAGCGCCAAATTATAGACCCCTTGCAGTTCCAGATTTAGAGCAAAACTCCATTTCAGACAGTCAGTATATATGTGGCACGCAATTAAGTAAGAGCTGCTATTCTGAAAGAGAGGAATATTTATTCAGAGCATGATCACATTATAATCGTCACATTTCACTAATGAAACTACTGCACATCACATCAGGTTTGTGAAGTCGTAGTGTATTGTTTTGTATTATGTTTTATGTATATAATTTTTGGAAATTAAGCTTAAATTTGTTTATATTTTAGTTCGACATCTACACAAATACTGAATTATATTAGCCGTTCAGGGTGGTGTAACTTTTGAGTCACTATCTCAATACTTGTCTTAGACAACTTTTAATGAGAAAAGATTATTCTGAGCTTTTTGTAGTCTAATCTAGAATGAGTTCAAATACTAAATATCAACAATAAATATAAAGTAAATTAAACTAAAGCTCCAACTTATAGTATCGCTGTCTCCCCTCCCTAAACTCTGCTTTGCTTTACTCACTGTGGTGCTCACTGTTGGCTGATATTTTCTGCTCCTGCCTGTTTTTTTCTGTCTCCAGGATAAACCTTTCAATTCCAGGCAGCGTCTTTATGACACTTATGCCATGTGAAGGCTGCAGTCGTCAGTGCACACAGACCTCAGTTACAGTTGTGTACGGTGCAGCGCTCACCCTTGTTAGCCTTTACCAGTCATACAAACCCTGATGCAACATGACAGGACACGCTTTGTGTAGCCACAGCGACCATAACGTTTTATAACTGCTCAGTTTGTAGCTTACGTACAATATATATATATATATATTTTCTTTTTCTTTTTTTTTTATAATGTTGAGCACATTCATAACAAAAGACATAACAAAAATAAAAGTAACACACAGAAAAACATATTTATATGTCATTGTTCTGTCTGGAATATTCCACAGTACGACATTAAACAGCTCTACCTTTATTCATTTACAGGTGGTTTTGTAGCTCAAAAATACCTCAGTAAACAGGCATACTGACTGTGAGCGGGGTTGCCTCTCCACAGATCTGACCTGTAACTTGGTCTGGTTTGGTCTCCATGAAGATAGAATGATTTAATGTCATACTGTGAAACATTCCAGACAAAGTAACCCTCCACCAGAAAAGTTACATAGTGCACACTTACATACATTATACCTGCACATTATACCAGCACATACATATACATATATACATACGTGTTATTTTGACATTACTCTTTTCAGATTACAATATATTAAACGGAATATACAAGAGAATTCAAAATGACCACACAGAAATGCTTCATTTGGAAGTGAGAGCAGTGCTAATAATGGGGAAAAATACCATCTGGAGATCTGGAGAAGCGCAGAGAGCCCAAGAGTAAAGGACTACAAAATGACAAATGCTCCAGTTGAAGTGAAAATCCTCTCTCGACAGCGGTCCATGTAACTCCGCTGATCTCAGAGAATATTCAAAGTGCTCAATGCTGAATTATTTGTGAATGTAAACAATCCCAGCAGGCGGGTTCCCGGATGCCACGCAGAACGCATCCTGCAGCTGTTTATGGGACAGATGTGCAAAGATGTTCTTGGGAGTTAAGAAAAATAAAATAAATGCCTCTAACACTTTTGATTGAAGGTTCTATATTACACAATACTGACTCTTGTGAGCTTTAAGTCCTGTCATAATGTTACCTCCTCATAAACATACCTCAAGTTGTGTGTTTTTTTTTTTTTGTTTGTTTGTTTTTTTCTCACATGTCCTTTAGTAATCCTTTATTATTAGTCTGTCTACATCTCCAAAGCTCAAAATGTTCTGTTCCACCTTGTGATGTCATGTGGTGGTAGTTTTCAAGTTAGCAGCTACCTTTTACCTTTAGTTCAGTAATGATTGGCAATTCAAAACACAGTGAAGCACTTCCTGTATTACCACATGACATTCCAATGCGGAACACAGTGTTTCCACTTTGAGAGAAAAACTCAGCCTAAATATGCAGAATTTGTGTGTTAAACGTGTGAATGAAAACACAACATGTATGTTTGTGATGATGAAACAACATTATAAAATACTGCAGATCAGACAATATAGGCCCTTTAATATCCAACTCAAACTGTTTTAACCCTAAGAATATTTTGTTTTCTTTTCATTATCCTCTACTGATATAATGGTGTTGTGGATTTTATTTAGGAGGGATCCAGTACTATTTCGATTGTCCTACAGTTTGGGTTTGGATTTTGAAAACATTGCTGTACAAAGAGTAAGTCTATAGATTACCATTTTACTTCCATATGGGGGAAAAAGACAATTTTTATTTTATTATTATTTTTTTTTCCCTTTAACCTAAAACCAATGTTGGAAGGTAACAAAGTACAAAAGTAAAAGTACAATACAATTTTTAAGTACCATTTTTAGATATCTGTACTTAACATCCCAACTTTGAGTGAACCAAATACACAAGAACATAAAAACAGCTAGAAAAAGTAAGAAATGGACTGAATCACTTAAAATCAGCTTTTATTCGAATCACTACATATATACTTTAATTGTGCTAAAAATCTCAGCAGAAATTTGTTTACTTTTTACTCTTTAAGTACATTTTTTAAACACGTACTTCAAGAGTTTTACTTTAGTAGTTTTTTTCATGTGATACTTTTACTTGAGTAATCTTTTGCCCCTTTATCTGTACTTTTACTTACCAACAAAACTGAGTACTCCATCCACCACTTCCTAAAACCAATAATCAGTGATATTCTTGATGCAACACTAGTGATGATTTTGGATTCTCACTATTGAAGTAACTGTAAACATGTTTGCAATGTCCCTGCTGGATTGTCATATTTAGTTATACAGGCCTCTTGTCCACACCGCCATGTTGACCATCTATATGTGCGTTGACTGATACGGCGCTATCATCTGAGAGGTCCCAGAGCGCCTGATGAAAAGCAGGATTAGCAGAAGCAGAGGGGCTGAGTGCAGAGAGGAGAGATCAGATGAGAGAAGAATAGGGCAAAGTCTCCACATTCACACAGGAGACCGGAGAGACACACAGATACATGCGCTTTATGAGATGCTCTGGAGGTGTACCGGATGGAGTGATCAGTTCTCCAGTTGGCAGCATTCCCAGAAGAACATCGCAATCTTTTGGAGAGAATGAAGGAAGAAAAGAAATGCGATTGGCCGTGAAAGACATTAGAATTAGAGAAAGTGGATTTGTTGGGAGTAAAAGCTTTTAGGAGGAAATATAGTTATAGAGAAACACAAATATTAATGGGTGCATATTATGTCAAATCTACTTTTATAAGCTATTAACCATATTATAATGGTGTTTCCTCATAGCTTGCTCAAAGTTGTCCTACATTAAGAGTGCACAGACATTTTCAGTTTTCACTTAGCTCCTATCCCCACCTACAGCTCTTACTTGTACGTACTTGTGATTATTCTATAGAAAAAGGTAAATGAAAATCTGTTGCTTGTCATTCATAGTGAAATTTTACAATAAAAAGGTGGAGCCAGTTTTGCAGTTTTGAACAGGAAGTCATTAATATGTTGTTTTAGATCAATATTGTGGTTTACAATGAACAAAATCTAAAAGGATGGTTTATTTATGGCATAATCTAAAATACTAAAACATAGTAAAAAAACAAAAAAACAAAACAAAAGACAGTATGTCCTATTTAACAGTATTACAGCTGCATAATATATCCATCACCAGCAACTTGGAGTAGAGCCGCTGCTCCTTCACTTCAAAGGTGATGCAGTTGAGGTGGAAAAAGCCCATGGGGGGACAGCACCTGCAACATGTCTAGATCTACTGCACACACTGCCCAGAGAAAAATATGAACCATAATGTCAACATTTGTGTCAACTCTCAACATTTATTATATATATATATAATATTATTATTATTATATAAAACAAAAAACTCACCCTTTTACACACACATTCATTCACTAGTGTACACAAACACTGGGGGAGAGATGGGTTAAGTGTCTTGCCCATGGACCCAACAAGAGCATTCATCTGTAGAAGCTGGAATCGCACCGCCAACCTTCAGATCAATGGACAAGCATTCTACCAACTTTCCTCAGCTACCTCAGCCACCACTACACTTTTATGTTAATGTACAGTGTATTTTAGATCATATTTAAGCTATAAATTTACAACCTGCAGTGAGCATTTATTCATTTATACAATATTCAGGATGCTCCAGCTTTACCACCTACTTTTGCAAAACGATCGAAATCCAAATGCGATATTGTTGCCCCTTTAAATCTAACTCACACCTCTTCATCTTTGCGTTAACTGTTCTCCCGGGAGATAAAATGGCAGACACTACAGCAGCACTCAAATTGGCTAAATGAAACGTACCAAAAAGTTCACTTCACAAAGACAGAAAATAATATCAGAGGAGTCTTGTTATTCAAACTGGTCGGCGGTGAGCAGTTGCCGTTAATGATGACAAAACGAATGAAAGAACATAAAGATAATAATAATAAAATAACATTGCCCAGCTGTAGAAGATATAACAGACAGTGCACCATAGAGTTTTTTCAATTATGTTTGCCAGTTAAATGCCTCTTAGCTGTTTATGTTTTTTCAGTTTGATCTCCGTGATGATTCAAAGCAGAGGAAGAGATGATATTGAGTTCTGTAATAATTAGCCTGGTTTGAATTTCTGGTGAACGTTATTATGATGTATACAAGCCCGACGGCCTCAATAAATCCCTATCAGAGAATATCAGAGATACTACGGCGTATTGAGAGTTACTTGAAAATGAGTCCAACCATGTGTACAACTAATATTACTGCTGCTACTACTATCTCTACTGCAATTATGTTGTGATTCAGTCCAGTGTTGTTTGTTGTGAGTCATTATTATTTCACACCACTCTTGATGGTGTTAAAGGGCCGATATTATGCTATTTTCTGATTTATGCTATCATGTTGTTTCCTGGTCAAAAGTTGTGTTTTGTTTCATTTACACATGTTTAACAGACAAATCCTGCGTATTTAGGCTGAGTTCTTGTCTCAAGCAGAAAACGCTTTATTCCACCTTGTGATGTCATGTAATACAAGCTATAAGCCATTTCCTAACGCTGTTACCTCTTCAAAAACATACCTGGAGTTGTGTTTTGTTACATTCACACATGTTTGAGTAATCCTGCATTATGGCAACGCAAGGGCTGAAATTATCCAAATGATTTTAGTGAAGATGTAGGGGAGTTTAGAAACACAGTGGAGCGCTTTGTGTGTTACCACGTGACCTCACAGGGTGGAACAGAGTGTGAATGAAATGAAACAAACACAACTCTGCGTATGTTTTTGATGAGGAAACAACACTATAACATAGCTCAGAAAATAGAGTAATATGAGCCCTTTAAAGCCAAGCAAAGAAAACAGTTCCATGAATTAGTCACTGAAGTTATTTAAAAGTCTCTCTTCACCTATAGGAACTTTTGCTCTTAATTATTATTGTATCAGTGTTTGGCCTCCATATACTGTATTTCTGCACAGCCCATCTCCATACTATTGTTCTCATTCAACATAATAAATTCAAGTTCGTGTGCATCGGGACAAAACAGTGTTTGTTTACAGGAATTGCTGTCTCAGATTTGAAACCTCCAGAGGGCGAAACCGAGTCAATAGGTTTATGCACCATGACCCTGTACCACCCCATCTGTGCTGTACAGTCTACAACTCTGTGCAAAGAATTCTACTGAATAAATTGTAGCTCATATTCTAGCACTCAGGCAATTTCCATCTCACCACTGAGTGTTATTTGCTTTCCTCTCATGATGGTGTAGCGTCATGTACATCACAAAGTACATGTCTGGTTGATAGCCGAGCAGGACCTCAGGGGACCAGAGGAGAACCGGGTGGGGGTGTCTGGTTGGGTGATGTTGGCGCGACACGGGATGAAGAGACTGTTTTGACAGATTGTGATGGTCTGAGAAAATCCTGGGGTCAAATGGAATATGTCATGTTTTGACAGTGTTGGCTTTATTTGACAAGTGCCATGAGTGGACATACAGTACAGTAAAGGCTATGCTGAATATAAATGACATGAAAGTATGCTTCGGATCTCAAGGAAAGTTGTGTTCAGATGTAATTGTCAGGTCGAGTACTTCAACCACTAGGGGTCATGTGCCTAAGTATTCTTTTTACAGTCCTCTACCACGTATCACTTGCTTGGAAATCCAGAATTATATCTCTGTGTATTTTTTTCTTTTATACACAACAATATCAGTCTGGTCTCCATGCCCGCTGCCAACCCTTAAGCGTGGTCAAATGTGATCGTCCAATCAGCTTAGTTGTTTTTTTTCTCAGTGACATATTTGAAATGAAGAGTTCATTGGTCACCTATTATTTACAAATAAAATCAAAGTTTAGTACTTCGCTCATTGATTCTGCAGAAATACAAAATGTTTTTCAGTCCCCTGTGATATATTTTTCCTTTATTTTTTTTTTCGATATGGCGGAACATGCTTTCATTTTCTTTTCTTAAGGTCCTATATTATGCAAAAATGACTCGTGTGAGCTTTTAGTTGTGTTGCAATGTTGTTATCTCCTCAAAAACATACTTTGTGTTTGATGTTGTGTTTTGTTTCATTCACACAGGTTTGAGTAACCTTTTATTATCATCGTCAAAGCTAAAAATGCTCTGTTTGACTTCGTGATCTCATGAGCTGTAGTTTTCAAGTTAACAGCTACCTTCTGCCTTCAGTTCAATAGAGATTGACAATTCCAGGGTTGAAACCATCCAAATGATTCTAATAAAGGTGTACGGAGTTTAAAAACACAGTGGAACACTTCCTGTTGGAATGTTTTCTGTTTGAGAGGAGAACTAGAAATGAATGAAACAAAACACAACTCCAGATATGTTTGTGATGAGGAAACAATATTATAACTGATCAGAAAATAGTGTGATATGTGCCCTTTAAAGACAAACATTTCATAACTGTGCAGCCCTGTATGTAGAATATTAAATAGTTCTAAATACTTTGAGGAAAGCACATCCCATAGTGTAGTAGTATAATTTGAGATATAATAACTACACTGAGAATACATAGCTTTATGATGCTTTGAAGTTTCTAATTCCCACTATAGAACAAGTCCATTGTACGTGTGTGCTAGTTTCAGATGAGCACAGTAGGAGGCTAATGAAGAGATGGACTGTCCACTGCACCCTTTGGAGAGTCTGGTGTAAATGTAATTAGGTGACTTTGAATAGGAGAAAACTAGAACTGTGTCAGGCGTAGACTAAGGGCTTTACAGTACTGTCAACTCTCTAATAATATATAGGTTGTCTATCTTATTAAATTAGTATTAGCAATTAGTAAATCAGTAAATGAGTATTCAAGTGTAATATATACAACATAATAGGCACTGATATGTAATCTAGCTATACGTTTTCCATGTCTGTAGCTGTTTTGTAAGTTTGCCCACTGACAAAGAAATTAACAGTCTATAATTTTAATGGTCCACAAAATAACTTTATAGAAATTGATTGTAACTATTATTGTATAATAATAGTTATATTGTAATATATTGTAATTGATATATTAATTGATTTGCATTTCATTGTGTGAAATAAGTATTGGATCCCCTACCAACCATTAAGAGTTCTGGCTCCCACAGAACAGTTAGACACTTCTAATCAACTCGTCACCTGAATTAGACTCCTGTTTTAACTAGTCACCTGTATAAAAGACCCCTGTCCACAGAATCAGACCATCAGACTCCAAACTCTCCAACATGGGAAAGACCCAAGAGCTGTCAAAGGATGTCAGGGAGAAGATAGTAGACCTTGGATCTTGGATGGGTCTTGGATGGGTCTTGGATGGGTCTTCCAACACGACAATGACAATGAAGAAGAAGGACATTAAGGTCATGGAGTGGCTCAGCCAGTGTCCGGACCTTAACCCTATAGAAAACCAAGCGACAGCCACAAAACCTCAGTGATTTAGAGATGATCTGCAAAGAAGAGTGGACCAAAATTCCTCCTGATATGTGCGCAAACCTGGTCATCAACTACAAGAAACGTCTGACCTCTGTGCTGCAAACAAGGGTTTTAAGTCTTTTTTTTGGCTAGAGGGTTCAAATACTTTTATTCACTCAATGAAATGCAAATCAGTTTCTATATTTTCTTAGTTATTTTCTGGATTTTGTTTTTGATATTCTATCTCTCAATGTTAAAATAAACCTACTATTAAAATTATAGACTGTTCATTTCTTTGTCAGTGGGCAAACCTACAAAATCAGCAAAGGATCAAATACTTATTTCCTCCACTGTATGCAGGGTTTGTGTGTTAAAAATGTGAGTGAAACAAAATAACTCTAGATATGTTTGTGATGAGGAAACAACATTATAACATTGAGATCAGAAACTGTGTAATATGGGCTCTTTAAAATTAAAATCATGCCTGGATTAATATGTTTTTAATCAACATGGAGGACTTATTTTGAGTGTACATTTTCATTCAGTGCTCTACATAATAAAAATATTGCACATAAATGAGGTGTGAATTTTGTCTACATAAAATTGGATACAATTTAAGTTCAGCCCACAAGTGTTAAATGCATCCCACACAACTGTCATAAAGCAGTGTGTTTCATTCTGTCTCCAGGAAAAAAAAAAAGATCTAATTAAGTAACAATCTGTTTCCTTGTAATTATGTGGTTCCCGACTTTTTTTTTTTTTTTTTTTTTTTTTTTTTTGTAAATGAGTATCTTTAGTTTTTTTTGTGAATTCGTTTTTATAATGTCTCCAAAAATGTTTCACTAAATGATTCTGTTGTGCATTGCCAGTAGTTAATAATCAAGTATTTTTTATTATTTTATTTCAACCAAAAATTAAGCAACAAAATTGAAACTGGTCCATCTCAGTTTCACTTTGCCACAAAATAAACTAAACTAACCCTAACTTTTTTTTTTTTCTTTTACTTTCTGCAATTTCTGTAAACAGGCTTACATCTCCATAAACCTGACCTACGTAATGAGGGGCCTCCTTGGAAATGTCGTTGTTTTGGCCATCATATTCCAGAGTATGGTGTATAGGGATTAAAAACACAGTGGAGCACTTCCTGTATTACCATGACGTCACACGGTGGAACAGAGTGTTTTCTGTTTGAGAACTCATCCTAAACATGTGTGAATGAAACAAAACACGACTCCAGGTACATTTGTGATGAGGAAACAACATTATAACATAGATTAGAAAATAGTGTAATATAGGAGCTTGAAATAAGACTAAAACCCATTACAGAATGTGAACTTGGGAAATTAGGTCAAGTTTGTCCCTCTGTATCTCTTGTCGGAGATGGTCTGCAGTGATAGTTTGTAGTACAAGTAGCAGTACGGGGCTAGCCAAGTACCACGATGCTCCAGTTTTATGCTTCAGACATGGCCGCCTGAAGACATCACCAGCCGCCAGTCCAAATCCCTCAGACAGCCACCGAACACGCCAGCAAACAAATGCATGTTTTCTCCTCATTAGTGTACTCTGCAGAAAGGGGGGGGAACTCACCCAAGGGTGCCTCCAAGAATGTCGCGTCAACTCCTGTTACACAGTCTGCCTCTTTATTTCTCCGGCTTTCTGGAGGGCTGATAGTGTCAAGAAGAAGTGCCCCAGGAAAAAATGGCAGCTGTGTTTGTTGGTCGCGCTTCGTATTGAGATCTGTCTGAGTTTGTGTTTTGGCGTTTTTAATGGAAGAGACAAGTGATCCAAGATGGAAGTGAGGCCTGAAACATAACTTGGGGTGATACATGAATGTACAAACAAAGGAGCTAACAGCATTCTTCTGTACATTTGTATTTATTTATTTGTTTATTTATTTAATTTTGCAACCTACATACTGACATACTGAAATCTTATGCATGTGTTCCTACCAAAATATATTTATACATAAACAATCTTATTAGACTTGAAGAACACATTTTTGTGGCCCCATCCCATAGACTAGCCGCCGAGTTCCAAACAGGAAGTGCGCATGGGGGTGCTTGCTACTCCATCGTCTCCAATTGACTTTACATTGACAAATAGTCACCCCTCTGCAGTGAGCTTCGCCATTTTGGTCTTAAAATTGCAGTTTGAAACTTTTTGGTTGGGGTTCTGTCATTGCTCTTCCTGAAATGTTCCACAGTATGACATTAAACAGCTCTACCTTATATTTATTACATTACAGGTGGTTTTATGGTGCAAAAATACCTAAAAAAACAAAAACAGGTATTCTGACTGTGAACAGTGTCGCCTCTCCACAGATCTGATCTGTAACTTGGTCTGGTTTGGTCTCCATGAAGATAGAAAGGTTTAATACCATACTGTGAAACATTCCAAGCAAAGCAATAACATCTCCACGAAGAAAATCATTTGATGGACCCACCACCAGAAAAGTTACACAATGCACAATAACCCGTTCTACATGATCCTGCCGGTTTTATTTTGCCATTTTGTCTGTTTATAAATTCCTATTCTTAAAACGTAACTTGGTTCTAAATTCGCTCCTATAGCTGCTGGCATCGTGAGCTTCATTTGACTGGAGCCGGATGCTATGGGTGTCTTCACACTCCCTTAGTCCACTTCTTTACACGATTCTGATTCGATTCCTCCATAATAAATTTCACCTACTGGGGAAAGAGTTATTTGATTCAGCCTCGCCAAGATACTGTGTTCACATGGAAGAGGTCACCTTGAGGTCACGACAATGTTTGACCTTTAACCCCAAAAACTCCTGCTAATCCTTGAGTGGAGGTTGTTGTGGTTGTCACAATCCAGTGCACCTTTAAGTACGTGATATTTTTACTTTTACTTAAGTTTTTTTTTTTTTTTTTTTTTTGCTACGATATCTGTACTACTTAAGTAACAAAATGGAGTACTTCTTCCACCGGTGATCTTGAGCAAATGCCCTAACAACCCTTTTGACATTGGGGTAAAGTCATTTGGAAGACAATGTCATCATAATCACATACTTCTCCCTGCAATCTTGCCTCCTCATCTCATCCTGAACAGATGTGTAATGTTCTTCACCTGCTAAATGACGGGGAAACGGGCCCGTATGAAATGGACTGACCAAATGGAGATCTTGGACCTCTCCCGCTCTGTGCAGCCAATTAGCGTTCAGATTAGCCCAGGCGCGGCGTTTGCTAATAGACAAACATCTCAGCTGCAGTCTAATGATGATGGTGAATATATTGGGGACTTGTATCTGGATGCTTACGTTCTGGAAATATACGCTCTGTGTGTGTAATTACGGGTGGATGATAAAGACGGAGAAAGAAAAAAAAGATGCTAACACAGGCATATAAGCAAACCACACAGGCGAGCCAGCCCGACCCCTTCTCTGACATCTGGACAGAGGTAATAACACAGTGGAAAATGCCATACTGGGGAGAGTGCATATTAGCGCGCGACTAGTGGCATGCTAATGGTAGTTATCACAGCGGCTTGCGTCAGCTGGCCAAGCGACAGGGCAGAGGAGGAACTGAGTGGGGATACGAAATTACTTAATGGCACGTGCGCAGGAAAAATTTACACATTTTATTTTGAGCAGGCAGACAGATTCAAATGTACTGATTGGTTTAGTCCAGGGTTATCCAAGGTTTTTTCTCCGGTGAGTTTCCTTTACAAAATGAAAATGCCAGAGAGTTGTTACCTCCTCAAAAACATACCTAGAGGTGTGTTTTGTTTCATTCACACATGTTTGAGTAACTCTTTTTTATTAGTCTGTCTACATCTCCAATGTTGGAAACCCTCTGTTCCACCTTTTCATGTCATTTAGTGGAAGTTTTCAAGTTCACAGCTACCTTTAACCTATAGTTCAGTAGCGATTGGCAATTCCGGGGCTGAAATCATCCTAATAATTCAAGCAAAGATGTATGGAGTTTAAAAACACAGTGGAGCACTTCCTGTATTACCATATGACATCACGGGGTGGAACAGTGGAAGTGGAAGAGTCTTTTCTGTTTGAGAGACAAACTCATCCTGAAAATGCAGGGGTTGCGTGTTAAACAAACAAAACACAACTCGAGGTCTGTTTGTGATGAGGAAACAACATTAAAACATAGATAGCGTAATATGGGCCCTTTAAAGGCTGGACATGATTGACTGAGCGACAGTGTGTGTGTGTGTGTGTGTGTGTGTGTGTGTGTGTGTTGTGTGTGTACTCTAATTCTATTGTATTAATGTTGCCTTGTGCTTCAATGTGCTAAACCACTTTACCATAAGTCAGGCCATGGGTCAGTGCATAAAGGTAATGTGCCTGTTAAGTGGCCTGTTTTTACCACCTTGTTACAGATTTCACTTACAGATTTCACGCTAGCTTTAATCGGGCTTTTTATTAGGGGACTACCATCACAAGCTACTTTTAAAAGATCTAATAAATAAAGCTGCCCAAAAAACACAAGCAAACTGCAGTAATTCGACAATTTTCCTTCCTTCAAATGTTAGAAAATATATTTAAACATGGAAATTATAACAGTCAAAAAGCAAAGTCTCCCCAGGCGCTATCAAAATGAAACAGAGAAAGTTAGCGTTCCATTATTTTTTTTTTTTTTTTTTTCCACTGTCTTTGAAATCATCATCTAAATCCTGCTTATTTGTATTTGGAGAAATTAGCCTTTGAACGTTTTTTTTTTTTTTTTTTCTTTTTCTAAACTTCAAAAACTTGACCGTCAAGTTTTATCAGCAGACGGAAAGCAAGAACAAAGAAAAGTAAAAAATAAATAAATAAAATTGCAGTGTGTTGATTAGAATCAGTTGAGTTGTTGGTGAAATCCATTCTTTTAGATGTGCGCGCATGCCTGTTTTGCTTAAATTGCTGTGTAACTGGTATAATGAAGTACTTGGCATGCAGTTCTTCCCATAGTAAGAGAATAAAAGCCGGCCTCCCTATCAACATGGGGTAAATAAATGGCAGTATAAACATGTAGTTACAGACAAAGCACAGAGCAGCTGGGAGCCACATACAATTGCAAAAAAAAAAGTTGAAAAGTTGAAAAAATTGTAGAAAATTACAGGAAATATTACAAATATTTCAACAAAATAAATGTGTTTTCTTATATTTTTAGTTGTCCAATAATAATGTCTGTGTACATTACAGGAGTTATGGCACCTGAGTAACAGTAACAGAATTCCCTAGTGTGATATCATAATTTCTAACCAAGAAGAACCATTTTTAACCTAAAGCATTGCCTTCTTCTTTTTTCTTCTTCTTCTTTTTCTTTTTTAATTGAAATCTTAAATATAATGGTCTTGAACGTGTTTTAGTATAATGAGTAGTCCAACTTGTCATAGGCTCTATAAGCGTAGTATATGTTGAGGTGTCATTGAAGCTGGGGGTGGATGGGAGAAGTGGAAGGGGGTGTGGGGAAAAGGGGCTGTTGGGTAACTATAAAGAGCAAGGTCTGTGTTTGTGATTAACCATAAACCAAGGAGATACACTATAGGGCAAGAAGATAAAGTAACTCCAAGTAATCAGGATGCACGAAAATGAAAGGAAAAATGACTGCAGTTCGTAGAGCATATATTTTTTTCTATACAGTATTTAAATGCTCATAACAGTTGCCTATTTTATGGAGGACAAACACAGATACCAAACAGAACTAAGAAATATAGATGCGGAGTTTACAAATGATTATTATCAGTAGCTCAGTTGATAGAGAAGGTTGGCAGTTTGAATCCCGCTCTTGACATAAACATCATTGGTTGAGAGGTCAGATGCACTAGATTAATGGTGTTGTTGTGTCCTTGGGCAAGACACTTAACACGCCTCACCCCCAGTGTCTGCGCACATTGGTGTGAATGGGCGAGTGGTTCCTTGAGTGCCTTGAAGGTGGAAAAGTGCGATATATAAATATGACCATTTACCATTTCCATTTCCATTCAAGGGTGCACATACCGCTCTGTACATTCAGCGACTTCACTATTCAAGCATGTGAAGAATAACTGAAAGCTGTTTCCAATATAATTACCTGCTCAATATTACAAAAATGCTCATGTCTATCAATGTTTTTATAATGTCCCGCAGTCTGTTGTTTCCAGTTCTTAAAGGTGCATTGTGTAACCTTTACACAATGCACCTTTAAGTAAAATGCTTTTGTTCATAGAAATATTATGCTTTTGTCTGGAATCTTTCACAGTATGGCATTAAACCTTTCAGTTACAAGTTACAGGTCAGATCTGTGGAGAGGCGACCCCGCTCACAGTCAGAATGTCTGTTTTTCTAAGTATTTTTGAGCTCTAAAACCACCTGTAATTGAATAAATGTAAAGTAGAGCTGTTTAATGTCACACTGTGGAACATTCCAGGCAATAACATATTCACAGGAACAAGCAGGTGACCGACCCACCACCAGAAAAAGTTACACAATGCACCTTTAAATTACAGATGGATTTCCTATATCCTCTATTCTCAGAAAGCAAATATTTTAAATTCCCTATAAATGTCACAGGCGACATTCTCTGACACTCCTCGTTCCATTTCTGTGAACTGGTCTTTCAGGGTTCTTTGTAACATTTCATCTATCATTTATAATCTGTGCCTTTATAATTACAGAGGCTACACAAAGTTTACATTTTTTCAAGCAATAAATACATTCATTGACAAACTTAGATCAACTTTTCTATCACTTCCCAAATGACCAGGAGCATAACTGAAAATTGCATATGACATGAAACCAAATGTGCACTTTTAGGTAATTTCTGCATTTCATTTTTCCCCAAATGATTTCCATATTCATCCATATTCACAGACACTCCATCCCCAAAAGTCCACATGGAGATTACAATCAGAGACTTGTCATGTTCCATTTTCAAAGCCATTTGTCCCAATTGCCATTGCTCTATTTCATTCACTTATGTCGTAGCGATCACAGGCTCACCTTAGTTTGAACGTGGAGAGAGAAGAGGACAGGTATTTACACTAGCGGTCCCCAAAGGCTCTCCTGACAGCCTTATATCAGCGGCAAGAACACAGCCGACCAGGAGAACAAAAATTCACAGTCTCACAATGGGAATGTTTAGTTGTATCAGTGTGAGAGAAAATGCAAATGAGATATACATGTACTGCAAAAACGGGGTGTAAAATGTTACTTAATATTTGTATTTTCATTATTTATTAAAAGTGCACTATGTCATTTTTCTGGTGGAGGGTAATTTATTTATTATTGTCATTTATATTATTTCTATTTGTCATTATAATAGGCCTATATATTGTAATGTGTGAGCTGCTGTGTCCAAGTAATTTCCCTTGAGGATTGAGTAAAGTTTGTCTCAGTCTAAGCTTGTCTCCTTGGAGATGTTATTTCTTTGCCTGAATTGTTACAGACAAGCAGTCCAAGTTACATCTGTGGAGAGCCGAGACCACCTCAAAGTAAAAAGGCATGTTTTCCAAAGCTTTTTTTTTTTTGATGCCATATTGTTGAACATTTCAGGGAAAGCAATTCACATCTCCATAGAAACAAGCAGGCGGCAGGCCCACAACAGAAATGGCACATAGTAGGGGCATGTAAAAGTATCTATATATCGTGATACAAAATGTTGTTGCTTATTTAGAGGAAGGAAACTTGTTTATGGAATACACTTGACATATTCACTGGTTTGATGAGTAAAACAGATGTATTTTGTATGAACTTTGCACAAGTAGTGGTCGTCTTTCCCAGCTCTAATATAAAGCGCTTGCCATTTATTTACCTCCTTGTATGCAGCTGTTTGCATATCATTTTAGCATAGCTTTATCTCTTTCTCTGTCACTTTCTGAACACGTATTTCCAGTTTCAGTCCTGTAAAGTAAAAAAAATAAACACACCCATTTGAGACTGACAGCTCTTGACACGTCTGGGATCATACAGCTGATGCAGACAAAAGGTTAAAACATGCTCACGCCTCCAGGCCCGACCTATGACTGTGCTCATGTCGTGACCTCTGTCATGCACAGAGGTCATGAACTGCTGCACCCACATGCTTTCTGTTACAAATCAAATAAAACAATGAAGAAATAAATGAATAAATCCAGACTCTATATTATTGCTTGTCTCCGTGGAGATGTTATTGCTTTGCCTATATGTTCCACAGTCGAGATTAAACTATCTCAAGGGGGACAACGAAAGGCTACATTATAGGTCAGATCTGTGGAGAGAAAAACCTGTTCACAGAGAGAATTATTGTTTTTTGAGAACTAGAAACACACTGTAATGAATAAATCTAGATAGATGTGTTTAAAGGGCCCGTTTCACTATTTTCTGATCAATGTTATAATGTTGTTTCCACATCAAAAACATACCCGGAGTTGTGTTTTGTTTCATTCACTCATGTTTAGCACACAAACGCTGTATATTTAGGATGTTTTTGATGAGGTAACAACATTCTAACACGACTCAAAGCTCACAAGAGTCATTTGCGTATACAGGACCTTTAAAGAGTCTTCTTTTGCTAGTTCAAAATAGAAAGCCTTTGACAGTCAGCTGAAAAGATAAAATGCTTCGGTACAAAGTGAAGGCATTTGTAAGTCATTGCTCGGTGACCTTGTTATAGGGAATGTATAGCGACTCTCCCTGTTCTTCTCAGTATGAGCAATGACAGGCGGAACTGCGTGGACTGCAATTTCACTTCATTTTCTGTCGTTTTAACAAAATTGCTGGTGTCATTGTCACTGTAATGACCCTGCCCTCTTAAGCTAATCTTTCTAAACATGATTCACTTCAAAATGGCCTATGCACCATTTGATTTGTATTTTTGTTGTCAGTGCAAATATCTCTGAGCCACTGTGCATCTATAGGGATCGGTACACTAATGTTCCTACAGTGTATTCATGATGACTTATATGTGATAACAATAAAATATAATATAGAATGTATTTAGTGAGGCGCTTTATTCAATTTGTTTATTCTATATTGGGTCATCCCTTCATATTTTACAATGTATTTCCTTTGGGCTTTGTGTGAGATGAATATTTTTTTCAACAACTATGGGCCTTAGGCAGCGGTACCCTAGACTGTATGTATAAATGGACATACAGTATGGCAGCCGTGTTCCAAATAGGAAGTGTTCATGGGGACACTTCTGGCTCCATTGACTCTGTTTCCAGTTGACTTTACATTGAAATATTGTCACCTCTCTCTGTGTAACTGCTGCTGTGAGCCTCATCATTTTGGTCTTAAAATGTTAATATTAACCCGCTCTACATGATCCTGTTGTTTTTATTATCCTATTTTGTCCGTAAATAAATTCCTATTCCCAATATGGACCTGGCTCCAAATTCGCTCCTATAAAGGACAGCCTCATAACCTTCATTTGACTGGAGCCGAATTCTATGGGTGACATCATAATCCCTTAGTCTGCTACTTTATACAGTTTATGGGGGTGCACAAATGCCAGTTGCCACTCTAACATGCTGAGTATAGTCAGATCTACTACCTCAAATGATCTAATTGTCCCCTCAGAAAAATCCATTCTGCTTTTTCACTGCAAAATGTCCAGTTTTGGAACACAATACCGTCTCATATATGCGATGATGGTACACATCTAACTCACATACTACAGAGTATAAGGGTCCATATTACGCTATTTGCTGAGCTAAGTTATAAGATTGTTTCCTCATCACAAACAGACCTGGAGTTGGGTTTTATTTCATTCACATGTTTAGCATAGAAATCCTGCATATTTAGGCAGTTATTCTCGCAAACATAAAACACTCGGGTCCACCTTGTGATGTCATACGGTAATACAGGAAGTGCTCTACTGTGCTTTTAAACTCCACACGCCTTCACTAGAATTATTTGGATAATTTTAATCCAGGAATTGCCAATCTTCACAGAATGAAAGGTAAAATGTAGCTATTAACTTGAAAGCTACGGCTTTATGACATCACAAGGTGGAACAGAGCATTTTGAGCTTTGGAGATGTGACAAACTAATAATAAAGGATTACTTGTGAATGAGTGAATGAAACAAAACACAATTCCGTACGTTTTTGATGAGGTAACAACATTCTAACATGATTTAATGCTCACAGGAGTCATATTTGCATAACATAGGACCTTTAATAATCTTTGTGCTTTTATGATCCACTTTTATGCACATGACCTTCTAAATTATATTACTTTTTATTACTAACTTAAATGTATAATGTTACTTTTGTGTTGAATGACAATAACAAATCCCACTGGATCTGAACATAAGCAAGCGTGAATAACATTGGAAGTACACTAATGCATTCTAATTTACCTGTGCTGATAATAATTGCGTGACAAACATGGCAGAAAGCAAACAAAAAAAATGAGGCAAAGTAAAGAATGAATGCTTAATGAGGCTGTCACAGGGGTGCTTACTTTGTGTGCAGTTTGTTGGGTAGTCTCTCATTAAAACAGTTTTAAATACACCACTTTGTGCAATTTTTTCTCATTTCAGGCTCTGGCATTTTAGCACTTGAATTTTGACTCAATCATAATGTTTTTTTGGAAACTAAATTTGCTGGGCCAGATGCTTAAATAGGCAGCGCTGCCAGAGAGTCACCCCATTTGCATTATTAGAGACAGATGAGTGCTTTATTGTTTCAAATATTTAGAACATTGTAAAAGTAAGTTTGTTTGGTGGCACAGTGGTGGTTTGTATTCCTGAATCACAACAACATTGTTCCAGCTTCTTTTTACTGTGTTGCGTGATGCCAGAGTGTAGTGAGTGTAGTTTGCAGGTTCTCCCAGTGTATGGATGGGTATACACGGGTTAACCTAAATACTACATGCACTGTATAGGCATGGATATTAATACTTTGCAGTGACATCATGCTGGGGGTGTTCTATGTGTACTTATATGGTGGAATGTTCAGTGGTTACCATGGTGACACAATACACACATTTGCAAACACTGTCAAAAAAAGTTTAAAATTATCTGAAAGCTCAAAATGGATTTAAACAACACATTTTCAGGAGCTGTTGTCAATATGATCCTTTATGGTTAAGTGTTTAGGAGTTTGATTTTCAACAAAAGGTGAGAGTGAGTAACTGAAAAACTGTTGGCTGATGCTAGCTAGCCTGTGACTGTAATTGTGTGAGAGTCTTGTTTAAAAGTACAAATCAACACCTGTTGTAGTTCCAACTAAATCAAATCTTTCTAGTCCGATTGATTTAAAATAAAGCTCAGGTTAAAGTCTAACAAGTCTTAGATACAGCAGTGCTCAAAGTTAGCGTCACACCCACAGGGAATGTTGATGACAAGACGTATCAACATTAAGCACATACATTAGCAGTCGAAAATGTTTGGACACATTTTTTCATCGATCATTTAATGTATTTTCGTTTTTGTTTACTACTTTCTACGTTGTAACTACTGAAGTCATCAAATATATGCAGCAAGATGGATTATTTCTAATTATGTAAGAAAAAAAAGTTAAATTAACTCTAAACATGTTTTATATTTTAGACTCAGATTGATCAATATAGCCTTATGTATGTATGTATGTATGTATGTATGTATGTATATATGTGTGTATGTAAAATACTAATTGGCAAGTACAGAAATCATTTTAATACAGAAATTCTAAGTGTGAATGTGTTCACCTCTCCGCAGATCTGACATGTAACTTGGCCTGGTGGTGTGACCTGCTCTTCTCCATGGAGATAATAATAATAATAATAATAATAATAATAATAATAATAATAATAATAATAATAATGCATCAGTTTTATATAGAGCTTTTCTGGACACTCAAAGACGCTTTACAGAGCAAGAGATAGATTCGTATAATGCCATACTGTGGTACATGACAGGCAAAACAGTAGAGAAACTATATGTGTGTATGTATATATGTGTGTATATAAAATACGAACTGGCAAGTACAGAAATCATTTTAATACAAAAATTCTTAGGTTTGGATGTCTTCTTTATGACAGTTCCCATTAGTGACCATGTGAACCTGCATTAACCACATGTGGAAAGCAATTAGGCCTTGTCATAGGAGGACCAGCTGCTAGCACTGATAAGCACGAAATCAGGTAACAGTTTCCAATTAAGAGAGCCCAACGCTGCAATATGTGTTTGTGGACTAATAATTAGCCTTATAAGGGCCACTATTATCTGCCATGGACAGTGAGCATTTAAAGAAAACAGGTAAAAAGATATCATTTTGTGCAACCGTGAGTCTTTTTCTGCAGCTTGAATCAGAATGGAAGACACAGAATAATTGCCAGGGTTGTCTGCGATTCTTTTGTCAGGAAAAAAAAAAAAAAAAAAAAAAAAGAAATTTGACATGCAGAGAAAATACAACAGATTTGGCACTAAGCAACGTGACGCAATGAGGCATGTCCTGGCAGGTGTATTAGCTTCACCTTTGGCTAATTCTTTGTTTGTTTGGCGCACTCTGTCCACTGAGGCCAGCCCATAATTGGAAATAGAAATCTAATGAAAAAGTAATGAGAAGAGCTTCAGCCAAAGACACAGCAAATACTCTGCAGAACGGCACTTTTCTTCATGCAAAATACTGGGTAAATGTCACGATTCAATGGGTCACTGGTTGGACTAATTATTACAAGAGCAGAGAAAGTCAGTTGTAACAGTGCTGTGTAAGTTAAAGTGGGATTACGAATAATATGTCTAGATAACACAGATGGCAGACCTCTGTAGTTCATGTTTCTGTAATATAAAAGTTACAGTATAAGGCAATGCAATTATTTTGAGAAAGATTTTGTTTTGTTTGGAAAAAACAGAAAGTATACATATTTTTGTTTGTATTGCTATTGAACTTTTATCTGTGACTTAACAATCCTGGGGAATTCAAAAGTTGTGTGTTTTTTGAGTGCTCAGACATCTCCAAGTACATTTTCGATGAGGGAACAAAGGTATAGTATGGTTAAAAGCTTAAAGCAGACTTCTGAAAAGTCGATTATGCAAAATCAACTTTTCAGAACTTTTAACCATTTTATAATTGTTTCCCCTTCTCATTTCCTCTCTAAAGTTGTACTTGAGTGATTGATGTATGTTTGAGTAATCGCTTATTTTATAAGACGCCAGGTTTCCGATCAACCCCTGTTTTCATCGCCACCGACACACACCCACTTCTCTGTACGTACTTTGTCCTCTAGCTTTATTGTCTTAATCAGTGATACACATAGGATTCAGCAGCGTTGCTGCTTGTTAGTGTTATGTGGAGCAATCCATCGGAGATGGCAATAACTTCACAGCTCTTTGTTGTGATAACGTCTGTGGTGACGTCAGTTCCCATTGGGCACTGCAGTTTTCTAGTGCTGAAATCAGTGGACATGTTTCCTTTATTAAGTTGTTTTAGATCAATATTGCAATTTAAAATGTGCAAATTACAACCTAATGATCCACAGGTATCATAAATTATAACTGTACAGCAGACACAAAGTCAATGCCACATAATATAAGATGCTCTATTTGTTTCTTAACTCAGAACACAGCCACGTCCCAATTCTGTTTCTGTGCCTAGCTTGATTTCTCAGTTCAATAGCTGTCAATCACATTTACTGCTATCTCTGAGATCAAGAGAGCCTTGGCCATCTTTTTAAAAATCCTAAAGATTAAAAGTCTATGGAAAAGTGGTTTTCTAAGATGTATAGTCTTCAAGTTATTCTGTTTCCTCTGAAAGCACATCTAGTATTTACACATATGTCTAGACTACAAACTAGAATATCAGGTCAGAATTTCAGATCTATTACCATCTTTCACCCCATGTATTTTCTGTAAGTGACTTGACCACAGTAGAATGTGTCTTACATACAATATTTATATTTAATTTTAGTTTATTTTACATGTCAAATGACTCTTACACTAAGTATTGAAATATATAGTTTTTCATTTTGAGTGATTGAAAATTCAACCTGTGGCCTTCCAGGTATATGTGTGTGCCACCCTGAATAAGGCGGCCATATTTGGAGGCTGGTATGGAATAACTATGTGGTTTGAGCAATGGACCTGCCCCATATCAGACATGGCCTTGGGGTATGACACTGTCTAGTTCTGTCCCTGACTCACTGCTACTGTTCTCTCTTTCATTCTCTCTCTCTCTCTCTGTCTCTCTCTCTCTATCTCTCTTATCTTTCTGTCTCTCTCTGTCTCATTCTCTCTCTCTCTCTATCTTTCTGTCTCTCTGTCTCATTCTCTCTGTCTGTTTCTCTCTGTCCTTCTCTCTCTCTCTCTCCTTATCTTTCTGCCTCACTCTCTCTCTGTCTGTTTCTCTCTCTGTCCTTTTTTTCTCTCTTTCTGTATTTTTCTCTCTCTCTTTCTGTCGCTCTTTCTCACTGTCTTTATCTCTCTCTCTCTCTAGCTGTTGTCTCTCTCACTCAATCTCTTTATGTCTATCTGTCTCTTCTCTCCCCCTCTCTCCCTGTCTCTCTTTCTTTTTATCTCTCTCTCTGTGTGTCTGCCTCTCTTTCTCTGTCTCTCACTCTTTATGTCTCTCTCTCTCTCTCTCTTTCTACCTACCTCTCTCTCCCTCCCTCTCTCTCTCTATTTCTCACTCTTTTTTTCTCTCTCGCTCTTTCCCCACTGCCTCCAACTGATGAACAAAATGTACAGGGCGTGCATTCACCCCGGAGCTCTCTTTCTGGCAGAGGACACCTTTCTAAGTGTCCTGTCCTATGGCATTCACCGAGAGGAACTGTACTGTCCGGCCAAGGTCTCATAATGGGGACAAAATGAGGCCGGAAGAAGCGCATGCAGAGGTGTGTGTACGTGTGTGCCAGCAAAGATGCCAACTAATGTGACACACAAACACCAAGTGAACTCTAGTTGGCATCCAGGTTACAGCTACTCGCCTGTCCTTTTCGGCACCAGTTTTTTTACGCTCTAGCAAACAGAGGAGGGCAAAAATAAGTTACATTTGCTGCGGTAATTTGGGTAGCATATTTGATTAAATGTGTTTAAAACAGAAAACTCACCTGTGTCAGAATGTCCACACTATTCCTGTATGTATTGCACCAAAAGAATGAAAACTGAGGCACCATTTTGACTTTTTTTGCTGCCATCAATCCTCAGACAAAGCTGTAGTTACCTAAATGAATATACCACTTACTGTGAATGCGCTCACCTCTCCACAGATCTGACATGTAACTTCTTCATAGAGATAAAGATTTATTTTATTAATTTTCTTCTACTTGAGTGTTTATTTTTGAAGCAAAGAATATCTCTATCCAAATAAAATGCTTGGCCTTTTGTATTAAAATCAAATGAGATGTTTTTTTTTGTTATTTGTTTATTATTTTTTTCCATAACCAATTCCGATACAGATTGTTTGGAATCCAGAGAAATCAATGGCCAATAAGGTCTGCTGATATTTAATTAATTTCCATTTACTACAAACTCACCACAGCCTTTTTATACCACACACTTTTAATAGGGCTGTGCAGTCACATTTTGTGCAATTGTCTCATTGCATTTAAGTATCAAAATTAAGCTTTGTGTGGATTCTTTAGGGAGCAGGACGGCCAAAACAAAATATCGGCCTATGCTGGAGATTTAAGATTGATAGCTGATATGATAAAAAGTGAAAATACTGGCAAAGCGAATAAATGGTCTATCTTCTGTCAATCGTCTATCTTCTTCTGTACCCACTTCAGTGCATTGTCTGTCTTGCCTTATGCGGAAGTGTATTGAGGGCAGAGGCAAAAACCCAAAACAATGCCAAACACAGGCTCTACTCGTTTAATTGAACACCAGATGGCAAATTCTGACCTACGGCCTGGGCAGATTGCTGTTTTGGCAAAACCGCCCAACACTTTTACTGACTGTTTCAAGAAGCAGAAGGTGAAGATGGAAAACTGAATTCAAATATGTGTGCAAGGGTCTCTCCTGGCATACTAAATAGTTGGGGAAATAAAAAGAACTTCCACAAACTTTTGTTCTATGGGGAATAATACAATAGGGTCTAGGAAAAAAAAAGAAAAAAAAAAAAAAGTAGTAGTAGTTGTGGTGGTAAACATAATTCATCACACGGAACCAAGCCAAAAGCTATGTTCGAATGTTGTTACCTTCTCGAAAACATACCTGGAGTTTGTTTGTTTCATTCACACATGTACACACAGTAGCTCTTTATTATTAATCTGTCTACATCTCCAAAGCTCAAAGTGTTCAGTTCCACCTTGTGATGTCATGAAGCGGTAGTTTTCAAGTTAAAAGCTACCTTTAACCTTTTGTTCTGTAGCGACTGGCAATTCCAGGGCTGAAATGATCCAAAATGATCCTAGTGAAGGTGTATGGAGTTTAAAAACACGGTGGAGCATTTCCTGTATTACCACATGACATCACAAGATTGAACAGAGTGTTTTCTGTTTGAGAGAAGAACTCAGCCTAAATGCAGGGTTTGTGTGTTAAACATGTGTGAATGAAACAAAACAACTCCAGGTATATTTGTGATGAGGAAACGTTATAACATAGATCAGAAAATAGACTAATATAAGCCCTTTAAAAGATGACGCTAAAACTGTAATTGCAAACTAAAGCTGACAGATCAATCATTTTTACTTCCAAGGGTCAAATGGTAACAGCAAAGAACTCAGGCGAGATGTGTCTGAGAACCAAGAAAGGCCAATTACGACGGAGATCAGACCAGAGGAAGAGTGGAGCTAAAGTGAGACGAGACAAGCTGGAAAACATCTCAAAGACTGACGATAATTACCCAAAAGGCTCTGTGATCACTTGTCATGTGCAACGTGAGATGATAGTACAAGAGAATGAGTTTTAATTAGGCTTGCTATTTGGGAAACTAACCTTCGCCAACCTGCGGCAAGTCTTTGAGAACCAAACATAGAAGCTTCACGGACAGGAAAATTGTGACATTTTACAACTCAATTTGATTTATTTCAAACGCAAATGTTTTTGAGTATATTCGGCTGCTCAAAGATGGAAAAGCTGTCAGGCAGTGTAGTCATATCTGTTCTTCTAACAAATTTATTTAAAGCCTATTATTGTTATTTACTATATTTACATTATAGTTCTTCCTTACCTATGTATTAAATGAACACTATATAGCCTGCGCTTTTAAATCCATTGGTGGAAGAAGTACTCAATTTTGTGACTTAAGTAGAAGTACAGATACTGGAGAGAAAAGAAAATACAGTAAAAATAAATGTGTCACATGAAAAAAAAAATCTACCTAAGTAACAGTATTAAAGTACATGTTTAAAAATGTACTTAAAGAGTAAAAAGTAAAAGTATTTCGCTCATGTTTTGACGTCTTATAACGTTTGGATAAAGATTTGTGCTGAATTTTGTTCAGTGGAGACAACTGAATCGACGATTGTTGTTTTTTTTCTAGCTGTTTTTATTTGTATATTTTAGTTGGCTCATATTATGAATGTGTTAAAAATAAACTCACAGCCTTTTCAGCAGGTCTCAAACAATAATAAAAAATACTTGTACTTTTCAGTCAAGTTCAAAAATGTAGTGGAGTAAAAAGTACAGATACCTGCTCTCAAATTTAGTGAAGTAAAAGTAAAATATCCACTGTAAAATGTACTCAAGTAAAGTACAGATACCTAAAATGTACTTAAGAACAGTACTTTACTACTTTTACTTTGTTATGTTCCACCACTGGTGCTGTCACAACTGAACCTGAGTTGCCAGATCCTTAACCTGCAGACAGAGGACACATACATAAGCTTTTCTCATTCTCAGTATTATAAGGACAGCATTTACTACAGGAGCAGAGCCACTGGTCAGTGATTGGCTGCATTTGCTGGGGTTTAGGTAGTGACAAATCTAAAGAGAGAAGCATTTTAGATTTGAACCAACTGGATTTCAGATCTGAAACTGGCAACCCAAATGAGACTCACGTAAGGCTCATTCTGCTTTCTGATTGGATAATAATGAGTCATCATGTCCAGTGTTTTTGTAATTAAAGGTATACTATGCAACTTTTCTGATGGAGGTTCGCCACCTTTGTTATTTCTGGAATGTTCCACAGTATGGCATTCATTTTATCTGATCTCTATGGAAACAAGCAAGTGACACTACCAGGCTGAGTTCTAAGTTGTAAGGCAACCACAGTCACAGTAAGAATGCGTGGTTTTCAATGCATTTTTGAGGCATAAAAAACACCTCTAATAAAATTAAATGCATAATACATACTGTATGTTTAATGCCATGCTGTGGAATATTCATGGCAAAGTCATGGCATCTCAATGAGACAATGAGTAGACGGACCCTCCACCAGAAAAGTTACACCTTTAAGTGCACCTTTAAGAATAAAACACCATTACAAGTGCTATCGGTAAAAATATTAGATTTGATTTGAGCGTGTGTTGAGACAGTTAGGCCATATTATATAAGGAATTTAAAATCAAAATCTTATATACAGGTCTTTTAAGTCTCATTTGGAACTGATATAGTCTGGCCATCATGAGTGGGACTTTGACAACCATTGCTCTATATCATCCTTGCCAGACTAATATAATTCCAACTGTACCCCATTCAATCAGTATATTTCACTACAGTGGTCTCTTGGATCAGTTCACACACCATGCATTTAGCCATCATATTCGGATCAATGTTCCAGTCACAAAATGCACATAATAGAGTCATTCTTCTATAGCTCTCAAAGCCACTTTTCTACATCTATCACTTTTCCCTGAGTTATGCATTTAGCCTTGTTAAACAGTCCATTTGTATTCACTGCAAAAACACTGCTGCTGCTGCCAAGTATTTCCAAATTCTTGCTGCGTAATGGCTCTGGTAGTTTGTGCACCATTACAGTATGTACGTGCAGACATCTGGGACAAATAATGCACCCTCAACCCCCTAGAGGCCTTGCTGTGAATTGCGAGTGGTCATAATCGTCTTTCTCCAGGGCCCAACCAAACCACTGGAGGGTCCTTAACTGCCCGCCCCCCAGCACCTGCCTCTCTACATTATTGTGCCTGCTGATGCGTGTGGTATCTTGACATTACGGTAGCGAACAGCTCTTATGGGGTTTTCTAAAGACCACTGCAGATGGAGAAAGAAAGGAAAGGGCATTACAAATGATAATGAACCAGTAATTTCTATAATAATCCAACAGTCGCTTTGGTGCTAAGTGAGTCTCAATTTACTTTGAAAAGGTTAAATGGGAATAGAATGCCTCTGAAATGAAGCTGACGTCAACATTCATTCAGTGCTTGTTTTGCTGGTCATTTTTGGAGACATTTAAGTTTGGAGGAAGACTGATTTGTGAAGAAGTAAATGGCACGATAACAAGATTGTGCAGCAAGTTCCTTAAAGGTACTGTGTATCTTTTTGGTTGGGACCCCATCCATGCTTGTTTCTATGGAGATGTCATCGCTCTGCCTGGAATGTTCCACAGTACATACAGTGACATTAAACAGCTCTACCTTACATGTGTTTAATTACAGGTGGTATTAAAGCGCAAAAATACCTAGAAAAACAAGCATTCTGACTGTGAGCAGGGTTGCCTCTCCACAGATCTGACCTTTAACTTGGTGTGATTTGGTCTCCATGAATGTAGAAAGGTTTCATACCGTGCACCTTTAAGTCTGAAATCAAGTTCATTTATTCAAAAGTTAATTTACTGAATGTGTATGCCAGATGTTGTGAGGGAAGTGCATTAGCCAATCACAATATAAATTTCAAAGGTCCCATATTACACAAAATTGACTCTTGTGAGTTTTAAGCCATGTTACAATGCTGTTATCTCATCAAAAACATACCTGGAGTTGTGTTTTGTAACCATTTATTATTAGTCTGTCTACATCTCCAAAGCTCAAAATGTTCTCTTCCATCTTGTGATGTCATTAAGCTGTAGTTTTCATGTTAACAGCTACCTTTTACCTTTTGTTTGTGATGATGAAACAACCTTATAACATAGATAAGAAAATGGCGTAATATGGGTCCTTTAAGACGTAGATTTTGGTTGTACTTCCCTTCTCTTTGTTCTGGCCTTACAAACTGGACTGTAACATAAATAAGCTACCGAACATGTTTACAATGGAAGAAAAATATCCTTTGACTTTACTTTTTTAACAGCAACCAAGGCGCTAACCTATACTTGAATTATGCAATGCAATATTCCCTGTGATATAAATTAGATCTCAAAAATGATTTATGACATTGAGTGTGTTGACCATGTAAAATGCATGCATTACTTAGCCTGGGCACAGCTAATCGCTAGCCTAATGGAATATGTGGAGGCCATATTGATTGGCTGCATAGCAATCATTCACACAAGCCTTCAGAGAGCCCAGTGAATAAACACATAATCAGACCCATGCACCTGCCCAAAACTCGATAATCTCACCAAGAAAAACTCCATTTCCTCAAATCAAATTCAAAATATTTCGAAAGTGACTATTTTGTTTCAGCTTTTAAATTCAGCTGTCAAAATAACATTGATGGATGCTTGCAAAATATTATGTTTTGTATCTGACTGGGGCTCGAGGTATTGTTATCAAAAGTCGAAAACAAATTGGTTGCCATAACGGCTCCCGCTATTTACAGATATCAGTAATAATTGTAGTTTTTTTGGTTAAAGCGTCTCTTAGCTCACGATTGTCTGCCTAAGCTGATACTTGTGGATGAATAGTGAAAGAGCCTAGAAATATCCTGTGCTTTTGTAGATGTGAAATCTCATATCTCGCGTAGTCTGTTTGATCTATTTAAAAACTAATTAAAATCTAAATAGCGAAGGCAAACGGGAAAAGGAAAAAAAATAAACAGTGTTCCTCTCAGGCTGAGCCCTTTGTGCTCTCCTATTACAAATGAAACAGATTCATCTGTGACGCTGTAATTGGGACAGGAACTAGAATGTGAGTTTATTAATAGTGTAATTTCATGTACATATGCCTTATCTTTTTTTTTTTGTATCACAAGAATTTAACCTAATGAGCCACGTTATGACCAATGAGACGTTATATTCTCTCTTCATCATGGCACCTGTTGGAATATAATAAAAAACAGTTTCTCATTAAATTTGAGACACAACCAATCAATATTGTGTACATTACATTACTGAAAGCAGCTCCATTTAAATTTCTATATTATGCTAAATTGATTCTTGAAAATATTAGTAAAGTGTTACTCAAACATGTGTGAATGAAACAAAACACAGCTCCAGGTATGTTCACAAAAGTCAATTATGCGTAATATAGGACCTTTAATGACCATATATATGTTTTCTGATTCAAAAACAATACGCCATCATGTCTGCACCTTACAACAGAACCATGCCGATGCCCTCTTTCTTCCTCTTCCTCCTCCTCTTCCTTGCCCGTTAATATCCTGTGAAATCCAGCAAACTTAATTTGAGGCAAAGGAGCTGAACCCGAACTAAGCGGATTGAATTAATAAATATATTTTCCATTTAACGGTTTGATTTCTCCAAAGCCTGTTTACAGCCGCGGCGAATGATCTGCCTCTAAGTAAAGCGCACGCCCAAATCTCCTTACAGTCACATAAATCTATTATGTGTGCCCCACCTTATGTCAAATGACTGGCTCCGTGTATCTGTGCGTACACGCTTGGAGAATCTACAGCTGAACGCACTGCTTTCTCTGAACAGGCTGAGAGAATAGAGCATTTAAAGGGCCCATATTACGCTAATTTCTGATCTATGTTATAATGTTGTTTCCTCATCAAAAACGGACCTGGAGTTGTGTTTCATTCACTCATGTTTAACACAGAAATCCTGCATATTTAGGCTGAGTTCTTCTCTCAAATTGAAAACAGTCTGTTCCACTTTGTGATGTCATGTGGTAATACAGGAAGTGCGCCACTGTATTTTTAATGTTCATACACCTTTACTAAAATAATTTGGATCATTTCAGTTCCTGAATTGCCAATCTCCACTGAACAAAAGGTAAAATGCATTTGTGAACTTGAAAACTACCTGCTTCATGACATCACAAGGTGAGACAGAGCATTTTGAGCTTTGGGGATGTAGACAGACTAATAATAAATGATAAATCAAACATGTGTAAATAAAACAAAACACAGCTCCAGGTATGTTTTTGCAGAGGTAGCGGCATTTTACAGGGTTAAGAGTTCACAGGAGTCAATTTTGCACAATATAGGACCTTTAAAATGCAAAGCGTACAAATGCACAACTTGCCTCTTGACTTCTGGGTTCTGACTGAATATACAAGAGAAAGAGCTAAAGGGCAAGTGAATAAATGTTTTGTAGTATTTTCATCCGAAGAATTAAGAACCCGACATTTAACATCATTGAAATAAAACTATGGTGAGTTTATGAGGACTTGGAAAATGCTGAAGCAGAGAGATACGGTCCCATATTTCTCATATTTTTAACACCACTAAACATCCATTAGGAAAAAAATAAAAGTATGGAATGCATGGATTTTATTTGTGCTTTTTTAACATGTGAACAGTACGAGTTGTGTTTTCTGGCTACTTCAATTGTCAAAACTAAATATAATAATAGTAAATAGTGATGTGACTTTCAGCTCTTTTTTGGGATCCGAAACGTTTGGATCTGTTCATGTCAAAGAGGCGTGACATCATGCTGGGGGTGTTCTACACATAAGGGTATTGGCAGAATGTTCACCAGTTACCATGGAGACACAATGCACACTTAAACAAACACTGCCAAATAAGTTTTAAGCCTGAAAGTCTAAGTTTGAGTCTGAAAACGCAAGAAAAAATACAAAATGGATTCATAAAAACTTGTTAACAGCGCAAATCAGCTCATCTGTTGTAGTTACAACTAAATCAGTTCTTTCTGGTCACATTGTGTTAAAATAAAGCTCAGATTAAAGTCTAACAAACCACAGATAGAGCTGTGCCTACAGTTAGCATCACCCTCAAGGAATATTGACGAAAAACCCAGAGTTTTTTTAGACTCTTCGGCCATAAAATGAAACTACAAATTAACAAAACTGTACGATACAATGCTACTATGTACAAAGGTCCCAACCTCTATTTTCCTTGTGAGCTGCAGGAACGTATGCAAAAATCAATTTACACTCTTTTGGTGTTTTGATTCTTGTAGGTAATTGAAACTGCATGGTCCACGGCCTTTTTTAATATGAATAGAAGGTGCCCCGGATGTGGGAACTTTTTACATGGAAAAGCTCATTTATTGTGGTGCCTCAATTTGACTTCATTAATTTGTCCCAGGTGAGCGGGGACATGGATCACACCGGAGTACACAAATACATATTTCAGCCCCGTTTCATTATAGTCCATGATGAGAATAATTATCTCTATGTCCCTCCCATCTATCAGCCAAGTTTGTAGTCAAAGTACTCTTACAAAGTACAAGTAGAAGTCATACAGTATTCTGTTGCATTAAAGTAAGTACAGTGTTATGGTGTGGGTGTTTATTTGCCATAGGTTAAGCCAGATGCCCTATGAGAAAGAGAAGGTCTATATCATGATTCAGGCTCGGGTATTGCTGTGCCTGGAATGTTCCATACTATTTAACATATCTATCATGTATTTATTCAGTTATGGGTGTTTTTGTTGCTAAATATAAGACATGCAGTCTCATGGTAAATGGGCTTGTCTACCCATAGACCTGGTGCCCGTTAGCTTCTGTCCATGGAGATGGAGACATTTAAAGGGCCTGTAGACAGACTAATAATTAAGGACTACTCAAACGTGTGAATGAAACAAAACACAAATCCAGGTTTCTTTTTGATGAGGTAAAACATTCCAGGTTGTATAGAGGATTTTCCAAGGAAAGAGAAATACAGCGACTATTTGTCCTTTTTCAAATGTTGCGCATGCGTGACACCACCACCCCTCTTCCACAGCCCCATAAGTAGAAACGCCTCCTCCCGCCTCCTCCTTATGCTAGAAATCATTCTTGTTTACAGCCGGTGCGCGTTCAGAATTGCTGAACAAATTGCTGTTGAAGTTACCTGTCCAGAAGTAATTTAGCAACCAACATGTCAGTCTTTAGACCCTTCGTCTGCTTCAGTGCACGCCATCGCTGGAAGGAATCTCCAAGAGTTTGGGTTTTGCTCCTGTTCCCCTTCTCTTCTTCTTTCAGCGACTTCAAAAACTGACTTTCTTTTGCGGCTAACTGGTTGTGGATTTTTGTTTGCCATCGCAACAAACTTTGTGCAAACTGCGAGGAAGCTACATCTGGAAAAAGCCGCTAAGAACCGCTGTGTTGGTTGAGTAAACAGCATCTTGCGTCTGTGGAATGCGTGAGAGGTGTACGTAAACCACGTAATCCCAGCGCGCGGCAAGTCAGTTACTCTACAAGCATAGGGAGTTTGATTGACAACCTAACAGCCAATAGATAATGAGGTAGCCTCATTATATATTGGCTAATGTTTATCTGGCCCCACCACGTCCACAGCTGATGGATTTTCATTCTTTTTTTTTTGTCATTATAATTACAAGGCTGCTCTATAATGCTATTTTTAACTTTCATTGACAATTTGAAACTGAGAAAAAGCCTCCATACAACCTTTAAAGTATATATATTTTTTTTATAATATAGGATCTTTAATAAGGTCATTTCAGACAAAGGAATAACAGTGGTTTCAAGATGTGGAAAAAAAAGTGGATTTCTATAATTAAGTTATGATTTACTAATTTACACTGAAACACTGAAGCACTATTGCTGTTACTACTTCCACTTATTCTACCATTACTTATACTCCACTGCCACTCCAATTATAGTGCTACATTCCAAAAAAATGAGTATTTTAGGACATCGACTGGAAAAGTGAGAATGCGTATCACCTTTCCAGACTGCAGCTCAGGCGTGTTTTTCCTGATGAAGCCATGGAAGCGAATGGGCAACATTTAAGCTCTGACAGTTCAATTCAGCAGTTACCTGTCAACAAACAAAATGCTGTGTAATCTATCCAACTCCAGCAGTGACCTATACCTGACATTTCCACACTTAGTCTCTGCTGCTCACTTCTGGCCCGCATTGACTCCATGTGGGTTATTTGTCAGCAAAATGGGCTAGCCATCGCTTTGGGGCAACTCTCAGACATATAAAAAACATCGAAATGATATCGGGATTGGTCCAGGACAAATGTGGTGGTTCTTGGTGTGAACGGTAAATGTCAGCAGTGCATTGTGGGAACGCGATTTCATGTCAGAGTGATGGCCTTTGAAACGGTGATGTTGTGGGTCTGAAGATAGAGAGAGCCATTTGGTTTATGTATATTAATATCAGACAATAATAATACCAAACGTTGTGGATTACTACTTTGCCAAAATTCTGGTGAAAAATAAAAATGTCCAGAGCTGTTCATGGTGCTGAAGAATTTCATGCCCAAAAGAGTCATGAAAATAATGTTAAAGCAATCAAAACAATATTACTTGACCAGGCCCAATGGAAATAACATTGTATTTTGTATTACATTAATTAAAATGTTAAAATGTTAGCTATTTAGAGTATGAATATTTAAAGTAAAGTGTATAGAAAGCACTTATTTTTTATTGTTCCATTACATTGTATGTATTTAATATATAAAAACGGTGGTAATCTAGATTCTATTGCAATTAACCACAAACTTATATCACAAATCACAAATGGTATCACAGTTAGTGTCATGACTGATTGTGTGATGCCAACATACAGACCTACACATCTTTTTAACAAAGGAAGGTCAGGAGCTGTCTTTGGTACTGAATCATGAGACATTGTCTTAAAGGACTGGTCACTGCTGCACCTTGTCTCTATCTACACTTTACCTGCTTAAAGGCCGCCACACTCTACAGGATTTTTTGGTCTTAAATGATTTTTAAACGTGCAACAAAAAGCACACACCACAGACACAAGGAGAATTGTATAAGATTTCAAATTTCTGATCACAAAGACTGCAGTGGGATATGGCTGCGTACCACAAGCTACGAAGTAGTGAACTCACCTGCGCCAGCTGTTTTCTGCCTAGACTAAAACCACTCGCTTTGAGACTCTTAAGGATTCAAAAGATCTAGTTTAGATGCAAGACAAAACTATGTTATTATTTGTGAAATGTGGTGCAATATTTCAGATACATGATTTTAATGCACAGAAGGCTGGTGATAAAGTACACAGGAAGTAGAGCCACTATCGCTAATCTGCAGTTTCACCGCACTCCAAGTGCTGTGTGGATGTAAACAGACACATGTGAGAAGCTACTCTCACCTTTTTACGCTTCAAACTGGATTAACAGTACTGTTTTGTGGACTGGATGTCATTATTTGCGGAGGACAAATTCTATGGATAATGTGGACGAGATGCTGCAGGTTGAATTTACATCTTTACAAGAGGTGAGTAATAACATCTTTTTTTTGTTTGTATCTTGCGCCTCTGTGTCCATCACTCCTCTGCTCCTGACGCTCTGTTTTATTGGTTGTTACCGTAGCGTTGCTGTTGTTTGGTGTTTACGATCTGACAGAGCAGGTCCGAGTCACAGAGACACCGCACATGAGGAGAGCAGTGGCTTGAAAATTGCATGCGAAGACACAAAGTCAGGTCACACCTCCCCAAACTCGGGAAGAAGCAAATCGCTGCCTAAAAATTGCCCAAATTCTTTTGTAGTGTAGCAACCTTAACTGTATATTGTTGTCCTTGTTTTTTATGTCCTTCTGATTCTTGCTTGTTGTTATGTAAATGTTTTAAGCTACTGGCTGCAACAGAGATCAAATAAAAGAAATCTATTCTAATCAATTGAAACCCTAAAGTGAAAAAAACTCTATCAAACGTTACTGCAACATTTTGCTCATTTTTCACTTGTCAGTCAGCATTTGTAGAAGTTGATTCTAATATATAGTTATCTGAAATCTGGGTCAAATATAGTGTTGGCTGGGCATTTGCGGGTTACTATACAAATCGTTTATAGAAACAATAATAAAGGTCCTATATTACACTCTTGTGAGCTTCAAGTCATGTTACAATGTTGTTTGTTCACCACATGTTTTAGAAATCTTTTGTTATTAGTCCGTCTACATCTCCAAACCTCAAAATGCTCTTTTTCAATTTGTGATGTCATGAAGCAGTGACTTGCAAGTTAACAGCTACCTCTTACCTTTAGTTTAGTTTAGATAATCCAAATGATTCTAGTGAAGGTGTATGGAGTTTAAAAACACAGTGGAGCACTTCCTGTATCACCACATGACATCACAAGGTGAAACTGAGTGTTTTGTGTTTGAGAGACAGCTCAGCCTAAATATGCAGGGTTTGTGTGTTAAACATGTGTGAATGAAAGGTTTGTGATGAGGAAACAACATTATAACATTGATCAGATATTAGTGTAATATGGGACCTTTAAAACAAACTCTATCAGACTTTATTTCATCTTTTTTTTTTTTTTTTTTTTTTTTTTTTAAATTTACAGTCAGCATATGTAAAAGATAATTCTAATGTACAGTTATCCAAAATCTGGGTCAAATATAGCCTTACCTTGGGGCTTACAGGTTACTGTTTGAAACACGCATAAAGCAATATTAATTTTATTTGTGTGTGAATCAAATTTGTCCTTGTGAATATCCCATTACGGCTCGACTGTTTCTTTAATACATGCATGCTTTTCATGTTGGATAATTAAAATTCAACAAGGTCACCATCAGATTCACAATTTGTTTACTGTAGCTTTGGGCAAAAGATTTGACTAATTACTGAGCTACCCTGGCCTTTTAAAAATTATGATTTTTTTTTTTTTCTAGAAAATGAACAAAGGAGACACTTGGATGTTAAGATTCCTTTGCAGTTGATTTCCAGGGATTTGTCCGAGGCCTTGATAGTTTTACATGCTTGATTTCTTATTTGTTTTGGTTGACAACAGTACACAGAATAGCATCAAAATATTCTTTAGAAAACAGAATTTACTGATGTATCAGCTACACCATCTATTCACTTTTTAATTCGTTTGACTGGAGGCTGTTTGGTAATGTTGAGATTAATTAATAAGATATCGCACCCCTGCCATTTTAGATAATTTACAAAATGTCTGGCTCTTGCTATGAGTCCACATCAATAGGGTTAATTAAACAATGTGATAGCACTGGAGCTGTATTCTGACTGCATGGTGTGCCCACAAGTTTAAACTTCTTCTTTTTCTTTCTTTTTCTTTTCTCGGCTGTACACATTTTCTTACGCAGAGAGAGAAGAGGAGAGAGAAGATGAGAGGGAGAGAAAGAGAAGAGGAGAGAAAGAGAGAGAGGAGAGGAGAGAGCCTTCATTAGATCCCTATCTTGGTCACCCTCAGAGGACTTGGTATAATCTGATTTGGAAAATTAATCTTGTGTGTTAGTCTTTACATTGATATGAGTGAGATTCACTGTTTATAATTTTATTTTACATTATATAATATACATTTGTATGGGAAAATATTTCATGTATTGCTCCATGCTTTTTATATTCTGTTAGTTGCATAGACTGTATATATAAATGGACATATCTAACGCACTAGTTGTCACGTTCCAAATGGGAAGTGAGCATGGGCGCTCTTCTGGCTCCATCGGCTCCATTTGACTTTGCATTGAAAAATTGTCGCCCCTCTCTTGTCATTTTGGTTTTAAAATGTTTATATTAATCAGTTCTACATTATCCTGGTGTTTTTATTTTGCTATGTTGTCTGTAAATCAAGATATGAACAATAGTAGTATGAAACTTGGCTCCAAATTCGCTCCTCATGAGCGTTTGACTGGAGCTGAACGCTATGGGTGATGTTACATTCACATTCTAGTCTACTTCTTTATACAGTCTAATTGAAAGAAACTACGGTGGATTTTATCACAATTAACCACAAACCTTTCTGGTGGAAAGCCTGTCATCTGCTGTCTCCATGGAGATGTTATTTCATTACCATGAATGTTCCACAGTGTGTCTGGAGTAAACTTCTCTGACACAGGGAGAAATATACAAATTCCTCAGCTCAGGGTCGAATCAGGAACCTTCTTACTGTGAGTCAAGAGTGCTACTCACACAACCACCATGCTAAAAACTATTGCTGTCTAAAAACATTTCAGTCATAGAGTCATTAAACCTGCATTGGCTCCCCGTGCACACGTCCCATTGACCCCAAACCAATTACTTTTCATGAGACGCCGTAAGAGTTCCAAAATGTCACCACATTTCCATACCTGAAATGTCACGCACCAAAAGCACAGACTCTTCTGCTTATGACCAAAAACTTAAAACTATGCATTGGTTGGCTTTGATATGGCCTATTTTCCTTCATGAAAATAGTTCAATGAGTTTAACATGCCACTTCTGTAGAATGGTCAAATTGGTCCCAAAAAAAAGATACCGTTGTGTTTGTTTATGTGTTTATTTTGTTTCTTTATCATTGTTTTGTTTAGGGCTACAACAATTAATCATGAGTAGTCGACTATAAAAATAATCATAACTTTATTTTGATCATTGTAAAAGTTGTCTGGACTATACAGGCTCAGCATTATTAAAGATGCACTATGCAACTTTTCTGGTAAAAGGTCTGCCACCTAATTGTCTCTTTGGAAATGTTATCGCTTTGCCTGTAATGTTCAATCTCCATCTCTCCATGGAAAAATGGCATCTCCATGGAAACAGTTGGTGAACCCTCCACCAGCAAAGACACAGTGCACCTTTAAATAACAACGTCAAAACAAATCCTGATTTTCAACTGTAGTACACTTTATTTGTAAAAGAAATATTTATTTAGAAGACTTCAGATTTAGTTTTAAAAATGTCTCAATGTACAATAGAAATAATTATTTGATTAGTCGACTTGTCAAATGATTAAAGGTGAATTGTGTAACTTTTCTCCCGCAACCTACTTTTCACTATATTATTTGCTTTGTCAGAAATGTTTCACAGTGTGGCTTTAAACTTTTCTATCATCATGGAGACAAAACCAGGTCAAGTTACTGGTGAGATCTCTGGAGAGGCGACCCCGCTCACTGTCAGAACACGTGTTATTTTAGATATTTTTGAGCAATAAAGCCACCTGTAATTGAATAAATGTATGTAGATCTGTTTAATGCCATATTGTGGAACATTTGAAGCAGAACAATGATATGTCCATTGAAACAAGAAGGTGATGGACCCCCAACCAAAAAGTTACATAACACACCTTTAATCGTGGCCTAAACGAATACTAAAATACATGTTAGTTGCAGTCATATTTTTGCTATAATATAGTGCAGTGGAACAGGGGAAGGGCTGTAGCCGCTGTGGTTGGATTAGGAGGTGAAAGAAATCATATTTACAGGTCAGAAGCTACGAGGGTCAGCAGTGTTGGGGTATTCCATCGATTTTTAATGCCTTAGATGAAAATTGAAAAGGCAGTAAGCTCTAAAACAGGCTTGTGGGGGGCTTTTGTTCACACACGTACAGAGACAGATCCAGATGAAGGTGTGAAAGGTCGGCGGGGGGTCATTGTGGGGTCAGGGGGAGGGGCCAAAAGGGCTCTGTCTCTCTCTGCGGGGGGATTGCCTTGTGCCTTTGAGGTCTATTAAATCTCGCTATCATCTCCAAAGCAGCAATCTTGCCTAGCGACTGGAACACTTCAATCATTTCATATCACAGCATCTCCTGACAACAGCCACATGTTTGGATGGGTTTTAGCTCTGCTCCAGGGTTGTTATGAAGGTGGACTTGAAGAAATGATCACACTATGAACCTCAAATGCGTCCAAATATTTCTGGTCAAACTTCGAAAAACTGGCTCCAAAGTTGAGGCCATTAAGGTAAGCAACAAATTTTACTTCTTTAAAGGTTCTATATTACGCAAAATTGACTCTTGTGAACTTTAAACCATGTTGGTGTATGAAGTTTAAAAACACAGTGGAGCACTTCCTGTATTACCACATGACTGACATTCTGTTTGAGAGAAGAACTCAGTGTAAATATGCAGGCTTTGTGTAGATGAATCAAAACACACCTACTTGACTAAATGTTTTTATTGAAGCAACATTACTGTTGCAAGTGACAAAAGCTTTATGTTGACAGTGTGAAATGATTTGAACATGCTTCTCTTAAACAGAAAACACTGTTCCACCTTGTGATGTCATGATACAGGAAGTGATCCACTGTGTTTTTAAACTCCATACGCCTTAACTAAAATCATTTGGATCATTTCAGCCCTGGAATCGCCAATGTCTGCTGAACAAAAGGTAAAACTTAACTTGACAACTACTGCTTCATGACATCACAAGGTGGAACAGAGCATTATGAGCTTTGGAGATGCTGACTAATAATAAAGGATAACGCAAACATGTATGAATGATACAGAACACATGACCAGTCATGTTTTTGAGGAGGAAACAACATTCTAACATGACTAAAAGCGCACAAGAGTCAATTTTGCATAATACAGGACCTATAAAAAGTAAAGTCAAATATAAAGTAAATGTAACAGCCCACCTCTGCTCATATATTTTCATACAAAGTCCTTTTCATTTTATTTGGGGAGCACTAAAACTCTCTCTAAATGACTTTGCTCCACTCCGTTGATTCACCACGAGAGACCAGGAGGGTGATGGGCATCCCTGTTTAATTGTGCATACATGATCCATAGGCAGCCCACGCAGCTGTACAGAGACGCTCTATGGCCTCTCCCATACCCCCCTGATCATAATCACGGGCTGTTTCAACACTGCACACATAATTACAGCAAATGGCTCTATGCAAGTTTGTATAATAAAATGGAAGACCAGATGAGTTGATATTTTCTCTGTTTAGTCGTCTATTGTCTTGTACGTACTAGTAGTTGTGGTAAATACTGCAATATAATTTCACTTTCCTTGGTATAGTACTACCGCTACTAATACTGCATAGTAGCAGTAATAATAGCGGTAGTAGTATTGGTGGTAGTACTGGTAGTAGTAGTAGTAGTAGTAGTAGTAGTAGTAGTAGTAGTAGTAGTAGTAGTGGTGGTGGTGCAGCAGTAGTAGTAGTAGTAGTAGTAGTGCGCTAGTGGTAGTAGGAGTAGTAGTAGTAGAAGCAGCAGCAGTAGCTAGTAGTAGTAGCAGTAACAAAAAAGAAATGAAATGTCGCAGCAGCAGTAGTAGTAGTAGTAGTAGTAGTAGTAGAACTAGTAGTAGCAGTAGTATAAGTAGTAGCAGCAGTAGTAACAGCAACAAAAAGAAATGAAATGTCACAGTAGTAGTAGTAGTAGCAGCAGAAGCAGTAGCAGTAGTAGAAGTGGCAGGAGCAGTAATAGCAGCAGTAGTAGCTGGAGCAGTAGGAGCAGTAACAAAAAAGAAATGAAATGTAGCAGTAGTAATAATAGTAGCAACAGTAATAGTAGTAGAAGTAGTATAAGTAGTAGCAGCAGTAGTAACAGCAGGAGCAGTAGTAGCAGTAGTAGCAGTAATAACAGTAGCAGCAGTAGGAGCAGCAGGAGAAGTAGTAGCAGTAACAAAAAAGAAATGAAATGTAGCAGTAGTAATAATAGTAGCAACAGTAATAGTAGTAGAAGTAGTATAAGTAGTAGCAGCAGTAGTAACAGCAGGAGCAGCAGGAGCAGTAGTAGCAGTAATACCAGTAGCAGCAGTAGGAGCAGCAGGAGAAGTAGTAGCAGTAACAAAAAAGAAATGAAATGTAGCAGTAGTTGTGATCACATCAATTTTTGCAATAGTTTGAACAATCAACACATAAATCACATTCAGCATCTGTTCAGTTTTAGTACATGTGACTCAAACCATTGAAAATGTGTTGTTTGGTCTGATGAGACGTTGGGACACTGCAGTCAACCGAGTTCAGAAAATAACAGTTCTGCCTTAATTGTAATTCTCACATCACACTCGATCCATTTTCCAGCTTTTAGATTTGATGTTTCATGCTTAACTTGTTACTCGCGTTACCAAAGCGAAATAAACCAACCTCGTAAGCTGCCGTTGTCCAACAGCTCCACATCTGCACAAACAACACAAGAGCACACCTGAGCTCATGTTATTATACACACGAGTCACTGAGCAGCCACACTATGTAAGCTCTATTTATGTTTAGTTTACTGATAATTCACTCACATAGGGTCACTTACTTTTACTGAGATGGATAATATGAGATTGCAGTATCATGGTAATACGTTGAGGGCCCATATTACGCTATTTTCTAATCTAAACATACCTGGACTTGTGTTTTGTTTCATTCACAAGTGTTTAACACACAAACTCTGCATATTTAGAGTTCTTCAAACAGAAAACGCTTTGTTCCACCTTGTCATATCATGTGGTAATACATGAAGTGCACTACTTTGTTTTTAAACTTCATACACCTTCACTAGAATCATTTGAGTAATTTCAGCTCTGGAATTGCCAATCTCTACTGAACAGAAGGTAAAAGGAGCTGTTAACTTGAAGCATGTTGAGATTTGGAGATGCAGACAGACTAATAATAAAGGATTACTCAAACACCTGCGAAATAAACAAAACACAACCTCAGGTATGTTCTTGATGAGGTAACAACATTCTAACATGGCTTAAAGCTCACAAGGTTAAATTTTGAGTAATATAGGACTTTAACAATATAAATAGATCCACTGTCTTCCTATTCAAAACTGCACAACTTAAAAGCTTCACCTCTTTATTGTGGCATTTCACTGTCGCAAATAGCTGATTTGTCATTCTATTTTATTTGATGATTACAGGACATTTTTGAACCCCACCTGTATGACCTGGAGTAAGTAAGTAATGGGCGGAGATAGGAGTTAGGTAAAAACAGAATAGACAACCCCACTACATGAGAATTAATCTTGCTGCTTGCTAGGAAAACCAGTTTATGTGATATAATATGTCCCCTTTAAAACACTTGGAAACGTATTTGCATGTGCTTCCATTTTCTGTATACATAATCCTAGGGTGGTCTTGAAATATGGATGAAATCTATAGCTATGTTATATTGATCAACCTCTGTGATAGATAGTTCTTCAATCACCAAGAAGCACCAATCCCAGGCTCTACTGTATATATCAGTGTTTTCCAGCAGTCGCAGTGGGGTGATGTGATCCTCTGTCTGATCAAAGCACAGTGGGCTTAAGACTGTGCATGGAAAGACTACAATACAGTAATCCCGTCCAACGCAGCCTCAGCAGTATCTCGCCAGGTCTGTCTTCTGCCTGCCTCCTCAATGGGCCAACATGGGTATAAGCACGGCCCCTCATCCTTATCCATTGCTTCTAATTTTGCATAGCTGTTTTTATTACACTTGCTGCATTGGTTTTACTTTATCAATCTGAAAGGTGTCTTCTCTCCACTGTATATGTCTATGTGACATCAGAAGCATTCACTCTAAAGCAAAAAAAAAGTTGTAAACAAAAGGAAAAGCATGAATTAAAGGGCCTATATTACAAAAAAATGACTCTTGTGAGCTATAGGCCATGTTACAGTGTTGTTACCTCATAAAAAACATACCTGGAGTTGTGTTTTGTTTATTTTTTTTTCATTCACACATTCTGAGTAACTCTTTACTCAGTAACTCCAAAGCTCAAAATGCTCTGTTCCACCTTGTGATGTCATGAAGTAGTAGTTTTCAAGTTAACAGCTGCCTTTTAACTTTTTTTCAGTAGAGATGGGCAATTCCAGAGCTGAAATGATCCAAATGATTCTAGTGAAGGTGTGTGAAGTTTAAAAACAAATGGAGTACTTCCTGTATTGCCACATGACATCACAAGGTGGAATAAGGTGGAGTGTTTTCTGTTTGAGAAAAGAACTCAGCCTAAATACGTGGTCCATGCTTACCCCTCACTTTCCTAACTCGTGCCTGGCATCCTAATGATTCACCCAATGAGTTCATGAGGTTCTTTCTTTCTAGAACTTTCTAATTCTAACAACTACTAGCATGCTAACAGCACACTTCCTGATTCTCAAAGGGGGGAAAAAAACTGTTTATGGACACAGACAACACACAGAGGTCTCATTTCTAAAACGGGCTGCTTTTATAATTTGTCTGTACTATCTCTAATAAATCCATAAATAATCATAATAATACTGTAGTAATACTATAGTAGAGGACACAGTAGCACAATAAGAAGGGCAGAATTAGACACAGTAGAAGTACAACGTGCAGTACTTGTCTGTGCATATTCATTTTATTGCATTTTACCTACAGAGTATTTCATGCGTACAACCAAAAACAAAAATGCGTAGGAGAATTTGCAACTCACCACTGTCAGCCCTCGCAATATTTAATGATTGTTCACTGAAGTGCCCTGGCTACAAAATAAACTAAATTACTTTCCTTGCTTTATCTTCCTCTCTTCACTGCATTAGTCCCCATTTTTCTGCCTTGAGTGGAAGTATTTCTGGTTATTAAATATGGCCGACTTGAAGTATGTTGCCAGGCTTAATCTTCGTTACATTATCTATCATTATTTCTTTGTCTTTTCAATATGACTTGCTCTAACACAGCAAATGGGCTGGATAGAAGAAGAGACATATAGATAGATGCAAAAAAAAAAAAAAAAAAAAAAAAAAAGAAAGAAAGAAAATATATACCAATGCTTAGCTGCAAACTGGGATGCTGATTGCTGAGTCAGCTCATTTCTGTTTAATTACTATTTACCTGGGCCAAAAGGACTAATGGAACGACTGGCGAAGCTCCCAGACAAACAAACGCTGCACTTGGCCTGAGAAGTCAGAAAATCTTGAGTCGGCTCAAATACACTGCCCCTTGGAAAACTGCAAAGAGGACTGCAAAGGTAAGGGTCAGAAACAATAGGGCTTTGGTCCGTTAGTCGATGCTGTCTTAGTCGACCAAACTTTTTATTTGTCGATAAATAATTAAATTTAGATTATAAGGATGTATATGGGAGAACATCTGAAAGGCTATGTGTATTATGGGGAAATCCTCAATACAAATAGCTATATAAAAAAAATTAAAAAAAAAAAAACACAGAGCATGAAATTGCCTCTGATAATACCTAAAATGGTAAGCATTAATTAAAAAAAAAAAAAAAAAAAAAAGGAATATTCTATCACAGATCTTTTTAACATCATATCATGGGATTTTAAGCAACTAATTAGTGCAGCATTTTTGCAGTTTTTTTTCCTGTATCCATAGAGACTGTGCAAGAAGCTAGTTAAGAAGCAGGTTGAGGAGCTAGCTATGGACATTTGAGATGCTGCAGGCTTTTTACACCAAATGTGGCAGCAAATGCGGCAGAAGACCTTCCAGAAGAAATACATTCAGAGAATGGACATTTCGTCACCAGCCTTGAGAGACCTTTGACTGAGACAAAAAGTGCAGTGTAAATTGTTGCTGCAGCAAAACATGAATTTGCCTCTGGATCAATAAAGTACTTCGTTCTCTCTCTTTACAAAATTACTTCGACTGCAAAAACTAAAATGCAAAAAAAAAAAAAATAATAATAATAATAATAAGTGGGAACAAGACCTACAGATGACAATCTCTGGACCAACATATGGAAGAACATTTTCTCTCTATCATCAAACAAATATACACGACTCACTTCATTCATAGGATACATTATAGAGGCCAAAGGTTACACAAACTGGGCCACACAGTCGTAAATTTGATCATACTGTACACAGATACAAATCTCTGTGACAACACCAACTCCCTCGCCACACTATTGGACTGTTGCATCCCTGTAGTAGCAGCTCTCTGCCTACATGAAGACCCTCTTTAATTAAATTATCTGATAAAGTTGAATTTGAAATTGCGTTGAAGACACCTGCTCAATTACATGAGTGACTGAATTGAAAATGTTTCACCTAAATACTTATATATCGTGATGTTATAAAAAGAACACCTTAAATGCATTCAGCTTTGATTACTGCAGCATAGAGACGGGTGTAAGGTCTCTGAATGATTAAGCCTAGTGCACTGTGTTGTTGTGCAGTATGTTAGCAGAAGTTTGGTGCTAATACCCCTACTGGTGCACTACAACGTCAGATGTGCCAGCTACGCCTCATTACATTTCTTCAAATAGAGCTTTTGTCTATGTTTTCTTTTGACAATTCAGTAAGTGTCTTAATGGCAACTTTCAAACTTAAACTGCCAGATGTTATTTACAACTTGTGTTAGCAAAAACAAGACTCAGCTGCAGCGTAGCAGCATTAACCCCAAGCAAAACGCTGGACTACATATGTAGATGATCTTATAAAATGTGTGGAAAAAAATAGTTGTCATAAGGATACTATCTATGGATATTATCAATGCACTCTGGCTCTCCAAAGCTCATTTACATATTTATAATATTTTTATAATAATAATTTCAGTTATAGATTAGATTAGGGCATATTTCTTAACTTGTATTCGGTGGACCTCTTAAAGTTGGCAAGTTGCAATTGACATTTATGTTTTTTTTTCCACAATACAACACACAATTGACTCGTGTGAGCTTTAAGATATATTATAAAGATGTTATAAAGATCTTGTGTTTTGTTTCATTCACACTCTTTATTAGTCTCTCTACATCTCCAATGCTCAAAATGTTCTGTTCCACCTTGTGAAGTCATGTAGGGGCAGTTTTCAGGTTAACAGCTACATTTTACCTTTTATTCTTTTCTTAAACATTTAAATGATTATTTAGTGGATTTCATTTATTTAAATTTGATCTTTTCATGAGAACTGCCATTGTTTGTGTCTGCATTTATGAGTGCAGTTTTATTTTTTTTTATTTTTTCATTATACCAACACACAAATTCATCTGTGTTTAGTGTTTGATACTAGGTAACATAGTGCACTATGTTACCTAGTATCATAAGTTTACTTTTTTTTTTTTTTTTTTTTTGCAAAGGGTGCAGTGTTTGGAGAATTTTACTTTCAAAATTGTGTGCAATGTGCAATGTTTAGGAAAATGTGCACTATTTATTTAAGAATAGTGTGTTATATCAATTGAGAAAAGCTGTAAAGAGACAGAAACATTTTTACAGACACTGAGTCACAGCAAAATAATTCATCTGAGTGAGGCAGAAGTCAGCATCTGTCACAGTGGCCCCGAGGCTGACTCCGGCTGCGTGTGTAGGGTCAATAGATCTAAAGTGACCCAAATCTCAGAGGGCGGCCCGGGATCACCACAGCGACGCACTAGATGGAGAAAAGCGCGGAATATGATTATTTTGGACCATTTCAAGCAGGGCCGTGGCCTCTGGCTCACTGGCCCTGTATAAACCCACAGACAGGTCAAACCAGAGGAACTGCTACATGGGTTTTTGAAAACTGCTTTAATCTTTTTAAATGTATTATCACAGGGAAGGAGGAGCATCCCCCAAGCCCAGTATGGAAGATCATTTTTGGTCAGAAAATATACTATAATATACGTTTTATTATCTGTATGGATCTTAAAGCACCCATAACAAAAAAAAAAAAAAAAAAAAAAAAATATATATATATATATATATATATATATATATATATATATATATATATATATATATATATATATATATATGCACACATACACATAGCATACATAAATAGTAACTTTTCTGGCAGTTGTCTACTTGTTTCCATGGAGTTATTGCTTTACCTCCAATATTTCAAAGTATAGCATTAAACTTTTAAATCTCCATGGAAACAAACAGGAAACGCCACCAGGCCAATTTACAGGTGAGATCTTTGAAGACGTGACCCCACTCAAAGGTAGAATGCATGTTTTTAAAGGTATTTTCAACCAATAAAAACACCCATAATTGAATAAATGCATCTTATATAAGTTTAATACCATATTGTTGAACATTATCGGCAAACCAATATCTCCATAGTAGCCCAACCTGAAAAGTTACTCAGTGTACCTTTAAATAAACCAGTAGATAAAGAGCCAATAAATATTTTTTTTTTCTTTTTGTCATTACATTTTACAGGTAAAATGAAACAAAGGTTAGAAGATATCAAGAATTTCATCAAGTTTTTGTATTTTTGTATTAAATGCAAATAGTAAATTACAGGTCTCATTGTAGTGAGAATAGTTCAATTGCAATACACTTATGTGTATTGCAATTGAACTATTCAGTTCATTTGATGCAAAAACATTGATGGATAGAGCTCTTTTTGCCTTTGAATTGACTACATTAAGGTTATCACCACAGTGTATCTGAGGGTAGCTAGATCTCTCAGTCTGTTGTTCACTATCTCAATTCGCTCATGAGATCTTCAAAATATACAATACGGCCTGGATTTTTCTGTAATATAGTACTCATTATTTTTAAAGGTCCTATCCTCCAAAATTGACTCTTTTAGCCATGTTATAATGTTGTTACCTCATCAAAAACATACCTGGAGTTGTGTTTTGTTTCATTCACACATGTTTGAGTAATCCTGCATTATTAACGTGTCTACATCTCCAAAGCTCAGAATGCTCTATTCCACTTTTTGATGTCATAAAGTGGTAGTTTTCAAATTAACAATTACCTTTTACCTTAGGTTCAGCAGAGATTGTTAATTCCAGGGCTGATTATCCAAATGATTCTAGTGAATGTGTATGGAGTTTAAAAACACATTGGAGCGCTTCCTGTATTACAACATCACAAGGAGTGTTTTCTGTACTCTAAAGTACTCTAAATATACTCTAAAGTACTCTAAATATGCAGGATTTGTGTGTCAAACATGCGTGAATGAAACAAAACTGAATTCCAGGTATGTTTGTGATGAGGAAACAACATTATAATGTAGTTCAGAAAATAGCATAATATGGGCTCTTTAAGAGTCAATGTTGGTATTTTCAGAATAATACAGTGAACTACTTTTTACAATCTTTTTTTTAAACTTTTATACCCTGCATCAAATTCAGTTCTGCTAAATTTCTTGAGTCTGTATCACACTGGGGCAGCCTTATTGACATTCACAACCTTGGTTTCCAAGTTTGGAGAAACACCAGGCAATTGTCCTTGAGTCTAGAACTTGGATATAATTTATACAACTTCCTGCTATTAAGATATCTTCCCATTGGACATGTGAGATGGTATCTAACTGTAATAGATGTATTATTTATGAGCAGCCATCCTTCAGAGTGAGCAATAAACAAGTGAGTGAGTGCAGGAGACAAAAGCCAAAGGGAGATGGACTGCTGTGTTGGGAACCTCTCTACATGCACTGCTCGTAGCACCCCAGTCTATAAAGGTCTGATTAATCACATAATAACCCCCCATTGAATTAGATCCATGGGATTATTACACTGCTAAAAGTCAGGAAAAGGTTTAATGCCACATTTGAGAAGAGGGCAACTCCACAAACAGATTTCAACAGATTCAAACAAGTATAGTTGAAGGAATTAAATGTATTTGGTTGACCTCTTAAAATTTTGCATTTTGCAAGTTGGCAAATTGCAATTGGCATTTACTTTTTTGCTTGTTTTTTTACTGTTTTGTGATATATATCCAGAATGATCACTATAAGTATCGTCTGTTATGACAATGGCATGACAAAGCATGTTAACTGTCCAGCTAAAAATGTCTCCCTGATTTGTCTTGGCATCCTCTTTTATTTTCAGATGAAGATAATTCCAACTACAACTCCTGACATTACCAACACCACTACAACAACAACACATACTACTACTACTACTTTTTAAATTATTTTTACTTGTACATACACATTTATGCTTTATTTGACACCAGTCTCTTGTTGTCTTTTTTGCTACTTATTTAGAATATTTTTTACTCTTTGTTATTATAATATATTGTAGTGTGTCAGCTACTGTGTCCAAGTAATTTCCCTTGTGGATCAATAAAGTTTGTCTGAGTCTACCATTATCAGTACTACTACCTCTAGTTCTAATGCCATCTTTACCTTGAGCGAGTGTCTTGTGTATAGTCTGCATACATGTTTTTGGCAACAAGTACACACATTTGTCACAGGGGTTAGGAGCGCTTTGATAGCCACCCAAACATTCAAAAGCAAATTTTCTCCATAACAAGATATAGCACAGTCGCCTTTAGCCTGTAAGCAAATTCGTTCAAAAAAAAAAAAAAAAAAACGTGCAGGAACTCAGTGATACAACCATGGCGAGAATCGAGATGTGGAGCCAAATATGTGGGAAGGAACTAGCACAGGTTTTACGGCTCTTTTACAGGCAATCTCACCTCCAGCTCTCCCTATCACTACAGATGGAAATACGGCTTTTTTCATATTTCTTCCAAACTAAAACAGAGCTGCTCTAACTCTCTCCTGCTCTTGTTAATACATTTAAAATACTCATGCAAGAGTATTTTTGGTACTGTTAAAATATGCATAGAAATGTCAAGCATAAAATGTTGTACCATCTGTAGAGTAGTGAGATGAGACATGGCATTTCCCTTATGTAGCCTGGAAATGATATAGTAATTAAAACCATGTTGCTGCCAGTAAAAAGTTAATCAAACTTCCTCTGTACACCATTTGTTAGAGCTGTTACACTTTGTTTCAGTGCTGTTTATTTCGCTATGTTCTACCTTGTGATGTCATGTGGTAATTGGTGATTTTCAGATTGTAGAATGTGATAATGTCATACTCCCTGATGAGGGGCAAGAGCCAGATTTCCCTATTGATGACATTGTACTTTACCAGGAAATAACCAAAAGGTAAATTCACAAATGTTGAACCTGATCATTTCTGTCATTGTCTAGACCTAAGTACTCATTGAATGGCAACAGCAACCTGCATTTTAATTCATTTTAGTTGCCCCCATCTGTATTAAAATCTGTATTAAATAACATTGCAATGCCATCTGAAACCCGGCAATACAGGAAATACGCCACAGAATTGTCAAACTCCATACACCTGGATGGTTGTATCCCTGGAATTGTCATTTTCTACTTAACAAAAGGTAAAAGGTAGCTGTTAACTTAAAAATGACTACTATGTGACATCACAAGGTGGAACAGAGCATTTCGAGTTTTGGGGATGCAGAGAGACTAATAATAAAGTGTTACTCAAACATGTATGAAACAAAACACAGCTCCAGGTCTGTTTTTGAGGTCATAGCAACATTATAATATGGCAAGTCTATTTTGTGTAATATAGAACCTTTAAACAAAGATACTTTTAGCCTCATGAGCACTTCTGTTTGATCTGTTAGTATACAAAAAGAGCACTAAAAATACTATAGAGTAAAACATTTTACTTTTTCTTCTACTGTATGCAGTCCTGCTGAATCCCACATGTATCGCAATTTAAGAAAATCACTCACAGTACAACTTCGACTGGGCAAATGAGAAGGGAAAACAATTAAAACATAACTGAAAAGTTCTTCAAAGTACTTTTTTTGTTTTGTTTTGTTTTGTTTTGTCTCCATAAGTGAGCCAGATCTCCACAAACTGGTTTTGTGTACAGATTGTTGTCTCCCGCGATGTGATAAATACCCATCCACTCACATACCCATGACTTCTGGAAGAGTGGACAAAAACAAAACAAAAAAACTGTCACCAAGCTTCAGTCCACCACAAACCACTCCAACGGCCACTGTAACCTTCACCACCCCAACCCCCTCCACTGTTCTTCCCCTTGGTCATAGCTGTGTGATGGTCATCCATGTGTTACAAATGGGATAAACTACAGCGCTTTGAAGCAAGTGTAGGCGGGTGTGAGTGGTTAGCGGTGACAGCAGAGGCACAGCAGAGAGGGACGAGGGAGTGGGACCTGTTTCATAATGACTTTGATTCAACGTGGATCAGCTGATCTAAGTGCTTTATAGTACATACAGTACGGGTGTTCATTAGACGGAAGGCAGTTTTTATTTCTTTATTTTTATACGTATATATCTTAGATACTTATGTAGCTGATGTCATCAACAATCCCTGGGGGTGTGATGCTAACTGAAAGCACTACTCTGTTAGAAGCTCTGTTATTCAAGTTAGACTTTAATCTGAGCTTTATGTTAACACAATCTGACCAGAAAGACCTGGTTTGATTAGAACTACAACAAGGGAGCTGATTCATGCTGTTAAACCAGTCTCTTACGTAAAATTGCAGTCACAAACTAGCTAGCATTCACCATCAGATTAGAAAATTGCTTAATATGGGCTCTTTATTAAAACAAACAAACAAACAAACATATAATTCAACCGGTGTATATTTTAATGATACTTATAGGGCATTTTTTTGCACAATTTCATAAACAGAACTACAAAACTGGTGACTAGCAGTATTGGCAGCACTGTGGTATCTTTTGAAGAACCAATGTGATGCCAAATGGCCGTATCCACCATGGCCGGTTATTCCTGCGCTCCTCTCTCGGCTGGCAGGTGCAGTGTGAACACTCTGCTCCTGGCCTCACAAGCACATGGTGGAGCGGCAGGCGCGCTGGGTAGCCATATTGACCTGGCACTGACTGACACATGTCGTGGAGAGGGAGGTGTGAAGGAGAGAGGCGGGGAGTTCACTGTGCTGCCCGCTTTCTGTCATCGAGCATTCCCCCAGGACACCTTCAGATGGACGGACAACATCTGCTTTGGTGCCCCCTCCCGAACCCAGAACCCCCCCAAACCCCCAGAGCCACCTCTGCCCACGGCACAGACTGGCCACAGCACAGAGAGGCCAGAGCGCAGAGCCGGCGCGTAAATGGACAGTGGTGACCTTGGCACCAGTGCGTTGCTAGGGAACACACACAGGAACAAACACTCTTTACTAACATTAACTACATTAACATTAACTAACATTAACAATAACTCTTTTTACTTGTACATATACATTTATGTAATTGACATCAGTCTCCTGCTATTTCTGCTACTTATTTAGAATTTATTGTACAATTTCTGTTATTATAATCTGAGCCACTGTGTCAAAATAATTTCCCTTGTGTATCAATAAAGTTTGTCTAAATCGAAGTCTAACTGTACAGGAGCTTAGCTGAAGGGCTGAAGTAAACAGGCAGTCCTCTATGGCCCAGTCTTTAAAGGTATAGGATGAAGGTATATAGGATAAACTCTTATTGGTTTAAAACTGGGATTACGATCACAACTATTTTTAAGGGACTGGACATGATGTGCCACTTATTTCTTTTATAATTTATCTGTGTAATAATAGTTTTCTCCAAGATCTTTGACACAATTTTTGACTCTCTACCTGGTTTAAAGGGTGAGCATTGGATCAAATATTTACTCTTATTTACTCTTTTTTTTCCCCTCATTTTTCTCATTTTCTTCTTTTCATTGGATAGGAAACCTATACAGACACAGATGGAGTACTTCTTCAAGGACACCCACTTCTCCCTGTGTCACCCACGACATACTCTGAACAGCTCTTTGAGACACTAAGAGCAGACGCTGGTGAGAGGCTGAGTGATGGGAGTGATGTGACTTTTGATTCTTTTATGGGATCCGAATCTTTTGGACGGGCTCTTTTTATATCTGCTTATATGACAGAGGCCAGTGTAAGAACTCACTTTAAAAACAAACTAATCAGAGAGAAATTACCCAGGCCAAGATTTGATTCAGTGGTTCAAACTGAGAGTGGGAGTTATAGTATAGTATTTGCCCATTGAAATTATGTATACTCTAAATCAAAAGTTGCACTACAATAATAATAATTAAAAAGCTACATACCAAATATGTTTTTTGCGCACAAAGCTAAATAAAATAATAAAAATGCAACAGAACAATGGAGCAACCAGTAAAAACATTCAGATATGTGTCTTGCATGGTGGTCCTTCATGACTGCATGATGCATGATTGAATAAGACAACGTAACACACAGTTATGTCATGTGAAGTCATGTTAATCACCTCGATGTATGTATGTGTGTATGTGTGTTTGACTAAAGTTAAGCCAACAACAGTCCACCCCATTGTGTTTGAACCGCACAGGCATTGTTATTGACATGCAAGGTAGCATTATATAACACATATATGATCGAGCCACACAAACCTAATTAAAAAATGTACTGAATGATGAACTTATTGTATTAATTTGTTCCAGGGGGTGTCAAACTCATTTTGAGAGAATTCTTATAAATGTGAGCAGGTCAGGGGTTGAAATTTAAAACAGCACTATAATACAGTTTCCTTACTGACAAAATATACTGTATACTGTGTATTTTAGACAGCAGGGGCTTTACATTTAACTCTTGTTATATTGTTTGGAAAGTATTCATTTAAATAGCTTGAAGACCACACACTTGTTAATAATAGTAAGTCCATGTTGACAATTAATTAATGTTACTAGGCTCAATAATGACTGGCACAGTGAACAGCCTAAGCCTGATCTGCCACACACTCTGTGTGTGTGTGTGTGTGTGTGTGTGTGTGTGTGTGTGTATTGACATGTATTATCCTATATCCATAGGGTTTAATATAACATCGGTCCACCGTTTGCAGCTATAACAACAAAATTTCACACAATGCACCTTGAAAAGTAGTGGGCATCTGATCAATATAGACCATAATGCACTGCGAGAATTGGAAAAACAACAATGCACAGAGACAGGTGTTTAATTGGACACAACACGACTGAATGAAGCAGACAGAAACGCTGGTTTATTATGGTTGATCCTGATTAAGAATAAAACACAATTTACCGTTATAAGAAGCTAACGTTAGCAACTTACCTTAGCTCGAGCTGTTTAAAGATCGATCATTTCCACATCTCAGACAAAAAGTAAATAAATGATTATTATTTATTAGAGAAACTGACTTCTGATATTTGATATACTGTATCTATCTATCTATCTATCTATCTATCTATCTATCTATCTATCTGTCTCTCTCTCTCTCTCTCTATATATATATATATATATGTGTGTGTGTGTGTGTGTGTGTGTGTGTGTGTGTGTGTGTATATATTTTTTATTTATTTATTTATTTATTTATTTTCCCCCTTTGGTTTGAGTTTTTATTTTATTATTTATTTGAAAAGAAAGAAAGAAAAGAAAACAATATTGAATGACAATTCACTTGTAACCAGATTTTCATAGGGCAAATGGGACTTTGGCTTTGAAAAAAAAAAAAAAAAAAAGAACAAGCTCAATGCCAGGATAATGACTAAGACAAGGCAAACCATTAAGAAACTTGGTCCCAGGAAGTGCTCCACTGTGTTTATAAACTCCAAACACCTTCGCTAGAATCATTTGAATACTTTCAGCCCTGGAATTGCCCATCTCCACTGAACAAAAGGTAAAATGTAACTGTTAGCTTGAAAATGATAATTTCATGACATCACAAGGTGGAACAGAGTATTTTGCGCTTTGGAGATATAGACAGACTAATAATAAAGGGTTACTCAAATGTGTGAATGAAACACAAAACAACTCCAGGTATGGTTTTGAGGAGGTAACCGCACTTTAACATGGCTTAAAGCTCACAAAAGTCAATTTAGCATAATATAGGACCTTTAACCTTTCTCTGAGAGCAACTGCTGCTGCTGAATCCACAAAAGTCTCTCGACATTAAGGAGAGTCAAACTGCTGGTCGGTGAGGGCCTCTGTGACGTGGTGCAGAGACATTTCCCTGCCCAGTGCTCAGCAGAAGTTTAGAAGTAGAGGAGACGCCTCAGAGGTCAGGGTAATACCACGGCTCTGACAAAGTCTTTTCACATTGGAGAAAAGGTTAGATCACCAACTGTGAGAGAGGGCACCAGCTGAGACGTCACTGTACACTGTATGGCTATACAAGCTACACCATCTAGTGTGAGAGAGTTTGCATTAAAGGGCTCATATTACACTATTTTCTGATCTATGTTATAATGTTTCCTCACCTCACAAGGTGGAACAGAGCATTTTGAGCTTTAGAGATGTAGATAGACTAATAATAAAGGATTACTTAAGCATGTGTGAATGAACCAAAACACAACTCCAGGTATGTTTGACATGGTCAAAATCTGTGAAATCTCTGCTGGGCTATGGGAGCCTTATATAAAAAAAACTAGGGCACATGACATTTGTAATTGTTAACAAATCAAAGAAGGATAGTTCACATCTGATTCACAGTTTAGATTAGAGTAAAACGTGTGATGGTCTATGTGCATTTCTTACAAAGTTAAGAAGAAAAGTGCTCAATGTTCCCATAGCCCAGTTTTCTCACATTTAAAATATACTTTTTAATTTATGCCATTACTTATTTATTTTTTTTGTTTTTGTTCTAGAAGAGAACCTAGAGTAGTATGTTGAGACAGAAATACTGGGTATACAGAGGTACATTTTATAATAATTTCAACCCATGATAACTCCACCAACTGCATTTTTATAGCTTCGTATCCACGGACTGCCTGCAGCATCTGGACACTCTCATTTGTACCATGGTCAGCCTCTTTCTTCAAATGCCACTGTTTCAAAGCAAGAGTGGATAAATTGTAATTGTAATCCACAGCTTGCTCCAGTATCCAATATTCTTCAGTTGCAGATAATGTCTTTGCTATTTCTCATATCTCTCATACGAGCACAAGACTGCTGACATGTAGGTACACACACGACACAGGATACCCCGCACGGAGGAACACTTTGAACCGGTCCAGTATCATTAGCGTACTGGGTTGCCACGGGCTACGAGGAAAGGGCTACCACACGGATCCGGCAGCAAATAGTGCACTACCAAAGCCCAAGAGGTTCATTATAGAGACACAAGCTTCAGTAGCCAGCATATTGTGGAACCAGAGTAAAGTTATGATGGCAATGATTCAAGTGCCTGTATCTTTCAGTTAAAAGGGATTTCCCCCCATGGCTCACGTGCCTAACAAAAGTCACAGATTCTCAAGGCAAATGGGAAAATAATGCAACAGAGGGGGAAATATGAGATACATGAGTGTCCTCACCTGACCTCTCCCCCCAATGTCACGCAGCAGGAAGTAGAAGCCAGTGCAGGCCGTAGCCGCTAGCAACAGGATCACCACAGTCATGGTGATGAGGTGCACTAAGTGTCTCCATATATAAGCATGAAGCCTGGAGGATGACTGAAGTGCTGTGGTCATCATGTTCCTATGGCTCAGAGAGGACTCTGTCCTGTGGACAGTTGGGGTAACTAGGCCTCATGTAACATTCTGTGCACTTCACTTATGGGACATTTGACTTGGATGAAATATGGACAATATGAAATGTATCTCTTATTTCACATGCTCTTATTTAACATGGAATTGTGTAGCAATATTAATTGTCATGTATTTATTTAATACAAAAAATATATATAAATATATATATACATATATACATAAAAAAATGTATCTAAATTTAACTGGCTTTATATAGCACCTTTCAAAGCATTACAGAGCATTGTTCATTCACTCCACCCTCAGTGGTGGTAAGATACTACTGTAGCCACAGCTGCCCTGGCGCAGACTGACGGAAGCAAGGCTGCCAATCTGCGCCATCGGCCCCTCCGACCACCACCACCACTCACGCACACCACTGTCTTAATGTGGGTGAAGTGTCTTGCCGAATGACACAGCAACGGTTTTTGCCACTGGCGCCCCACTGTGGCACCTGATTTTCCCAGTGTCTCCCATCCAAGTCCTAACCAGGCCCGGCCCTGCTGAGCTTCTGAGATCTGATAGGATCAGGCTTTGACAAGCCGGTATGGCCAGTTTAAGTTAGAGTAAGAGTAGAGTAGAGTAAGAACTTGCTATTTTTATTCACACACACAGTTTTAACCCTTATGTATTTACTTTGTAGAATTTCAGCTATAAAAGAAAGCAATATTTTGCTTCGTCTTATCTAAAATACACTACATCTTTTATCTTTTATTTGGTATGAAGTCCAGTTTGTCCTGTATGCAAAGTGGGAGGGATTCTACAAAGGGTCCAGAGAATACAGCTGTGTGATGCAAATTCATAAGACAGTCTGTCCATGGGCACTACATCAATAGCCCCTGCCTCCTACCTGAGAGCATCTGAGGGATCGCTTTGGCCTGCTTCCTATCCAGACATGCAGCTGTAACCAGGCTAATCGAATGAAGAATGTCCCTCCTCTCCTCCACACCTTTCTTAAACCTGCTCTCCTTGGCTACCATTCAAACTCTTTATGAATTCTGTTTTCACATATAGACCAACCATATACTTTTCATTACCCCACATAAGTGTTCATTAGCTGCATAATTTAATGTATTTAGTTTATTTTTTTTTTTTTTTTATTAAATGCATATAAGAGAGGTAGTGTGGATCAAACTTGAGGGTCTGTGTAAAGTGAAACTGTACTGAGCAAATGTTTGTCCATAATGTATTAAATCTAACAGATAGTTGTAGTGGTCTGAGAAGATGGGTTATTATAAGGACTGAGAAAATTTGGATGTTAACGCATTTATTCCTTTCTGAGACCCCTAACTTAGTAAAAAACCTGATGCATACACTTTGATAGATTTCTTCTTCTGTCCCCTGCCTGGAATATAATTAGTTAGTGCACTTTTGTCACATGGTCAAAATCAAAATGGCTGACTACTACTAGACTCCAGAGGGCTGGGTGAAGGAGACTTCCATCTCTGTTTAAAGACGTAAAAGCTACCATCTGTAGGTTTATTGGATTTTTTTTTTTTCCACCAGTAGATGGCAGGTGTGAAACCTGTCCCCCCGGGCTCCAGTTCATCAATGGAGGATGGACGATGAGGCCCACCTGATTTGAAGAAAGAATTGACTGTTTTAAAGGCATTTATAATAATTTAGTAAGTTTAAAGATGCATTGTGTAACTTTTCTGGTGGAGGGTCCATCAAATGCTTTTTGTTATTGCTTTGTCTGGAATGTTTCACAGTATGGTATTAAAACTTTCTATGTTCATCGAGACCAAACCAGGCCAAGTTACAGTTCACATCTATGGAGAGGCAACCCCACTCACAGTCAGAATGCCTGTTTTTCTGTATTTATGAGCTATAAAACCACCTGTAATTGAATAAATCCAAGGTAGAGCAGTTTAATGTCATACTGTGGAACATTCCAGGCAGAGCAATGACATATCCATAGAAACAAGCAGGTGGCAGATCCCCAACCAAAAAGTTACATCGATGCTGTTTATTTATACGGATAATTATGAAAATATATCACAAAACTTCATCTATCCTCTGTTGTTGTCAAGGGTGTGAACTAAAGCGCGCTGAAGGCTCCAGCCAATCAAAGCACAACCTGTGTTAACCAATCACAGAGCTTGTTACTAGCCCGCTCACTTTTTGCAGTTTTGAATGAAGTGCGATTTAATTTTATTCATATGTCAAGAGAAATGTTGTGATTGTGAAATATGAACTGTGATTGATTGGAATTAACAGCTTTTTCTGATTTATGAATATTTTTTCTTTTTTTTTTTTTTTTTAATAGATTTCTGTCCACTGATCTGAAGTTTGCTGGTTCAAATCCCACTCTTGACTTAAAACAACAATGGTTGAGCAATCAGACCCAGAGACCCACAAGTTGGTGGTGTGATTCCATCTCCCACAGATGAATGTGGTTCACTGGTGCATGAATGGGTGAGTTGTTCCTTGTGGAAAAGCGCTATAACAGTTTGCTTCAGCACATGAAATATATACATACATGAAATGAGGAAAGATGTCTGTTTATACTTCTATCCCACTGCTATTTTCATCCTCGCTGAAATAGTAATTAAAAGCAAGCTGGAAAGGTCACCATGGCAATACCTCAGGCAAGTGTCAGAGTAAACAGTGCTCTCTTTTCCCCCATTGCTTACAGCAGTTTACAGGGTTTTTCTGCTATAACCTGCTTCTTTTCTCTCCGGTGACCACCCTCTCTCCCTATACCCATCACCCTTCACTTCACATACACAATGCACACTGCAATTTCCCCCATGTGATAGTGTGTTCCAGTCTCTGAGCACCCTCTCCCTACAATGGCCTACTGAATCATGTGACATGGGCTTTTTGAGGTTGTGTAATAGCACTCCCTTAGCCGTACAAATAGTAGATGACTGTGTAAAGACCGGCTTGGGGGACTGAACGCTCATGACTGGCATACTCCATGGAGAAATAAAACTAGTGTGAATTGAGCTTGGAAGACCTAACTTTACTACATTCATCTACCTCACTGCTTCTCCATAGTTTACCCCTCTCCTCGCCACATTTCCTCTTCGTTCAATCAGCGCCCAGTCTGCCCAAATTAAACCCCCAGTGTAGGTACACGGCTGCTTCGGTTTGTGCCATGTTCCACCTCCTCCTCAGCACTGCCTCATCATCCCCTTCACTCTCCTCATCATCTCATCATCTCATTGCAACTCTTTACATATAATATACATTTTCAGGGGGAGGAAGATGGTGCTTAGACCAGAAGAACCCCTAAACAGCATGGCCGTCTTCCCTATCCTCTGTGTTCTGATTTCTTTCTACCAGATGACACATTCGAGCAGGCACCAGTTTTGGGCCCTTCGAGCACTGAAAGCTTCTGTCTCCAAGTGAGGAAATTAACTAAATGATCCATAACATATTATTCTGTCATTTGAAAATAGCATAAAAAGCCAAGTCATCTCACCATCACCCTCTGCTCAAGGCCTCCCCAAGGGCCCTTAGGTGGCATTTACTGCACACACTGAAAATAAGAACAATTAATGCTGCAAGCGGCAATAAAGGACCTTGTCACTCCTTAAAACCGCAGGGTGCATGCCACTGTTAAAGGTTAACTGTGTAACTTTTCTAGTGCAAGTCCAGCACCTGGTTTGTCCATGGAATGTACCACAGTATGGCATTAATTCTATTTTTTATTTTATTTTTTATTGTGAACTGTAAACTGTGACTGCTTTTCGTTATACTCATCCTTGTCTTGATGTAGTCCAGACATCTTCACCAAAGTTTTGATTTCAGTGCTTTAATTACCTCAGGTTGGCGGTGTGATTCCACCTCCCACAGATACGGTTGTTACGTCCTTGGGCAAAACACTTAACCCACCTCTAGGTATGAATCTGTGTGTGAATGGGTCATTCCTTGATGTGATCTGAGTGCTTGAAGGGTGGAAAGTTTTTGATAAAAATGTGACTATGACCTTTAAAATCAATGCTACTAAATGCAGTCCTTGGAGAAAGATGTTCCTAAAAAAATCCTAAAAATAAAATTACTCTACCAACTTTAAAAATCCATCAGTTGCTCAGATAATTCTTTGCCTTTGCCATTGCCATTCTTGGTCTTTTTCATCTGTTTTTATATTTTTATCTGAGCCGTGACCTGGGCCTGTTTGTGCTGAGTCTCTGCACCTCTGCCCCATCTGAAAGCTCCACTCTCTCCACACACTGACAACATGATTACCCTTTTCATCATAACTGCGAGGTCTTAACATGAGATGATTCCCCCTCCCCTGAAAGAGCCGCGTGAAGCCAGAGAGTCAAGAGAAGGCTAGGGGGAGATGAGCGGAGAGGAGAGTGGCTATGGATGAAAAGCTCTCTAATGTCAGGATGCCGTGGTCTTTGCCAGTCACCTGACAAGAAAGTGAATTGCCGCCATGTTGACTCTCAGTTATTATAAAGGTAAACAAATACTACATTTCAACGGAAAAAAGAGCAATTAAAAGGCCCATATTAAGCTATTTTCTGTTCTATGTTATAATGTTGTGTGTAGAGTTGTGTTTTGTTTCATTCACACATGTTTAACACACAACATACACTCTGTTTCACCTTGTGATGTCATGTGGTAATACAGGAAGTGCTCCACTGTGTTTTTAAACTCCATACACCTTCACTAGAATCATTTAGTTAATTTCATCCCTAGAATTGCCCATCTGAACAAAAGGTAAAGGTAGCTGTTAACTTGAAAACTACTGCTTAATGACATCACAAGGTGGAACAAAGCATTTGGAGCTTTGGAGATATCGTTATTCAGGACCATAAACTGCTCATAAACGATAACCTTTCAGTCTTTTACTATAATATGTTCGAGTTAAATGGCCGTGATTGACAGATGGATTAGCCAGTCAGGGATACGCATGGTCCATCTGTATTAAAACAAATGTGGTTGGCCATGAGGAAAAAATTACCAGAACTTAAAAAACATCAAGGATTTCTGCAGAATCAATGAGCAAAGCATTAAATTCTGTTTTAAGGTTAATCTAAGGTATACGCAACCAATGAGCCAACCAAAATATTCTTTTGGGAAGAATATTTTGAAAATGTTTAGTTAGAGAATACTGAATAGCTGCTCTAAAATGTATCATGTAATTTTGTACTTAGAATACTTTCACATTAACTTGCATTATATTCTAGTGTAAAAATATGATATAGGATTAAACACCTGTGTCTTTTGCACTTGTTGTTTGTTACCTCTGCCAAGGAGGTTATGTTTTCGCCTGAGTCTGTCTGTTTGTTTGTTTGTTTGTTTGTTTGTTAGCAAGATAACTCAAAAAGTTATGGACGGATCTTGATGAAATTTTCAGGAAATGTTCCTAATGGTAAATCCAACAGATGATTAAAGAAAGAAAATCCTGGATTCTGGATCACTTTGAAAACTGAGCTGCTTGGCGGAGGTCTGCGCTCTCTGAGTGCTTTTCTAGTTCTGAATTTATTCATCACTGGTTAGAGCTGCTTAGACTGTTGCCCCCGTGACCCGGCCCCGGATAAGCGGAAGAAAATGGATGGATGGATGGATGGTTAGAGCAAGACCATACCGGCTTGTCAAAGCCTGATCCCGTCAGATCTCAGAAGCTCAGCAGGGCCGGACCTGGTTAGTACTTGGAAGGGAGACCACTGGGAAAATCAGATACCACAATGGGGCGCCAGTGCCAAAAACTGTCATTGTGTCCTTAGGCAAAGCACTTCACTCACATTGCCTAGTAAGAAAGTTGGGTGTGTGTATGTGATGGTGGTAGTTGGAGGGGCTGATGGCACAGATTGGAAGCCTCGCTTCTGTCAGTCTGCCCAGGGCAGCTGTGGCTACAATAGTAGCTTACCACCACTGAGTGTGGAGTGAAAGAATAATGCTCTGTAAAGCGTCTTTGAGTGTCCAGAAAAGTGCTATATAAAACTGATGCATTATTATTATTATAAGAAAAAGAAAAAAAAATGCACAATGACATGATGAGGTACCCCCATGTATTACTGCTTTGATTTTAGATAAGTAACTGTATTCTACTATCAAATGAAAAAATAACTGTACCGAAATTAGTCACTCAAAATTAGAATTCTGAATTTGCAGTACATGTATTCAGTTACTTCCCAACACGGTGTACATTATAATTACCACTCTTTAGTCCTGTATTTTTGTAACATATAATGAAGACCTATTTACTTACAATTGAAATGTATGCCACATTATTTGAGCCACCTTGTTTGAAACTTGATGGCATTTTTGTAGCATTTTAGACCAAATCTTGATTCTGTTTGTACACAGCCTTAATAGTGTCACACCATGGCAGCGAATCATAATATACTTTTCCATCGACAGGAGCTGGTGAATTGAATTACTAGTCATCATTTAAACCAGCAGGTGTAAGCAATGGAAAACTCAATGTGATAATGAGCTGTTGTATTACCACAATAATAATCAAGCCCAACACAAGTCTATACGTAGAGAATTCTGTCAGGTGCATTTGGCAGAAGTGCAAAGTAGCTTATTACAGTTACAGTACTCACTGTACTGTAACTTTTTGAGTAGATTTTTAAACCAGTACTTGCACTTGTAATTCAGTACAGTCCCCACATGTAATAGTAGTCTATATACTAAACTTGTATTAAAATTAGGGATACACTAATATAAAACTGGTATCAGTGCACAAATTTGCTGGAGCCGATATCGATAACCTGTAGTAAAGTTTGAAGATTTATTTATCCAACATCTGAGATTTTTATTATTATTATTATTTTTATTTTTTTTTTGCTTCATACTGGGGGTGTTCTACATGTATCTCTAGGGGTAATGTTTAACAATTACCATGCCGACACAATGCACACATTTGCAAAATACTGCCAAAAATGTTTTAAGATCATTTGAAAACTCAGGAAAAAATTCATAATGGATTTAAACAACACATTTTCAGGAGCCTGTGATCAGTATGATTGTTCATGGTCCTTTTTAGGAGTTTGATTTCAACAAAAAAGGTGAGAGTAATTCACTAATGCTAATGCGAGCTAGCTTATGACTGTAATTTTATGTGTGAGAGACTTGTTTAACATCACAAATCAGATCATCTGTTGTAGTTCCAACCAGGTCAACTCTCTCTGGTTGATTGTGTTAAAATAAAACTCAGATTTAAGTCTAACTTGAGTAACAGGTTCTAACAGAGAAGTGCCTTCAGATAGAATAACACCCCCCAGTGAAATAGTATTTAAGAAGCCAAGTCTACATTACAGAACACCATCTTAAAACAATTAGCGGATTACTAATTTTGGGTGTTGAGTAAATATTGAACATTTTTGACACTTCCACTGCTGAGTTAATATGCACTTGTCTCTGTTTTTGTTTGTCTTGCTTTGTGGATTGGGGCATAATTAGTCCAGACTCCATCAGTGTCAGTGGAGTTACATGGGTGCCATCTGCTTTGGCTCTCTTACTGTAGGGATTAATGGTCAAGGGGTAAAATGCAGCCTCTCCTCTCTACTATCTGTGCTTATCTACAGATCATTCCTAATCCTTCTTGACAAGCTCACATTTCAGTCAGAAATCTGCTTCTGTTTACATAGTGGCTTGGGGTACGTCTTTAAAGTGCATATACAGATTTTCATGTTTTTTTGAAAGTAGTTGGTTGTGCGGTTTAGTATCTGTGGTAAATATTCATTATAATTCTACATCAGTTAAAGTTGAAATAATACCCAACTTTTTCTCATAAATTTTAAAACCTGTTTGCCCCCCAGAAAGTGTTTTGTAAAAGCAGAACTTTGTCACAAAAACAACACAGATACGCACTGGTTTCATCTAATTAGAAAACATTTTATCTCTTGCAAATTGGAGCCATGAGTCAAGTTGGGATGAGAGCTGATTGCTGGTCCACAGGTCCACCCTGTTTCACCTTTCTGTCTGAAAAACAGTTATAAAACAGTGGCCAAATCAATCATGCATGTGAATACTAAGCCCAAGGTTTTGGAAGAGCTTGGTACTAGTTACAGATTTAAATACAAGCTTAAATTTGAAAATCAGGTAACAATGCTTTAAGTGGCAGTTTGTATGGGAATAAAGGTTGGGGAGAAAAGTACAAAAATACAGTAGTGAGGAGTTCTAAAACACCTCTCAAACAGCTCTTCTCTCAAACTGAAAACACTTCATCTTGTGATGTCATATAATACAGGAAGTGCTCCACTGTGTTTTTAAACTCCATGCACCTTCACTAGAATCATTTGGATGATTTCAGCTCTGGAATTGCCAATCTCTACTCAACAAGAAATAAAATGTAGCTGTTGAAAATGACTCACCAGGTGGAACAAACATTTTGAACTTTGGGAATGTAGACATAAACGTGAGTGAGACAAAACACAACTCCAGGTATGTTTTTGATGAGGTAACGACATTCTAACAGGGCTTAAATGTGGCTTCTGGCTTCTTTTTGCACTAGAACTTGTCATCACTTGCTCGTTTTCTCAACTCCAACCACAACTGCAACATCCCTAATAATCTGCAATGAATGACTTCTAACTGTGAAAAGGCACATTTCCTGACTGTAATGAATACACTTGAAATGGACATTGTAATATGTGGCCGCTATAATAGATCTAGTGCCTTTAGCCGCTGACACTGGACCCAATAGCATGCTTTAGCCACACTGATAATTAAAAGACGCATTGATCTGTTCTTTTCCCTTCGTATAGCCTCCCTCAGCCCCCTCCCGCTTTCTCAAGATCTAGTTCCTATTTCCTGCAGGATTTATGTATCACCCACAATGCCACTGGGGTGCTATCATTCACTGAGTAAAGAGGAGAGCAGGCTGGAGAAACAAGTGGAGGGACCAGGCAGAATGGTGCTCTTTGTGCTCTGGCGTCAGCATACAGATGGATGGGCCATTAGTGGACATGGGAGTGCGGTTCAAACCATGTTATTAGCACAGGTGAGGGAGTGCACTTCCTGAATGGGCAATGAGCTCTCTCACTTCCCCAGTGGAACTTGTGCTGCATTGTAAAAGAGGTGTACATAACTTTTGAAATAAGCAGCGTCCAGGAAAGGGAGTGTACCTTCAACAATCTCACTTCTTACTGGCTCGTTGGTTGCTATGATACAAATATGGAACTCGGATCCAAATTAGCTGCTATGTCGGCTAGCCTCGATTCGATTGGGTTAGTTTGGCAGGAGCCGAACGTTGTGGCATCAGACTCCCTCAATTCACTTCTTTATACAGATACAGTAAATAGAACTTTTTCTCATAAATTAACAAAATTTAATCCCTGAAATTGTATTTTAAAAGCAGGAAAATTAGACTGTCTTCATCTAATCAGAAAACATTTTATTTATTGCGAACTTGAATCATGAGCCATGTGATGTGACCACTACATGACATCACAAGGTGGACCAGAGCATTTTGAACTTTGGAGATGTAGACAGACTACTACATGTGTAAATGAAACAAAACACAGCTCCAGGTATGTTTTTGATTAGGTAACAACATCTAAAATGGCTTAAAGCTCACACAAGTGGATTTTGCGTAATACAGGACCTTCAATCACTGTGCCATGTTAATTTATCATTTCTTCTGTGTTGTAAACATGGAGTAGACATGGTCAGTGAAGTTACAAAAGCCAATTTTTCATCTCTGCCAGAGGAGGAATACAGGCCAAGGGCATTAGTCTTTTCCATGTTTTTTTTTTTTTTTTTCTCTTTAAACCGATCCACCTTGAAATCAGGCAGCGAAAAGATCAGAGGTGCACCCAGATAAATTGGACAACTGACCTTTGAAAATTAATTGGGCCAGAACACTATACTTACAACTGAAAAAGTGGTTAACTTTAAAACATAAAAGCAGAAATTGCAAATAAATGTTTTAAAGGCCGTATATTAGAAATAATTGACTCTTGTGAGCTTTAAGCCAAAAACTCAAAAACATACCTGGAGCTGTTTATCATTTTGTTCACACATGTTTAGTAATTCTTAATTATTAGTCTGTCTACACCTCTGAAGCTCAAAGTGCTCTGTTCCACCTTGTGATGTCATGAAGCTGTAGTTTTCAAGTCAACAGCTACATTTTACTTTTGTTTAGTAGAGACAGGCTGTAATAATCAAAGGGATTCTAGTGAAGGTGTATAGAGCTCAAAAACACAGTGGAGCACTTCCTGTATTAGCATATGACATCACAAGGTGGAACAGAGTCTTCTCTATTTGAGAGAAGAACTCCGCCTAAATATGCAGGATTTGTGTGTTCAACATGTGTGAACGAAACAAAACACAACTCCGGCTATATTTGTGATGAGGAAACAGCATTATAACAGATCAGAAAATAGTGTAATATGGGCCCTTTAAGTTAGACAACGTGAAATACCAACCCCAAGGTGACCAAAAGCACTTTTTTACTTACCTAAATTTTTTCTTTATATTTTTTTCCCAGTCTGCTGTGAGCATGTCCTGAGTTTGCAGTCTGAAACAGCTCTGGCGGAGCACTCACCCGTTCAGCCTGACGAGCGCTGCCTCTCTGGAGACATCTGTCCTGGAAACAGCCATCTGGAATATTCATGCCACTGAGCAGGGGCTTGGACCACTCCACAACACCACTCGCCGCATTTCGAGTCATAATAGTAACAATTACCAAACTATGAGGAAGCATGCTTTTGAAATACTGCCCGCTATGCTAGCCAATTAACGCAAGAACGCTTCTCATCGAATTCCCAGTGTTAGCATGACCGAAAGGTTATATGCGCCGTTAAGCCCGATGCCCGTGAAATACCCTGTGCTGCAACCATTTTGAGAGAGCGTTTATTCGGTGACATGGAGATGGATCTGGGTTTGAGCCGGATGAAATGTGCGTTATGCAGAGAGAGGCCTTTCTAAATGGAGATTGAATTACCCAGAAGCCCTTCTAGGGTTCATTACAGTCGGGTGATTCAAGAGATCCTGATTCATTGCTCTTTCCTCCATCGTTCTCTTCCATTCTTTTTCTTTATCTGCATGGCTTTGTGTCCACAGATGCAAACATGAACCAAGAGGTACAGTAATCAAACAAAATACAACTAAATTGCATCCATCCATTTTCTCCCGCTTAATCCGGCTGGGTCGCGGGGGCAGCGTGCTGCCCATTACTCTGTGCACCAGACCCAGACCCCTATGAATCCCTCTGCAGGCGGTGAGCCCACAGGAGGGAGGAATTCCTTGACAGTCCTTGATTGTATATTGTTCATAGGGGTGTTGCATGTTTTTTTGGTTGATGGGGGAAAACCCGGAGTACCTGGAGGAAACATGCAAACTCCACACAGAAAGGCCCGGGCATGTAATAAAAAAAATATGCTGCTGTGATATTCACCTGTTTACTATCCAACCCAATGGTCTTCATAAACAAAACAGTTTTCAAAGTGATATGTTCACAAGTAATGCTACAAACAGAATAGAGGGTATAGCTTTACATGGTAAAGATACACTAGCATTTTGGAAATACATTACATGTGAATTTGAAGCCCTAGATTGAAACAGTGATCTTTCAAAACACTCTGTACTATTCCGGGATAAAACTGTGTGAGTAGAGCATTTATTCCCAAACTAAAGTCTAAACTTTATTGATGAGATTTGACATTTGAGTGTGCATGTGGCTCTGTGTACCAGCACTTTTAAGCATTGTGTGACAAGACAACAGCCATTATCCAAACTCATTCACAGTGCAATTCTGGCCCAAAGATAAATAGATGGTGGAGTAAGTGACTGACAACCCTATAAAATCCAACTTATGTACTGAGCAATAACTGTTTTTCCTCTTGTGACGAAGTTGAGTAATTATTTAGACACTTTGCCAGTATGAGGACAGCCAATTACGCCCTGCAATGTTGACGCACGGCTATGACATATGGAGAAGGTGAAAGGTAACACAAGCCAGGACCCAAACCTTCACAATGGACACTCCATAGGACCACCTCTGTACGGTGCATTTCCAGCCATCCTGCCATTAGCACCGGACCCATCAGTGCTATTTATAGTGGGCTAACCTTTTGTTACCAGGCCTCTGTCCAAGCACTCTCCTACCCTCTGTCAGTGGATGGCCCCAGGATCGGCTCAGCCCCTCCAGCCTGGAAGTGAGAGCAATAATTATGCGGACTCTTCACTTCTTGAGTCCATGCTGTTGACCTGCGGGGGTGCTCATTTGAGGTGGCCCGCGGATATGACTGCCAACGCTTCAAGAGAAAATTACCTTTCATCAGCCCATGTTTCATGCTTGACTTGGTCCAAAGGCCTTTAACAAGGCTCCTCTGGTCATAGAACGAAGGAGGGAAAGGTCCCGTATTACTCTATTTTGTGTTCTATGTTACAATGTTGTTTCTTCATCAAAAACTTTTTTTGTTGTTGTGTTGTATACTGTATAAAGGCGCACTATGTAACTTTTTGGGTCTGTCACCTGCTTGTTTTCATGGATATGTCAATGCTCAGCTTGGAATGTTCCACAGTATGACATTAAACAGTTCAACCTTACATTTATTCAATTACAGATGGTTTTATGATTCACAAAACAAACAAACAAACAAAACAAAAAAAAAAACAGGCATTCTGACTGTGAGAGGGGTTTCGTCTTCACAGATCTGACCTGTAACTTGGTCTGATTTGGTCTCCATGAAGATAGAAAGGTTTAATGCCACACTGTGAAACATTCCAGATAAAGCACAATAACATCTCCATGGAGAAAAGCATTTGATGGACCCTCTACCAGAAAAGTTACACAATGCACCTTTAACACACAAATCTTGCATATTTAGGCTTAGTTCTTCTCTGAAACAGAAAACACTGTGTTCCACCCTGTGATGTCATGTGGTACTTCACTGTGTTAAACTCCATACACATTCATTAGATCATTTGGATGATTCTGTTCTGATCCAGCCCTGGAATTATCAGTCGCTACTGAACAAACGTTAAAAGTGAAAACTACCACTACATGACATCGCAAGGTGGAACAGAGCATTAAGAACTTTAGGGATGCAGACAGCCTAATACTCAAGGATTACTTAAACATTTGTGAATGAAAAACTCTTGGTATGTTTTTGAGAAAATAACATTATAATACGGCTAAAATCTCACAAGGGTCAGTTTTTTATAATATAGGACCTATAAATAAATTTGTTGTGAAAAGTGTAGAACAATTCTGAATAGCTCTACCAAACCAGTGAGTGGAAATCGAAATATAAATGTGTGTATATAAAAAAGATTATCACAACTGGGAGATTTTTAGTGCAACATGGGCCAATCAACTGCTGGCAAAGTTACACACCATGTGCACCATGTTTGAGTCTTGTGAACCGATGTTTGTTGTGTTTGCTTCAGTAGAAAAGTCATAGAATTTTGGACAAGCAGACACAAATACTACAAATACAACTTTCATGTTTAATTATTTTTACTTATAAGTTAATCAAGTCATATGGAAGATAAGATAAGATAAGGTTGGTTATAAGTTAAGCTTTGGTCATTTTTATCTTCACTGTGACTCCAGACTTCATGCCCAGTCTCTATGGTCTGTCTGCAGGATATACTGTAGATAGTCGTTTTTTTGCTTCACTAGATGGCGGTAATGCAACTTTTTGGATGTAAGCTGCCATTAAACTCCACAGAAGAGGAAGACGCACATGCCAGTCTCTTCCTGATCTGAACATTGTGAAAAATAAATGGAAGTGAACCTGTAAATAACCCGTTTCAAGCAACAAAAGCATTAAGTTACACACTGTGGATATGTTTCAGTTTAATCCAAACAAATCAGACAATCAAATGGACAGAAAAGTCATTTAAAACAGTGAGTTGATGGACCACACCACATGAGGACTTCTCAGCTGGATTTTAAACCACTGCAGTGTATAAAAAGATGTGCGTTTATTTGCAAATGTCATAATGTGGCTAAGTCTCTTCTAAAAATGTTCTGCTTGACTAGATTCTGCATCTTTGGACAGAGCCGACACAGCCCTGAACTGCCCTCTCCAAACGGTAGGCCGCATGTTCTACTTTTATCTGCTTTGCTGGTGTTTCATACTAAACCTGGAGATGCATTTGGTGCTTTGAGTGACAGCTTTGTTTCTGAAGTGATTTTAGGCCGTGTTGTTCATGGGAGCGTGCCTGGTGGTGCTCCATGTGATTGGATGGTTACTTTTTTGTAATTTTATTTATTTTTTTACGTGCTTTGCTAGAGTTTGATACCAATGTTCCTTTCATGTGGTAAATAAAACATAAATTCAACTATCCAAGTCATGTTCTACATTGGCGCCAAATTTTCTAATTGATACTTTGCAGCTGAAGTCATCACCATGTTCCCTAGGGGTGTACTGCTAACTGAAGGCTCTGCTCTGTCTGAAGATGTTGCTCAAATTAGACTTTAATCTGAGCTTTGTTTGAACACAATCTGACCTCATATACTGTACTTAGTTGGAACTATAACATGTGAGCTGATCTGTGCTGTTAAACTAGTCCCCCTCACATGACATTACAATCACAAATTAGCCAGCATTAGACAACAGTTTTTCAGTTAGTCAAACTCACCTTTTTTGTTGAAAATCAAACACCTAAACAGAACCATGAACAGTCGTAATGATCACAGGGTCCTGAAAATGTGCGGCTTAAATCCATTTTTTTCCTACAGTTTTCAGACAGTGTTAAAACTTTTCGGTAGTTATTGCTAATGTGTGCATTGTGTCACTATGGTCATTTCTGAATATACAGGCAAAACACCCCCAGCATGATATCACTGCAAAGTATCAATATAACGTGCGTTCTAGTGCCTCTGATTGGCCAAATTTTATGTCCAAACACACACAGGTTTAGTGGAATCTCCAATCCAAACTGCTCCACGTGCACATGAAAGCGGCATAAGCTTGGAGATGTGTTTGTTGCTTTGAGTGGCAGCTTTAACCTAATGCTGATGTGGTCATTGTTCATAGCTCTGTGGCTGGTACAAGTTGCTTAATGGTGAATCTCTGTTCCTATTGTTTGCTGTTTTGTGCTGAGATGGTACTCCAGTGGGTGTTCTCATTACCACTGTATGTTTTTATCTGTTGTGCCTGATTTCTTTTTTTTTTTGGAAGTATAAATGCACTGTACTAGGAGCTCATCGAGTTCTAATGTCTTATACTAAGAGAAACAAAACTTGCCTTAAAATAATTGTACTGATAGGCAGAAGGATTCAAGGATCTTTATTGCAAAATGGGACGCTTACATGTTTCGACTGCATAGGTCTTCAGAGCAGAGTGTGACATGAAGCACCTGATGTTTTTACAGTTTTATATGCAGTTCCTTATTCTGTTTTTTTATACTTGTCACTGGCATGTCCATTCTTGTTTACTAATTCATTTTTTGCAATTTTCGGTGCTTTATTTAAATTTGATAGTAATGAAAAAAAAAATGAATTGGCATGAGACATTATGTACCTGTAAATGTCTTGGTTGAGGCTCAAATCTAGCACAAAACGCGAATGGTCCATAAATGTACTTTATACTCTTGCTTGGGAGATATTTTGGAGTCTCTTTTTAATGTAGTCTTTGCATTTGTTTTTTTATTACACAGTCAAATTATTGCACATCTCTAAAATAACAATTACAATAGTATACATTTACACCCCTATCTCCTATCGGCCCCACACAGTGCTTGTTGGTCAGGTGGTCTCTCCTGTTCCTGGTGATGTAGCACTTTTCCTTTGGCTCTGTTCTGTCCCAAATGCCCTCCCGCCTCACAACAGCTGTAGTCGCACTGACACACCAGCATTTTCCAACATCTGTTTGGAGCACGGTTTTATATTCTAAACAAAGCATTCTCTGGTACTGATATTTTCACAAGAACACCAATGTACAGACAGTGTAAAAGAAGTGCTGTACGGCTAATGCTAAGCCAGTATGGTTGACATTTTAAAGTAAACTTTTATTAAAGCTAAAAGGCTGGATGATAAATAAAAAGTTCTAGCGTGCATGTGATGTAACAGTCACAGCTCTTTAAGTGGCATTTCTGTATTCTGAACACTAAGAATATATTATCACTCTGTGTCTATATGGAACATAATTCTCAGTTTCTTGCAACAGAACAACAAACAACAGGTGATGATATACTGCTTCATTAAAGGATCTTATTTTCTTGTTATTATTTTTTTTTAGGTAATTGGTGCTCAGTGGAGAGGCAGTAGGTTGTCTGCATTGCTTATATAAAATGAGCTATTAATTTCCTGCCAGTTTTGTACCCCATGCAGTTGCACGTCTCTCCTAATCTGTGCCTAATCCTACACAGTTACATGTGCTACTGGGAGCTTTGAGATTCGATTCACAACTCCTCAGTCATATTTCCTGTGTTTACATGTGTTTTGATAAATCACTTTAAACTTGATTAGGCCAGTGGTCCAGTTTTCCTGGTGTGCATGTAAACGTAGTCAGTGATGTGATGAAGGAGAGAGATTTGTGGGGGAAATATCTAGACACTGTAGGCAAGGGATGTGGAAAAATATCGAAATACAGATATATCGTGATACTAAATTTGATGATACAGTATCGTTACTGTAAGCTGCTATATATCGAGATATATATATATATGGTATCTTTTAGCATTTTTTGTGTGACTGCACTACAGTTTTGTTGCTTATTAAGTGGAAGGAAACTAGTTTATGCAATACAGTTGACATACTCACTGTTTTCACGGTTAAAATAGTATAGAAAATAATCCTGACAAAGAAATATTGTTGCTAAAATGTATTTGGTTCTTAAAAAATAGCAATAAGTATCATGTGCAAAATATCGATTACAACCATATTGTGATAACATTGTATTGGCAGCCATGTATCATATCGAATTGTAAGGGACCCTGTGATTCCTAGCCCTAGGTGGTGGTACAGGACACATGGGAAGGCTGAGAGAGTTGATGGTTGTGCTTCTGTGGTTGAGAGAGTTTGCTATAGGAGGATACTTGAGTTTTTATTCATGGCTTGTTGCATTACAGTTTCACTTTAATCTACTGGAAAGAAAGTGCTGCATATTCAAATGTGTGGAGACAATCGAAACACTCAGTAAAGACTAAGATTCTGAAAAGTCCAGTCCTGTCTATCCCTTGACTCAGTATTTTATACAACACATATAGTGAAATGACGAGCGTGTTCTAGTCTTCTTCAGTTCCTCCTTGCTTAAGTCAACGTCTCTGGGTTTAGCGCAGTTCCTGTAACTTTTAATCATAAGCAGAGGTTGTGTTCCTCAGCATGTAGCTGAGCTAGCCAAAGCGTTACACTTTCTCCACTAAAGCAGTTCAGATCATTCTTTTACTTCACTTCTAAACAAACATCAGTGCTGTGGTTGCCTGTGCGTGCGGCCAGTCTGCCTATTATCTACATCTTCATTCTTCTAGTTGCTTGTGATATGTCTAGTCTCAGAGTAACGCACTCACTTGTGTAGACACCTAGTAACGGAAAATACATTTTAACAGTCATAAGCAAGCATCAGTAAACCCCTGAGTTAGATAATATATTCAGCAAAAAAATATTCTAAAGACAATCTAGTCAAAGTATAGCATATATTGGTCTCACTTACGCAGCAATACCAACACTATCCCCTGTATACTGTTCTAAGAGCCATCCACCACTGTGTCCTTTCTACTTATCCCACCCATCATCCACTTCATCACCTCTCCGCCATATATAAGTGCTATTTCACCACACGTATTACCATTTTGGAAGAGAGTATAGCAGCAGGAAAAACACTAGGCGATTGGAAGGTGGTTCTCTCCTCAGTACAACAAATCAGCCCTTGCTTGGTATGCACGCCGAGGCTCCTGCTATCACATTATAAATTGCCATGTGGCAGCAGGCCAGCAGTGCATTGCATTAGTCAGATGCCCTCATTGTAATAAAATGCAGTCGATGGGAAGGCGCTGGGGAGGGGGCGGGTGGCTGTGTGTGTAACATGTGATGCGCATTCTTTAGATTAAGATCTTAAAAAGCAAGTTGGTGTACAATATATCTGTTCCAGGAGCCGAGGCCAGGCAGGCAGATCCTATCGCCACACAGGATTACATCGGACTAAATGAGATGACATTCACTTTGACAAATCATTTCCCCTGGCCTGGCACGCCTGAAGAAAAGGGAATTAATATAACTGCAGTGGTGCAAACAAAAGATAATTCTACATTTTCAACTGCCTTTTGTGCCCAAGTGGACTTTCATTCTTGCTGTGGGGAGAATCATGTAATCTTGTCAATGAAACTGAGAGATTTGGGCTCAGTTGATTTCTGTTATATTTCATCTACAGAAGCTTTTAATCAAATAGTGTTGTGGAGGGAATACAGTGATTTGAAGAAATGTAATACAAATGGAGATATTCATTGTTGTCGGTGTATTATGGAGACTTTTTATATGCAATTAATATCAAATATTCAGATCATTAGTTACCACATAACTTGCTTAAAATGCTTAAAGGGCCCATATTAGGCTTTTTTCTGATCTATGTTATAATGTTATTTCCTCATCGCAAACACACCTGGAGTTGTGTTTTGTTTCATTCACACATGTTTAACACACACACCCTGCATATTTACTTGGAGTTCTTCTCTCAAACAGAAAACACTCTGTTCCACTGTGTGATGTCACATGGTAATACAGGAAATGCTTCAGTGTTTTTTTTTTTAAACTCCATACACCTTCACTAGAATCATTTGGATAATTTTAGTCCTGGAATTGCCAATGTCTACTGAACTAAAGTTAAAAGGTAACGTTAACTTGAAAAGTACCTCTACTAGTATATGACATCACAAGATGGAGCAGAGCATTTTGAGCTTTGAAGATGTAGACAGACTAATAACTAGTATTACTCAAATGTGTGAATAAAACAAAACAACCCCAGCTATGTTTTTGAAGAGACATTCTAACATGGCTTAAAGCTCACAAGAGTTAATTTTGCGTAATATAGGACCTTTAAGCCCAAACAAGCTTTTAAACTTTTAATGTTCATTTTCTTTTTTTGGAAATCGCAATGGGAAAGGCAAATTTATTAACCTCAAAGTGAGCGATCGCTGTTGAACTCCATAAGTCAAAATCTAAATTAAGATTTAATTAATATGAGTTTTACCTTCTGTTCTTGACATATTGTTTCACTGTGATCAGCTTCTATAAAAATACTACATATATTTCACCACACAGGTCGTGATGTACCAACATAGTGCAAGCCCAGCAATGCAAACTTCTTGAGAAATTGGCCACTCATTCTGATCGCTGTCACTTCATATTTCATGATTCTACCAAAACGCTAATAATATCTCTATTTAATGAACGGTAAAATCCAGCTTCCTCCTCAGCCTGCTGTAGGACTGCTGACCTTGCTCCCTGTCACTATAGATTTGAAACATTAACGTCACATCGCTTCCCGTTAGCCTCTTCCAAATGTAATCTCATCTGCAAAACCCTACTCCATCACTGAATTGCTTGTTTTTTGTAGCAAGTAAATGAGTTGTCTGCCTGTATTTAAAAAGTCTAGATCAAAATAATTAGAGCGAAGTGAAATGCAGTGTTTTGGTTTAGTGTGAAATGCTACTTGAAAGTGAGCTTCTCAAGTACCATAAATATATTCTTATGCATAAAACATCGTCTAGTGGAACATATTAGCAAGAAAGCTGCAATCTAACACCATCTTTTACACATCCAGCCCAGATTGAATGACTTGGAGGAGCCTGTGACAGTGAAGGGAAAGTTTTAGCGACTCAAAAACACATTTCTCTAGCGCAGCCTTGTTTACCCAATGTGCAGAGTAGCTGACGCTTCTGCTGTCTCTCACTTATGGATTTATGCTCCATCACTGTGGCATTTCTTTTAACGGTAATAATAATTCACACCAACCCTGAATTAATTTGAGTGTTGCGAATGTAAAATGCAGGCCACTAAATGTTTTGGGGAACATTTGAATCCTTGTATATATGTGGCAACTTATAGACTAACTAGGCAGCATTCTTTACATTTAAAGTACATATATATACATGCACATGGATTGCTTTTAGGACAATTAGGCAGTGACATCATAGTGGGGATGTTTTACATGTATGTGTAGTGGCAGAATGTTTATCCGCTACCGTGGTGACACAATACGCACATTACCAAACACCGCCAAATAAGTTTTAAGATCGTCTGAAAACTCTCTGAGCACACTGCCCATGTTTGAACTACTCCGAGCTGTTTATAATATGCAGAACTGAGCTGCCAGGGACTTTTAGGTTGGCTGGACATTAAATGGACATATTTTGTCTTGGGAATGATTCAAACCAAATTAATGTGGAACTAAGCACCCATATACACCCATAATACACCAACCTAATAAATTAAAATAATATTACACATTTAATTCATGTTTCTGTTCTATTCAGTTAATTCAGACACAGGGGAGCATTGAAGTTTAAGCAGGTAAATCCAAGTAAGCAAATAAATGTAATATTGAGACCACCATACCCTCATGCTACATTTAGCACAATTTTATATCTTATCTCTCAAGTCTGCAAGCAATTATCACCATTTCAGCTCTTTTTTTTTTTTTTTGCTATTGCACTACTTGACAAAATAATGAACTTGCCTTCTAAGTTTAACCTAAAGTTGCAAACACAAAGTACACAGCTACTGAATAATGTTGGCTGTAGCAGAGTGCGCCATAACTGCCAACTGTGCATTAAAATGTTCCCGGCTTCCTTTAATGTTATCACCCAATGTACCCGGGCCTTCATCATGAGCAAAGATCCACTTTTGAGATATGGAAAGAGTCTAGCAGTGTTCCCTGCCAGAGTGAGTGGAACCAACTTAATTCAGCTGAGTTAGGATTTATAGCAGTGTCCTTAATTGTTTTATTCATTTTATAACTGCACTGCATCAGCACCTCCTGCTCCTAAGTATTTTTCTGATAATGCATCTCAACATTTGATGCATAATGCGTACAGCAGACAATGCATGCGCCGGAAAATACACACCCCAAGCATTCCATTAAATTACTATGGAAGTTGGAAGCTATTAAGAAGACATTGCACCAGATCGAACCCAAGCCACTGCTATCAGCATGGAGATCTCTGGTGATGACTGGAGCTACTCATTTGAATTGCTTATTGATTGTAGTTCTCATAGGAGCAGTCTTTCTTCTTTTACGGGATCCGAACAGATTTCCGTTCATATTTCCCCAATGTATATTTTTGCATTGATGTTTTTGATGTACAGTGTTTTATTTGGAAGTTATAGCAGCGTAGTGTGCGTATGTGATCATGTGTGTTATTGATTTCAATCAGACAAGGGTGAATATAAAACATATATGATATTTATTTTTTTATTTTGTTACACATTTATATTTTATTCTCAGGCTTCCTCCCAGAATTCAGATGTGCTTAGATAGTCAAGGTCCCCTCACTATTGAAAGAATAAAAATAATATAAAACTGCCTTTATTGATGCAATGTCTTATGCTATAGTCACATGGCCATGCTATAGTCACGGGCCAAATGCCCGTACGGGTAATGTGCTACGGGTTTTGGAGTTGTGCGGGCCCGTAGAACGTTGTAGACTGAATCACACTGTTAAATGTGCATCTTAAGGGGGCCGTAGGTGAGGCTCGCAGGGCTACCTCACGTGGCGTCACTGAAAATTGAACTAGCGATTGCCATGCGTGTCTTAAGTGTATTGTGAGGTATTCCTAAGGGTAACGTAAGTAACCTGCGGGTCACCTACTTCACCTGTACTGAACCCGTGTGTGTTGTACAAGTGTTCGTTACGATCTAGCCCTCGCAGCATGCCCGTAGAAAAAAAGGTGCATGCACATTTTCGTTGTACGGGCTCACCGAGCGGTCTACGGGCTTGCTATTTCGTGCGGGCCACTTGCGTTGCCCTGTGCGGGTTGAGCCATTTTTCGCCGTAGACCGCCTGTAGCTAGTCATACGGGCAGTTGTGACTAAGCTTTTAGCAAATGTTCTCCTTCGTATCTATCTGAAATGTTCTGTCCACCATTTTTGAGATAAAATGAATGAAGGGAGTGTCATTGCTTTATATCATTTTTTTTTTAAGTGAGTTTTCTATCCCATTATACTCCAGCTTCATTTGTTGGTATCATTGTCATTATCATCTGTTAACCCCAAATCTTGAAAAAAATACTTGGACAACAATTTTAGAAGGTGTTATGGAAACACATACACACAACAGTTAGACTTGTCCAGATGATGTTCTTCTTATTCCCAGTAGTGGCCTTGATCGATTGAAGTCCTTTCTATCAGCTATGGACTCCAGAATGGAGTGTTGGCTTCATATCGATATCCAAATAAACATTTATTTCTTTTTTAAGGGCCATATTGAACCAAGAATGAAGAGCATGGATTTCAGAGTGTACTGCAAACCACACCCACTTGGTCCTTTTTCTCACTCTGAAGTTGTATTATGACAGAAACATCATTTCTGCATACACCTGTGTATTATTCCGACTGTGAGTCAGAGCTGGCCAACTTCTAAACAAATCCGCAGTATCTTGTTGCTATCACGGTATCATAGCATGTACTTGCTTTCAGTTACGAAATTTCTGTATGACGAAATCTCTGCCTGTATTTGGTGTACGACAAAAACAAGAATTGTAGAAAACAATGTTTTGGCCTAAATAGCATTAGCTACTAGATCTTAATTTTGAATCCTTAGTCAAGATGTATTAGAATTCTCTTTCATACAGTTTTCAGAATCAGCTCCTCCAAATCTGAGGCCATGGGTCTCGACTGGAAAAAGAGGTGAGGAGCTTGGAGTAGAAACACTGCTCCTCCATGTAGAGAGGCGCTAGCTGAGGTAGTTCTGTTCCGGATGCCACCTGAATGCCTCCCTGCCGAGGTGCTCCGAGCACGTCACACCCAGGAGACGCTAGAGGGACTATGTCTCTCAGCTGGCCTGGGAACACCTTGGGGTCCCACCGGAGGAGCTGGAGGAAGTGTCTGGTGTGAGGCAAGTCTGGTAGTCCCTGCTTAGCCTGTCTCCTCTGTGACCTGGCCCTGGATAAGCGAAAGAAAATGAATAGATGGATGGACAATTTTGAGTTACAGACTAAAATTTCATAACTGGATATTTAAACCATTAATGTCATCACATCACCTGAATGCAAACAAAGAGGTAAAGCAAACATGTAAAATCTGGTGTTACTTTGCCCTGGTATCTAACTATAAATTTTAAACTTCAAGCTGTTTGGCACAGCGAACCGCACTGGTACAATCCCCAAAAAGTGATTTGTTTTCTGAGGCATGTTTTTTTTTTTTTTTTACTCTTAATAGAAATATGGAATGCAATAAAACAAATTCTACAAAGACATTCTTCATAAGCTTCTCCGCCGTCATTCTGTCTGACTGCTGACTCTTGCTCAGTCCCACTTTAATCTCTGCACGGTCTGATACATGACCTGCCATCAGCACATCATCTAAAAATGGCACAAGTCGACAAAGTTTATTGACAGAGGCTGGCCCGCGGAGCACATAGCCATACATCTGAAATATCAGCTCTGGAATGGACTTGTCAGAGCTGTCGTGGACACAGCCCATTGTTAAAACAGATAGGACGCCTCGGAACGGGGGAGCTACATTTTGGGAGGGTTTATGCGTCTGTCTGTGTACAAGTTGCAAACCTCCCATTCTGAATAATATGAGTGTAGAACAAAATTCCTGTAGATACAAATCTTTTCTCTAAAGTAATATACAGTACCTTTTCACATAAGATCTATTGCTTTTTGATGCTGGATTGTCTCTGTGTAATAAACAGAATAGCATTGTTACTGTATATTTCCATCTACACATTTTGGCACCATAGTATCATAGTGTGCTAATGATGTGTTGCAAACATAATATCTGTATTGTGTTACTTCATGCAAAATAACTGGGAGTAGTTAAAATCAGAATGTGTATTTTTCTTCTTTATAATCTTCACAACAAGATACAATTGCATTTGCCATGTTGTTAAAGTTTTGTAGCACAACTTGCATCTGATACTACTTGTTTATTAACATGAAATTGTTGTCTGATGTTTTTCCTGGGATCTGCTGTAACCACTCCTCCAGTTTGGGGGTTACAGCCCCAAGTGCTCCGATTACTGCAGGCACCACTGATGCCTTCACCTTCCAGGCCTTCTCCAGCTCTTCCTTGAGCCCCTGGTATTTCTCTAGTTTCTCTTTTCCTTTTTCCTGATATTACCATCGCTTGGTATTGCAATGTCTACCACTAAGGTTTTGTTCTGTTGCTTATCCAACCCCACTATGTCTGGTTGGTCTGTGTCTGGAAGTCCCACTGGGTCTTGGCTCGGTCATTCTCCACAACCTTTGGAAGTGTTTCCCACCTTGACCTTGGGGTCTCCAGCTTGAACTCTGCAGATGTTTCTGTACACTATGCCTGCCACTTGATTTTGTGGCGGGCATAGTGTTAATAAGCTTCACTATTGGCTTGTTAATATCTCTTTGGCTCTTGGCGAGGGTGGACGCTTTTTCTCTCCTCTCTTGCCCCTTATCTTTCCCTGCTTTGCTCTTTGTCTCGTCTGGTCTAGTGTCTAGTCTTTTTCCTTGAGTGACTCACTCCGATCTGCTCTCCAAAACCAAATTAATTATGGATTTGATAAATTGGTCTCTGAACACTACTGACACCATTTCAACAAGACAAGCAGGATCGGGCGAACCTGCGTGCCCTGCGGGAACCTATGCTGCCAGATACACGATGGACGGTTGGGACAAGTGGCGAGTTGTGTGTCTGTCAGCGCTTTCCGTAGAGGACATAGAGGATTTATACTTATTCGGAACCATGATTACAGGACTTTTGCTGATTGGATTAGGCGTGGCCCTGTCTTTTAAGAAAAATCGGAGTACGGAGGTAGCTGTTCAAAGCCCCACTTGGCTGCCCAGATTGATTGAAATGATGGGCAAAGCTGCCAGTACTCAAACTGTGACTTTGAGCCATATGGACGGAACTTTGGCTCTAAATAAACAACATGGTTAACATCTCGGAGACGTTTGGATGCTTTGCATAGAGGGATGGGAAGACCTTGAGACCAATGGACAAAGAGAGCAGTGTTGTGGAAATTGGATGCAGCTGCTCGCTCTAAAACCTGAACAACCCAATCTTATCTTTTGGCCTCCCCAAGCCAGCACTGGTCACGACCAAGGCCGGGCTGGTGTCAAATCACCCTGAGATTACAGCGGAGGGAACCTGGCCCCTCCCCAACCCCTCGCAGCTTCGTACCCCCGACCGGGTGGGCGGGTCTGTTGCATCCAGCGCCCCAGTGGCTGCAGGATCCGGATGGCTGTTTGCCTACGTTGGGCTACCTCCACCCCCCACCCCCCCCCCCCCTACCCTGTTGCTAGTCCTGTGGAATGTTTTGTACGGTGTTTTGACTATGTTGCTGAGGCTCGGAGGTGTTTTTTATTTGTGCACTCACTCCATACTATGCCCCAATAGGAGCATGGTCTGGGGCAGTTCTCTGTTTTTTTGGGGGGTTTTTTCCCTCCCTCTACCCTCATGTTATGCTGCATTGTTTATTCCTATCTGCTACCTGTCTTCCGGTCTGGTCCATGTAGTCTTCCCCATGTCATATTGTTTTTTTTTTTTGTTTTTTTTTTTGTATGTTGTAGTGTACGGACGGGGTGATAGGTCCAGTTTCAATTGCTTTGTATGTCTTGTACATGTGAAGGAATTGACAAATAAAGGCATTCATTCATTCATTCATTCAATAGGCTTCACTATTGGCACTAGTACTATTTGAACACAAAAATGATCAGAATAGACAACAATAAATTAAAGTGAATTATTCCGTTGCACATATTTATTTATTCGGGTTAATTTGATACAGACTCAACTTTTTTTTTTTTTTTTTTTTTTTTTTTTAATGAACTCGTGTCACACACTACAACATTTATTACAGCAGCCCTGAAATGGGGTATAAGGTCACTAAGAACCTGCAGAGCCTACTGATTTTAATTTTGGAGGCCTGCTCAATATTATGTCCATTTATCTGTAAATTCAAATTCTCTGGTTTGGGTTCGTGCTAGAGGCAGAGCACACAGACATGAGCTTTTTATCATTAATTGACAAACCTGCTCTTGGAAACCACACTGGCACAGTTTGAAGGTGTTTAGACAGTTACTTGGACAATGCATGAAGTTTTTACATGCACATCAACTACTATCGTCTGTGTACATTTAAAACCCTGCTGCTTTACATGAGTCTGGCAGATCATAGATGTACAGTGAAAAAGAATGGGCCTAGAATGGACTCTTGTGGCACTCCAGTATTTCTTTATCAGATGTGTATTTATATCAGAACAACGTCATCCTTTCATCACCTGGTAGACATCCAAACTTGATCTTTGGACCAAGTTTCGATGTAAATTGGCTGTCACACAACATGTTTTTGATTTCACAACTTTGTGGGATTGTGCGAGTATTTGCTCTGACCTCCAAAGTACAGGGGAATTTGGAACTAAATTTACCTCAACGCAAGTCGAGGTTAATGTCAGTCCTCCCATCTGCTGGCTCTAATCACTCCCTGTTATGCCTGTACGAGGCTGACGTGGCGATATGGCCCCAGTGCTCCACGGCCCATCCTTTTCCATTTACCCCCTCTCTCTCCCGGCTGTCCCACCATCATTTGTGAAATCAGCCATAGCAGCGGGAGGAGAGTTTTGCACAAAATGTACTTCCTGGAGTGTGTATTTCATGGAGAGAGCTGAAGAGATGCTAGCTGTGAAGAATACCAGACGGGGGGGATAGGTAATGAATGGAGCGGTTGGTAAGCTAGTTGGAATTGGCCTGTGAACATTTGTCACCTCAACAGGATTTCTTACTACCGTGAGATTGGATTTTTGGTTTATTATTGTTGTTTTGCAAAGAAGTAGGTAGTGGTCTTTTGCTCGAATATCACCCTAGCGTCAACTATGAGCAGAGAGGGCTGCAGGTTTTAGATGGGAAAAGCAAACTTGGGTCTCACCTTGCACAAAAAGTATCCAAAGGGATCTTGAGCAATCATATACGATTTGTGGCCTTTGCTTGGTTCATGCATGAGTTCAGAGTGAAAGCTATCTAATCCCTGGTCCTATTCTGCAGGAGCGGGCCGCAGTCACGCCGCCTTATTGTTCCTCTGGGGACACAAATGGCCAAGTGGAGGCTGTGGGCACATCAGCCCCACAGCACTTCAATGTATTGTGGCTAGCCTTAACAGGTATCAGTGAAAAGTACACACAGGAGTAGACAAATTTAGTAGAGGGACATCTGGGGTCATGCATGCTAAGACAATTTGTTCTTCATTTAGACTTTTTGAGTAAGATTGTTTATTGTCTATGTATTATGATGATTTAGATTACTTACCCTTGTAAATGTATGGTTTTGATGCCACTCTGTGCACTAATACACTGATAATGGTTTATGTTTTATAGGCAACTGTATCCATCTAAGGCTTGTTGTGGCTCTTATATTTACAAATATTCTTGTGACAGCTAAAATTAGTAGCTTTTGACATTTACACTGAGTAAAAGAAATAGAGTAGAGCAGGTAGTAGAGAGGTCACAGACTAATCCAGACTTATTGTGCTTATATTTTTAGCAGCAACAAAAATTCATCTGATATTTCCAACAAGATTAGGTTCCAGACTGCATGATTAACAACAAACACTTTTTTGTTGGCATATGAAAATTAGATAAAAATTGTATGACAGCAACTGCTTTTCAAAACTTATGTGACCAAAACTGCAGTAAGTATGTAATTCTTTTACATAGTATTATAAGACATAAACTGTCATGTTGCTCATGTTGCAGTAGCCATGCGTGGCAGAGACTCTCCCATTATTGTGTTAGTTTTCTTTACAAAGATAACCTCAAGCCGCGATAGAACTGAATTTCTGAGTTTCCACAATCATTATAACAGCCAGATGAGTAACTCCAAGCAAAAGCAAACTCACCTGTAACACAGCTTCAGTGACACGGGCTCTAATCCAAATACATCTGCAAATCTATCTGAGAAACTAGTGGCGCCTCAGAGAAGGAGGGGAGTTTAGTTACATCACAATGCAACACTTGATAATGTGTCATCATTCTCTAAAAGATGACATGTCTCCCTGCATGATGACCTGGAGAACAGATTCCGTAGGTGTAACTTGCTAATCACAAACATCTCAGAAGGCAGCGAGAGTGGACATATAACCAATATATTATTATAGACTCATGACAAGCTTCACTTGATGTGGTATATGTATATACTTTTTCATATTTATGCATTGTTTTCTGTTGATGATTATTAATATTATATATTTGGGGGAACTGCAATAACACAATATGTAATTTATAACGTCTATAATAAAAACATTAAGACCAAAAAATAATTGCTCATGAAGTGAAAAATGGCCTCTTAGCTTCTCCGCTCTGATTGGCTAGTTTTCTGAAAATAATTGATCTCAAGTGCTGCGTTTGAGTATCCTTCCATGTGCCCTTTGCTCTGTGTGTCTCCATCTCTATGTGCCCTGCTTCCTGCTCCCTCCTCCTCCTCTTCTCCCCTTCGCCACTCTGAGCCGAAGCCCTTGGCATGAAGCACCCTTGAGAAAATGAAGGGGGCAAATATACATGTGTGATGTTCAGAACTGGATAATGGCACACTTGTTCAATGTAATTGGCCTAGAAAAGCACTGTAATTTGTGAGTGGAGAACCCCAAGTCGACTTGAGGAAAATGTAAATGTGCCGCGCAGGAGCCCCTCGGTTAATCAGTTCTCACAAAGAGAATACTTTAAGTTCATTAGTCTTCCATTTGCATATTCGCCCTCAAAAAGGAAGCGCTAATCCCAAATGAAACGGCATGCTTCTATCATAAAAGCAGGCTTATTTCATATTATCCGCTCTTCCCCAAAGTGAATTATGTTTCCCGATCCTAGAATTTAATTGATCTCTCTCTGTTAATTGTCAAATTCATTCAGTGTTATAAAACTGACTAGACTGAAGAATTACAAATTACTTAAAGCTCCCTGCTGTATTTTGTTGTAAGGATTAAACAACAAGGAGCCGTGCGTTATGCAGTTTTAAAGCACAACACGGAGTTGTAGAACACCACGAAGTGGTGAATTTCCTTGGTTATCAATCAAGTATTTTTCTACCTTGTCTATCTTTCATTTGTTTATGGTGATGCTCAGTGTAGTGGTATAGAACAGTGATTAAATGTTGCCGGAACTACCAGTGCGGTTATACAAAAATAATGCACGGCAGTTAGCCTTAGAATTCTTACTGACTATTACTTACTAACCCAAATGTCCAAATAAGTCCAAATAATAGTTTTAATTTTTACCATGCTGAATACTTTCTGTAACTTTGACTTTGAAACCCTGCGTGAACAGCCAAAACCACATCGTTTAAACAATACTTTATAAAAATGTTTGTGATGGGCGTAATTGACAGGTGAATTAACCAATCAGAGAAGCCTGTGGTTAGAGTTCTGACCCTTGTGCATACAAACATAGTGTAGCTGGAACTGACTGGTCAGGCAAGTGAAACAACAACTGTTTTAGCAAAAAAATCTCACTGAAATGTATGCTCTCTTTGATATGTAAAACAGCAAAGCATTTAGGATGTTGCAAGTATCACTGGGTCAGTTTGAAGAGAAATTATAGTAATGGATGAGGTGTGGCACATTCACCATGTTTAATTTATCAGGCGGTTAAATAAAGTTAATATGCATATTTTTGTGTGTCAGTCCTCTAGTTGTTCATATCATATCACATCTCACAAGTGATTTGAATAAACTTTATCTTTTCTTTTCTCAAATCTGTAAGTGAAAAATACAAATTCTTAACTGTATAGCCTTAATTGCACATGTTTTACATTTCATCTCTAATTCTAGCGTGCAGTTGGTCTCTGTTTGGCCTCGCAGCTCTGCCCTCTCCCAAAACATCTCTTTGGGTTCATCAGCCTGCAGACTCGTGAACACTCCCAACACCACAGGAGGAGCTGATGTGACGGGGGAGAAAAGGGGCTGAGAGAGTTGAAAACAAAGCCATCACTGTGATAGGTTGTCTGGATAGAGGCCAAAGCCAGGGCGGAAAGATGGAGATGAAGAAGGGTGCACTAGGAGGGGAGAAGGGGAGAGGGTGGAGTGGAGTTGTCTTGAAGCCTGGTTAAGTGCCCTCTAGAGGGGTCACAAGGAAGCCAGGGCCCTGGGGTGTCAGGTGCAGCTCCAGCATGTTTCCATCTGTGCTACTCTTTTATTTCCCCCATCGGTTCACTTGTTCTGTTTTACACCTGCACTGTATTACATGTGCTATAGTGGCCAAATAGCACCCATGGGTGCACAGGAGATGGGGCTGTAGATCATGAATACCGTGAAATGTCTTTGATGAGGGATAGGTTTGCACTTACATTTCTAGAAGCAGTGCCTTTAAAAGTTGTGTGATTTTTAATTTTTTTTTTTATTTTTAATTTTTTTTTTAATGATTTTCAGGGGCTTTTTTTTTAAACTTGTTCTCACTTAACATTTTTGGCTCGATTACTGTAGAAACCTTTTAATTATTTTAAAGGTGCTCTGTGTACCTGTTCAGTTGGTGGTCCGTCACTTTCTTGTTTCTCTGGCTATCTTGTTGCTTTGCTTAGAATGTTCCACAATATGACAAACAGATCTGCCTTACATTTATTTAATTTCAGGTGGTTTGATGGCTAAAAAATACATTGAAAAACGTTCTGACTGTGAGCGGGGTCGCCTCTCAACAAATGTGACCTGTAACTTGGTCTGGTTTGGTTTGGGTTAATGCCATACTGTGAAACATTCCAGAGAAAGCAATAACATCTCCATGAAGAAAAGCTTTTGACGGACCCTTCACCAGAAAAGTTACACAATGCACCTTTAATTTTGAGAACATAAAGGACACGGACCAAAACCACATGCGTTGGCAAAACTTTACAAAGACGAGTGGATCTGGAACCATATCCTGTTTTCCCGATTTCAGAAGGCGTGATTGACATGCGGACAACAAACGTGGCGGATTCAGCACATTTCTTCAGAAGCAACAACTGAAGCACTAAACTCTTATATCTCAGGTAAAAGAAGTTATATATTTTATTGTGAACGATAGAAGAATTTCATTTGTGAGACGACTAATGATGCTTAATAAATTGTACCAATATATCTGTTTTATTTTCTCTGAGCATTATCGTTCTAAACACATTTACAGTGCCTAGCATGGCCTATATTTGTCATAGTTTGAATCGCAAGGGTTAATCCTCCTTCTCTCCAATCATATCCAAAGCAAAAAAAAAGGATTCATTTGGTTTTCATTAGTGACAGTTTTCATCATACAGTCTTTCAGTGAAGATAAGGCGCAGTGACCTTTGCAGAGAACAAGTTTTTCATTAAAATCCTTCTAACTGAATAGTGATGTCTGAGCGATCCTCACCTTATTGCACCCAGCCTTACAAGAGGATCCTATTTCTCTTAATACATTTAGACATCCTTCATAAATGTGTGTTCATTTTAATTCAGACATTGAGTGGGATAATATACTGATGATTAAACTAGAGTTATTACTATAAGAGGGTAGACAGATGCAACGTAAAAATGTGAAATTACGACTGCTAAATTGGTCAAATTGTTAACATCGATTCAAATTTATTCATAGTTTACTGGCAGTTTTTAGTGCCATGCCCAAAGACACAACAATGCAGCACATTACTGAAAATGGAAAGAGTTTGAGTGTCAGTCAATTACTATTTCATACTCTTGTAATGAAGGATGCAGTGATCCAGCTTTTCTGGTTCCAATACTGATACTAAAGCTATAAAGGTGCACTGTGTAACTTTTTGGTTGGGGGTCCGTCACCTGCTTGTTTCTATGAATATGTCTTTACTCTGCCTGGAATGTGCCACATTATGATATTAAACAGCTCTAACTTACATTTATTAAATTACAGGTGGTTTTACTGCTCAAAAATCCCAAGAAAAACAGGCATTCTGATTGTGTGCGGGGTTGCCTCTCCACAGATCTGAATTGTACTTGGTCTGGTTTGGTCTCCATGAAGATAAAAAGGTTAAATACCATTCTGTGAAACAATACAGACAAAGCAACAATATCTCCATGGATAAAAAGAATCTGACAGACCTTCCACCAGAAAGGTTACACAATGCTCCTTTAAGGATCTGCTGATAACTGATATTAATTGATATCAGTGCAGAGACTGAAGACAGCATGTATTTCCTTTGAACTAAAATAGCATTTGACAAAACAGATCCAAATGTGTTATGGAGCTGTTATTTATCTCACAAGTAACTACAGAACAACGGTGTGTAGCTAAAAGTTCAACTTTTGAGACTTTCTGGACCAACTACGACTAGTAAATGTCCAACCAAGATATCGACTGAACCAATATTTGAAAGTCGAGATCTGATCCGGTATTGAGCCAGTATTGTATCAGTGCATCTCTACTTGTGATACAGTTAATGCCTTGGTGGAGGGCTGCCTCTAGGGACATTAGTAATCTCATGATATTGCTTCAGTTTTTGTTTCTCCTTCAAAAGTTAACTATTTCTTGGCTTGCCATTGGTACCACTCCGTATGTGAACGTTGTCATCAGTTTTGCCACCATAAACCCCGCAAAGGCATGCTCTCTTCCTCATCCCGTGCCAAGTCACAGTCACAGCCAAGAGTGTTTTGTACTGCCACTCTGTCATGTCCTTTGTGCCATTTTCACCTCCCTCCATCTCTGCTTGCATCCCTTCTGTTTAACCTTCTGCGTCTTCAGTCTTCTCTGGAAAATGACGGTTTCTTTGATTTCATTTTCATGTGACTCCCAGGATTCAAAGATGGACCCCGTAATCAGCATTTGAAACAGAGCTTTAGGTGTTTCTGAGCAATAAAACCACCTGCAATTTAATAAATGTAAGGTAGAGCTGTTTAATGTCATATTGTGGGACATTCTAAGCAGAGCAATGACATATCCATAGAAACAAGCAGGTGACAGACCTCCAACCAAAAAGTGATGCACTGCACCTTTAAATTATACAAAGGTGCCATTCAAGCGTTTATTCCTAATTCCAAAGAACTGAGAATTTTTTCTTATTCATCCCAAATTAGTTTAGTTTAGCCACAGGGAATAACAGGGAAATGCTGTGAGGTGGTACAAATCCGAGGTTTAGACATGAAATCATGGAGCACGGCATATCTCTAAAGACAGGAGTGGTGCATGATTTCTCCACAGATGGTAACTGCCAACACACGGAATGGTGCAGTTTGTTTAATTCATGTTTTTGTGGCTTAAAAAGTTCTTCCCAGTTTCAGTTGACATGAGATAGTGATGGAGGTGGCATTTCCTGTAGGTCTGTTGTACTTCAGTCGATGGAGTCTTACTAACACTTTTTATTAGTCGATTAAACGTTTTATTGATCATATAATGATTTATAGTCACAACGGCACGGAGGGAAATGCTATGAGCTAGTTAGTTTAAGATTTGGTAAGTTTGCCTTTATACATGAGTAGGTTTCTGTAATTAACTGTAATAGTGTGAACTCCTGTGATCTTGTCAGGCATGTGGTCTACATCATAGAGAGTTATACTTAATGAATGCACAGGAACATATCCTTAGTTTATAAAGAGTTTCTTTAGCAAAAGGAGAAATTCAATTTGTCAACTGGACAAAAGTTTAGTTGGTCGAATACGTTTCTGGTCGTTTCTTGGTGTATTCGACCAACTAAACTTTTGTCCAGTTGACAAATTGAATTTCTCCTTTTGCCATGGATTCTACCTGGACAACTGAGGGATTCTACACACATCTTAAGAATTTCTTTAGTCGACTACAGCCCTGGAGCATACTGAATATCTTTGAGATCCAGGTTGAACTGTTCAGGCATAGAGCTGGTTACAGACTAATTATATGCTTGTTGGATTAATCATTATTCATTGTGTCCATGAGCACCTAGAATAGTGGCATTGCTTAGTATTTGTATTTTCATACTTCCAAAAGGAAATCCATAGATGTTGAATCTGAGCATATCTATTAGTGATAACTTGGCCTTTGACCAAAAAATCTGCAATATTTAACTTGCTCCTTTGTTTGAAATATTATTGGAAAATTGAATGCTGTTTTTAAGAATCCAGGCCTTTGAACCTTTGAACCAGTGGACTGCGCATCTGAAGAAACTGCTATTTGACAGTTAAATTCCAGATATGATTTAACAAGGGTAGAAAGGGATTTCTATACAGAGAGTAATAATGCAGCGTCTAACAGAAACGAGACAGATGTGAGCTGCCACGCACAACCTCTGACTGCTCATAATGAAGGGCATTCACCGCTCAGCTCTGAGTCTCCTACAGGCAAGACCATTCTCTCACACTGGGCACCACAAGTCCCTCTCACACCCCCTCTATTCCCCTCCGTTTTCCTCCTCTTCTTTTCCAGTTTTGAAGGGGGAAAACTGGAGAAAGCCGAGGGGGGAAATGCAGAAACAGATCTGCGGGACAGCTTGGAGATCAGCGTGAGGCCTAGCTTGTCACTTCTACTTCCACCCATCCTGTTGTCTGGCAGGGCAGAGCTGCGGAGCTGTACCTAGGCCATGGAGGGGGGAGGGTATAGGCTGGAGGGGAGAGGGGAAGGGCTGGGGCCTCTTTAGCAGCCAGGCAATCTGCTCTAACTGGTCAGACAGAAAGCACAGGACACACACACATGCCACACACCTGCGAGCTGAGAGGCACGGGCACACGGCTGGCAACATGGTGGGCATATGCTTCTTTCGACCACAGTGGAATAGCTGATTGATTTAAACTTATCACAAATGAACTGTTTTAGTGATGCTAAATAATCTAGTATTATTTTTCCTTTTCTGTCTTATTTATTTATGTATGTTTCTTTATTTATTTGATAGGGACAGTGCATATTATTGTGAACATCTGTAATTACAGTGTAAATATTCCATTTGACAGTGACAATACAAAACGACGAGACATGACACAGTACAGTAAAAGACCAGATTAAAAGACATGGTTTTCCTTCATCCACAGTTTAAGGTGCAGTTTAAATGTGGACAGCGATGGACAGTGATGGTCTTGAGACTAATCAAAGTGCAGTACTAAAATTTGTTGAACTGAGGTAAGAGAATTTAAAGAATTTGTTCTGAATCATGAAACATTTGAGACATACAAACAAAAGACATGGCAGAAATGCTCCATGTAATATTTATTTATTTTATATAAATACAGCACATCCAAATCCAAATATGTAATTTTATAATCAAAGCAAACAAGCCCAAAACATTCCAAAAGGACAAAGTATTATGTGAATGTAAAGGAAATGCCACCTGCTTTATATACTTTATTTACCCCTGTCCATTTTTTGAGCCAGTACTGATATATTTGCCCTCCTGCTGTGGCCCATAACTAATATAGTAAAGACCACAAATACATTTTTACTTTTGTAGACTTAGACAAATGTTATTCATCCACAAGGGAAATTATTTGGACAGATTAGCTCACACATCTAAATATATTAAAATAACAAAGAGCAAAAATATAAATGGCATTAATAAATTCAAAATAAATGTAAAAAATAATAACAAAATATGTGTATAATATAATGTGTTTACATGATTATGTAACAATCTGTCTATATGACTAATTATATGACTGTAATGCAACCATATAATGTTCTTTTACTTCCAGTTTGACTCATTAGCGTCTGTTCAAAAAGACAAATCTGATGGACAATCTGGGAATGGGCACCACAGAGAATGGGGCAGTGCAACAAAATATCTGTATCGAATATTGATATTGGCTGCGAATGATACTGGAACTGATAAATCGCTTAACCCTAATCAAACCTTTTTATTGCAACATAGGGCCAATGCCATGGAAACTGTTTTAAAACTACCTTTACAGCAACTTCTATCTCTTCCCTCACTTTCCTCCGTGCTTCTCGTTGCATCTTGGTCTTATTACCCCACCGCCCCCACCCCCGGCTCGCTCCCTGCCCATCCCTATGCGGAAGTGCCCCGGGCGTCTGCAGTTAAGAGAGAAACAGCTGTTTGAATTAAATCTGCACGAGTGGAGTCTAGACGCGGCCAGGTTTATTGGAGCAATGTCGACTGTCAGATTGATGGAAGAGGAGAGAGAGAGAGGCAGAAAGAAGGAGAGAGTCCGGATCATTACAGGAAAAGCCAAAGCCAAACTGGATTCCCCTCCCCTGTAAGCGCTGTACATCTTGTCTATGTGATGGGGAGATTAGTTGTAATTGAGACAACATAAATACAGTGTTAAGTCTAGTGCGAGGCAGGCCAGGAGGAGGACTGTAGTGATGTGCTGAACTAGCCTGGACACTGCACTTTCACTGTTTATTTTTAGGGTTATAGTGCACTGCTAAAATGGCAGCCTTCCCAATAGAAGAAAATTACTGCTTTGGGAGAAGACAGGAAATATGTTTGACTTTCATAGAGGTATTGTGTTTAATAACGCTGATCATTTTCAGAAATTTCCACTGCCCCGGTAATGGGTTACTCGGTGAAATTACGAGTCTAATATGATTTCTTGGAAAAAGCAAAGTTTGCGGACTAAAATTGGTTTCTGAAAGTTCCTCTCTGAACTTTGAGAGCTGGAAGTAATTTTTATATAATTGTTGCTTGGATCTTTAGCTTTTACTGGGATTCAAATGTCACTATGCTGTTATTAATGTCTAAAAGTATAGGGCAAAGCAATTTCAGATATTACATGACTGGATAAAATGTCAATAATGGACAAGACTTTTTAATGGATTTAGGATTCTTACCTTAAATAGTACATGCTATTTTGTTCTCTGCATGCATTAGTTCTCCACTTGGTTGCCTCATCTGACATGGTGGTTAAAGAAGACAGTGTGCTTTATTTCTAGTACTAAAACGGTTAGCCTCAACATGTACGGCACAGAGTCTGACTTTTTTGAATCTATGCAAGTTAGTATAGGGAAGTGGGCGGGTTTAGGGGATAGGTGAAAGCAGGACTTTTCTAAACTCTCAAGCCCCAGATGCAGGACAATACAGGATTTCTAAAAATGAATACATGAGTAATGATCAGTTACATAACATGTTTAAAAGCTCATAAAAGTTTGTTTAGAATAATTTGTCCCATTTTATCTCCTTTTAAATATGCTACACTTTTCAGAACTGAGATGTCTGATGTTTGTCCTGGGATCTACTGTATCCTCCTCCAGTTTGCCCCAAATGATCCAATGACCACAGGCACCACTGATGCTTTCTTCACCTTCCAGGCCTTCTCTAGCTCTTTTTTGAACCCCTGGTATTTCTCTAGTTTCACCTGTTTCACCACAACAACTTTACTCTGTTTATCCACCATCACTATGTCTGGTTGGTTCGCCATCACCATTCTGTCAGGGAAGTCCCACAAGATCTTGGCTCGGTCATTCTACACTACTCTTGGAGGTGTTGCAGACCTTGATCTTGGGGTCTCCAGCCCACACTCTGCACAGACTTTTCTGTATGCTTTTTCATGTATGCTTTTCCTGCAGCATCTTACACCCTGCACTTATGTGCTGGACTATTTCAGGAGCCTACACTTTGGGTCTTATCTGTTGTGGTAAATCTGGGCTTCTATTTCTCAGGTGCTCAAGGCCTGTTCCTGTGCAGTCAGGATGAGGGCCTCTGTGCTGTCCTTCAGACCAGCCCTCTCCAGCCATTGGTAGGATTTGATATCAGCCACTTTAGTTCTGTTGTGCAGTGGTAGAGCCAATGTAGGGGCTTGTCCTCCCATGATGGTATTGCCAGCATCTCTTCGTTTGCACTCCACTGTCTGAGACATTCTCTGAGCACATCATCTGTTGGAGCCTTATGCCTGATGTACTTTTGGATCTTGGATGTTTCATCTCTCACTAGTCTCTGGCCTTCTTTGTTACGGCTCACAGCTCAGCTTTGAAAGGGCAACAAGGTGAGTGGCTAAGGCCAAAAACCTACAAGTGAGGCAAGCCCTAAGAAGTCAGCTCAATGCCAAGAGCAAGACCCAGCCAATAAACCGCTATGCCCTGCCAGTGATCAGATACTGAGCAGGAATCATAAGCTGGCCAAAGAAGGAGATACTGAGCACAGATGTTAAGACACAAAAGCTCCTGACCATTCATGGAGGGTACCAAACCTGAAAACACAATTATTTAATATACAATTAAATTAATTAATTTTGTATAACCCATATTTACATACAGAATAGGGGAGTATCAAAATATAGTAGCAGTCAGTAGAACTATGTAATTACCAACAATTACTAACAAATGTAAGCACAGAGGAGCAAAGTTCAGCCAATAAAAACTCTCCAACTTCCTCCTCAAACTTTTGAGTACTTTTACTGTAACTGCCTAGCTCCTGCTGCACTGTAACGCTGCTTGCTCCCGGGCAATATCAAGATTAGGCTCCGTGTACAGTGTGTACCATCTCTTGCTCTCTTTCGCTGTGTGTGTGTGGCATCTTGTTCCAGCTTGTATTTCTGCCAGATTTGTGTGCTAGCATCTGCAGCAGCCAGTGCTAGTGTGTATGTGCTAAGAGGTGTGGACAGCCATCGTCATGGCGACTCCTTTGTAAGCGACCCTGACAGTTTGGATAACAGTGCTAGCCTTGCTTCCTACACATACATGCGCATATCGCCACTGCGTCAACTCCAAATGGTGGGCTCGGGGCGTTAAAGGGAACTAGCTTTATAATTAACTTGCCTGCCAACTAGTATTATATATCATCAAGCACTCCATGTCGAGAGCCAAAGGAAGTCCAAAAAAGTGGCGGTGCTTTTGTTCCTCCCCTAATAAGGTCAAGAAAGTGGCAAGGCAAATTACAGTTATTTCTGCCATTTACACAACAAATTTGGTCAGGCGTTTGGTAAATTTACATTAGCACTAAACCTTTGCAGCTAACATTACTAGTACATAACCACACTTTTGGCGGAAATAGATGAACAACTTCTCATTTACGTTGAGAATTTAATTTTCAGATATGCTAGCAAATATTTTAACAAAACCACTCTGAATCTCTGGTATGGTTTTGCATTCACTTCAAAGGTTCTACATTACACAAAATTGAGTCTCGTGAGCTTAAAACCGCATTAGAATGTTCTCCTTTTGCCATATCTATTTACTTCATTTTATTTGTTTTCATGTTATATCTCTCCCTGTTTTTCTTTTCCCGATTTTTCTTTTACTCTAGTACTTTATTATATAGCTATTAAAGGAAACCTATTAAGAAAAATCAACTTTTTACAGCTTTTAACCAGGTTATATTTGTTTCCCCTCACCAATTATTCACCCAAAATTGTATTTGCAGTGACTCGTCCATGTTTGAGCAATCTTTAATCGCTTACTTTCAACACGCCATTTTGCCGATCAATCCTCGTTTTCACTGCTGCACTGGCATACACCCACTGCTCTGTATTTATTTTGTTCTCCAATTTTATTTTTTTAATCGGTGATATGCGTAGGCCTTGACAGGGTTGCAATTGGTGCAATTGAAAACAAATCTGCTGCTCGCTGGCATGATCTGTATCTATCCATTGGAGATGCCGACTCTTTGCTGTGATGATGTTTAGATTAAAAATGTGCAAATTTACAACATAATAATCCACGGGTGTCATAGATTATAGCTATATAGTAGACACGAGCACAATAGGTCTTCTTTAAAATTTTTATCTCAAGTTGCATTGAAATTTTATTGAAGTAGAGGACTACTACTACCACTGCATATAATACTTCCCTTGATCATGAACATTAATACATCAACAAATATAGCATCCTTTGACTTCCAGGCCAGTCAGAAACGACTCGTCTAAAAGTGTGTTCTCACTGTATTAATACTAAACAAATCACTCATTTACTAATGCTGCTTATTGCCCTGGCAAAGTCAGAGGGGAAATGCATGGTGCGGGGACGGAGGGAGTTCCAGTGATTTCCGAGTAAAATGACGGCAATTAATGTTGTTGTTTATCTGCTGGAGGCATATCTCTCTCCGTGTTCAATTAACTCAGCGTGAGCACTCTCATGTGGTTTGATGAGAGCCTTATCCATCTAAGTGGACATACGCACACACTAGCTGTCTGTTAGCTGCTTGGCACGGGCATAAACTGAGCATACTTGATTATTTTATTATTTTGAGTTGAATAAACACACGGTGAGTACACAAGGATGCTTCTTCAGATGGAAAGGAGAAGTGTATAGCAATAGGGTAAATATTGACGTGTATTGTTGGCAGACTGTTGTTACTTCAGCAGACCATAACATTCTTCCATATATCACAAATGCGTCAGTGCAGAGAAATGTCTATAGGAAACTAGAGGCACTTTGTTTGCAAAAGTTTTAAGGTTCATTTTAGGTTATTAGAGTAAACAGATATTTACTCAAGAAGGATTTCTGTCACTCAAGTAGAAGTAAAATGTAGTGATCTGAGAAAGAGTGAGTAAAAGTAAAAAAAAAATAAAAATTGGAGGAGCGGTACTGAAAGAGTAACTTTTGGTATTTAACATCTAGTTTATAATGTAAAGTGAATCTAATCTGAAGAACGGAACATGACATAATGCACAAAAACTGGTCTTTTAAAAGGATAAACAACAAAAATAGAAAAGCTTAATCACATTTGAAAGAGCAGTGACAGAACAGACAAATTTAACTCGAGAGTATTGTTACAGTATATAATATATTATTCAGATAGTAGCAAAACTATGGTGCCTTAAAATTACTTAATTTGGGGAACTCTATGTAAGTTGGCAGTGCTATAAAAAAATCAGTAAGAGGTCAGTAATTACATATATTTTTTCCCATATCGTGTCTCTATGCATCAATGACTGGGACTTGATCTCGATCTTTTATTGCTTAAAATAAATAAAAAATATAGTGTGCTAAAATGCTTGGTTTAATGTCATGTTTTATTGGGGTTTTTTTTAATTGTTAAAGTGAATTGTAATTAATTGTGTATTAATTGTGTAATTAAAAGTGTATTTAATGTATATCTACTCACTCAATCTTGTTACCTACAACAACAAAAGAACATTAAAATACTCATTAAAAACAGTAAAAGTGAGTCGAGTTGTCCAAGCATCCTTTTGTCTGAAGTTAGGCCTTTTTCATGTTTGGACAGGAGCTGAATAAACCAGGGGAAAACAGGACCAATATTTGTAACTATGGTTTTAATGACTTTGACCAAGGTCTAAAACCCCCTCTAAAACTGGGGTACACTACTCGTCATATGTGTATTTTCTGGTCCATTTGTTCTACACCTGCTGCATTGGTTTCACTTGCCAGTTTACGTGACCCCTGACCACACTATCTGGTGCCCTATTGTCCTATATTAACTCATTCAACCATTCTAGCTTTTGAGTAAAGCTTTGAACACTGTTTTATGTGGGTCGTCCAAGGCCACCACACTTTGTACTTTTACCATCTTGAATTTGTATTCTTACATCCTCAGAATTACTTCTCCCATTTTGTTAATAAAAAAATTGTAACCTATTTGGGATCGGCTCTATGTCCCAATGTTTGTTGGTTTGTAGGGTTCTGGTTAAGGTTAGGGCCTGGTTCTGAGATTGTGGTTAATAAGGGTGAGGGTGGGGGTTATGGATTTATTTTGGAAAATATATTTTAACTGTGAGAACAAGCTGTAAACATAGGTGTACCATATATTCATTGACATTGAATACATTTCTAGTTTAGTAAAGATAATTATGTTTGCCTGGGATCTGAGTCTGGTCATCTTTAAATCTCCGAGAGTTCTGATGGGCATGATTAACAGGTAGTTTAGCCAATCCCTGATTAGCTAAACCACATGGTCTGTTCATATCAAATCAAATATGGCGGTTTATGAGGAATAATGAAAGAAAAAATATCATCAGACATCAGATTTCTCTAGAATCAATGAGTGAAGCACCAAACTCTGTTAATCTGAAGTGAGAGAAATTCCATTCTGTTCAAAATAAGAAGGGTGACCAATGAGCTCCTTCGTTTCACATGCGTCACTGAAATAAACAAATCTGGTTCCATGGCCTGGACTGATATCCCTTTGTATAAAAATACTGAGATCTCATTCATTCAGGCAAATAGTTTATAGCTGATTTTTTAGCTGACTTTTTAGTTGGTCTCAATGAGCAGTTCTTTTAGTACACACTGCATATTTATTTTGGAATTGAATCTTGATTTCAAAGTGAAAAAATCACCAATGATTCCAAAACTATAGACAACTAATTTATCTGAACGCTTAAGACAACGCTCAGACCTCCTGCTATTTCTGTATGTATGCAGTTCCTGTATTCCACCAGGAGTCTTTACCTCTCTCTAATCTCGGAAATGAGAGCATTAAGACTAATACACACCTAAATTACATTCCTGTAATATTACCATTGCCAATCACAAGTACTCACAGAGGGTTTGACAAATCATTTAAGCCGAGGTGAGCTGTTAGTGTTGAATGTCACCTCAGCAGGAGTCGGGACCATAAAGTCCTTCACTGATTGAAATATATATTAGATCTGGTCGGTCAACGGCCCCACTGTGGCCACTTTGCATATACAGAGTTTTAAGAGGGATTGCTTTTGGTACGTGGTCATATTTAAGTTCTCATTAGGCCCACTGGCTAAAGGTGGGACACTACAAGAGAATGGGATGAAAATTTACATTAACGGCTTTTAATGCATCCATCAAACAAGTGGTTAGCGCACTCTCCTCATAACAAGAAAGTCCCAGGTTTGTCCTCTGTATTTGACCTCTCCTCTAAGACCCATTTCCAGATCATGAGCTAGGCTTGTGCAGGACTGGAGAATTTTACCTGACCAGCCACAACTACACGTTTTGACAAAAATTTACAAAGACGAGTGGATCTGGAGCTGTATCCTGTCTCCCTGATTTCAGAGGGCGTGACTGACAGGCGGATTAACCAATCAGATAGAAGTATGCTCCGTTCACATCAAAAACTAACATGGCTGCTTACATGGAAACAAGGAATGAGTAAACCTTTACTTATTTCAGGTAAAATAAGTTATAAGTTATAGATTTTGTTCTGAATGATTAGGGAATTTTGGAGAGGAGATGACTTCCGCATTCAAGAGGCAACAAATTAGCGGCTGTGGTTGGACCGTCTCAAGTTTGGACAAAGGTTTTTCACGTTCTATTGTCCCGTTCTAGTCTTTTCTGGATTTGATCAGGATGTAGAAGGGACAGGCAAAATTTTACCTATTGTACATATTTTGGTTTGATGGACAAACCAGAGTACCCAGAGGAAACCCACACAGACATGGGGAGAAACATGAAAGGTGAGGTGAGAGTGCTGGCCACTAAAATGCATCACAGTGTATTAAGCTCCTTTGAATGAGAAATCTATCTGGCAATGGTTAGTCCTGGTGTATAATATCAACGAATATATCCTGTTTATTGTATTGAAAGTGTATATGCTCATAAGTCCTGCTAACCATGAGTACTTGTTGCCCCGGGTCCCGCCCATGCCCCCTCCTGATCTTTCACTACCACCAAGAGAGACTGAATATGGATTTCACACTGAGAAAATGGTGTAAAACTCTTTTGTCTCCCCAAATAAACACAGCCACGTCTCAGTTGCTGATTTGTCATCCTATAGCAGTTCGACTCCATTACGAGAATTACAATAAACTAATTCCTCGCTGATTCGAGCAGACGATGAATAATGGGAGTGACAAAAAGGGTCGCGCAGCAGCAGCTCTCATACAGGCTCCCAGCTCTGTTTTGTTAGGCTTGACTAGCTTTTGTAATTATGTTTTCCCTACAACCTCCCCTGACCAAAAGGAGGCAAATTCAAATTATTGGGGTCTGAAAACACATTTTTTGGGGGGATAATATGATCAAAAACAAGTTTATTCATTATAACAATTTTGTGCAGAGACTGTAACAAGTAAAAGTTATGGATTTAGTTTTGTGTCACTACTTGCAATTTCATAGTACGCATAAGATGCTGCATGTAAAAAAATATTACTATGTTCAAGCTCTAAATCTATTAGGTCAAAGTTAGCTTAATAATAAAGCAATTTTATCTCTTTAAGGAGTGTATTTGTAGTCTGGTAGCGTATCATTTCACTCATGAGTCACAACATCATTATCAAAAGTTGCTGATAAAGTCACCATCTTTGTCATGAGCAGGTAGCAGTTTCAGAGGGTTAACGTCAGGCAAAAGTGCCACATATCAACTGCTTCAATGACTGGACTTACTACTTGACCTGTTAGTCAAGAGCATCTGTTATGTATTCATTAAGTCAAATCAAAGTTGTATTTAAGGAAATGTATGCAATATTTTGAGTTGAAATTCCATAAACATAACTTACCTATGCCCCCATGTATGAGATGTACTTGTTCTAATCAAATATGTTCAATTTAATTTAAAACACATTGGACATGATGGCCAAGTTGTATGTTACAGCTTGGTGCTTTTTTTCTCAATACAGTTATCCAAACAGAAAGCAAAATGAGCCTCACATGAGTCTCTCATTTGGGTTGCCAGCTTAATACTGAAATCCATTGATTTAATCCTGAAAGGACTCTCTGATCTGAATCCTTCTAAACCATTAATCAGTGTGGGTGCAGCCTCTGAGTGAATTCTGAGCTTTCACATGTGGCCTTTTGTATACTGAGAAAACTTGTTTTAATCAGTGCTAGTGCGAGGCTGCACTCACACTGTGAGTGAATTCTGGAGGTTCTGATCTTTCTATTTCAAGATGGCGCTGGGATGCCAGCTGCGTGTAACAGAAGCTCTGAACCCCTTTTTCTTTCTTTTCGTCTATTTACTTGTACATAGACACTTTTTTCGTCTTTTCTTTAGAGTGGGTGAAACATCGTGCAGTTTCGCACATGGGAAACCTACTCTGACTACAGTTTTATTGCTCGCTGTAGTCTTTTTCACACTTTTTGGATCCGCGTCTGGGACTCCATTCAGCCACGGCTCGGAGCGCATCAAGTACGAACGTGATGCGCTCCTCGGTCTACGCGGCCCCGCTTTGCTCCACACCGGGAAACCCGAGGTCCCAGTGGAAATACAGAGGAAGAGAAGAGGGTGCAGAGGTGGACGGAAAAAACGGAGACCGTATCTGCCTTCGGTGGTTATGGGAAACGTCCGCTCCATCTCCAACAAGACCGAGGAGTTCACCGCACTGACCCGGCATCAGCGGGAGTACCGGGACTGCAGCGTGATGTGTTTTACGGAGACGTGGCTGAATGAACACATATCAGACTCTGTGATTAACCAGGAGGGATTTACACTGAAGCGGGCGGACAGAACTGCCGCTAGGAGCGGTAAGAAGAAGGGAGGCGGGCTGGCGGTGTTTGTGAATGAGCGGTGGTGCCACCCGGCTAACGTGTACGTCAAGCAACAGCTGTGTACCCCGGACATTGAGTTGCTCGCAGTGGGCATGCGGCCGTATTACCTGCCGAGGGAATTCTCACACGTGATCACGTATTGTGTGTATATTCCCCCTTCCGCCGATGCGACGGCGGCCTGTGAACAACTCCACAACAGCGTAGCGCTGATGCAGACCCGGCATCCCAGAGCCCTGGTTTTAATCAGCGGGGACTTCAACCACGTCTCCCTGTCCGCCATTCTCCCCACTTACACACAGTACGTCACGTGCCCCACGAGAGACAATAGGACTCTGGACCTCCTGTATGCGAACATCAAAGACGCTTACACCTCCGTCCCCCTCCCCCCGCTTGGACGCTCAGACCACAACCTCGTCAAACTGCTCCCGCAATACACACCAAAGGTGCGAAGAGGACCTGCGCGGAAGCTGTCTGTGAAGCTGTGGACTGAAGAGGCCAATGAGAGTTTGAGGGACTGTTTCCAGACCACTGACTGGAACATGTTCAGCAGCTCTTATGGAGATGACATCAATGGCCTGACCCACTGCATCACGGACTACATCAACTTCTGCGTGGAGAGCACTGTGCCAACCCGGAGGGTGCGGTGCTTCTCCAACAACCACCCCTGGGTCACCCCTGAGCTCAAAGACCTCCTGAACCAGAAGAAGAGGGCTTTCATCTCAGGGGACAGAGAGGAGCAGAAGAGGGTCCAGCGGGAGCTTCAGTGGAGGATTCGTCGGGCCAAGAAGGATTACGGGAAGAAAATGGAGGAGCAGCTGGCCCAGAACAACGTGCGGGATGTGTGGAGAGGTCTGAAGAACATCTCAGGATTTGGTCAGAACACCAGAGGGACATCTGATGGAGATCAGCGCTGGGCGGATGAACTAAACGTTTATTTCAACCGTTTTGATTGTCCCCCCATCCCCTCTGCCTCTTTCTCGGATCCCCCCTCTTCACACACCCCCAGGCCACTGGACACATCCCCCCTTCCCGGACCGACTGCACCCACCCCCCGCCCCCTACCACCCACGTCTCCAGCTCACTTCACACCGACTGTTCCCAGCACCAGCCCCTCTCTGCCCCCCACCCCCGGCAGTCCACCCCAGTCCCCCCCTTACTCCTCCGTCTACATCACACCGGATCAGGTGAGGAGAGAGCTGAGGCGGCTGAAACAGAGAAAATCTGCAGGACCAGATGGCATCTGCCCCAGGCTGCTGAGGACCTGCGCGGACCAGCTCTGTGAGGTTCTCTGCTACATCTACAACCTGAGCCTCAGCCTGGAGAAGGTCCCTGTCCTGTGGAAGACCTCCTGTGTGGTACCAGTTCCAAAAACAACACATGCCAGGGAACCGGCCCACTTCAGACCAGTCGCCTTGACCTCTCACCTCATGAAGACCATGGAGAGGCTGATCCTCAGCTACCTCCGCTCCGTGGTGAGCTCCACTCTGGACCCGCTGCAGTTTGCCTACAAGCCCAACATCGGAGTAGAGGACGCCGTCATCTACCTGCTGCAGCGGGCGCTCACCCACCTGGAGACTGCCGGGAGCGCTGTGAGAGTCATGTTCTTTGACTTCTCCAGCGCCTTCAACACCATCTGGCCGGCACTGCTGCGGGGGAAGCTGGAGGACGCCGGAGTGAACGGACATCTCGCCGCCTGGACCATCGACTACCTCACTGACCGGCCGCAGTATGTGAGGCTGCGCGGCTGTGAGTCAGAGGTGGTTGTCTGCAGCACTGGGGCCCCACAGGGAACTGTCCTTTCACCCTTCCTCTTCTCTATCTACACCTCGGACTTCACCTACAACACGGACACCTGCCATCTCCAGAAGTTCTCTGACGACTCGGCCCTTGTGGGCTGTGTGTCTGAGGGGAATGAGCTGGAGTACCGATCGGTCATCAGGGACTTTGTGGACTGGTGTGAGCACAACCACCTGTGCCTTAACACCAGTAAGACCAAGGAGATGGTGATCGACTTCGGGAGAAGGACACTACTTCCCTCACCGGTGAACATCCAGGGACAGGACATAGAGACAGTGGACAGTTTTAAGTACCTGGGTGTTCACCTCAACAATAAACTGAACTGGTCCCACAACACTGACGCCCTGTACAAGAAGAGCCAAAGTCGCCTCCACCTTCTGAGGAGACTGAGTTCTTTTGGAGTGTGCAGGCCCCTGCTCAAGACTTTTTATGACTCTGTGGTGGCCTCTGCTCTCCTCTACGCTGTTGTCTGCTGGGCCCCGAGCAGCACAGAGCGGGACAGGAAAAGACTGAACAAACTAGTCAGGAGGGCCAGCTCTGTCCTGGGCTGTCCTCTGGAGTCTGTGGAGGAGGTGGGTGAGAGGAGGGTGCTGGCCAAACTCACATCCATCATGGCCGACACCTCTCACCCTCTGCACCGGACTGTAGAGGAACTGAGCAGCACCTTCAGTGGCCGACTGAGGCACCCTCAGTGTAAGAAGGAACGCTACCGCAGGTCCTTCATCCCCACTGCTGTCAGACTGTACAACTCCACTGTTTAACACTTACAATAACCTGCGCAATAACCTGTGCAATAGCCCGTGCAATAACCTGTAACCATGTCACCTCATCAGTAACCGCCTCCACTGTCCTCAGATTATATATTTATATATTTGTATATTTGTATTCTTTTACATATATATATATTATATAAGAGATATGTTTTATTATATATTTACATTTCTTTCACTCCCTGTACATAAGAGCTACCTGATGTTGTAAATATGTTAATATTTATTGTGATTTTATTTTTTATTTACTTATTGTTCTGAGTGTTTGCACAATTTTTCACAACTTTTTGCACTATACTGTCCCCTGACTGTGAGCTTCTGTCACAAGTGAATTTCTCCTCTGTGAGATCAATAAAGTCTTATCTTATCTTATCTTATCTTTCACATGAGGCATGACCAGCCTATGACAATGAGAAAACAGTTATATGTATCTTCTGTAGGTTAAGGCACTTTAACCCAAGTTCAGGTTGTGATTGTAATACACTTTTAAAACTGTAAAGGTTCTTTTTTTAAGTAATTGGACTAAAAATATACTAAAATGTTTAGACTGTGTAATCCTTCATTCATTCGGAAGTGATTCAATGTAGAGAAGGCTTCACTGGTGGTCATCTGGTCATCTGGGCATTTCGGTTCCCATCCAGAAGCCATTTTCAATTGATAGAACTCGCTTAAAGCACTGGAAATTTATCCTACTCTGATTTACTAAATCCAACCCCAAAGGGAGGAGTTTTAGACACTGCCTTGCCCTTGTTTACGGCTATACTGCTGTGTGTGTGTGTGTGTCCAGTTGATCACAGATGAAACCTTCACTAAATAAAACCTTTTTGACGTTTAGAGTTTGTTGTAGTGCCCAATCCTGCTTAGTACTTAGCATCGAGAACAGTAATGCAATTTGCTTATTTAAAGGAGCCATAATTACCAGTTTGCCGATTGCGTATCACAAATGTCCTTTCGTTTTTCTGTTAAAAGCAGTTAATCTCTTCACGCTGGCTTTGTGGCAGAGCATCGGCCTTTGTTTTGCTCCCTGACATAATGACTAGTAATGGGTATTTCAAACAATGCTATCATCTGCGGCCACAGTGTGGGAGAACGTCACCCAAAACCTGATAGACTTGTTTGCTTATAGGCCCTAATTACCTTGTTTTAATGATGTGCAATCAAGAGAAGTTGGTGGTAATGTGCCAGTAGATTCGTGTAGCCCGGCTGTCACAGTGTTGGAGGTGGGGGAGTTGTGTCGCTTAATGAAACTCCGCATGGGTCCCCCCCAAAAAAGCAGAACGCGGTGATTACGAGCGTACACAAACAGAGGAGAGCCACAAACAGTGATTAGTATGTAATTGTGTGATCCTGTAAAGTTAAAGGGCTCTTGTTATAGAACCACTGCAGTTTAATTAAGGAGAACCAAAGAGGAAGACTTGTGATGAGATTGGTCGGACTGCAGTGGAACATGTATTGCCTTCAGAATGGACTCTGAACAGCAGGGGGCTTCTAGTTCAGGGGTAAAAGCTGTTAAGAATATCGCCATTACAAGATTTTTGGTTGCACTTCATTTATTTTCTTAATCTGTGATACATTCAGAAGCGTCTCGTAGCCATTTTGGCACAAATGGAAAAAAAAAATCTGCTACTCGTTAGTGTGATGTGCAGTGATCCATAGGAGGTGCCGACAGCTGCTAGGTTTTTTGGTGTCACTTCCCATTGGGCACCACAGTTTTCTACCACACAGACTTGTTTGTTTTATTAAGTCATTTTAGATCAATATTGCAATTTCAAATGTCCAAAGTATAACATAATGATCCATGGGTGTCATGGATCATATAGCGGACTCAAAAGCAATATCTTTTTTAACATTATGGCTGCTAGGTAACATAGGTGACATACTCATACTACTGCGTCATATCTGCTGCCCGTGTCCAACCAGGAAGTCAAAATATGAACTTCACCAAAATTACAAGATGAAATAACCCAAGGCAAGATTTTTTTGGTGAAATCTTAAATATAATCACATTAACTTGGTGAAATGAGTAGTCTTACTGTCATATGCACTTGACATTAAATTAAGTTAAATGTAGAGTATACGTATTAAAGTAATGATTTGTAAACAGTTGAGGATTTGTGCCAACCATGCTAGGTGGTTTTCTTTTGGACTCCTCATGCTGCCGTCCCAAAAGGCTATGTGGGGTAGTCCTGTCCTCGCTGCGTGTGGTCATCAGAGCTGCTCCAGACCACCGGGTCAGAGCTGGGGTCATGACCTGCACCGTGAGACACTAACACGCTAAATCAGGAATCAAAGCGCTGGAGCCTGGCCCCAAAGCATTTTAACCAGTTTTCCCATGAGACCCATGTACAGTGGCTTTCTCAGATGTCCATTAGGTATATTTTATTAAATCTGAGTTTTGTAAGAAGACTTGAAATACTGCACTATATAAGAAAATGCAATTTGGATGATACAGTGCAGCCTAGCATGTGACGCTGGGAGTGTTCACTAAAAAGGATCTTATATCAGTTATCACATGAAGGCTATTTTGGATGAATGTTTACAGCTTATCCAATAAAATTTGTGCAGAATGACAAGATTATGGTGTTGTCAACCAGTATGGGAATTTAATTAAACCTGGCTTCTTATTTCTGCGTGTTTGGGTCCACATGGTCAGAGATGTAGATAAATGGGTGTGTTTATTCATGTAATTTCAATGGTACTAGAGGAATTGGCATCACATTATTGCAGTATATTAGTAAATTATAAATACCTCATAAGTAGTATGAGACCACAGACACGTGATGTTCAGACAATAAATAAAAAAGTAAACAAAAAAGTAAATTCAGGACAATGCAAAGGTTTATTTATTTATTTATTTATTTATTTATTTATTTTTTTACACTTTCTGAGCAATGGTTCTTTCAAACAGAAACGTCCTGCTGAATCCTCCAGGTCTCCAGACTCCTTGGCTCACAGTGACAGGAGCAGAGGAGGAGCCTTTTCACAAGTATCAAGTCAGCTAACAGTGAGAGATGCACAGATTTTTAAAACTTTTGATTGTTGGATATTGCACAAAGCAATATATTCCTCTAAATGCACTTAGAATAGACTGTGAAGCGGGAAATATGGCACAATATGAGACCTTTAATCAGCTATGCTCCTGGTGGCAGGTGTTAGTGCATTTTCTCTGGCATCACACGCAGCACATTGAGGGGTTACGTGCTGCCCCTGGACGGCAGGTCTCCCAGTGGGAGGTGTCATCGGGACGAAAGCCCCCTACTGGGCAACAGAATCAGGCAAATCGCTCTCTCGGTGGTGAGAGGGAAAGGTTAAGGCTGCTCCTAATCCACCTCCAGGCATTACAGTCAGTGTGTAAACAGACAAGCACCACTCTGCTCTGCTGACTCTGCTCTATTGGACCCAAAATGTGTTTTTGGCACCACACTGGTTCAGGCATTTATACAGATATGTAAAATGGGTGTATGTGTGGTGCAGTAAATTCTGCAGATGTTTTCACAGAACTGCTGTCTATGAGGGCACATTTTGTTTTGGAGGTAATTTGTTATAAAAATGTGAAAAATATTCCAAGAAAATGTCTAGATGATTGTTCTACAATGCTGTTCAACCTTTTCTTACCATCAAACTGGTGATAATTAAACATTGTTCAGGTTTATAATTGTGCTTGTGCAGGGAACTTAGTTCTCTGTGTTCAACCCATCATTGAGGGGTTCCTCCAGATGATGAAAATTCAGTGCCTTCTTGCCATCAAGTTTAGTACTACTAGAATACTAGTGCATTTTTGAACCTGGGCAGCAAACTTATTTCTATCTTCAACCCAAAGCTATTTATTTATTTATTTTTTTTACACCTGATTTTGAATGAGGAACCTGATCAGGAGTATAGCTGAAAGAAAAACCATCTATCTTCTGCTATATCTGGGGCCAGGTCATGAGGGCAACACCAGAGACTACCAGAATAAAATGGAAATCAATTAAATAAACAAAGAAATACATGCATATATACATAAATAAATAAATACATTTTTAAAGGATGGAATAGTGAAGAAACTTTTTGACAATTTCCACTCGAAACTGAAAAGAGCTAATGTATACAGCATTGGTTGCACAGTGCATAGAACAGCCAAGGCGCCGCCATATGAGCTGTTTATTCTGACTCTTTATGTCATATTGGCGGCATATTCACTTATTTATGATGATGCAACGTGGCCACTTAGGAACTGGCACTGCTTTAAATGAGAGCACTCCTGCAGGGCTTTATAAATTAATGACCGCACAAGCAAGAAAGCAGCAATTTGTTCTAGTCCTGCCCTTTCACAATTACATCCAGAGTAGATTTGAAGGAAGCTGACAGCCCCAAATGTGATAATTAAACTTTTTTTTACAGCAAATCTCTTTTCGCTTTTAATAGCAGCACATCAACACTCAAATGTGATGTGTCAATGCAGTAGTCACACAGGGAGACGGAGAATTTCCATTACACTTCTTTGTCCAGGGTTTCATTTGTGTCTTCTTTTTCCTGTTCAGTCTAAATGTATTTGTGAATTGGTCTGGATTTCCAAAGAGCAGTACAAAAGGAAGTAGATAAAAATAATTGTTATAATGACGGTGAGAGAAGGTCCACAGAAAAAGAAGGACCTTATTTTTTGCTTGAGGTTAATGCGTCCAACTTAAAGGAAAACGAGCTTTGAAGGCAAATTGCTCACAAAATAGAGAACAGTATAAAAAGCTGTAGTTTTCTGTTCAATATTTTTGTAGGTTGGATTTTAGTCAAAAAGTATTTTATATTTTTAGATCTGGACCAATTTTGGACAACCATGACTTGGATACCTCAAAAACAAAACTTATAAAAACAATGCAATAGAAAGGAAAGACATGAAAGTACAATTATATTTTGAAGTCAGCCTAATCAGGTAATTCCCAGTAAAGGTTAAGACATGTATTGGTAATATATATGTTACAGGCAAAGTATACTACCAGGAGTTTTTAGGCAAAGTAGGAAATAGTTGTTCGATTACCTACTTTGCCTACACGTTGTATTGAATAGTGTCCTTTAGGCAAATTGTGACAGATAGGCTTATGGTTGGATTTTTATTAAAGTAAAGGCAGTAGTAGTAGTTTTTTTTTTTTTTTCTCAAACCTAAATGTAACCTCTATTCCTTCTTTGTAAGCCCCATTACGTATGTCCAATAGGTCTATTTTATGTTTGTATTATCTTATACCATTAATACAATTAAATATGAGGTCTAATGAGACAGCAGTGAGCGATGTGAAGTAGGCTAAATTTATCAGAAAAAAAAGCCAACAACTGTTAAGACATGTACATTTATCCAGTGAAAAAAGAATGACTACAAACCGTTTACGTTCAATTTGTTAGAGAATTTCTGATTTGCCCAAATGTCTTTAGAGAATACTGATAATTTCCTACAATGCCTGGCCATTTTCTGTCTTCGATTTTCTATCTTTATCATCTTCTATTGTGCAGAATGCCTGATTTGCATTGGCGCAGATTGGCCGTCTCACTTTCATTAGCATACCCCAGGCTTTAATAGTAGTTTGCCACCACCGAGATGAGATGATTGTGTAAAAGCACCATATAAGTTTAATGCATCACACTGAACAAAACAAGGTCAAGTATAGTAAATCACAACCATTATAGAGTCTCAAAAGTGAGGACTCTTTTTATCTATTTTATCACATCTAGTATCACTATTTTAACTATTCAAACACTTTCACTTTGGCCTGTCCACTCCAGATCATACAATGGAACTTACACATTTCTGACACGAGATTTTTAGCTTGAAACACTAGAGCCCACAGGGGAGCGACAGCAGATGGTCTGTCACTCTTTGCGCTGACATCCATTAACATGTTATTGTGGGAAATATGTACACAGAAGCCCACAGCAGCAGCAGTTGTAATAGTATCTTTTAGCTCCCACTGTACAGACATTTGTTGTCTAAAATAACCACAAGCTGCATGCAAAATCAGACAGTTTAAATGTATCTCAGTTAATGAACAAAATTGTATTAGCTACAAAGCAAATCAATTCAATTTTTAAGCAAATGAAATCAGCTGACTGCAAGTACATCAGATCATGATTAAGAGGTTTAAATTTAGCAACGCACGCCAACAAGCATTTACGCTGCAAAGTTACAAAAACAAATACACATTTTATCAATATTCTGTTCACACTGTATAATATGATGCTAGAGCCATCTTTTCCCCTTAACTTGCAACATATTACATTTATATCCATTTTAGCATTTTTGCTGCGCGCAGTCTGTACGATGTATTAGTTGTAATATAATAATCTGATTAACATTGTCAAGGCTTGTCTGGAAGATTTGAAGCAGCTTATCCGGATTTGGACCACAGACATCAACTAGTTACACTAATACAACTACATGTGCTAAAGCTACTAACATATCCTTCCAAATACCAACGCAATATGTAACTTTGCATTTCAAATCTAAAACTAAGGCCATAACACGAGAATACCAGCCAGTTTGAAATGCAGCAAAATACATTTAAAACATATTTAAGATGCTTTTAAAAACAGAACTAGTTCATTTACACAGATTACAGTGGTCCAGAGTTATTCCTCACTTATCTTATACATTCTGATCATCCTAATTTTTAATCGCAGTGAGCTTATAAGCGCTTTCCACAACTCTCAGTGACCAGAGAGGAGTTCTGCTGTCACTGTAATACTGATTACTAGCATTCTAACAGTGCACTTCCTGATTATGGGACGATGAAAACTATTTTATTGACCCATAATTAGGAAATGCACTGTTAGATAATGATACATAAATACAATAAGAATACATATATTTGTAGAATGAAAAATGCACAAATCTGTATATAATGTAATGTAAATTACCCATATTTGCAGTCAGTGCTTACATATCGTTATATGTATATCCTTTTTGATGTATTTATTTATTATTGTATATCTTTTTTCTCACTGCAAAAATAAAGTCGGAATTAAAAAAAAAAGGAGAGATTTTTCAATTTTAGTCCAGGTACCAGTGTCTAGTTTAGGTGCTCCTCTCTGGCCTCCCTCTTTTGCCTTGTCTGCTCCTGTGTGCTAATTAGTTCCTACAGTGGTGGAGCTGGACAGGGGCCTATAATGGGGCCAGATGTTGGAGGAGATTCGCCCGCCGGGGGAATGTTTTGTTTACTACAAGATGAAAACGGCTCTCTGCCCCGACTCCTTTTGGGCTTGTTTATGTGCAAAACCGCATTTCCACTGCCGCTTTACCCAGTTCTCAGATGCCAACAGATGAGCAAGACTTTTCATTTGCTATAACATTACATAGTTAGCTTGTTGCTGGTTAGATATAGTGCCAAATGTTTACAATGTTATATCTTACCGGAATCTATTTTATTTTAGTACTACTGAATCTTATTTGTAGCCTAGTCCAAGTGTGCAGATAAAGCAAGTTCTACTACTTCTACTACTGCTACTACTACTCAATCAATCAATCAATCAAACTTTATTTATAAAGCGCTTTTCACACAAAAAATAACAAAGTGTTTTACAGTGATTAAAAACAATCCCACATTTCCTTCCGCTCACCCAACCAGCCCCCACAGCTGCCTGACCCCACACAACCCAACAAACCGAACAGTAACACACACATGCACACGCACGCACATGCACACACACGCTAACATGCTAAAATACTAAAATACATGCTGCTACTACTACTACTGATATTACTACTGCTACTACTACAGCTATCCCTAAATTTAATACAAGTATGACTGCTATGTACTGCTACTTGCTAATACTGCTAACAAGTAGTAGTATAATTTCTACCTTACCACCACTAATAATGATAATTACTACCACAGTAGAACTGCATACTATTGATAATAATGGTACAATATACCTAAAAGCCCATATTACGCTATTTTCTAATCTATGTTATAATGTGGTCACAAACATACCTGGAGTTGTGTTTTGTTTCATTCACACATGTTTAACGCACAAACTCTGCATATTTAGACTGAGTAATTCTCTCAAACAGAAAACACTCTGTTCCACCTTGTGATGACATGTTGTAATACAGGAAGTGCTCTAACAATAAAGCATTTCTCAAACGTGTGAATGAAACAAAACACAACTCCAGTTATGTTTTTGAGGAGCAGAATACATTCTAACATGACTCAAAGCGCACAAGAGTCCATTTTGCGTAATATAGGACGTTTAACATCGGTATCATTGTGAACTGCTGCAACATTTCCCCCCAAAATCCTCACTGTCGTTTGGATAAAACATCGCATCACGAAATCATGAAAAATTCCTGCAATATTATTTCTCATTTATATCGGTAGCTTCAGCAGAATCCCAATCCGTTACCCCTTCATCCAACATGCCGTGACAACTCTTATCCGAGCTTGCACTTATCAGCACAAAATTGACATGTAACCCATTTCTGCGATGATTAATTTAGCTTTGGTCTGGCTCAGAGGAGGATCAGTCTTAATCAGGCCCGACGCCATACATCACGCGGTGCAGAAAAACAAATGGAGACACTTAACATCTACTGGGTTGGCATTTGGGGGGGGGGGGCAGGATTAACAGTGCCGATCGGTGCCCAATGCCAAGTGTCAGAGGAGGGTGTGTGATTGGATAGTAAAACCCCAGCTCTCGTCTGCATCTCCACATTCACTCTCGGTTTGTAATTGGGTGCTCAAGACTCGCGGCGGCAGATAAAGTTGATTAGCGGAATAGCACTAGAGGAGCTTAGAGAAGAGGACGAGATGGGTGAACACGAGGGGTGTTTGTAGTGGAGATGGTTGCCTTAGTGTGCGATGATGTAAACAAAATATAGCGTCGGGAAAAACTGTTGGTCTATTGGGTGTGGGTGTGTATCAATCTTAAAAGTGCGCTAACTTTTCTAGTGCTTGTTCCCATAAAGATGTTCTTGCTTTGCCTGGCATGTATACAGTATTTATATTTCCATGGAAACAAGCAAATAACGCTGCCAGGTCAAGTTACAGGTCACATCTGCGGTGAAATTGAGTGAAAATGTTTGTTTTTTTTTTTGTTTTCTGTGGCACTTTTGAGCAATAATAATGTCAGTAAATGCAAATGAGATGTATAAAGCCATACTGCAGAACATTCAGGGCAAAGTAATTTAATGCACCCTCTACCAGAAAAGTTACACAGTACTCCTTTAATAGGATATCCCTTGTTGAAATAATCCTATTTTTGAGAGACACAATGCTTTTAGCTTTTGTTTGGAAATGATATGATCTCTGGGTGTCCTAATGGAGGAAGTGTCTGGGGAGTGGGAAGTCTCAGTTTGAGACTGCCTGATTATAGACCAATCTCGACTTGGATTTTATACTTTGGGGGTACTGATATTTTGCAGGGGATGTCATCAACATTCTCTGGGGGTGTGATGCTAATGTAGGCACTGCTCTGTCTGAAGATCTGCTACTCAAGTCAGACTTTAATCTGACAATACAGAACTGACTTAACTGGAGACTTTTTGGTAGTTATTGCTAAAGAGTGCATTGTGTCCCCATAGTAACTGATGAACATTCTGCCATAGGTATAGATGCAGAGCACTCCCAGACTTAATAATACATGGGTACTCAAACCTGTGTGAATGAAACAAAACAAAACTCTGGGTATTTTTTGATGAGGTAAGAATATTCTACCATGGCTAAAAGTTATATTCAACAGAATCGATTTTGCTTAATATTGAACCTTTAAACCTCTATTCATGCTCATTCATTCATGTACTCTGTCATTTTAATTAACCAGAGGAGTTGACCCACTAGTCATTTTGTACGTAGAAATACTATATAATTTAATACCATACAAATCTGTACAGTCTGAATACAACTTAAGAATGCACTTAGTACTGGTTCTATCATTTGTCACCCTTTATTACAAGATAATGTTCTTGCAAATCAACCCAGTCTTTTTGATAGCATATCGTCAAAGGAATTTGTTTTACCACTTCAGTCTGTCTTTTTAAAACAGTATTTGCGTTGTGTAACACAATTTCGCTCAAATTTCACAAATGCCGACAACTTTCAAGAAATAATAACTTTGAAACATCTTTGAATCTTTTAACTTTTTCTACCAGATGCTGTCTTTTTTTCTAACGCCTTGCCACCTCGTTCTAGTTACTGAGCAAAGAGAAAGTGGAGAGTGTCACAATCACATTAGCATGAAGTCAAATCTGCCTTTTGTGAAATGCCAATCCAATTAGCACGTTCGCGTTCAGCTCCCTCCTTCTAAATCGGAAGTGATTTTTACATGTTTTACTGAGACGATGTGCAGCAAAAAGGACCATTTTGTAAACTATTTTGCCTCTGGGTTTACCCTTCTGGGAGCTTTCGAGCTAGGTGGCTAATGAAATGGGCTGGTATAAGCTGTAGGAGGTGGAGGAGCGTGGTGAGTGGGTGGGAGAGGGGGAGGTGGCGGGGGTCTCCAGGGATGGGGCAACAAAGGGGGGCCGATTCTTGACGGCGGGTGACTCTTTCAAGGCTCAATGTTGTATGGATTGTGGATAATTATCCTCATGATAGGCCTTGAAATGACAGGGGCCCCAATGAAAACCAGTCAATGTGTCTTTAAGTGTGCCGTGTAATAGATATATTGATAGAAAGTTTGGCATGCCCTGGGTTATGTCAATAGATACATAAATAAATAAAAGATGAAGTCCACTTTTTTCATGACCTCAGAACAGTAATAGGGTTAGGTGATGTTAACAATGACAATGATTATAGAAAAGAAGAAACAAATCCGCACTGCAGTTCTTTGTAGCTCCTAATGTTTTTGTCTTTGGACACAGAACGCCGTTGCAACTTTTATTGGATGTACATGTCTCTATCTACCCAACAATGATGATCCTTATGACAATACTATGTCAATCTAGGATGAGGAGCAAGTGTCACACAAAACATGGAACAGATAAGAGAATTAAAAAGTAAAGTAGAGAAATGTCTCTGTATACCTTTGTTTGATTTTTATTCTGTCTGTATCAATCAGCTTTTTTGCATAATTTTTGTATTTCTTTTGACTCTTGAGAGCTTTAAGCCATTACCTTGTCAAAAACATACCTGGAGTTGTGTTTGTCATGATTGAGTAATCTTTTATTATAAGGCCGTCTACATCTCCAAAGCTAAAAATGCTCCATTCCACCTTGTGATTTCATCAAGCAGTAGTTTTCAAGTTAAAGCTACATTTGACCTTGCTGAAATAATCCAATTGATTCTAGTGGAGGTGGAATTGAATGGAATTTAAAAACACAGTGGAGCACTTCCTGTATTACAACATGACATCACAAGATGGGACAGAGTGTTTTCTGTTTGACAAAAGAACTCAGCGTAAATATGCAGGATTTGTGTGTTAAACATGTGTGAATGAAACAAAACATAACTCCAGGTATGTTTTTGATGAGGAAACATTATAACATAGATCTGAAAATAGCGTGATATATATATTTTATAATATTTCTTGGATTATACAAACTGTATAATTGTTGCTCACCTTTGGAATAAGTGTACAGAATACATTGGTTTCACTCTGGCTAATGACTGGCTTTACCTCTGGCTCTCACTAAGAGCTCATGGTCATCCGTCTTGAACTTTGATTTTTTTTTTTTTTTTTTTTCCCTAGCTCAGAGTTTGCGGAGCGTACACGTCTGGGAGGGAACCCAACCAGACCTCAAATGATCCTTCTCTTTTTCTCTGCCTCTTTTCATCATCTCTTTTTCCTGCACACACAACCCTTTTTACTCGTGGACATTTTACCCAAAGTTCTATCTCGTCTCACTTGCGTATTTATTTCTTGCTTTCTTCTTCTCCTCCTTTTTCCTCCCCTTGGTCCCTGCTTCTGCCAATTTCATGCCAGACTAGTCCTTGGAGAATCACCAAGGGCATTTGAAACAATCACACAGTTCTTTGCTTGCCAAAACAAACCTGAGTAGTTTGTGATCGACCGTTTAGTCTCATCGCCATGACAATTAAAAAGATGGGAATTATTTTTAGAGATGGCTCTTGTTTTCTATTACGCATACAGTATCACAGTTCAAGAATATTTATCTAAACACAGCACTGTGCCAGGCTGCATTCGGTGGCCTGTAGCTATTTTCCACATGGGCAACCGTGAAGTCGTATTGACACTAGACATATGGTGGGCCTGGTTTGCAGATAGGCACCGACTCCCTGTGTTGCACTTGTCTTAATGGATAATACCATGGTGAATTCAACGTCTGGAATTACAAGAATTTTTCAACAGCTATAAAGCCTCCATGAATTAAAGCTGCACTGTGTAACTTCTATAAGGTGGAAGGTCCGCTACTTGTGTTATTTCTTTGCCTGGAATGTTCCACAGTAGAGCATTAAACATATCTTTACATTTGTTCAATTACAGGTGTTTTATAGCTCAAAAATACCTAAAAATAAAACTTTAATTCTTACCATGTGCAGGCTTGCTTCTCCATAGATCTGACCATTAAACTCTCTCTGTTGTGGTTACCAAGTTTATTTGCATACTTGCCTCTCCACAGATCTGACCTCTAACTTGGTCTAGCTTGCTCTATGCGATGTTAGAAAGTTTGAATGTCCTACTGTGAAACATTTCCAACAAAGCAATAACACCTGCATGGAGTAAAGCATTTGACGGGCCCTTTGCCAGAAAAGTTACACAATGCATCTTTAACGGATAATTCCATGGTGAATTCAACGTCTGGAATCACAAGAATTTTTCAACAGCTATAAAGCTTTCATGCATGAATTAACACTCCAGATTTCCATTTTTACATGGTGCCGGGGAACACAACAGTTTGTAATTTCATTTACAATATTACCAAGAAGGGACTCAAAAAGAAAACCCATTTCGCTTGTAATAAGTGCCTATTTTTGTGTTGATTTTCATCTCAGATCAGTCGACTACACAGACCCGGCGAAAAGATTGAAGCATTTGAACAGAATCAATGATATTTTACGTGGCTAAAGCGAAAATCCAAGAAATATATCCTTTTGTTATTGAAATGCAGCTCTTTGAGGGGACCCTGGATTCATATCGAGACTGGAGCTATTCCTGTGTGCACTGAAAGAAACTTAATACTAAGCGATAGCAAAAGGAATGGAAATAATGAGATCTTATAAATATAGTGAAGACAAATGCGCCACCGTTGCTGAGAGGAGGAGTTATTTCTGTCCATTGGCCGTAGCAGTGACCTCAGAGAAGAACAAAACTCACATAAAATGGTTCAATAAAGGCCAAACAACTGACTACCACGGATTACAAACAATGTTGCTACGCTCACTTACAAATACATAAATAAATAGTATTAGTATTTTTTGGTATTTGTGTGTTAAAAGGCAGATTAAACACAGTTAATCTTTAAAGGTACACTGCGTAACATTTCTAGTGGAGTGTCCGCCACCTGCTTGTCTCTGTAGAGATGTTATTGCTTTGTATAGAATGTTCCACAGTATAGATTAAACCTATCTATCACGAGGGAGACAAGCAAGATACTATAGTACATTACAGTTCAGATCTGTGGAGAGTCACCCCTATTCACTGAAGGAATTATTGGATTTTTGAGCAGTAGAAACACCCATAATGAATAAATGCTAGATGGATGTTTCATGTCATACCAGGGAACATCCCAGGCAAAGCAATAACATCTCCATGGTGACAAGTAGGTAGCAGACCCTGCACCAGAAAAGTTGCACAATGCATCTTTAAATACATTTTTTGTGGTGCTTTTTTCTGTATAAATGGCTGTTTTGCATGAACTCTCGAGCAGGTGTCTTGTGGGATTTGTAATAGTTTTAATGGCCCCTTTTTAAATGACTAGTCGATTGGCAGGACATGCCTTTAGTCAACTACAGCCCTGCTCAAGTTGTAAACGTCCAAGAAAGAGACATGAGATCATCCATGGGTGCATGACTTGCTCGTTTTCAAACAATTTTAAAAACTTTATTGAAGGTTGAGAACTGTAGTTGCCATAATTCTTAACAGTTTCATGAGTAGCAGTGTGTGGACCTCCACTGTATAATAAAAACAAAACAATATTTTGTATGGACATTTTAAGTGTTTAACAGCCTCCCTCAGAGTGACTTTTGTAAGCCCCACCATTAAAAGGTGATGATGCCAGTGGGCTGTGTTTCCCTTAGACTTGACAGCTCATAAATGTAAAACCTTATTAAGCCTGATTAGCTCTTTATGAGGCTTTTGTGTCATAAGTAAATCTGGACTAATGACCTCTTGGCTCAGTGTAATACACACAGTGTGGGTCAGTCACAGTCCCACTGCTCAGGACAGGCTGATTAGGGCTCTATCTGAGTGACCACTCACAGGGTTTGAGAAAGACGTTCATGCAGGTCTATATACTGTATAATGAGAGGATTTTAGGCCATATTGCAACAGCTACAATAGAGTTCAGCAGTGACTGAAATTTCCCATTATTTTTTCTGAACAAAATTAATATTAAAAGTTTGAAGGCTCAGGGCTAATGAGCTATGTGGTAACAAATGCCCACAAGACCCATCTGTTTTTGAAACCTAATAAACCATTTGTGTTTTAAATGTGCTTTTTGGACTTAAAACAACTGTGTTATGCATTTTAATAATCATGTAGCTGCTTATTAATTATTAATTGATCACTGGATTTATATATCACCTCTCAAGACACCCACAGCGCTTTACAGTGCAGTATTCATTCAATCCACACTCGGTGGTGGTAAGATACTATTGTAGCCACAGCTGCCCTGGGGCAGTTTGATAAACGCGAAGTTGCCAATCTGCATCATCAGCACCTCCGACCACCACCACCAATCGCACACACACACCTTTCATACCAGGGTGAATGTGTGTGAAGTGTCTTGCCTAAGGACACAACAACAGTTTTAACCACTGGTGCCCCACTGTGGCACCAGGTGTTCCAAGGCAGTGTCCCATTCAAGTGCTGACCAGGCCTGGACTAGCTTTGCTCCTGAGATCTTCTGAGATCTTCTGAGATCTTCAGAGATCTTCAAAGATCTTCAGAGATCAGGCTTTAACAAGGTTAGGACATGATATGGGCTCTTTAAGGATCCTGCACTCACTGCACACAGTTGATCGAGTAGCTCTAATTGTGGCAGTAATTGTTATAATTAATTATTGTGATATCAAAATCAGTATTGAGTATTAAGTCTATTCCTTAATATCGAAATAGAATATCATCACAACACTAGCTGGACCACCAGTGATTGAATTCAGCTTGTAGGAAAACATAACCATAACTAGAATTCAAAACCTAAACTTAAAACTCTGATGTCACTTCTTCATTTTCAGCAAATTCAACTACTTGCTACCCTTTGAGCACATATACCCATATACACCAGGATAGTGTCCCCTTTTTCCAGCACAACACCCCCCTCCATGACATTTTCAGTTTAATTTCAGTTCGAGAAGTCATTTTGATCTCCCGTAAATTTGCTCTTCAGACAGGTTCAAAATTAAAACTGGCTCTACAAGAAATAAGATAAAGCTTAACACAGCATACGTCAAGGGAATAAAAACAAAGTTGGCAGGGTTAATGAAGGTTTAATCTAGACATAAAATAACACATTATTTCTAATACACACTAATTTGAAATGATCTGTCTTAGCAGACGGCAAATAAGGGCGCTCAAGGCTTTGGACTCAGCACGCCCTTTGCAAATTAACTATGTATATTTTGAAGAGGCCTTGTCAAAAGTTAACGTCTCTCTGTGGTGTTTATAGTCGAGGGGGATGACAGAATGGTAGTGTATGGGTTGGACGGATGAAGGGACAAAGGTGCAGGTCAAGTGACAGGCCAGATGGCTTGAAAGCTCAACCAAAGTGACTTTAGCCGGGCACACTGTTTCACCTTCCTCATCTTACTGTAGAAGCAGCTGCTGACTTAGCAAATGCTGAGTGAGGACATGTAAGTAAATGTATATAGGGCGTTCTTATAGGACGGCACTTGTGCATGTATAGTATAGCACTGATTTGAATTAACGATGATTACTGTAGTGCTGTAGTCAGTATTGGACCGTAACAAAGTAAAAGTAGTACTGTACTTAAGTATAAATTTTAGGTATCTGTACTTTACTTAAAGGTACACTGTGCAACTTTTTGGTTGGGGCTCCGTTACCTTCTTGTTTCTGTGGATATGTCATTGCTCAGCCTGGAATGGAACATTCCTGTGGAAGTATGTGTGATAGCTCAAAAATAACTTAAAAACAGGCATTCTGACTGAGCACGGTTGCCTCTCTATAGATCTGACCTGTAACTTGATCTGGTTTGGTCTCCATGAAGATGGAAAGGTTTAATGCCATACTGTGAAACATTTTAGAGAAAAGCAGGTAGCGGAGCCTCAATGCACAATGCACCTTTAAGTACATTTTAATCTGGATACTTTTACTTCTCTACATTTACACATCTGTACTTTCTATTCCACTACATTTTGCAACAGGACTGAAAAGTAATTGTTTAATTATTGTATCAGACCTGCTGAAAATCCTGAACAGTTTATTTTTAACCCATTTGTATCTGAGCAAACAAAAAATATCCAAATAAAAAGATGGGGAAAAAAGGCTGATTCTGTTTTTGTTTCCTCTTAAAGTACATTTTGAAACAAGGACTTTAAATTTACTTAAGTAGCTTTTTTCGTGTGATACTTCTACTTTTTCTTCAGTATTTTTGCCTTGTTATCTGTACTTTTACTTAAGTAACACAACTGAGTACTTCCACCACTGGCTGCCGACCCAAACTGCACCCACGTGATTTCAACTATGCAGGAGTTTATTTGGTCAGAATCATGTACTAGGAAACAATGTACATATATCAAGATTAAACCTGTCAGTCATGCATTGTATACATAACTAAATAAAGAAAGAAATTGTGACAGTTTGTCGATTTCATTCCTCATTTCATTTTTGGGAATACTGTTTACCTTAGAGCGGTGTACTGCCACCACATCCTCTCTGTAAACAAGGTATACAAGTTGTATATGAGTCAGTCAGTCACAGTATCTGACATGATCTTATATGAGCAGCTTTGATTAGGACAACGTGAAGACTGTACAAGATTTGTCATTGTGGTTTTGGCACACGTGTGTTTATTGTGTGGGAATGCCTAAAGTATATTGGTGGTTTTCAGATTGTAAAATGTAATGATGTCATACTTCCAGATGGGGAGCAACCAAAACTAAACTATGTCTTATGTTACAATTTGAACAAAGGTGGGGTGAGACGGTGGATTTATGTTTTTATGTTTTAATTGGGATCATAAGAACAGGTGGCATTTCTGAAATAATGGTCATTCATTTTGTTTTGTTTTTTGCTGTCCAATCAAGAAGCGAAGTGAGACATCAGACTAAATGAGAATGAGGTAAATTCTGATGGGGGTCCAACTGTCTCAATATAAATGGTATTTGATTAACCTGAAAATGCTCCACAGTAAGGCATTAAACGTATCTATCTTGCACTTATGCAGTTAGTTACAGTTTTTTTTTTTGTTTTGCTGAAGAAAAAAAAATAAATCTTGAAAACATGCAGTTTTTCCTATTATTAATGTTGTAATTTGCCGTGAAATATTGGAAAGATATATTTCCAAATATGAAACCTGATCATTTCTATTATTGACAAAACCCAAGACCATGCTATATTACAACAAAAATCTGCAGTTGAACAATAGTCATTTTAGCTGCTGTGTTAAATAATATTGGCCTATACAATACTGTGATGTTATCTGAAACCCACCAATTAACTTGTACTCAAAAATTTGGTTTCATCAATTGGCTTGCTCGCTTAAACTTTTGGAAACATTATTTTATGGATTTTACATTTACATCATAAAATATTCAGTCCTGATTTCTGAGTACACAGAATGCAAAATGACTCTATGTCGTTGTATTGATATGTGAAGTAGTTCAAATGAGGCTAAAACAATATCTGCTAGCTTCAAAGTTTGAATTCAAATCGATGTCCAGATGTCTGTTTTTCTCTGTTTTAGCACATTCTTTTAAAATATACAGAATTTCTATTTTTATGGAAAACTAAAACAAGAACAAATGATTGCGGGGCCCCTCACGTCTGAGCTGTCACTTCAGTCAATCTTAAAAACCAGTCAGAAGCATTGATTTAAAATGGCGATAGAGCTGTGAGACGCTTGTCCTGCTTACTGTATCTTTTGTAAAAGTCTATAAGCAGAATTCTCAACATGTGTTAGTATTGACTTCCATTTATTGATTTGGTGAATGTCTATAAATCAAATGTAAACCAGCAGAGACCAGACCGGACATGCATAGAATAAGGATGTGTTAAAGGTCCTATATTACGTAAAACAGACTCATGTGAGCTTTTAGTCGTGTTGGAATGCTGGTAACTCTTCAAAAATATACCTGGAGTTGTGTTTGGTAACCCTTTATTATAGTATACACCTCCAAAGCTCAAAATGCTCTGTTCCACCTTGTGATGTCATGACGCAGTTGTTTTCAAGTTAACAGCTGCCTTTTACCTTTTGTTTAGTAGATTGGAAAGTCCAGATCTGAAATTATCCAAATGGTCCAAAAAGCGTATGGAGTTTAAAAACACAGCGGAGCACTTCTTGTATTACCACATAACATCACAAGGTGGAACATTTTCTGTTTGAAATAAGAATTCAGTCTAAATAAGCAGGATTTTTGTGTTAAACATGTGTGAATGAAACAAAACACAACTCCATGTATGTTCTCGATGAAATGTGTGGTTAGCATCCGTCAAATGCTTTTTCTCTATTGAGATGTTATTGCTTTGTTTGGAATGTTTCACAGAATGATCAAGTTACAGGTCAGATCTGTGGAGAGTCAGAATGCCTGTTTTGTTTTGTTTTTTAGGTATTTTTGAGCCTTAAAACCACCTGTAATTGAATAAATGTAAGGTAGAGCTGTTTAATGTCATACTGTGGAACATTCCAGACAGCAATGACACATCCAGAGAAACAAGCAGATGATGGATCCCCAACTGTTACTCAGTATGTGAGGATGGTACGGTGCTTTTAAGATTTTTTTTTTTGCATGCAATTTAAATCACAAACACCTTCCTATACAAACCCAACATTCTCCTATAGGTGTACAATAAAGCCATGCAAAACTATGTCCCAATACATTAATGATAATAGTTAGCTGCTTTCAAAGGGGTGCCTCTTTGTGCTTGTACGTTGTGCACTGTTTATTAGATTTCCCCATCATTTCAAAACAATTACTGCCGTAAGAAGAGAAGGCAGCTCGGACCCCCCCTGCAGATGAAGCTGGCGGTGTGGCCCCTGATTAGGACTCATTACACCACCACCAACACAGGATTTCCTTTCAGCTACATTACTGTGTGCGCCTCCTCTGATGTCTTGTGATTGAAGATTTTGAAACCTTCATGTAAAAATAAATAAAATAATAATAATAATAATGTGTATGCTTGCTGGAAGGAAATGTAAAGTTTGCCTGAGGAGTCTGAATGAGTTTGGGTATCTAAGAAATGCATGGCTTAAGGCCGCCACACACTACAGGATTTTTCGGTCTTAAAGGATTTTTAAACGTGCGACAAAAAGCGCGCACCACAGACACGAGGAGAATCTTCAAAATCAGGGAGAAGCAAATCCCAGCCAAAATCTTGCAAATTCTCTTGTAGTGTGTGGCAGCCTTAAGTTACTCATTGTTCTTGAAATACAACTAAAAATATGCATAATAGTGTCACATCAACACCACTGTCTATTTGCTAGTTTTGCATTGTTGTCTTGCCCATGCGTACTTTGCTATTATATTCAGTTTAATTTTATTGAATTCTTGCCCTTATTTTATCATAGTTTATAATCTATAATAATTATTCATTGTTTTATGTTGGACCATATCACTGAAGCTAATTCCAAGTCTGTGAAATTCGCTGACACTGACTGACTGAGTTCAATACTACCTTGATTCTCAATACTGATTTTGATAACACAACAATGAAAACGAAAAAAAAAAAAAAAAATACAATAATACAATAATACATTTTCAACACAGTAATAGTTGTTCCTAGACTTAGACAAACTTTATTGATCCACAAGGGAAATTACACACAGCAGCTCACACATCACAATACAATATAATAACAAAGAGGTAAATATAAATGGTAATAATAGATTCAAAAGTAGAAGTACTAAAAGTAAATTCAAAAGTATCAAAAATAGCAAAAGACAGGTGTCAAATGAGTTGTTGTACAGTTGATGTATGTAGTATATATATGTAGTTAAATAGTTTTGTTATAGATCCTGACCAATATTATTTTTTCAGAGGGTTCAATTTTGTGCCAGTAAAGTGTTCTTTTCACGATCCATACTTTACTATAGTCTCTGGGTATGGACTTTTTGATAACCCAATACTTTCTTGGCTCACTAAATAGGCATCCTCCAAACATGTAATGATTTGCATGTTGTTTTTACATAAATTCCATTATTCTCAGACAGAATAATGGGACTGGATTAAACTGTTGGCACTATCCTTGCAAGTATTGATGGGTTTCAGATGACATTACAACATTTTGTAGGTCAAAAATAATTTAATACAGAGGTGAGACAGCTAAAATATTATTAAAATGCAGATTTGTATTGTTAAATGGCAAGATATACGCTCTAGTCTAGGGATGTAACAGTAACCGAAATATCGCGGTATTGTATCGTTAAAAGTCTCACAATAATATCGTGGGTCATCACAATATATCGAATTACAATTCTGTGTGCTTAAATTAAGTTGTACAGCAATAGCTTAAAAAAAAAAAAAAGATGGAACTGCATAGACCATGATCCTTTGCTCCATTTCAGTGCAGACTACATGAAGAAATAACTATAACTGTTCTAAATACTAAGTACTAGTTCTTTGGATTAAGTCTTGTGAAGGTATTTTAAGAAAAAAAGAAGTATTCACAATTGTGTTAGCCGCCACAAAATATCACAATTAATACCCTACCCTAGTCACTAATAGAAGAGACCAGGTTCAACATTTGTGAATTAACCTTTTGGATATTTCATTGAAAAGTACAATGTAATCAATAAGATAAACTGGCTCTTGCCCCCCATTTAGGAGTATGACATCACATTCTACAATCTGAAAATCAGCAGTACAGTAGAAATACAAAGGAGGCTACTCAGAATCTGCATTAAAATAATAAATAAATAAAGTCTAACAGTTTGTAGACAACAGATTCCTCATTTCAGTTTTCCCATATATCTTTAGCATAGCGTACTGACATCCTCTCAACTCTCTGCTAGACATGATCTTACATGAGCAGCTTTGATGAGGACAAGGTGAAGATTGCACATTTGTCATTGTGGTTTTGGCACGCGTGTGTTTATTGTCTGACAATAAATGAAGCATGTATTGTTTTAGGCAGGTGTGTACTACTAAAATATGTTTGCAGGAGGAACTTGAAAAACTTGAAGTAGTTTTCAGACACCATACGTTTACTCCTACTTAAGTAATAGCTTATTTAAGGTCCTGTATTACTCAAAATTGATTCTTGTGAGCTTTAAGTCATATTAGAATGTTGCTGCCTCATCAAAAACATACCTGGAGTTGTGTTTTGTTTCATTCACACGTCTGCGTAATCCTTTATTATTAGTCTGTCTACATTTCCAAAGCTCAAAATGCACCGTTCCACCTTGTGATGTCATGAAGTGCTCGTTTTCAATTTAACAGCCACCTTTTACCTTTTGTTTAATATGTATCCTCTGAAATTACTGAATTTTGTGAATTTCTTAAATGTTTTGACCTCATATAAATCATAGTTACATCCCGACAGTTTACAGTTGGTGTAATAAACAATATAGCATGAATAATGAATAATTCTAAATATATATATATATTAAACACAAACCATTCTATTTCAAAGCAGTATTTTTGCATCGGACAATTTATCAAGCTATCTCGCCTCAAAATCCAATTTTTCTTTCACATAGTTTTGTGTAGACTGGCTGTCAAAAGATACAAGACAGACAGGGCCTAAGCCTATAATCACTGCGCTTATCCTAAACATACAATCAAAACTTTTCAACAAGACCACGTATTGTCAAAGTTAGCTTAAAGATTAAATGATCTGACTCTGCTCTGCTCACAGGCGCTTTCATGTTCATTGGTCAGATGGATGGCTCCACACATGCGAGCATATAGACTAAAGATATTGATGACTGCGCAATACGAATTGGTGTAATTAATGCTTGAGTTATATTGGAAGGACATGGGCAGCGTTGGGGCTCATTTATCACCAGCGGACTTTTGCTTATTCTCGCCCCATTGAGCCATCGGAGTAGCCTGGCTGAGCAGAATCTTAATTGTGGGCCCTCAACCTGGCAACCCCTCTCTGCTTCAAGACAAGAGGGACAAGACAGGAAAGTCAAACAGCCAGCCCTCAGCTCATTGGCCCATTTGCGTCGTTATGTCTTCTTCTTCTTCTTCTGTGGAAAGCATAAAAGCGCCGCGAGTGAGGGAGCAGAGGGAGACGGCCACACTTTGCGACAGGGTTTGTAGAGTAGATTATAAGAGTCCTAAGGCAAAATTTCTTCTCCCCTCGGACAGACTCTGCGAGAGGATTGACCACTGCAGAGAGCTAAAGTCAACATTTACAAGATGTCTGCCATGGCACACATCCAGTGGAAGGCTCAAGAACACAGAGATAAACAAGAAGCCAATGGGAATATCAGCAGGAATACTGGGAGACAGGGACTTAGGGGAATTAGTAGATCTCTTTATGTAGATCAACAAAATGTACCTAAAAATGTTACAGTATAATACAGTACAGTACAAAATGTACAGTATAACCAAATGATTTGCAGTGAAATCAGCGTACATCATTGCATCAGGTTTGTGAAGTTGTAGTGTATTTTTAAGTATCATGATTTTGTATGTGAAAATTTGCTGTGCAAGAGCATGGGTGATTCTTGGACAGGCTCATACTGAGATCACTAGATTACTCAAACATGCATGGATGATTAATCATTAATAACTGCATTTTTATAGCTCCTTTCAAGACACCCAGCGCACTTTACAGAGCATTATTCAGTCACTCCACACTTGGTGGCTAATATTGTAGCCACAGCTGCCCTGGGGCAGACTGATGGAAGCGGGGCTGCTAATCTGCGCCATTGGCCCCTCCAACCACCACCAACATTCACGCACACACACACCACTTTTATACAATGCAGTGTGGGTGAAGTGTCTTGCCTAAGAACACTAGTGCCCCACTGTTGTACCTTTAATACCCAACAGTTCCCATCCAAACACAAACCAGGCCTGGCCCCGCTCAGCTTCTGAGATCTGACGAGATCAGGCTTTGACAAGCCGGTAATGACATGACATATAAAACCTCTTTTGGAAACTAAAACTTCTATCTCCATGGAGACCACCTGGTAACAAGTTACAGGTCAGATCTGTGGAGAGGCAGCCCCGCTTATGGCAAGAACATATCTTTGTTAAAGGCAACAATCACACCTATATCTGAATAAATGGATAAGTTTAATTCCATACTGTGGAACATTCTAGGCGCAATATCCTCTCCATGGAGACCCCCAGCAAGAAAGTTACGTATCACACCCTCGAGGGAGATGGTTGTTTATACAGGCTGACCACCACATGTTTGAGTCTCCTCTTGAGGCCTTTTTCCCCCTGACTCCTTATTATATTTTAATGTGTGAGGTGGTTGGGGCAGCTGGGCTTGTCTGGGGAGGGCCTAATTGAGCACGTAAATGTCAGAAACAAAAGTGAAGAGTTTGCATTGTGGAGAGCAGGTACCTGGGGAATCGCAACAAGTGTTTATTTCCATCATGGCTATTAGAGAGGTACGGAAAACCCAATGGAGAAAAAACGCACACAGGAAAATGGCAGGAGATGACAATGTAGGATAGTGTGTGAAAGACGGGCGTCAGGGACTAGCTACATTGTAAATACCAAATGGATGTAACTGGGAACAGGGATGAGGCAAAACAAACTTGACAGGTAAGCTCCAAGGAATCCATACAAAATGTGTGAAATCATTTTTAAAACCTAACCTGTTTTCTCGGCACCATCGGTCCTTTGAGTCTTTCTATCATTAGTTTCATCTCTACTGACTAACTGTCCGCCAAGTGAGAAAACATGAATCCTCTAAACTCCACTTCATTATCAGATGCATTAGAATCACAACAGTCAAGATCACACATCTCCTTATGTCAATATGCAGACCAAAAAGTGAGATATAACGTAAAGCGATAGACTGTGATGAGTGCAGTCGATAAGATGAGAAATAAAAGAAATAAGATACAGGAAAAAAGACAAGTTTAACAGTTCATAGACTTCATCGAAAAGGTGCAACAAAGCATAAGTAAATAATTTTGATCCCCTTATATTTTCTGTTTCACCTTCTGATGTCATGAAGCTGTAGTTTTCAAGTTAACGGCTACCTTTTTCCTTTTGTCCATTAGCAATTGGGAATTTCAGAGCTGAAATGATCCAAATGATTTTAATGAAGGCATATGGAGTTTGTGGGAAGAATTTAGCCTAAATATGCAGTTTTGTGTGTATGTGTGTATGAAACTAAACACAACTCCAGGTATATTTGTGATAAGGAAACAACATTATAACATAGATCAGAAAATAGCATAATATGGGCCCTTTAAGCATATCTTCAGTCACCTTGGGCTAAATATTTCACATTTTCTGACTTAAAATAATGTCTGCATTTGGGGAAAAAAATAAATAAAATTAATTAATTAATTAATTAATTAATAATAATAATAAATAAATAAATAAATAAATAAATAAATAAATAAATAAATAAATAAACTAGAAAAGCACTCAGAGAGCGCAGACCTCCTCCAAGCAGCTCAGTTTTCAAAGTGATCCAGAATCCAGTTCTTCTGGATCATCACCAAAATTTAATCATCTGTTGGATTTACCATTAGGAACATTTCCTGAAAATTTCATCAAGATCCGTCCATAACTTTTTGAGTTATCTTGCTAACTAATAAACAAACAAACTAACTAACTAACTAACAAACAAACAAACAAACAAACAGACAGACTCAAGCGAAAACATAACCTCCTTGGCGGAGGTAATACATAAATAAATAAATAAATAAATAAATACTTTCCAGTTTCCAATGAGGCATTTAGGCACTGGAGCTCCCTCTGCTGTCAGCAACAGGTGTGAACAATGGGAAAATATGTAAATGAAGTCCTTAACCCTGCTGAATGCTATATTTATAGAATCATGTATTAGTTCTGAACAAAATTTGACTGCAGAATGAGCCCGGAGATGGCTAAAAAACTAAAACTTGGTTAAGAGGTCGAAGAAGTTGCATAATATGTGTCCTTACGATATCCAAGTTATGGATATACCATTTATGGACAAAATGTGCTGAAGTATAAGTATCCTCATTGCATTACAGATCGATGGGACACAATCAGTATACATCATTGCATCAGTTTGTGAAGTTATAGTGTATTGCTTTGTACCATGATTTTGTGTACATATATATGAAAACATACTGTGCAGGATAATGGGTGACGTAGGTTTGTGGTCAAGATCATACAGCTAATTTCAAGAAGGGGAGAGATCACTTAATTACTTAAACACGCATGGATGACTGTTGTGGGAACATTACTACATGGTGCGCCAAAAAGTCCATTTTGCATAATACCCCCCCTTTAATTTCCAACTGAACTCAAAAGTAGTAACAGCGCTGGCTTTTAAGTTCATCAAGTTCAAGCCTCAACCTGTATCAAATGTTACACTTGTATTTGTTGTTCTTCCAGTGGTGTAGTGGTGTGAAAACATAATTACAATGTCTTTATAATTATAATGATTTGTTTACTTTATACTACTGCATACTACTTCTGTGGTTAGACATAGTGAAAACCTGTTGGTGCAGGATGGCTGTCAATAAAGGAAAGATGTGAACATACTCTATAAAGAATTACTGTTTCGGATTTCCGGGAGTTGTATTGTGAGATTCTTTCTGAATTTGGAGTGCATTTTATTTTCCGTTATTTTATTACACTTACATTTTGTGAGTAAGATGCAGCTGTAATGGTTTAATTAATTTGTTCCACGCACTGTCCTCATTTGGCTAAGGCTTGTGACAGTGGTAAATGGGCATTTCCACTTTCAAAGCAAGGAGAAAACCATTCAATCACACACCCACACATCAGTCTACACAGACACCTGGGGCTAGTTGGGTTAAGTGTCTTGCCCAATGACACAACAACACCGTTCATCTGTGGGATCTGGAATCGATTCGAACCAGCAGCCTTCAGATCAGTGGAAAAACACTCTACCCACTGAGCTACTAAATAGTGTAATGTAGTGCTATTTTGGACTATGTTTAGCTCTAGTTTACAATCTCTATTATAAACCTGGATACTAAATTTAGATTTTTGAGTTTTACGTCAGAGAACAGCAAAAAAAAAAAAAAAAAAAAAGATAGATAGCAGTGCCACTACAGTGTGTACAATAGCTCAGTGAGACTCCCCTCTGCCTGCTGCGTCTGCCCCCACACCCCTCGGGCTAAACACACTCCACTTTATTCCTCTTGTTGACTGGCAAGAGAAGCTGTCACCCGCCCGGCCGTCTTGTGCCATCATCTGTCACCTCCTCGCGGGGTTCTGGTGATGCTGTTTTTCTTTTTTTTTTTTCTTTCTTTTTTTTTCCCAATGCTCGTTGTTTGCATCCGAGTGTCCGTGGGTGGTCCTCTGCCAGCCCCTGTGACTCGGGGCTGAAGTGATCGCCATGGCAGCGAGCGAGGCAGATGCTAACGCCATGTGCCAGTTCTGACGTACCGCCACCGCCGTCTCCGCGGAAACAAGTAGAACAAGTTGTGCCTCTTTAGTTTAAGTTGATGTCTGTGGTGCGGCTTACATGGAGGAGGTATGACGAGCACTCAAGAACAAGTTCAGATGGAGGTCGAGCTAGTTCAGGTTGACTTGAGCGACTAGAGGAATTCTAGCTGTTCAAGTTGTATTGTTTGAAAATGAATGTGTTGGTGTGTTGGTTTTGGCATGAGTTTCAGTCGGCAGAGCTGAGTAAACTTTAATTACATTTACACGTGCATGTACAGATGAGGTAAGGTGATGTATATTTACCTCACCTTACGAAGTGTGTATTAGGTTACAGCGTATAGGATTCCACAGACAACCACAGTCAAGAAATAGCCATAAATATTAATAAGTTATAATTATCTACCAACCACAAATCATCATTCATGTCACCATTAAAAGATCTACGTCTACATTCATACTCATCAAAAAGGCAAATTCACTGTGCAATAGCAATTAAAACCATAGGGTTAAAACTATAAATATACTAGTATGTTTCTTTATTAACATTTTAATTTATAAAAGGGCCATACTGGAGTCATTTTGTAATGAAATTGAACTGAGTACTTTTACTCCTACTAGAAAAATATATTTAACAGCGCTTTCTTGAGTTAATTTGGTTACGTTACCTACTGTAAGTGAGATTACAATAAACAAAGGTTTTATGTTGCAAGATTCAGTTACATGACTATTTACATTTCTCGCGCTCTTACTTCAGATCATTTTTGGGATCTATTCATTTCAGATTTAGTGCATTAATGCCCTTACAGTTTATTTACTTCAAATGATAAATAATATATTAGACCCATAAAGAATTACTTGAGAATGAGCTTCCCCCAATACGTTTTACTCTGGAGAAATTTTCTGAATCGCTAATTTGTACTTTTACTTCGTTAATAGTGTTTTGAAGTAATTATGTTCTTTAAGTACACTAGTCGGCTGCTCTACCTATCTCTGTGGGTAAGTAATTGGAAATGCTTAATTTTCATTGCCAACATTGCACTGTTCAGTGGTTCTCTATCAATACAAGATTGGCACTAATTGCCACAAGGGGTCAGTAAAGAAATAAAAAATATATATATATTTTAGCACAGACTGTTCACAATCCAGGATTTATGGTGACAGTGGAATGAGAATGTTGCTCTATTGGCCTATTTTATTTTTATTTATTTATTTATTTATTTATTTATTTATTTTTTATTTTTTATTTTTTTTTTGGGGGGGGGTCTTCTCCTGTTTTAGGCAATTGCAAGATAGGCATATTTTAATATACTTTACAGTCTGATGTTCACTTTATGATTTTTAGGTATATATTCCAAATTGTGTTCTTATGGGGAAATACTTATGATGTGCCAAGTAAGTGCGCTGTAGTGTTGCTTGGAGTGGAATAAGAAGCAGTGGGTAAAGCTTGAACGATGTCACAGCATTTGCCAAACTTTCTCTCACGACTGTTTGAGTAATGCAGACACATGCACGATAAACAAAAACATAACATCAGTTCATCATTTGTTGGCACTAGCGAACGCAATTGTAGCCAAAAATATTTTTTGGGCTTTATAATTAATGGACGATATTTGTACAGTTTAAAGGTGCACTATGTAACTTTTTGGTGGTCTGTCACTTGCTTGTTTCTATGGATATGTCATTGCTCTGCCTGGAATGTTCCGCAGTAAATAGCTCTACTTTACATTCAGATGGTTTTATAGCTCAAAAATACCTAGTAAAACAGGAATTCTGATTGTGATCGAGATTGCCTCTCCGCTGATCTGACCTGCGACTTGGAATAACAAAGCATCTGATGGACCCTCCACCAGAAAAGTTACACAATGCACCTTTAAGGCCCTGTACTCGATTTTTGTTTGGACTAAAATTTGTCTTGCCTCAGTACAAACACAATGTATAAGCAGCTCTTGAGGCCTTTTTATTTAATTCTAAAGCGTTTAATTCTGCGATAATCAGGAAGTCCAGGTTAACATGCTAGTTTTTGCTTTACTGTGACGGCAAAACTCCACTCCGGTCCCTGAGAGTTGTGAAAAGTACATAACACATCACAGTGAATAATTAAGGATTTCTTAAAGATTAATTCATTAAGGATTCTTGAAATGTGTCAGGTAAGTGAGGAATAACTATGCACCACTGCAAACTGATTAAAATGAACTGGTTAAGTAGAAATCAGGCACAGCGGCTTTAAAAAAAGATTTATTTGTGGACTGAAATATACTTTTAAGGTGCACTCTGCAACTTTACTAGTGGAGGGTTCGCCACCTGCTTGTCTCCATGGAGATGTCATTGCTTTGCCTGGAATCTTCCCTGGTATGACGTTAAGCATATACAACTAGCATTTATTCATCACGGGTGTATCTATTGCTCAAAAATACCATAATTCCTTCTGTGAATAGGGGTGACTCTCCACAGATCTGAATTGTAATATAGCGTAGAGCTGTAACCTGCTTATCTCCCTTGTGATAGGTAGGTTTAATCTATACCATGGAACGTTCCAGACAAAGCAACAACATTTGGATTTGGATACATCAGGTGGCGGACCCTCCACTAGAAATGTTACGCAATGCACCTTTAAGATAACGATTCAAAAACAAATAGGAATACTTCACCACTTGGGCCAGGAGGAAGTAATAAAACATATTCGCTCTTTAAAGCCCCCTCCAACCCACATTTCGAGTGTGATGTGTCTATCTGAGAGGTAAATGTTTGGAGCAGCGGATGAAATTAGGAAGAGGAGATTAAATGTATAAATCAAGGTGCTTGGGGAGGCAGAAATAACTTGGCAGCTCAAAACAAAATCATCAATACCTCATCTGGTCCAAACATCATTTCTATTCAGCACATTTCCATCATGGCGGCGCGAGGCTCTCCTCCCTCTTCCACTCCAGTTCACATCAGTGCCCTCATCTCCACGTTTACAGTGGGTGACGCTAACATGTGTACATACATAAACACAACGCATCGGCTCCACACTATTGATCTCGCGGTGAACTCTTAAAGCGACTGGTGGTCCAACACTGGGCTGTTTGCATATCACATTTACATACCAAAGTAAGACCGGCCACTGCCACTGGATCATGTATTATTCATATGCAGGTATTTACATAAGGTGCAGCACCGGGGCTCAACCTGCTGTACACACTGTGGCTGCTCGGGACATGCTAGGTTTCAGGCAGTTGTGTGGTTTTGATTTTTGACAATAATAATTTTGGAGAAGATGGTGAACATATGAACCACTGTGTTTTTAAACTCCTCACAGCTTCACTAGAATCATTTGGATGATTTCGGCCCATGAATTGCCAATGTCTTCTATACAAAAGGTAAAACTAAAGGTAAACAGTAGACATTAACTTGAAAACTACCACTACATGACATCACAAGGTGGAACAGAACATTTTGAACTTTGAATGCTGACAGACTAATAAACCAGGATTACTCAAACATGTGTGAATGAAACTAAACACAACTCCACGTATGTTTTTTGATGATGTTTAAAGCTCACAAGAATCCTTTTTGTGTAATATAGGACCATTAAAGAAAGTAATAAATATATAAAATTAAAATGGTAATACGTCAAAATTGAAAAAAAAAAAAAAAATAAATATATATATATATATATATATATATATATATATATATATATATATATATATATATATATATATATATATATATATATCTCAATAATAATATAATATAGTTTATTAAAGGTGCAATATGTAACTTTGGCAGGGTCCTCCAACCTTTTCTATATATACACACGTATCATTGAATAAATGCAAGCAAAATGAGTTTTGTGCAATACTGTGGAACATTCCAGGTAAGCAATAACATGTTCAACAAGCAAGTGACGCACCCTCAAGCAGAAAAAGTTACATATTGCACCTTTAACAAAAACAGTAAAACCATGAGTATAAAATGAAACAAATATGTAATAAATAAATTGGATAAATAAATGCATTTGGGAATAATATCAGAACACACAGACTGAGACTCCTCTGCCCCTTGGCTGCTAAATTAGCAAATTTGAGCCTTTGCCAAGATCAATGAATTGCAATTGGTGTGGTTAACACAATTCACCAAATGAGGCTATAGCCTGAGCTTCACATGCTCAGGTTTAAAACCCCAGGGAGTGTGTCCCTGATTCTACGGTCCACACAACCACAAACAAAAGCTCCATGTGATGTATATAAATATGTGTTTATGCATTCATTATTCTGACAAGGACAGCGCTTTGTCTTTGATGTTTTATGGTACACAGGGTTGCTGGTGTGAACACTTTGCATACATGTTGTAGCATAATTATCCTTGGTATCTGATGGTGCTAAGGCAAAGTTGTCAAGAGCAATGCAATCAGTCAAGCATGGTGCCATGTGTTCTGTATACATTTGCATGGCGGAGATGGTAGTGGCTTCTCTATTGAAGTATTTAGGTTAGGAAAAACATGAGACTCATAATATTAGCATGTCCAACATCAAAGCTCCATGTTTGTGAGTGTCAGGCGGCGAGCAGCTGATTGATGCTTTGGGGGTAATATGAATTGGAAATGTAAAGTTGTATGATCAAATAAAGTCGTTCAGACTTCTGGAGCGTGGGCATTTTGACATGACATATTTTCATCCCAATGCAATCCTCATGGCCAATTTGCCAAAGGGATGGCATCTGTTATTATAGACTGTGTAAAGAAGTGGACTAAGGGAGTGTGACGTCACCCATAGAGTTCAGCTCCAGTCAAATGAAGCTCATGATGCTAGCAGCTATAGAGGCAAATTTGGAATATGAATTTATTTACGTACAAATAGCTAAAAACACCAGGATCATGTAGAGCTGATTTTTTTTTTAAAGCAAGGACAGTGCACAGAAAACATTAATCTCAGTGAGAAAAGATGTTCTGTGCCAAACTGAGTTTAATGTGAACACCAACATGACGAGGCTCTCTGTTGCAGTTACAGAGAGACGGGTGAGTCGAAGGACCCAGAAGTGCGCCCATGAACACTCCCCATTTTGAACGCAGCAGCTTGCGGGTTAGCTATGTCCATTTGTATTTACAGTCTATGTTTGTTATGTTTGTAACATATTTTCTCAAAAAGCTGGTTTCAGCGAGGAGGATACTGGTTCAATTCTCGCACGGGTGTTATGGACTGGGATGGTATAGGCTTGAATTTGTTTTTTTTTTGTTTTTTTTGTTTTTTTTAATAAAATAAAACATGAAACAATACAATAATAATAAACATGGAAAGAAAAGACAAGTACCTAAAACAAAACAACAAAGATCCCCGCCAACAGTAAAAAGGGCAGTATTTTGTCATTTGTTTAGCTAAAATACAGAAAACTGAAGTCCCTCAGACAAGCGAGTCGAGAATAGGCAATATTATGCAATTTTATTTATACCAACCATCGCAACCCATGTGACTGTGAAATAATATATCATGAAAAATAAACATTTACTAGCATAACTCCAATACAAAGTGGCTGTTGTGTTGTGTACATGTTCCAAATATTACAAAACACCCGAGCAATGCCCTTTAGCTTTAACACCAAATTGGACGTCCGGATTCCCGTGTGTTTTTATGTGTGTGGACCTCTGGCTTAAACCTCTGCTAACCCTGAAGGACTGCCTGTTTGCTAGCTACGCACAGTTAATTAGTCCATTGCACATAAGCACCCACATTAGCGTCCTAGTGCACAGATGCATGCTAATCCTTGTCCAGCCGTGCACGCTCATCGACATAGTTTTAGCATACGAGCGTGCACGCCTTAAATCCACAAGGGTTTTGATGACGGCGAGCTGTACAGCACCCCAGGGAGTAGGCTGTCTGACAAAACAAAACAGATGTTGGTGTGCGCAATGTCACCCTAATGTCAGGAGCTATGTAGTGAGTCTCTGTATTAATTATGGGAAGTTGCAATTCATGTTTGGATAGACTATGGGGGTATGGGGAGTGTAGTGCGCGAGTTTTGAGTTGGGACTGCTCTGAGTTGTCATCTTTCATTATCTGCTCCAGTTAGCGTTATTAAATGGCGTGAAAAGGTGGCAGTGATAGTTACATTTAGTGCTGCAATGCTTTTGTGCTATAGCTGATATGCAGGTAAGAAAAGGTCCTATATTACGTAAAACTATTGTGATCTTTTAAGCCATGTTAGAATTACCCTAACCCATCAAAAAACATACCCGGAGTTGTTTTGTTTCATTCACACATGTTTAAGTAATACTTTATTATTAGTCTATCTACATCTTTGTACAGATTGGCAATTCCAAGGCTGAAACCATCCAAATGATTCAACTGAAGATGTATGGAGTTTAAAAACACAGTGGAGCACTTCCTGTATTACCACATGACATCACAAGAGTGTTTTCAGTTTAGTAACATTTTGATTAAGCCGTTAAATGGGAGGATTTTGCTCTGACAGTTTTTGTTTTTCGAGTTGCAAGATACATCACAGTGAAATAAAAATGACAATTTCATTAGTGGCAATAAGCAAATCTCAAGGACTGCAATAATCTCCTTTGCTAATAACAAATGAACCTATCTTGAAGTGGAAAAATGTGAACAGAATCCTGCTATCAAAACATCAATTGAGAATCACATCTCAGTTTTCATTTCCTTTGTTAATTTTTATTTTACGTTTAACATTAACACAAATCTACTCCAAAAGTTAAAGGTGCACTGTGTAACTTCTAAGGTTGCTTGCTTGTCTCCATGGAGATGTTATTTCTTTGCCTGGAATGTTCCATAGTAAGGCATTGAACATGTCTGCCTTGCATTTGTTCAATTACAGGTGTTTTATAGCTCAAAAATACCTTAAAAAACATGAATTCTTATCATGTCCAGACTTGGTTCTCCACAGATCTTACCATTCATCTGTCTCCATTGTAATTACCAGGTTAATTTCCATACTAAAAATGGTGAACCCTCCTCCTGACACATTCCACCCTTAAAAAGATAATGAGGATAATAGAAGTAGCATATATTGATTTTGAAAAGCTGTTGGGGGCATGCAGAGTCACTCCCATCATGTTTTGTTTAATTGTACATACTTTTGGCCAGGTTCCATTCACTCTTTACTTCCTATCTGTTTGAATAGAGGCTCAGCACCATGATTTCCTCTATTGGCATCAGTGTGCTGTCAATCACGTCAACACACACAAGTTCAGTAAAAACTCCACTAACACTGGCTGACCTTTATCACGGCTCTGAGCCAAGAATACCAGTCTGTCTGCTGTGTCTGTGTCTGCACCAGGCAACCAGCAACACATGTTCTGTCTGCAAACGGATGCCCTCTGCAATATGCTCTAATAAAGCTGCAAATGTTTGGTTTTAGATTCAGTTCATATAGACTCAGGTGAAATGATGTGAAATGCCACTGTACAGAAATAACTGGCTCTTCTGCAGATTTTTGAGTAATCCTTTATTTCTTGTCGGTCTACATCTCCAAACCTCAAAATGCTCTGTTCCACCTTGTGATGTCATGAAGCAGTAGTTTTCAAGTTAACAGCTACCTTTTACATTTAGTTCGGGCTGAAATCATCCAAATGATTCTAGCTGAGGTGTATGGAGTTTAAAAAGTTTCCAAATTTCCTTAGTTGATCAAACGGCAGTCTCTGGTGGACAGGTGGGAAAGTGCAGCGTACAATAAGACAGGTGTACTGGAGGTATAGAACCGAGTCTGCAGAGTATGAGCTGAACCAGAACACCAGAACCATGCATTACTTTATATTATCTGACTTCCTTTGATTGGTTGTTAAAGGTCATATATTACACAAAATGGCCTGTTGTGAGCATTAAGCAATGTTAGAATATTGTTACCACATCAAACTTACCTGATGCTGTTTAGTTTCATTCACCTGTTTGAGTAATCCTTTATTATTAGTCTGTTTACACCTCCAAAGCTCAAAATGTTCTGTTCTACCTTGTGACATCGAGTTAATGGCTACCTTTTTCCTTTAGTTCAACAAAGATAGGCAACTGTAGAGGTGAAATTATCCAGATGAGTCTAGTGAAGGGGTTATGGAGTCTGAAAACACAGTGGAGCACTGGTGGAACAGAGTGTTTACTGTTTCTGTTGCCATAGCGAGTAACAATTTAAAACAAAATATAAAATTGAAAAGTTATCAAAATCTTGCCTATAACAGGAGGATAAAATTCACAAATAAGTACTACTTCTTTCGGACTTAACCGTTTTACATAATTCAGCAAGCCGCTTTAAGTCATTCCCGATTCTACCTCCTTCACAAACAGGCTTTACAAAACGTTGATTCAGCTGCAGTATCCCCCTCCTCCCAGCCTGGTATCCTCCACCACTATCTTTTCCTGCATAGTCCCGATCCTGCGCTAAGCTCCCGAACCATTTGACTTTATACATAGCCATATCTCATATCAAATCTTGCTGCCTTTGCCGCTGTATAGATCTCTGCAAAGAGCTTATTTCGTAGTTCCTGGGAATACTTAAGCCTCCTTGTGCGATTTCCTTTGCGCCGGCCGTAATGAGAAGTGCAGCGGAGTGGCAGGACTTGCAGGGGCACAGTGGGATTGAAATGGCTTGCTGTCTGTCAAAGTGTCCAAAATGGAATATAGCCACAGGTTGGAATGAGGGAGCTGGCGTGCACGTACATACACACATGCCTATACACATACATAGTCAAGTACATAGATACACAAGTATATACGCACATATATAGATAAATACATGCACAGACACACATGTGGGTTAGTGCAGTATTTGCGTGAAGTGAAAGGTCACAATAATCACTGCTGACTCACTGCAGATAACCATCATTTGAGGGAATCTATCCTCTAAATTGAATAGAATAGAATGACATAAAAAAAAGCAAAAAAAAGTGGCAAAGTAATGTATTTTAGTGCACTTGAATATGTGTGAGCTACTGTATATTTGTACTGTACTAGACTTAACGTGCCTATGACTACTTTGTGCCTTTGACTACCCATTCTCACATGTGACCATTATATTTAAGAGTTTTGCAAAAACATTCACACTCGTTTTCACAATTTAGACATTTTTTAGGTTAAAATTGTATTTTCTGGTTGGAAATCGTGACACAATATACTGGTCTTGAGACAATTTACTCAAAAACATGGGGAAAAATATGTTGGATTTGTGCCGTAAACATGTATGAATAAGACAAAACACAACTCCAAGTATGTTTGTGATGAGGAAACAATATTGTAACACAGCTCAGAAAACAGCATTACTTACAGTAGGTCCTATACTATAACCACTATATTTAACTAACTAGAACTTCTAAGACTAAGACATGCATTGTGGCATTGGACAGACTATTTTTTATTCATGATTTCACTTCATTATTTAGCACTTTAATTTTTTTGCCATTCAAAAGATATCATTGTTTTAAGTTGATAATCGCTATGGCAACGGTGCTACTTTCTCATCACTCTGAAACCCATGGATAGATCAGGTCTGTGCTGGTTGAATTCAGGAGCAGGAGAATACTTCTTCTTTTTTTGTTTTTCCCCCACATCTTACATATGGAAGAAAGCCCATAGGAGCTGGTGAGATCACAGGCACATTCTCACAGAAGGAGGGGTCTGGTGCGTGTTCGTGTAGGTGCCCTTGTGCATGTTAACAGGGAGAACGAAGACCTGAGTCTGTCCTCTCTCCACTGTCCCTCTGGCTGTCTCTGTATGCGCAAATTACAGCTGAAATGAATAAAAAGACCACATACAGAGTAGAGGTGAAGAGGGGGGAGATAACAGGAGAGATCTGAATGGAGAAAGAGAGACAGTGATACGTATATTTGGATTATACTGTATGTACTGCAGTAAATAAGAGCAGGGTTGGAACGTTGTTGGGGTCTGGCAAAAAACTTCCAAATCCGAAAGAGAAGTTCAGTTTTGTGGCCACTGTAGTGAAATGGTTTTAAAATGCAGCAGAGTTGTGAAAAGTATAGAAAATAAGATACTGATTGATACAAAAACTGGTGTTGAAACTAGATACTCATTTGAGCAGGTATCGATACCAAAAAAAAAACAAAATCACATTCATAGGACATAAATGAACCTTTCCTGAAAAGCTTTAGAATGACCTTGAGCCGTATCAGAACAAGTATAAGAGCACAAACAGAAGTATTTAATGTTTTTAAGAAGTTTATTTAAAAAGTTTTGAGTCTCATGCAGAAGTCGTTTTAAATTTTATAAAAGCGTTTCTACTGTGAAGTTGGTACTCCAGCTCCAACCACTGCATGTTTTTGGTCTGTTTGTACTGTGAAATGTGAGTGAGTGGTGGTTGGATGGTTTATAGGCACATATTGGCAGCCATTTTATCAATCAACCCCAGGGCACACTCCAAAAAGTAAAACTGAGCAAATTACTTGAATTAGAAAATATGGTCTTGATTTGAGAAAATTTCACTTGAGAAGTAAAATGAATCAGCCAATGGAACACGATTTTTTGTAATTAATATCAGAAAATACATCTTGTTACGTTTAAGATGAGAATAACAACAACTCTTTGCACTTTAAAAAAAAAAGTTGGTTAAGTTAAGAAAATTCATCTATCAAGTCTAATAAAGTTTTACTCAAATAAAGTAAAATTATTTTAATTTAAATAATTTTAGCTTACAGGTGCACTATGCAACTTTCTGGTTGAGTGTCCGTCACCTGTTTCTATGGATATGTCACTGCTCTGCCTGAAATGTTCCACAGTATGACATTAAAAAAGCTCTATCTTACATTTATTCAATTACAGGTGGTTTCATAGCTCAAAAATACCTAGCGGAGTTGCCTTTCCCACAGATCTGACCTGTAACTTGTTCTGGTTTGGTCTTTATGAAGATAGAAAGGTTTAATACCACACTGTGAAACATTCCAGACAAAGCAATAACATCTCCACAGAGAGGAGCTTTTGGCGGACCCTCCACCAGAAAAGTTACACAATGCATCTTTGTTTTTTTGCACTGCAGCTGTGGCTCCAGATACAGCTGTCTCCACCAAGCAGCCAAAGTAGACAAATAACGCACAGACCTGTCATTTTTTTATGTAATTGTATTTTTAAATTTGATGTAAATGAGTAAAGTCATGTTCAGCCTGTAGTATCAAGTACCAAAAATACAAAATGGATGCCTTCACAGTATACTAAAAGAGTATAAATTTGGCTGTTCAACATTTTACTCCACAGACAGAAATGGCATACACAAAAGAGAGGTGTGAATGTAATTTATGAAATGGTAGGTTTGGAAAAGGGCACAGATGAGATATTACTCCCTTGGCTGTGGTGTTAGCAGTGCCTGTTAGCGCCCAGGTTAGTTTAGCATGATTCATCGCTGATTCAGGTGTCATGGGGACCTCGTATGTTGTGTGCGTTAAAGGTCCTATAGTACGCGAAACTGACTCTTGTGAACTTTAAGCCATGTTATAATGCTGTTACATCCTCAAAAGCATACCATGGAGTTTATTGTTAGTCTGTCTACATCTCTAAAACTCAAAATGCACTGTTTCAGAGCAAATGGTTCTTGTGAAGGTGTATAGAGTTTAAAAACACAGTGGAGCACTTTCTTATCACATGACATCACAAGGTGGAACAGGGTGTTTTGAGAGAAGAACCTAAATATGCAGGGTTTGTGTGTTAAACATGTGTGAATGAAACAAAACAAAACAAAACAAAACTCAACTCCGGGTATGTTTTTGATTTCTTTGTGCATTTTTATGTGTTTTTGCTGATGGAAACGATTTAGAAAATGCTGAAAAATTCACACACTAAAACTAGGCCTGTCACGATAACAAATTTTGAAGCACAATGTATAGCTACAGAGAAATACTGCGATAAATGATAATATTGAAACTACGTTATGCCACTGACACAAAAACAATAAAACGGGTTAATCTTGGTGAACCATTTTAAATATATATACAGTATCATTAAAAAATATAAGCTGCAACAAGTACGTAGCAGAACTGACCAGTGATTAGCAATAGAAATGATTTATTCAACCCTCTACAGCTCAAATCTTGCGCTATTACATAACAATGTCTAAAATCTCCCCACTATTGCACAAAAAATGTACACATGCTCCAAAAAATATTGTTCCAGCTATCATATATTGAACGATAAGTCGAAATAGTTATTATCATGACAGGCCTAAATAAAACACGCCTGCAGCCTCTCCACAGAACCGACCTGTAACCTGGCCACGCGCTGTCACCTGCCCTCCCTCCATGAAGATAGGCATGTTTAATCCACGCTGTGTAACATTCAAGGCAAAGCAGTAACATCTCCATGGAGACAGGTGGCCAGTCAAAATCACACTCGCTCCTTAAGTGTGCGTGTTGCTTCAAACTTTCTTATTTGTCTTTCCACATCTGTTGTCATTGTGGCATAATTTTTCATTTTAAAACTTTTCCTGCTAATAGTGCTGCAGTTATTTTGTGCAAAGAATTGGCACCTTGTTAGCACCTACTTACAAACTGCCAACTGAAGAAACAGTAAAACTTGTGAAAATAATTCTGTGATTATCAAGTTTGAAAAGTTACACTGCCATATGTCCTTATTACCCAGCATTTGTGATCAAAACAACCAAGTTATAACTAATAGGAGGATAATATTTAACAAGACTAACTCGAGTAAAACAGAAAAACACAATTTATTTTGCAAGAATAGAAAGCCTAGCTCTGAACTTAAAAGAAGCAAAATTTACTCTTTAAGCCATGTTAAAATGCTGTAAACATACTGATGTGTTTTGTTTCATTCACACATGTTTGAGTAACCCTTCATTATTAGTTTGTCTACATTTCAAGTTTCCAGGGCTGAAATTACCCAAATGTTTCTAGTGAAGATGCATGGAGTTAAAACACAGTGGAATCCCCTAAATTAGCTACGCAAAAACGTACCTACCCCTCGAAACCCAGCACGCCTGCTTCAGTTTTGGTGACAATCTGTGGGAAGAATGTTTCCAGGCAAATTATAAAGCCAAAACAAGACAAAAAATAAATAAAAATAATAATAATAATAATAATAATAATATAAGTGTGCCAAAAAATAATAAATAGATATAAAACGAGTGTCATGTGTCAAGGCAGACTTTTGAGAACCAAATAGTGCAGGCGAGGCGGGTTAGGTGTCACACAGTCAATCATTCTAGCACCTTTTTCTCAGCTCCTTTCCCCCACAGAGCTCTGCCAGCGATTCGTCATCCCCATGCCTTCTCCCACTCTCCCACTCACTTTCTCTTATGTAAGTCGCTCTCATTAATCAAGCCCCAGCCCTGCTCCTAATACTTGTATGGATTTTTGTCAAATTGCCTCTGCCACATAAGTCTAGCACATATAAATTGGAGCGCGTTCAGACTCCCAACCCATGTGTGATTAATGGCTTTTAGGACATTTGCCTGTTTGCTAGACTTTAGTTTTTGTGGCTGCGCTCAGTATATCAGCCACAATATTATGACTTCTGCGGAGGTCAGAGGTCAGAGGTCGGTAACGCAGGTTGACAAGGTGAAGTTAAACGCTTTGGTCGCCATGTTGTTGTAAGAAGCAAGAGTAAGTTTGACAGGAGAAGAAATGGTTTGACTTTTTTTTGATTACTGCAAGAAGCTATTCTGCATAGAACTCATTCCCTGGGTGTGTGATGCTAACTGTAAACACCGCTTTGTCTGAAGCTCTGTTGCTCAATTTAGTCTTTAATCTGAGTTTCATTTTAGCACAATCTGACCATACAGAACTGATTTACAAGTACAACAGGTGAGCTGATTTGTGCTGTTAAACAAGTCTCTCACACATAAAATCACAGTCACAAGGTAGACTTTTATGTGTGAGACTAACAGCACAAAAAATCTCACCTGTTGCAGTTCCACATAATTCAGTTCTTTCTGTTCAGACTGTGATAAAACAGCTCAGATTAAAGTCTAACTTGAGTAACAAAGTTTCAGACAGAGCAATACTTAGAGCAGCGCTCAAATCAGCCAAGATAAGTTAATTTAGTAACCCTGACAGTTACTACATCAGCAGTTAATAAAGCAACATTTGAGAGTGTATTTTCTGCTTTTGTTGAATTTAGCGCTCTTTACATGTTAGCAACAATAGCATAATGGACCATAACAGCACATTTATAACTGCAGGAGCAAGTTCGGATATCAAACTTATCCAAATGCAGGTTGCCGACATGTTGGACTTTCTTACTTGGATTCTGATATATTTCAGAGTAGAAATTCCGAGATTGCTGCACGTTCCCGTTGTCATGTGCAAATCAGAACTCGTAAAATCTGTTCTCTGAGCAAGACTGGAACGCATCATCAGGCCTAATCCCATGTATCAGATGGTGAAGCACACAGTACTGAATAATGTAAAATATCTGAAACTTTTCAAATATATTCACATGCACTTACTATGAAAAGAACTTTTATTTGATCATTGATTCTGGTCCTTGCTTTTGTGTATTTTAAGCTTCAAAACATGGACACACATTTTCAGTGGAAAATGGAGTATTTTGGATTATTACTACGGCAACCTATACCCCGAAGAAGCCCATTATAACTTGTAATATATGCCTCTCATGCTCTTTTTTGCAGGTGAAAACGGTTTGTCATGTGCAAAACGCATTTGGGAAAAAACAAAACAAGAAAAGAAGCAACTAGGAAACTGCTGAGATACGACTGTTGTTACCATCCCTCCTTACTTACTACCCCATGGCTTTGCACTTTTCGAAAAAAACAAAACAAAAAAAAAAACTATAAGGTAAGTTTAAGAGAAGGAAGACCAGGTTTTGTACATGTCAGCAAAACATGCCAACAGCCTGAAAGTGGATGAATTCTATTAAAAAAACAAAAACAAAACAAACAAAAAACCCCACAAGAATAAATTTGGACTGACTCTGCAGTGCAAGCTCCGAAATAAACTGTAATGACATCGGACCCTGGGGTGTCATCTTCGGCAAAATAAACGCTGATGCAATTTATGCCATCGCAATTAAATCAAAGTTATTGCTTGAGTTTCCTCGTGAACTTGTTTATCCGCTCCATCCACAACACATAAAAAAGTTAAGCCTACCATCCGTGGACGCAGTGCTAAAATAAATACGAAATCAATTTAACATGACCCTTTAACTGCAATTCCTTCTTTCCAAATATAAAATGTAAAGATAATAAAAGGAGTCGTTAATCGTAAATATCAAATTCACTTGCTCAAAGGTTTCCAGTTGAATTCCCCCCAGTGATACGATTTGGGGCCGTTATTTCGCACCACTGGTTATAATTGCCAGTGGAATTCCTATTAAAATGGCGCACCTTATGGCTGATGTTAAAGAAGTGATCAATGGTTCCTTTAATTGGGTTTACATAACGGCGCCAAAGGAGTTACAGATACAGTAGAAGACCTTCGCTATCTTTTCTTGCTTACAGCTCATTGAAACATTCCTGGTGTAAATTTAGTTTTATCAGCCTGGTACACTCATACTGTCTCTATAGGGTGCATCATGAATTTTACATTTGGGTAGTGTATAAATGTCAAGATATTTCTATACTAATATATAAGTTTACAGCAAGAATACCAGTCAATGTGCTTTCAATTCACCACCTTATTAGATGCACAAGTTTCCTATACTGAATTTTCAAACTGCGGTACACAAGATTACTTTGGTGGTTAGTGGACACCTCTGCTGTTCTAGTGTTTGGCTAAGAGTGTTTATACATTACACTAAACTATAGATGACCAATAAGCCAGACTGGTATTTTTCTGTATTTCAGTCTGGATTTGCCATGCAGATAATGGTATTATATTTGATTAGGTGGTGCTTGGTGTGAAAACTTTGGCAGCCACAGTTTTACATATACTTATTTCTTGTATAATGCCTTATTTTGGAAACCCTAACCATCATTTTTCCTTTACTATATCTTTCAAATCACTATGTGTCTTGGAAAATGCCTCCAAAACTTTAATTGGCTTAACATTTGTCTATACAGAAAGCCAAAACGCAATACGACTGCATCTGGTGGTACATATAAAAGTTTGTTATTTTGAAAGACCTTACATTGGAAACTGGGTTAAATCAGCACATCAGGTGAAGTTGTATGGACTTTAAAAACACAAAGTAGTTTTCATTTATTATAATTTGTTTTTGTGTATCAGTGAGATTTGCTTCTTGAGCTCAGGGGAGGGAGACAAACTACATAAGGATTACTGATACGCAGGCCCATTGACAAAAATTTGCAAAAAGTCTCCCCTCTGATATAAATTAATAGAAGAGGGTCAAATTCTGTGCCCCTAAAACCCTGAAATAAAAGTTAAAAAATTATTCAAAGTTGCAAATTTGTGCTTATAATTTCCAGTAGTTGAAAGACTTTGAATTTTCTGTGTTAAGAGCTTTGTTACATCAGTCTGATTTGTAGCTATACATAATTATTTCCCTGGATTAAAATACAGTTGATGAATGATACTAGAGGTACACGCAGTTTTACATATTAACATAGTTTCTCTTTGAAAAATACTCACGCATACATAATACTTAATACTTTTCTCACAGTACTCCTTTATTAAATCGATTAAGTCTCCGTTTTATTCATTAAGATATCCCACAATTCATTTGCATGCTTTGGCGAAACATTAATTACTTTTAAATTCATTCTAATTTGTCTCAATTTCCTTCCTTTGCTTTGAGGGAAAAAAAAAAAAAAAAAAAAAGGCTTCTACCTAGTTATTATTCTACGCCAGGCAGTTCTGCTCTGGACAAGAAAATGAGGAAAGCTTTTTACATGTCAACATGACTTAAAGCAGTAAAGCCATTTCTTTTCCATAAAAAACTGTCTTTCCCCCCTACCAATTTATTTTAATAATTGTGTTTTCCAAGTGTTTAGTCCAGTGCCAGGGCTAGTGCAGGTTTTGCCCAGTGCAGGTTTTGCCCAGTGCAGGTTTTGCACAGTGCCAGCCTGGATATATGAATAAATGACTTGGTTCAGAAGGTCCAGCAATATAATAGTGTAAGTGGTACTATATTAACACAAACATTTCCTATATACTGTTTATATTATTATTTTTTTATACATGTATTTTATTTCATTTATTTAGTACAATAATGTCATTGCTTGGCGTATAATGTTCCACAGTGTGGCATTAAACATCATTCTGCTTTTGTTTTAAAGGAAAGGGCCCATATTACGGTATTTTCTGATCTAGGTTATTATGTCATTTCCTCATCAAAAACATACCTGCAGTTTTGTTTTGTTTCATTCACACATGTTTAACACACATGCGCACCCGTATTTAGATTGAGTTCTTCTCTCAAATGGAAAACTCTCTGTTCCACCTTGTGATGTCATGTGGTAATACAGGAAGTGCTCCACTGTGTTTTTAAGTTGCACTCCTTCATTAGAATCACAATCTCCACTAAACAAAATGTAAATGGTAGCTTTTAACTTGAAAACTAAAATTACATGACATCACAAGGTGGAACAGTATTTTGAGCTTTGGAGATTTAGACAGACTGATAATAAAGGGTTACTCAAACACGTGTTAATGAAACAAAACACAAATCCTGATATATTTTTGATGAGGTAACATTCTAACATTGCTTCAACCTGACAAGAACATATTTGCATAATATTGGGCCTTTAATTCCCTTATGATGAGTAGTAGAGCAAGGCCAGTTACGTCGCCCGGATTGGTGTTACCAGGGCCCCACCCTGGAGCCAGGCTTGGGGTGGGTGCTTGATGGTGAGCATCTGGTGGCCTTCCCCCACGGGGCCCGGCACAGCCCGAAGGAGCGACATGGGGCCGTTCTCCCGTGGACCCACCACCCGCGGGAGGATACATAGGGAGCCGGTGCAGGGAGGTCTGGGCAGTCGAAGGCAGGGGCCTCGACGAACGGATCTCTGGACATGGTAACCAGCTCTGGGGACATGTTACCCCCTCGGCTGGGGGTGAAGGAGCCTGAGCCCGTGTGGGAGGTTGAGCATTACTGACTAGATATCATCGGCCTCACCTCCACGCACAGCTTGGGCTCTGGAACCCAACTCCTTGAGGGGGGCTGGACTCTCCATCTCTCTGGCATTGCCCGAGGGGAGTTGAAGTTCACCCCGGTGAATGAAAGGGTCGCGTCCATGCGCCTTCGGGTCGGGGACAGGTCTCTCACTGTTGTGTCGGCCTACGGGCTGAACAGCAGTGCAGAGTACTTGGCCTTCTTGAACTCCCTGGGATGGGTAATTGACAGTGCACTGACCGGGAACTCCGTTGTTCTACTGGGGGACTTCAACGCCCACGTGGGCAACAACAGTGACACCTGGAGAGGGGTGCTCAAGAGGAATGGCCTTCCTGATCTGAACCTGAGTGGTGTCCTGTTATTGGACTTCTGTGCTAGCCACGGTTCTGTCCATAACGAACACCATTTTCGAGCACAAGGGTGTCCATCAGTGCGCTGGGAGAGCTCTCCCAGATTCCGGGGGAGGCTGGGCACATGAAGTCCGAGTGGGCTTTGTTCTAGGCCTCTATTGTTGATGCGGCTGCTCGTAGCTGTGGTCGTAAGGTCTGTGGTGCCTGTCGTGGCGGCAATCCCCAAACCCGGTGGTGGACACCGGAAGTAAGGGATGCCGTCAGGCTGAAGAAGGAGTCCTACTGGGCCTTGTTGGCTCGTGGGGCTTACCGGTCAATCTACGTTCCTACCCTCACCTATGGGCATGAGCTTTGGGTAATGACCGAAAGGACAAGATCGCGGATACAAGCAGCTGAAATCAGTTTCCTTCACAGAGTGGCTGGGCGCTCCCTTAGAGATAGGGTGAGGAGCTTGGTCACACGGGAGGAGTTCAGAGTAGAGCCACTGCTTTTAGGGATGCCTCCTGGACGCCTCCTTTGTGAGGTGTTCCGGGCATGTCCTACTGGGAGGAGGCCCCGGGGGAAGACACCGGAGGGACTATGTCTCTATGTCCTGGGAACATCTTGGGATCCCCCCAGCGGAGCTGGAGGAAGTGTCCGGGGTGAAGGAAGTCTGGGAGTCCCTGCTTAGATTGCTGCCCCCACGACCTGGCCCCGGATAAGCGGAAGAAAATGGATGGATCGATGAAGGGCCTTTAATTATGAGCATGGTTGCCTCTTCACAGATCTGATTGGTAACTTCCCTCCATGTAGATAGACACATTTAATGCCATACTGAGGAACAACCCAGACAAAGCAATAACTTATCAATGGAGACAAACTCACAATGGAACCTCCACCAGAAAAGTTACTTAATGAAGCATAATATCACCTTTAAAATGGCGTCAGAACTTTGAAAGACATGGCTACTTCTTTATTGTTAAATCTGTTTTAAATCAGATCATTAAATGGAAAATCTTGTCACTTACTTCCATTGTTTCTCCAACGCTCCCTCTTCAGTATCCTTAGGTCACTCGACTGGCATTTTTCTTCATATCCTTGCCCTTTTGACTTGTAATTTCATAGAGCAGGCTGGTTGCTATTAGAATGGCATTAGTGGTTTGGGGCTATGGAGGAGGATGCAGCCTACAGTTAATCAGGCCATGGTCAGACGAGTGGAATAGATCTCTTAATTACCTCTGCAGTAATCGCCTCATATATCACAGAGACATAAGCAACCCTTAAATACGGATAGCGGATATGCCCAAAGCTAACAGCTGCTCCATGCCCTATATGTTGTTACAGTAGGGAGCCAGTATAAACATGGGAGGAGGAGTGTCACTGTCACTTTTGGGAACAGTTTCTGGAAGTCTGCCAAATTCTGGGTCATTCCCACAGGTACAAACCCATGAATGTCACTGTAAATCTCCTTAAATTTGCAAAGAAAATTCCCAAAGTAGAACAAACAGGGCATTAAATTATACATGAATAAATAGCATGTGACTTATGGGTCGAACAGTATATTACTCTTATTATTTTGTGTTGATTTTGGTCTTTGGTCCCCATCTTTCTTCATATGAATGTTAACTTTTCTCTAGGTTACCCTAAACACTTAAAGTGAGGCTGGAAGTTTGTAGTTTGAAGTAGGTTTGAGTTTTTATCTATTCCAATAGATTTTCACATATACTGTGAAAAGTTTTGCTGTAAACAAGAAGCAGCATGGGAGTAGGTGCTAAAAAGTAATTGCTTCAGCCTACTCCTTTTGGGCTTTGTATGCTTCTATGTATGCATATAATGTCAAGTCCAAATAAACTAAACTAAATATGGCTATCATGGCTAAAGTAGACCATATAGAACCATATAGAAATGATGTTCCTATAACTTGTGATGATCTCTAATCTCTAAGACACTGCTTCTTTAAGACTGTGAAATATGGCTATCACAATTAAATTACAAAATGTATGTCATTTTTATGTGACTAAAGATGAACAAGAGCAAAGTCAGTTGCTTCATGAGATATGTCTTAACATCTGTGTTTCTGAAGTGTGATAACTATATTTTCACTGTAATCAGCAGTGCCTTGGTGTACAATATAAATATGAAAAAAAAGAGGCAGACACATTTTTACCATATTATATTTTAATTTCTGCAGAGACAAAAATGACAAGCAATTTATTTACACAAACCTGTACAAAAGCAAATTAAATTATGTAAAATATCTCATAAATAGAAGTGGACTTGCGTTCAATACACTTTGCCATGTTCAGCTAAGCTGCGTGCATAGTGACTCATATTAAACAATGATAAATTTGTTCCTCAATTTCTATATCAACATCCAAGTCGCAGGACAGTAATAGTAATGGTTAATAGTACAATTCTCATTACACACTGTGAATACTAGACAGGGAGACCAGAGTGCAGACAGAACACGCACCTTCAGATATTGGGATAGCAGCTGCGGTCTCATTTATGGTTTTATCAATTTGCATATACCATCTGCTTAAACCTAGCTTTCTTCCCTTAAATACAGATCCTATTTTTTGTACTATTAAAATGTGGTACTGTCAGCTTGTTCTAGCTGTATCATTCTTTTTTATTATTTCCGAAGAGTCCCTCTATGAAATCTTTGTTTTCATTTTATCTGCTCTCAGAATTTCAAAGCCTTCCCCTTCCTTATCACCAGCCTATAAGTCTGACAGGCCGGGTTCGTCATTCCCTGATATGGATACACTATATAAGGTGCGTGTTCTTTCAGGTGCTCTTGCCTTTCCGCTTTTTTTTTTTTCCCCCCAACCATTCCAGTCGTCCTGTAAAACCGCCACATTAGCAATTTTATCAGCAGGCTCCCTTAGCTCTGCAGTCAAATGTCTCTGAGCTTATCCCCTCACAGCTATCAGTCAGTGCTTCCAAATTCAGACCTGGAGCTAGTTTCGTGCAGTTTGTTTGACCTCTTGGGGAACACAACAAAATTGAGTTGTATCACTGACTGCGATTACATGTACTGGGAATGCCAAAATTGATCAGAAACTGTAATTTAAATATGCAGCTATATAAAAGTCCATGTATTATCTATTTAAATTGCATATCACAACATGTCCATAGTATTTACTTAAATCTAATACAGGTCTTGGTATAATTATTTATCGCCATGTAAACGCAGTCATTTTTGTTACAATCTACAAACAACCCATACAGTTACATGATACAGGATATAAGTAAACCCATGTCTCAATATAAAAGTAATTTAGACATTTGACTGGTCATCCTTCGGAAAGCCTTTGACATCATGTGATCCCTATATGCAAATTTCAGTCTCTTAATGCCACCCCTTTCTATATTTGTAAGCAACTTAACTGAAGAAATACCATTCCAAACCAACAAGATACCAATCGGTATAAAAAGGCACAATTGCATATTTGCATTCACTCTAGTATTTTTATGATTTTTTTCTTTTTTTTTTCTTTTTTTAGGAGCACTCTAAATATACAAAGTGGCACCAGAAAAGAAAGCAAAACACAGAGTACATTGTCGTGATTGTTGCTATGTTTTCCAAATGTTATTGTAGAGCAAACCAGTATTGTATGGGATTAAAAACTTAAATAAAAGTTAAATAAAAGTTGTAAATGAAAGATATGAAACATTTGGACATGGATTGTTACACTCAAACTAATAACAATAATTAAAAGAAAATAAAAAAATGAAAACGTATTACAGTCTTAACCAACGTACTAAGTTGTACTAATTGGCTAACGTCTCTTCAGGTATAACGAAAGCAAGCAACAAGGTGGATTCCCATGTTCACAAGGTTAACGTTTTTTTTGTACATTTTGTTTTACAGTTTTTTTTTTCTCTTTCCTTCTTAGTAAGTGAAGTAGGTTCCCATTTAAACGTGCAGTAAAAAGTAAATATTCATGTATACAGTTGATAAGTATAGGAGCACTTTTTCTTCCAAACGACGAGTAGTACTTACAGACTAGTATAGACTTGCCGGAAATGCAGGAGGAAAAGTAGCATCTCCGGTTTCCAAACCAAAGGGGTTTTTGCTAACATACAAAAAGAGTTCCATTGCATCGGTTATTCTTTTGCTTGTTTTACAGTTATGAAAATCTGCACTCCTCGATATGCAAGACAGAAAAAACAAATAAATAAAAAGATAGTTGACAAGGGAGGCACGGCATCTTCAACACTGTGTAGATGGTCTGAAAGTGAAATGCTTTAAACAACCCTTGAAATTCTGCCACTGAAAGCTGTGTTAGTGAATGCTTCATTGAATTTTCTGAAGCTTTGGTTAGCCGTCGATCACGTAGCCTTCATCTGCTTTGATTGTTCCCAAATTTGTTTAATTTTACATTCATGCTATACGATGCTGCTTCTATGTAACGCAACATTCTAGCTCTAAATATAACTCCTATAGACCTCCTTGCCTTGACTCAACCTCAAAGGCAAATGAATGTATTTAATGTTCTTGGTCATACGTATGGTTATGGTTTATTGCTCATTCTATAACACAAGAGAATGTTGTAAACAAACTTTAATTGGAGCTATACGGTCATACTGGGTCCTCTTTAGCTACTCTATACAATCTGGCCATAAATTGCATGCCACCCTATGTGCTTTCTAAGGATTCAGTCAGTGCCATAGCCTGCATTGAAAAAATTCAAGGTAACCACTATCACAACTAGTACATCCCTTTGAGGAAACCACATGCTTTTCCAGCCATTGTCTGAGTCATGGCTCTAAGAACTTGTAGGATTATGTTTAAACAGACAGTGAATGAGAGACTATAGAAAGTAGCAAGACAAAAGGGAATGGTAGCAGTATTGGTTTGAGGTCCAATGTATATGTACAGTTTGTTACCATTCACGCTGGCAATGCAGACTCCCATAGTGTAGAAGGGATGTAGGAACTGTCGTCATGGTGCAGCAAATTCCATTGGGTCTAATTTCAGTCAATTTCTGAAAAAACACAAGTCTTTTCTGGGCAGATTCATTAAAGCTTAGTCTGTCTGATCCTAATGATTTGAATGTGGTCAAGTTTTGGTTCAGTGTTTTTAGCCCAGAAAAGCAGGTAGAAAAGGTCAACAGAATATATCCTGTACAGAGTCCTCTTCGGGGAGTGGGGCTGCAGTGGGTGATGCATGCATGTACGCTATATGTCAAATGATTCTGTACACGCTGTCAGACAGCAGGTCAGTCACAAGAGCCAGACGGGCCACGTTACAAGTTCCATCCATGACCCTACCCCTCGTTCCACCAAGTTCATGGCCAAAATGAGCACTTAAAAAGTAAGAGAGCATCTCCACGTATAGTAATCGGTATGGTCTTTGGGCACACTATAGTCCTACAGGCCCTACACAGGCCTTTCTACAGCGGATATGTGGAGGCTGGCAGCTCTGATGTAGTTCTTTGAACAGAGAGTGGCACAGCAGCTGTGTCCAGTGGGGCCTCACAGGTACACCTCCCTCCGTGTGAGAGTACCACACGTGGTGGGCTTGTACTCCCCTGTGGGAGCCAGTGGGATCTCCTCAGTTGGGTGGCCCAGCACTTCCTCCCCGGCTCCAGCAGAGCCATAGGAAGGCGAACCAAATGCTTCGTAGGATGAAGAGGAGGCCATTTTCCTGTTGAGCAGGTTGCGGTTGCGGTCTCCCATCATGTGTGCGGCGGTGGGGTCTCCGTTGGCCATGGCGGCCATGGCGAGGGTCTCTTGGCTGGCGGGCTGCTCGGCGCTGCTGCTGCTGCTGCTGCTGCCAGTGCCGCTCATGAACGTGGAAAGCTTTGGTTGTTGTGGGTTGTTGGAGGACTTGGATGGGCGGCGCTCGGGCGATGTGTGCACAGGCATCCAGCAGGAGTCCGAGTGGCCGTATTCATCACATTCCCGGGTGCACTTGCCAGTCATGGCTACGTCAGGCAGGGGCCGGGAGTCTGTAACAGCACAAAGACAGCTCATTAGGAATGCATAGTTTTTCTACAAACAGAATATTGTTTTTTTTTTGTTTTTTTTTGGACAAAAACTGCACTAAGTGATGCGTGTAACACATAATAAAGGTTGCTCTGTTAGATGCGTGAATCTGTAATTTTCTTTCAAATGAGGTTTCAGCGCATCTAAATGTTAATGGAAAAATTAAAGACAAGAGGCTTATCTGTTACCAAGCTCCATTCACAAAGCTGTTCATTCTGTCTGTAACCTTTCTCACAGTTTTGTGGATAAAATTGCATTTGACTCATGCAGAACCCATAACCACATAACAGAAAGAATAACAAAACAAGAATGAAAAAGTTGACTGCACTGGCTACGACGACAGCCTGAAACTAAAAAACAGTGATGTGAATCCGAATTGAAATAATGCCATGCTTTATGTGTGCTTTGTGAGGGGAGGGGCAGATGATGCAGCCAGGAGGCCACAGGGTCTGTTTGAGCACGTTTGAATTTTAGGATTATGTAATAGATTAAAACCTCTGTGTTGGCCTGAATAGAAGTAGAAGCATTTTGTCAAAAATCATTAAGAAACAAAATCCTATTTTTCTTATCTGGTGATTGACAGACGACAATCACGCTCTGATCTAAGGAGCTTAATAGCTTTGTGTGGCTCAGGCGCTCTCATATCCTTTTAAATCCACTAATGGGGATCTGAACCAATTACCTTGCAAAGCTGTGGCTGCAGATTAGCTACTGTGCGATACTTAAAGCTCAAATTAGCTGCCTAAGATGGCACAACAGACGGAAAGTTGGACCGGTATTTTGACAATATTCATCAGTGAAACGTTCTCATAAAAGCTCAATTGTTGCTGTATACAACATGTTAGATGTTATGTTGTACATGACCTGATGCAAAACAATGGCAAAACCATAAAAAGCAAAGGTGAGTGCAAACCAAGCCAAGCATGCCTTTGCCCATATCCGCAAAAAACAGTAAGACTTTGGACCATGGCTTACTTTTAATGTTCTTTTTCTCCTGTAAAAGAAAAAAAAAAATAAGAGGGAAATAAATCACTCATTTTCTTATCATTGGAGTAAATGTATATACACTGTACTGGAAATCCTTGAAGAGCAGAGAAGCTAAACTAAAAGACATGTTGACAAAAGGAGCGTGGAGAGTGACTTTATGTGATGCAGACACATGAGGACACAATGCAACTGAGACAAGGACGGCAAAGAAAGGCGAAGAAGACGAGCGGAGCCAGCAGCCCTTTGTAGTCTTGCACATTTGAATTTCTATGGAACATAGTTTCGCTTTGAATGCCCCCAAGCGCTAGGCTACGTACATCCCCTATTGGTTTCAAAGTGCTATTCCTCAGCAGCTGGGAGATGACTGCAGATTCAACTGATCTGAATTTGGAGTTACACATTCCATATATTACAATCTAGCCAGTGCCACATGTCTGGTAAAGAAAAATGGGTAAGGAAATTAAGATAAATAAAGTGTGGTAATGTTATGGTAATGGTAATGAAAACATGTACATGCTAAATTAACATAAGTGGAAAAAAACAGATTAGAAGTATTTCCCAAATACTCATTTTAGAGGATATAACTAGTATTACCAGGCCCGTCAACAGAAAGGGGGCCCAGGGCAAGAAAAATCACTGGGGGCCCCCCCTAATATAAATTATTAGACTTCCCTGAGTACTAAAACTACTACTACTACTGCTACTACTACAACAACAATAACAACAACAACCAACAAACTACTTCTACTATTACCACTGCTAAAAAGTACTACAATGGCTACTACAATGACAATTCGCTAAAGGTTTCAGCTTACCATGTAAAATTGATTATGATGTTTAATAGTCATACATAATCATATATTTCTTTCACTCAAGACAGTAAAAATTAAACACAATATAACTGAAAGTGCTAAGCTGCTGACCACCTGTTACTAATGACCAAGAGACGACAGGCAAAATGTTGCCAGGTGCTGAAATTTTAACATCTATGCACACAATTACTGGCAACCCACAAGCCACAGCCACAAGTCTCTCTAAAATGCTCCTCCAAATGCCACAATGTCACTCCTGCTTAAGAACTCAAAATCATCAGGAAATGTCAGTCTTCTCCCTTGTCCATGAGCATTTCTTGCATTGTTTTTTCTGGAATACATAAAAAAGTATTGGTGATTATGTCCTTGCTATGGTTCATTGACTCTGCAGGCTTTCTCAAATGAAGACGTGCCACCCATGCTAATGAACTGGGCTACAATATCAAAGCTGGGGCATACTGTATATTTATAACAAATGATTTAATATATATCCTGTCAAAATACTCAATACCTCAAAATCAGTGTGTGTCAGTGTGTTTTATGAAGTAAACTGATTTCTACTATTAGTATTACTACCACTTATGTACTTCTACTATGATCATCAGGATTTGATCATTATACTAATTATGTGTAGAGAAGGTTTCATCAGGTGATCATGGTGATGACGGACTGTTTTGGCGATAAGTATTACGCACATATTTTGAGGTCTTATAAGGCTTTAAATGTTTTAATTTTGAAAACAAATCTGTGCTGAATTTTGTTCTGTCGAAACAACTGACTAAATGGTTACAATAGAATGTTTTTATTTGTTATTTAATACTTTTCAGTCCTGTCCCAAAAATGTAATGGAGTAGAAATTACAGATTCCTACTGTCAAATGTAGTAAAGTAAAAACTGCAAATGATGGATTACACGGTCTAATTGCCAACAACTATAATGACTATTATATTTACACTGGCATACAAAACAAAACGACACAGTTTTTACAATGAGATGAGAAGAATAGAGTAAGAATAGATTAATTAGAGAATCAACATTTTGGACAAGATACTCAAGCTGATGTGTAAAATACTGATGAAAGTATAATCCCCCAAAGTACATAACTGAGCTATATTTGCTTCCATTACCGCTCAGGAAGTTGTAGTAGCCCAGTTGTTTTGTCACATATTCACCAGCCCACACAAAACACCACAATACAAGTGGGTCATACCACTGCATTAAAAGGCCTCGCTGTTAGCTGAACAAAAAGCCAAGCCAGGACACATCCCCAGGGCCCTGGACATGATATTTAGGCTACAGAAGCTGGCACTATCTCCACTGGTACATAGTAAATAGTCAATACAAAGCTGTTATCCTTGCCATATCGCATTGAAGCGAAATTAAAAACTGCCTGGCAAATTAGGAAAAAAACAGCTCAACTGTCCATGGTGTTGGACGAAACTTTAACTTGAGTGAAGTGAATTGGTTATTACCCAAGAGACACAGAGGGCCAAGTAGATAATAAATGCTACAAGCGGTGCAAAATCGTACATCTCAAATTCACCCGTATTAGGGACTCAAAAACTTCCATTATTTGAACATTCAGTACAAAACGCTGGCTGAAAGTGGGCCAGAGGCTGTTCCGGCTAAACCCTCGCTCCTCTTAACTGGCTTTAGTCCGCCTCCCTATCAGCTGACACTCTTACACTGCGGGGTGTTTCAAAGAGGCCTGGGTACAGTAGCGATTGGACGCGGAGAATTTGCAATGCCAGAATAAAAGGGAACTTCGTCTGGTGCCTGGTTACTCTGAGGCTGTTACAATCTAATGTGTGCGTTGCATCACAGGGTCGAGCTGGTTTAAATGTGCTCTTTCTGCTCCAGTTCCTTGTAGGGAATAGTTACGCATCATCTATTACCTTGTGAAGCTAGTGTATAAAGTAGTTAAAGAGGCTATGTTATACTGTTTTATGATCTGTGTTGTAATGTTATTTCCTTATTGCAAACATACCCGGAGTTGTGTTTTCATTCACACAGCCCTTCTCTCAAACAGATAACACTCTGTTCTACCTTATGTCATGTGGTAATACAGGAAGTGCTTCACTGTATTTTTAAACTCCACACACCTTCACTAGAATCATTTGGATGATTTCAGTCCTGGAATTGCCATTTCCTACTGTACAAAAGGGAAAAGGCAGCTGTTAACTTGAAATCCAACACTTCATGACATCGCAAGGTGGAACAGAGCATTTTAAGTTTTGGAGATGTAGACAGACTAACAATAACGGGTTACTCAAACATCTGTGAATGTGTGAATGTGAAAAACATGACTTAAAGCCCACAAGAGTCAATTTTGTGTAATATTGGACCTTTAAAATTTTCTGATTTTTCTGATGAAGGGTCCGCCACCTGCTTCTTGTTGTGAGTTGTTATGGTGACAAGTAAGAGAAAAGTTACATAGTGCACCTTTTGGCTACAGAGAATAGTTGGTAAAAAATGAATTTTAAATGTGTTTTAATCTAAGAGATATTAACTGCATCTCTCTATAAACAATAAAAGGTCCATCCAATATACAACAAATTATTAAAGGCCCTACACAGCTCCATCCATTTAGCCACTGAATAAGCTTGAAGCGCACCTTCAATATTTAATTTTTACATCTTCTGAGTAAGACAAGTCTCATTTCATTTCTCATTCTCAGCCTGCCTGCCTCCGTCTCCTCACGTCCCTTACACTATGAGCAATTTGTGTTATAGATTTCAAGCCCGGTGACTTCTCGACCCCTTTTTTCAGGTCAGATGATCCAAGAAAACATGATAGAATTGCGGATGGACAGAGCAAAGAAGAAAACTAAACAGGAGCAATATGTCCTAATGCATTAATGTGAGTCCGCACTGCTTTGACAGACACTGCATTTGGCCGGACAGCGATAGGGGTCATGGAGAGGAGGAGGAGAGGGAGGAGGGGATAAAGACAGGGATGATGTTGAAGGAGGGAGCGAGTGAACGAGTGCGCTGCTGAGTATAGCAGGGTCAGGGCCTCGGAGGGAGCGAAAGAGCAGATTGAGTCTGGGAGACAGCATGGATGCCTCTGGGCCGTCACAGGCCAAGCACACTGCCAAAGAGAAGAGTGGAGGAGACACGAATGAGGACAGGAGCAAAGGCAAGAGGGGAGAAAGTACAGGAAGGACAAAAAAGTACAGGAAGCATATGAGCATAGTTTATGTTAATATGTATTATAGCAACAGTGACATCTTGAATTTGGCCCTTAAAATAATGATGAGCTGTTTAAAGGTCCTATATTACACAAAATTGACTCTCGTGAAATTAGTCATGTTAGAATGTTGGGGCAGACTGACGTAAGCAAGGCTGCCAATCTGCGCCATCAGCCTCTCGGACCATCACCAATCATTCAGGCACACATCACTTTCATACTAGACAATGTGGGTGAAGTGTCTTGCCTAAGGACACACTGACAGAACTTGGTCCAGTTGGAATCGATCCTCTGACTTTCGAGTTGGGGTACCACTGCTCTAACCACTGAGCTAATGTCGCCAATTTGGACCATATACTGCATATATTTATGAAGTAAATAAAATCACGAGTGGACTAATACAAATCTTGGTTGGCTAAGACACTATCGACTGATTAACTGAGTTTTAAAATAATATACTTTGCCAAGACCAACATCTGAAAATTTGAAAAAGTGAAAATGACATTGTCCCATTACATTTTGAGTTTCAAATGACATCGCAGCATTTTACATGTGGCCTAATGTACTTTTTTAGGGTAGGTAAAAATTGGTTGATTAATAATTACCACGGCAATAAAGGCTTAGTTTCTTTCATTCATATGCCATTATTAATTTTTCTGTAACAACCAACTGTCTTCTTTTTTTAACAATGTTTTTTTTTTTAATTAATTTATTTAGAAAGTCTTCATTCGAATGCTTCTTTCTATAATTTGAATTAGCTTCAGAGACCTGCAATAACTAAGGGATACCACCTTGAAACAGTTTTGAAAAATATGACTTAAAGTTCCTTAACAACCAGAGCTGAAGCTGCGAGAGAATGAAAATAACAATGCCTTGCTTAAACTTATCAACCTCGATTTGGACATTTTAAAATGAGCCCTCACATAAAGCTGCCTTTTGTCTATAGTTAGGCACAGAGCTACTCAACTCCACATTAAATTGACTCTAATCTAATTTCACTCATTAAGAGAGCTAAAGAACAAAACAAAACACTTTAACCTCCCTGATGCTATTTACACCCGCTCACACGCTTTCAATTCTGGGGCTAAGACAGAACATCGTCTCCCTAATCAACACAGTGACGTTACAAGAGATGGCGGCGTGAAAAGGGCGAGTTTGGAAATGGGCTTTTGATTGGGCGCTACCAGTCGTGAAAAAGGGTGAAATGTTTGGACAGAATCTGTTTTGCGCAGCAGGAAGATCGGTAGCAGAGATGACAGACTACATCGGCGGGTGTCATGGAGATTAGACCCGTGTAACTGAAGGAGGGTAAATGAAATATTTATCTGGGAGTTAGCAGCTGTTGGGGCGTCTTTGAGTGTGAGCTATAGATGTCAAAGCAAGAGGAGTCAAAGTGCTTTTCGAACGTTTGGGTTGGCTTGTTGATAATACAATAACAAAATCTTGATTCATAATGAACAAAAAGTGTATAAAAGGTATAGTAAAGTAAAGTTAATGCCATATTGCAGAACATTCTCCATGGAGATTACGTTTTATGCCATAAAATAAGATTATAGCCAAAGAAATAACATTACCATAGAAATAAGCAGGAAGGGGAAGTTTTGCAGTGCTTTTATTTGTGTCTATTTTTTAATAAACTAATGAATGAAGTCTGTAGTTGTGTAGTTATTATAAAGTGTTACCAGACTTTGTGATTCGCTTTACACAAAGATATAGGCAACTGATGGTTCAAAAATAAGATTTTAGTGAGAAATCTAAAAAAAAACAGACCCAGTGTTTGTAATTTCAAGTGACAAACATAAAAATATACTGTATGAAAAGTATGTTTTTGTGTTTACATATCATAATCCTGCAATATCGCGACACAGATCTGCCCTCTCCAAATGCTTCTAGCCACTGCCTCATTACACTTCTTATGGGGTCTCGTCTAATTAGGTAAAACTTGGAAACTAATTACGATACAAGAGTGTGGCAGTTTGGCTTTCGCACTTTCTCGGCGCTCCTCATGGCATCGCTTCACACAGCCAGGAGGTCTGCAGCTTCAAGCACAGACTGGCAAACCCCCTCTACACATGACACAAAGTCCCTCTTGGAAACGGGAAGCATAAAAATAAGACCAAGGAGGAGAAGAGAAGAATACGTGCTAAAATATTAACACGCTGATGGCTGCTCCGGACTGAACAATGTCCACAGGAAGGAGCCGTATTTGACTGAGATGTTTGCCAGACTATTAGGATGAGATGGGGAGAGATACTTGGTGGCGCTAGAGAAAATGAGAACCAAGAAAGCTGTGCTGGTAAGGGTGACCTTTAAACTGTAGTGAGCTAGGCTAGCAGTTGTGTTAATTGATGCTGTTAACTTGACAGACTCTATGTATGGTAAAAATAAGTCCAGTTTAAAATGTTTGCAGTGCACTGGTATACAGTATACAGTAATGACCATGGGGAGGATATTGAAATGAAAACCACCCATAGTTTGGTATACTATATTCAATTTATTTGTGTTTGGGACTATATAACGGTATTTTCTGATCTATGTTATAATGTTGTTTCCTCATCAGAAACATACTTGGAGTTGTGCTTTCATTCACACATTTAACAGACAAATCCAACATATATATGCTTTAGAGTTTTTCTGTCTCCACCATGTGGTAATACAGCTCTGGAAATGCCCATTTCTACTGAACTTAAGGTAAAATGTAGCTGTTAACTGGAAAACTACCACTATTAAATGACATCACAAGGTGGAACAGACTGTTGGAGATCTAGACAGATTAATAATGCAGGATTACTTAAACATAACTCCTAATTTGTTTTTGAGGAGGTAACAACATTCTAACATGGCTTAAATCTCACAAGAGTGAATTTTGCGTAATACTGGGCCGTTAATGTAACTCTGCTCTCACCACCCAAGTATAAGAGTACATAGATTAGTATACCCAGATGGACCACTATGGAACCTACTTAGATACTACCTGTGGGGGTTATTCCTATACATGGTAATAAAAAATAAGGAACTATGATTGTCGTCAATGTCATTCTATTGTCTAAAGAGTTTCATTGTGGTATCAGAATCATCATTTAGTCTATTCTTTAGTATATTTCAGTCGCTGTCTACTGTCGTGACAACACTATGGGGTAGGCTGCGGTGGTCAGTATCTCTCCATTCATGGAAAGCGATGAAGTTTGTCCACCAGTTTATCTAATATTTCAGTTGACAAGATTTTTTGCCACAGCTGTGTTCTAAACCATACGAGCAAATGCAGCCAACATGGCGACTGGCCTTTTCAGCAGCACACAGAAGAAGCAACTGTCACCGCCTATAACCCAGTTGGAAGGAGGGCTGTTGAAAGCAGGCAGCAGGTGATCCATTCTTCGGCTTCTGAGCTCCTTGAAGTATTTACTGCCTGGCAGGGGCAACTAAGGGAATCATCTTGGAGCCCCTGCCATGCTTTGAGAGGTGCGGGATGGGCCCAGAGCGAAACACAGCAAAAGGATCGGCAGCGTGACTGAGCAGAAAGAGGAGGTACACGAGCAGCCCCGTGAGTTTTGTAATGAGCTGTCACCTGCGTTGGCTGCGCTCTCCCAGATGCCCAACCTCTATATGCAGCAAGAACACAGTGGAAAAATAAGGTTGTCCACTGGTGAAGAGTGTTTTGGTTCCTGGTTATGTAATGTTCTTCATCTATTTATCTTGTGCATCTCTTTTTGCTATTTTATTTATTTAGATACTGCATTTATATCTATATCGCTATATCTATATCGCTCGCTCTGTATAGATATAGATATATAGAGATACACATATATAGATTTTTTTTTTGTACTTTGTCTTCGAGCAGCAAACTCTCGACATTTAACAGTTGTCAGTGCATTTTTAAATATAAGGTTGTCCACTGGTTGGGGTTCTAGCTCTTTAACTTGTATCTAACTCGACTTTCCCATTTAGTTTGTCTTTGTCTTTGAGCAGCAAACTCTTGACATTTTAGCCAAATATTCGGCAAACCATTTTAAAAATTGCCTTGCCAATCTCAATTTTGCGCTTTAGAAATGAACTGTCAACCTTCCTGCTCAACTTGCAGTTATATAGCCCTATGTTTTCTCTCTCCTTTTCCTGCCCTGTTTTTTAGCATATAGCATAGTATAGTTGTTTTTCCAGTATATACAGTAGATGTCATAATCCTCTTTTTGTCACTGGCATAGAGACTACCCTGGTTTAGAATTACATAACAACCTTACATCCCCCCTCCACTTTTGTCCTTAGCATCTCATTAAAATAGCAGGTAGCCATTCTAGTTTATAATATGGCTGCTACGCTCTCCCAGCCGGGTCTCTCCTCTTTCTGGAATAATAAATGTACTGCGGACTGCTCTGGCTCCTAATTAATTGCAGACAGATTAACTAGCATAATTTCATTCCGGTGGCAATCTCTCAGCCAATTATCAAATGCGCCTTGCACCCTCTCCCCATGCCCCCTCCATCGGCTCTGACCTGTTTGAGCAGTCAGCACCACTCAGGACCCCATAAATAAAGTGTCCCTGTATGTGGCGCCAGCTCATTCATCTTGTATGCTATCGCTCGAGCGCGCCACATCGCCATGCACTCCTACAGCAGGTGGTGGCCGTTGATGTTTACTGGAAGCATATTGTGTCTCTAGAAATGAATGCCGGTACAGCGCACCTCGTCCTTAAAGTACTCCTGACCTTTGACCCCAGCTATAAGTGGTAACAAGAAAGAAAGAGAGAGAGAGAGAAGGGTGCGGAGGAGAGAAAGTAGCATGAGTCATCCGCCCGGCTAATAAGAATAATGGTACTGGATTTCTGCCACTCTATAAGGCTACTGAAAGCTCATCTCTGCAATAAGGACTTGGCAGTTTCTCAAATTAATACTCAAGAGCCTGTGTTTTTAATTTTGGATAACGTAAAAAGAAGCCATTTAGTGAAATGAAACATTATGAAAATAGCTCTCAGTATTTTTGACACACTTGCCATCACCTCAAACAAGTTTAAAGACAAATGACAGTGGCTTAGCAGTTGGCTAAACCACCAACCATAGACTGTATGGACATAGCTAACCCGCTAGCTGCTGTGTTCCAAATAGGAAGTGAGCATGGGGGGGCGCTTCCGGCTCCATCGACTCTGACTCCAATTGACTTTATATTGAAAAATTGTTGCACGTCTCTCTGTAACTGCTGCAGTGACCCTCGTCATTTTTTACATTTAACCCACTTTACATGATCTTGGTGTTTTTATTTTGCTATTTTGTCCATAAATAAATTCCTATTCTTACTTTGGAACTCGGCAACAATATATTTTGGTGCTTAGTATTTATTATGTGTAAATCTACTCAAATCAAGTTAAATGTTCTTAATTTGAGTAATTTTACCTAGATATTTCTCCCATATCTGCACGACACACTTGACTGCATTCTAGCCATGCCTGCATTATTAGTCTTAATACACATGAACTATAATCACTTCTAAGCCCCAGCCTGGTGTTTGTAACTGTAATTCTCTTATGCCTGAAGACACAGACGCAATTATAGTCCAAAAGAATGCACTCTGTCATTAAAGCCCACTGTGTGTGTGCGGTTTACCCTGACATTCCACTCTGTCTGTTTCTACCCCAAAAGCCCTGCGCGGATTAGCATTAGCCGCTCTGCTATGGTGTGCACATATAACGCTGCCTGCGACTGATAAAACAACATGACAATCTCCGAGTGGTATTCCAGAATCGTACCATGTGCTGTTTGTGTGTGAATGGCATTTCAGAGACACAGAAGAAAAAAAGAAGAAAAAAAAATCATTATCTGATAAGACAAACACATATGCAAGGATGTGTGTAGAAAATGGTAGGGCTTGCTGAGATACTGTGGTGTTGTGAGGGTTAAATCAGTTATATTTTTCATTGTTTGTGACTTCTCTGAATTCACGCACCATCTCGCTCTTTCAGTGTACAGTCGGAAAAAAGGAAGTGTCACTGGCTCTCTGCTGCTGTTAAGAGCTTATCTCAGACGACCAGGCGCACACACACAATTGCCTGTTTTACACCATTAAATAGTTATTTGTCAAAAAAAAAAAAAAAAAACAATTTCAATTAAATCAAGCCTAAAATAAAAATGTGCTTTTCTGCCATCATACTTACTCAACGAAATATTTGAACCGTGACATAAACTTACACTTGTCTTAGAATGATAAGTATCGACAGTGCTCAGCGGAAAAGAAGGAATGGGGAATGTTGTTCAAGGGTTATGGAACTGCAATACAGGAAAGTGCCATATGTTTGTATTGAATTCATAGACTGTATATATACTGTAAATGGACAAAGCTAACCCGCTAGATGCAGCGTTCCATATAGGAAGTGAGCGTGGGTGTGCTTCCGGCTCCATGGACATCTCCAATTCACTTTGCATTGAGAAACTGTTGCCCCTCTCTCTCTAACTGCTGCTGTGAAGCTCCTCATTTTGGTCTCGTATTAACCCGCTCTACATTACGCCTGCTCTATTTCTAATGTGGAACTCGGCTCCAAATTCGCCCCTATAACTGCTAGTCTTTGTGAGCTTCATTTGACTGGAGCTGAACGCTATGGGTGACGCCACACTCCCTTAGGCCACTTCTTTATACAGCCTGTGATTGAATTGTAAGTGTTTTCTGTTAGCAAACGTAGATTTGTTTTTAAAAACCATACTAATAACATAATAGTTACATCTTTTAGTCTCAAAGCATCAATATCATCTATAATTACCAATTCTATAACTAATGTGTGCATTTTTTTTTTATCTTGCACCACTACAGAATGGACATATTGACAATTAACTGTGTTTACTAACAGGTAATCATTTAGTACATGTATTTTTTTAATTTTTCATTTTGTTTGATGCACCTTGAAAATATAGCACATAGGCTACTCCCAGATTTAATAAACTGACACTGTCACAGCAAAGGTTCTCTTTGTCCTTGTGTTAAAACAAAGGCACCACTTGTGATGATGTTATTAGTTTGAAGTGGCGGCCTGGCTAGCTCCAGTCTGAGTCAGCCAAATAACACCCACCACCCACCACCCAACTCCACCACCACCACCGAGCACCCATGCAGATCATGTGTGCGCCTATCCAGTGTGGTGATTAGCTGGGAGCTGATGGCACGCTCAGTCCGGAGCGCGCTGGCCCCTGCGAGTCACAACCTTAATGGAAAGCTAGTGGTGGAAACACGCAGGGGTAATTATGTTGACCTCCAGGGATGGCTTTTCACTTTTTCATTGTGTAGGCTTAGAAATGGGCGCACTGAGAGACAAATCATAGCTTCTGTGTATAGAAAAAAAATCTTAATGCATGATTACTTATAGATGATTACATGTGGAGCTTATCCAATGTGCCTCATGTGTTTGGGGTCCTTGACATGTTTTGAATTTGGTGTCCATTAAGAAGATGTTGGCCCCATTAAGTCATGCATTTTTGAATGGACTGTGAACATCATAGATATGGGGTAAATGCTCCTATTCACTATTCACTAATGTAAAAATCATCTGATTCTGTGCTGATATCTTGTGGCTAAAATATTATATATTTGGATCTATCTTGCAATGACATCAAATTCTGGAACAAAAACATTTTCTATTGAATAGGCTCTGTGCACAACAGTACCCAGCAACCTCACTGTTAGCGTCACTACTTCCTGTCCAATTTTTGCTAAAATTAGTAACTACACTTCTCTCTTTAGAGAGAAAGATGTGTGTGTCTCAGTGCTAATGGTAATTTTGAGGCATAAAAATATTAAAACAACACCACAAACTGAAATATATTCTTCATAAAACAACCAGGTCATCTTTACTTTAGTTAATTTGGATTTAATAGGTTGTTTATTTAATATTTTATTATTTAAATTAACTATTCATTTTCTTCAGAACCATTCCCAAATGACTGAAAAATACAGATGATTTGCGATGACAACCACGAATAAGAAAGTGAGTTATTTTCTAACAAGTGTTCTAACATATACAGCCTGACACATGTAATGACTATGTACAGAGCAATGACTAGTAGTTCAGACTGATGTACCACCAGTTAGCAGCGCGTCTCCATTGGTTCGGCGTCTGTGTGGGTACATATGGGTGCACCAGGTTGCGCGATATACGAGACAGCTGGTAGCATTTACATTTAACTTCCTAAGTCATATCACGAGCCCATGATCAAGTGGCGATCAGCTGTAGCGCATATGCCAGCACTGGGCACGGTCACTTTTCCAAATGGCTGAAATTCGTGATCTTTGATTTCTGGAGTGCTTTAAATGATACCCAGGCTAGCTTGCAGAAGCACACAGCAGAGATACAGCTCGATAAAGCCCAAGGTGTCCTGGATTATAGATATATTATCTCGCTTGCAGGGCCAAAGTTTGTTCCCTTCAGCGGTGGTATATTGGATTTGCGGCAGAAGTAGCAACGTGCCATCACCTCTGCAGACTCCTTGACGATATCTTTGAATGGAAACTCAACAGTGGGCCAGGTCACACCTCCTCCACATTTTCTCAGAAGCATTAGAGCGAGTGAATGAGTGAGTGTGGGAGAGAAAGGGCTGCGCTTGCGTATGGTAGTGGGAAGGCTGTCATGCGGCGCTATGCTGAGCCATCTGCAGCTAATCATTTCGAAGATGGAGAGGCTTACAAGAAGGAAGGTTGATGAACGAGACTCCAGCCACACCTGTCATGCTTGAGCCTTCTCTCATCTGTAACACAAATGTCTGTATTGTGTCTCCACTCACAAACAATGTGGAGAAATTATAGGCAGATTGTACTGTTGTTGGTGACAGTTTTCTTTATTGTTTCCCAACCGTAATGATTCATTGTGAAATGTTGAATAATATCAAGCATAAAATATCAATATAAAAGCATGTGGCAATATCAGACATTTACCAGGAACTAGTCCTATCTTGTAATGATAAAGATACCCAGATCTTGACATACGATCTTAACAAATGAAATTGGCAAATTCTCCCCAACTTGGATTATCTCCCAAAGGTAATTCTATTCATATCCATTGCCTGTATTGATACTTTGCAGTGACATCACGCTGGAGGTGTATTTCTATGGCAAAATGTTAATTAGTTGCCATGGTAACACAATGAACACATCAGCAATAGCTACTAAAAATGTTTAGATTATTTGAAAACTCAAGAAAAAATACAAAACAGATTTAAACTATAGATTTTCAGGAGCGTGTAATCAATACAACATAAAGGTGAGAGTGATTAACTGAAAAACTGTTGGCTAATGCTAGATAGATTGTGCCTGTAATTTAATCTGTGAGAGACTTTTTAAGCGCACAGATCATCTCACCTGTTGTAGTTCCAATCCAGTCAGCTCTTGTAGGTCAAACTGTGTTCAAATAAAGATCAGATTAAGTCTAACTCGAGTAACTGAGCTTCAGGCAGAGTAGTGCTTTCAGTTAGCTTCACACCCCCAGGGAATGTTGATGACATCCGTTGCAAAGTATCAACTCACCAACCGTATCTGAAGTCACCTTTTGCACTATGCTATCAGTATCTGGCACGGAATTTAGTCAACAGCAATAAATAAATTTGTTCATTTCCAATACCTCTTTACTGAAATAGATTGTCAAATTCTTCAGTTTTCTTGGCCACCCATAAAAAGATCAACTGTTAAAACGAATAAAATCTGAGTAAATTATAAAACCAACTCAAATTATACAACACAACAACTGGGATTCTGTCTGCAACAATGTCACAGCATTTTAAAGATTTATCAGTGCACAATTGAGTTTCCAGCCACAACACTAGGAGCAAACCCAGCTCTGCAGACATTTCACAAAAGCTGCTTCCTCAAACTCCAAATAGATTTTCATGCAAGTGGACATTTCAAAACACATTCTAATGTAATCTCTGAACCAAAAATGTTATTTCCTCATTAAACACATACCTGGAGTTGTGTTTTGTTTCATTCATGCATGTCTAAAGGTAGCTGTTAACTTGAAAATCACAAGGTGGAACAGAGGATTTTGAGCGTTGGAGATGTAGACAGATAATAATAATATAGGATTACTCAAACATGTGAGAATGAAACAAAACACAACTCCAGGTATGTTTTTGATGAGGTAACCACATTCTAACGTGACTTAAAGCTCACAAGAGTCACTTGATATGATAGGATATGATTGAAATAGTGTTTCATATTCGATCTGCTATACATCATTCCAACCCACAATGCACTGGTGTTCTTACAGACCAGTTTAGCTATATTGAACTACCCCAGCATGCTCTGAGACATACACAGTTTATTATTTAAAGCACTGAGAGCCCAATTTGTCACTCGGTCGGTCTCTTCACACGCTGGCTGTCACAAGGATCAAAGTAGCAGCAGTAGTAGCAGTCGCTTTTTGCCAGATTTTTTTCTTCCCCTGTTCCAAAACCCACAGACAAAATGAGTCAATTTAAAGCAAATGGATCTCCCCTATCAAAATAATGAGAGCGGGAGGATGGTGACTGGGACTCTTGTTGTGGGTGTTTGGGGCTTAGGCAGGTGGTCAGCGGTGGTGCAATATGGACACTCAGCCTGTCTAGTGTTGACTGCAGATCATTGGAGGTTGGGCGCAAATGGATGTGACGGAGCAGGGTTGTGGTCACTTTTCGCGAAATGCTTGAAATTGTGTTCGAAGCGTTCCACTACTGAAATGTTTAAGAGGGTTACGCAACAAATGGCGAGCCTGTTGTCTTTTCGGAAGTTTGGAATTTGATGGTAAAAGTGCACTTAACAAAGAGAAAAGTCACAGGTGCAAACAAAGGTGGACTTTCGTTGGTTTTAATTTAGAGTTTTGTTGAAATATTTTTCTGTAACAAGGCGGAGTGATTACTGACCATGCTATGTGACTCTGGATTCAATTCGTAGATATTTGCACTTTTTAGCTTTTTAACTTTTTTGCCAATATTCCATTTTGACTGACCTACCGCCTAAAGAGAACACACAACACATCTTTATTTGAACACCTAAATGTGAAGAAATAGAAACCAAAAGTGAACACACAGCTCCTTTAAAGGTTTGTAGTTAAAAGAAAATAGGCTGTAGGTGAGTTTGGAGTAAATTTAAATGACATAATTTGGGGAAAATAATCAATATGAGACCTACATATCGGCAGAACTTATCGACCATCTGCTACTGACTATTCTAAACAACTGTCATTGGTATCGGCCATGAAAAAACCCATACCCGTCGATCTCTAAAGCATATTTTTTAATTTTCAATTCAGTGAACCAGAGGAAGCCGCCTTTGCATGCGAACTAGGTTAACTATTATCTAAGCTTTGATTGAATACGTAAATGTACAGGGAACACCATGTAGCTTAGCCAGCATTTTTCAAAGACTCCTTTCTAAGCAGTCAAAGGAGCTAACGGGATTACATTGATCATCAATACGTTGGAAGCTTGGCTGAATACTTTGTGCAAATACTGATTGCATGTTAAAGACATCTTTGAAGAAGGTAAATGAACACTTGGGGAGTTCAAAAGATCTTTCGTTCTGTACCTTCTTTCCTCCTATATGAAACTCAAATTAACTTGACAGTGGATGACACCCCATGTAAAGTAACTTCACCATGCCTTCCTTGCATTCCCTTTGAAGCCGAGAAAACATGCTTCATTATTCAACCATCTTTGACAGGCCTATTTCCCCCCCCTACGTTCTACCCTTCTACCCCCAGCCCCCGCCTTTTTAGCAAAGCTCTGGACCAATTGATTTTTCCTCTTCCCTCTGTCTGCCTATTTTCCCGTCCTTGATTCTAATGCTTCTGGGTTGTGGGAAATATTTATTCACATTGATCGACGATGGGGCTGATGGGTCTTTCATGAGCGTCAGAACTCAAACTGTTTTTTGTCCCACCGATGTCTCTAAATATCAATCACTGCTGGGGAGAAAAGTGTGCGCCGGACTGCAGATTAGGGTAATAAAGCCCCGAAAGGCTAGACTCATTTTGCGGTGTGAGCAAGTAGACAATAGAAAAAATATACAGTCTGACCCTTGATGGAGTGTTTGTGTATTCAGTGGGCCACTTTATAAGCTATCAGTTCAGAAAAATGCTCCGGAGGCAAAAAAAAAAAAAAAAAAACTTTTCAGATCAATTGGAAAAAACATATTGATAAAAAGTAGTTTGGACCCTTCACATGACAACTTGATGGTAAAGATTGATAAAGACTTGAGAAACTGTTAAGAGGTCACTAATTTGTAGCAGTTAAGTTGTGTGGACATTGCTGAATAAAGTTCCAAAACACCCAAGTAACTGTTTTGACTTGCATTCAGGGGGTATTTAAAGGTGCACTATGTAAGTTTTCTGATAGAGGGCCCGCCGGTTTTTTGTCTATATGGAGATGTTATTGCTTTTCCTGCAATGTTACAAAAAAGCTTTAAACTTATTAACCTCCATAGAGACAAGCAGGAGATGTCACCAGGTAAATTTACATGTGAAATCTGTGGAGAAGTGACCCCACTCACAGTAAGATTGCACATTTTTAAAGGTATTTTTGAGGAATGAAAACACCCATAATTGAATAAATATATTTCTATAAGTTTAATACCATATTGTGGAACCTTACAGACAAAGCAATGGCATGTCCATGGAGGCAGACCCCTTCCAGTCTGAAATGTTACGTAGTGCACCTTTAAAAAACTCTTATTTATAGTGCATTAAATTGCACTATGTAACTTACTCCAACTGAAATGTTCCACAGTATGACATTAAACTTATCTATATTGCATTTCATGTTTTTAATTGCTCAGCAATACCTTGGAAAAACATGCATTCTTACTGTCAGATAGATAAATTTTACACCCTACATAACAGGCAAAACCATAACATCTCCATGGAGACTAGCAGTTGCGGACCCTGCTACATAGTACACCTTTATTATGTAAACATAGCCTCTTACAAGCTGTGCAATCTCCCTGTATATAGAGGCCACATAAGAACCATTATGTTATTGACAGTAACGTTCCCCTGGGCTCCTTTTCCCCTGACACAAACCTTCTGCTGTGACACATGCATGAGTGCGCACACAGTCCATGTTCCATTCGTCTCCTCTCCCTCTTACTGCACATAAAGAGATGGAACCCTGAGCAGATGAAGCCACCGCTGTATTTGGAGTAACATTCATGCAGTGCATGTTGTATGTGAAACTACTGACACCTTCTCTTGTACATGCAAACAGCCCACATGCACAATACAACCCAATGACATAATAAACAATTGCACCTGAACACATTATGCACTAATCCTCATGAATTCCTCGACCCACACAGGTTTCGTTTTTTCGTTGCTCATGACTTATTTTCATATTCATATGCTGCTGCCACGTCCGAGCTAAAAGCACATCATTCCAGCAGAAAATAAAGTGCTAAACCAATCCGCGTTCCACCAGTAGCTTCATGCAAGGTCATATGGAAATAAGGTTTGCCTTGCAGAAATGCAACAAATCAAAATAAAGACTAAGTATTAAGGTGCTTGATAAATATACTACCTGGTGCAACTAAATATGAAATAAACTGGTATCTGAATAGTGTGAGAACTCAAAGTATGTCTATCGGAAAGTCACAGATCTTTGGCGTGGCAACCATTTTTTACAAAGAGAATGATTGTATTTTTGCACAGTATAAACACCTGCAATGAATAAATGCTAGATGGATATGTTTCATTCCATACCATGGAACATTCCTGGCAAAGCAATAACGTCTCCATGGAGACAAGCAGGTGGCGGACACTCCACCAGAAAAAATTGTGCAATGCACCTTGAAATACCATTGGATAAAAAAACATTGAGAATTGTTTCTCAACAATTCCAATCAGATAATCAGATATTTGTTTTTCCCCGCCAGAATATGTTAGTGGTCAGATCTGTGGAAAGGAGTACACCAATGTTTTTTTTTTTTTGTTTGTTTTTTTTTCTCTCCAATGACTGGTGCTGATACTGATTGTTTAAAATCCAGAGCATCTGATGTCCGATAAGCTCTGTTGATATTTTTGGGCTGATATATGGGACAGTCTTTGATTATTTTCCTCAAATTATGTAATTAAAATTCACTGCAAGTTCATCCACAGCCCTTTTTTGCCACAGACCTTTAAAGATGCAAGGTGTAACTTTTCTGGTGGAGGGTCTGCCACCTGGAGATATTGCAGTTTTGCCTTGATTATTCCACAGTATGGAAATAAACGTGGTAATCGTAATGAAGACGAGTAAATGGTCAGATTTATGGAAAAGGAAGCCTGCATTTGGTAAGAGTTCATGTACCATTTAAGGAATTTTGGAGCTATAGAACACCTGTAATTGAATAAATGTAAGGGATATATATTTAATGCCCTACTGTGGAACATTCCATAGAAGTTACATAGTGCACATTTTAAGAGAGTTGATTCTATTTGCATCCCACGTCATGCACAAAATAGCTTGGCAGCGGGCTACTTGCAGTGCCTGTGTAGCTCTATAGTGTATAGTAGAATAATAAAAAAGAGAATTATATTTCACCATGGCTGCACAAATAATCCCTCTCTCACAAAATGGATGTTTGTAGAATGACAAAGTGGTAGTAATCTTTTAAAAATGATATTACACTAACAACAGTGAATTTTATAGTTCCCTTTTAAGGATTCTATGAGCACAAATAAATAAATACTTCCCAGAAAGCTTTTTGATGACGCCCAACTTAATCCTGGCAAAGCTGACGGAGAATTTCTGCTTTTTATATCCGTTCGGCGTAGTTCTATAGATTAGTATTGTCTGCTTTGATGGTGAAGTCTTCCTGGAGAGCACTAGAAGCCGTTCTAAGACCTATAGGAATGCACAGTACGCCTATACCTAGAGTGTGAGTCATATATAGTCGCGCTATGGAGAGGCTATTGTGTGCTAATACCTGACGAAGACCATTTGGGAGAAGAAGCAATAATGCGTATTTACTTCCTGTGTTGCCTCATGAGATACAGTGAAGTGTGTGTGACCAAATTAAGAGGCAGAGAGAAGGGAAGAGTATATGAGTGAGAGACTGGTAATATGCTTGGGAATTTAATAAGACTCTGCACGCTGTAATAATATCTGCTGCTTCACATGGCCCTCTGGGAACCGTAAAAAATGTGCAGATAAAGTATGATGCCTCACTGTGACAAACGGACTGAGCTCAAAGAAAGAAGAAAAAAAAAAAAAAGAAGAGGAAGAAAACAAGTACCAACTCTGCCTTTGCTACCATGCACATGCTAATATGCAAATGCACCCACGGCAACACTGCTGCTTTAAAGAATTATTCACTTTCTTCTTCTGCGTTTTTAAGGTCATGCAGACGGCACAGTTAAAGAGCTGAATATTGTCATCTTTATTCACAAGTATTTGAGGACTTTGGGGTATTTTAAGACTTCCTGTTTATTTTTTGTGTGCATGAGGGACCTCGCACCTGGACAGAAAGGCTAAAAACAACTGTGCTAAGCTCTGCAATGTCATGTAGGCTATTTAATGACCATGCACCAAAGAATACTAACAATGCAGTATAATAAAGTATGACCGTTTGTATGATAATGCTTGTTTCAAAATGTTGGTGGTTATATAGTGTGGTTGTACATGCTTTTTACAGCTATTCAGGGTGGGTTAGTTAATGTGTTTTAGTCACACTGCAAATCTAGGCAAGTTGAAATTACTTAAATTGAAAACATTTTACTTTATTTGAGTAAATTCATCTTGACAAGTAAAATGATCTACCAGTGGAATAAGTGTGTTTTTCTTAATTCAAGCAACATTAGATTTAGTTTGTGTTTTTTCTTATCAGTGTAGCAACATGTATTTTCATGTTTTAACTACAAAAAATCTTGTTCCACTGGTAGACATTTTTACTTGTCAAGTGAAATTTACTCAAATCAGGATACAACTAATCTTAACTTGGCTAGATTTTAGTTTTTGCACTTCTTTTCAGTTTATGGATGCCATTTTAAGGACTTTATGTCATTAAAAGGAGAGATTATTATGTTTTGTTTGATCTGTGTTTGGATCATTCCAAAACCAATAGATAGAAAGTAAGAAAATTCCCATACAATTAAATTGTAGTTTAAAATTTCAGTTTCACGCAAAATCTGAAGTCTTCCTGAACATGTGAGACAGGCCTCTACTTTGACTCTTTAAATCCATCAAAATGGTTCTGTAAAGCATTTTGAATTACTATGCGTATGAATTGAGCTATAGAAATAAACCTTGCCTTTAAATTATTGTAGAATATTGTATAATTTCGATCATCATGAATTTGCAGTCTTAATAAGTACAGTTGGTTAAGTCGGTATCTGCCTATTTCAAAGTCCTGAGTGAGAAAATATGAGGCTTTCACTGCAGTCCAAAGCGTGAGCTGTCAGAACACATTCATTATGCATATCTGCCCATTTCTGACACATTACTTAGTTGGAGTTTTCCTGAAGTGAAAACCCAATGTTGACACCAACACGAGCACGAGATGCACCTCCCAGACCTGCCCTGTCCTGTCAAATGAGCAGAGAATAGACAGCCTCTCCGCTCTGTTAAATCCTATGACATTTACATACCACACTGTCGGCAGGCGTCGGAATCACCCCAAGGCGCTACCCAGGCTTCGTATTTAGGACAGCTACTTTTCCGCTTACCCCACAAACCCCCATTTCCACTCTTGTCACCACCTCAGCGGGACCTGTTCATGCTTGGCCAAAATTTTGTGTCCCTTCCAAATATATACCTTTCTGTACTGCTGCTGCCACCACTGCTGTCTTTCGGATGGGGGGCATAAAGCGTGAAAGGCAAAGAAGCATAGCCCATTTCTCTAACCTTCTTCTCTTATCAACTTGCTAGCGCAGTTAAAGTTGTTGTTTTCACGACTACTGCTATGTATTTATTGTGTATTTCATTTTGGTCGCCATCTTATTATGCATGCGTCAGGGTTTCATATTTATTTACACTTAAAATATTTACATTTATTTATTTGCATTTAAATTTAAAGGGCCCATATTATGCTATTTTCTGATCTGTGTTATAATGTTGTTTACTTATCAAAACATACCTGGAGTTGTGTTTTTTTTTTCATTCACACGTTTAACACACAAATCCTGTGTATTTAGACTTGAGTTCTTCGCTCACATGAAAAACACTCTGTTTCACCTTGTGATGTCATGTGGTAATACAAATGCTCCACTTTGTTTTTAAATTTCATACACCTTCACTTCAATCATCTGGATAAATTCAGCCCTGGAATTGCAAATCTCTGCTGAACAAAATGTAAAAGGTATCAGCTTGAAAACTACCACTACATGACATCACAAGGTGGAACAGACCCTTTTGAGCTTGACAGACTAATAATAAAGGGTTACTCAAACATGTGTGAATGAAACAAAACACAACTCGAGGTGTGTTTTTGAGGAGGTAACAACATTCTAATATGGCTTAATGCTCACAAGAGTCAATTTTGCGTAATATTGGGCCTTTAAGCCTGCTAATCCTATATACGACAAGAGACAATAAAAATCCACTTTCCTCATTTTGATCACAAATAAATTGACAAGGTAAGGGCCAGCTTTTACAAAATAGGTTATACATGTTAGATGCAGAAAACAGCAAGTGAAAAATGAACTTATACGCAGACTGTACAGCTGCTTTCACTGGTGCCAAAACCAATGCACTTTGCTACTCTTCCCTTGTTGAATTCTTATCATGAGAAATCAATGTTCTTTCATGGAAACTCCATCAATGCTCAACCATTCTTTTGTCTTCACAAGCACTAGCAATCCCCCTTTTTTCCAATAGCGTTAGATCACCCACCCCTCCTTCCTTTTACCAATAACCACTGCTCATTCCTCTCATTATATGCCTCTGTCTACTGATTGGCCAATGACTCCCTATTGGCTACTTCGTGAGATTGATCATTTTTTTACATGGGTGGCTGGGTTTGCTAAAAGGGGCTGCTTGGATCTTACAGTCCATGGCACCCACTATATAGCCTCCATTTTGCCTCTAAGACTCCCTTGCTCCGATCACTTAACATGCACTGAGCTCTACTCCCAGGAGGGACTGACACAAGAAAGTGTAGAGTCTGAGGAGCATACTAATAATGTACGAGAAAAACGACACCAAAAAGGAAAGACAGCGCCAAGTGTAATTATCACTTAATTCGACTCAATTCTGTAGCATCATCATTTTCTTTTCTTCCTGTTTGTACGCCAAATAATGCGAATCCATGTTGGACTGTTTTGCGCCCACAGGCATGCAAAGATAGCGATGTTATAGTATTCCGCACTTAAGATATTCATTTGCCTTGTGGGACTTGGGGCAATCCGCAGTACTGTTCCTTTTCTTCCCTTTAATGTGTAAAGTGTGTAAGTGTACAGCTTGATGTGTTTATGTACTGTGCAGAAGAGAGGGAGAGCGTAAGAAGGACAGAGACTAGCATTTGCATGATTAAAAAGACTGTAACAAATGGCTGCTGTCTCGGTGAAAGCCATCTGACTATCCAAAAAGGATATAGGCCAATGTCAAGAAGGCTTTCCCCTATGGTTCGACATGTCTGCTTTGAAAGTGCCAGAAAACGTCCACTGGGGAATGTTAAGAAGGCGTGCATTGCCGAGACACTTTTTCTCAGACTTCTTTGAGACACTGTATGCATTGTGTATGGAATCTTGAAAAAAGATTTGTATGGGCTGCATTTGTGTGGGTATATGTGCATTAAATATTAATGGCTGCTGGTGAAGCCTCATTATCACAATTTCTTTTGGGGAAGAATACAGAATAGAGTTTCTTTCATTGCTACAACTGCTGAGTCGGAGAGAAAAGCCGGTGTCTAAAAATAGCCCCAAGGTTCCATGCGCCGTAAACTCTATTTCATATCATTTCTGAAAGTAGAAGCGGAAAATAATATTTTTCTTGTGAATTTTTACTCATTATTATACCGGCTATGCATGGACAAATTTCTCATCATTTCCGAATTTAATCATTCTAGCTGCTGGGAAGTTCATAGGCTTGGCTTTCAATAATCTTCAATGGATAACGTCATTAGCTACCGACTATAAATTGGCTAAAGCTAACTCGTGGATTATACTACTTGCACCCTGCGTTCTTTTTTCTCCAATTTTCTCTCTGGATAAGAAAGCTGTAGCCTTGTTCGTGTTAGCATAGTGGAAAGAACATGCTTCTATCTTGGCCCGTGGCTACATTCCGAGGTTGGATTCATTAATATTGGAAGTGGAGGAAAGAGGAAGTGTGCCTGGCAAAGATTCTGTGGTACATTAGTGGTGGGATTTATTGACGTCTTTGCACGGTGGATGTGGCAGGTGCTCTTAGGGCTACTTGTGAACGGCAAAACTGCACCTCAACAACTGCCTCCAGAGATAAGTTTGTGCAGAGTAAACACACATGCACACGCACACACACACATGCACATACACATGGGAGAGGAGACTGTCAAGTTTGCAAGGAAGGTTATGAATGTTCGATACCTTGTCAGGGCACAATCTGCAGTTTCAGACTGACAGGAGCCCCGGTGATGGAGAGGAGGAGCATGATGCTGCCAACTACTGAAAATCAGCTGATGGACACATGGTCACCCCTTGGGAACGGACTTGGAGTCCGATTAAATTCCTTGGAATAAAAATTCCTTGGAATAAAAAAAAGCAATGGGAATTGAGTACTTTCTGAATAATTAAAATCAGATATTTGTTTTCGCTGCCAGACCAAGTGATGGGTTAGATCTGTGGAAAGGAATAGATCAATGTTTGTTTAAAATCCAGGGTAACCAATGGCTAATAATCTCTGACAATGTTTTTGGGCCAATATATGGGGGCGTTTTTGATTATTTTGATCAAATTATGCAAATGTATTACAAACTCATCCACATCCCTTTTTTTTTAACACAAACCTTTAAAGAGATTCTAAATCCTTTTACAAATAGTCCAGCTTATTTTGATGTAGCTGCTGAATTCTAAACGAAATGTCATGCACTCATTTTTTCCAACAACGACAGCAGTTCCTCAAACCCAATCTACAAAACCTACTCGCTGACATCCTTTAAACACCACCACACCGCCGCTGGAGTCCTCTCATTACACCACAGCGCGCGCCTCATTTACTTTTCACTTTACGAGACAATCTTGGATTTTATGTGCCTTCTGCCTCCCACCCTGCCACGTCAGTCATGTTCAAATTGCAAAATCAGACATGAAAATATGCCAATGTCACTGGCAACTGACAAATGCAAAAGCTGTACATCGCCTGCATGATTCATTCCTTGGCCTTATCACGTGGCACGTTGCTAACCTTTTCACCCCGCGTCATAAGTCTTTCACATATGCCTATAGGGTGAATAGTCGGCTCCATCACTCTTCACATAGGAACCACTGTATGGAACAACGTAATGGTTGAGTACCATTCAATTGTATGAGGCCTATGAGAAATGCCTTGACACCTATCCAGAAACTGTATGCTATATGCAGGTTGCCATTGGTTACATTAAAAGGGACCATATTACATTATTTTCTGATCTTATAATGTTGCTTCCTCAACCACCTTATGATGTCATGTGGTAAAACAGGAAGTTCTCCACTGTGTTTTTTAAACTCCATACACCTTCTCTTGAATCATTTGGAAAAATTCAGCCCTGGAATTGTCAATCTCTACTGTACAAAAGGTAAAACGTAGCTGTTAACCTGAAATCTACCGCTTCATGACATCACAATGTGGAAGAGAGCATTTTGAGCTTTGTAGATATAAACAAACTAATAATGTGGGGTTACTCAAACATGCATGAATGAAACAAAACACAACTCCGGGTATGTTTTTGATGAGGTAACAACATTATAACATGGCTTAAAGCTCACAAAAGTCCATTATAGCACCTTTAAATGGATGTGAATTGAGCACTGAGGTATATGCATATTCTGGGTATGGGTGTAATACCCAGCCATAGCCCATACGGTTTTACTATGATGCCCTATTTATGCTTTTACTGTTTAAGATGCAAGTTGATTCTCATGCGTTACACCTTCCCTTTGGGCAGACCATTCTCTCCACATGTCTGGCTGTGATGCTTGTGAAATAAATTAGAACTGGGAAAACCAAAATAAATCACGTTTTATATTGGATTTAGCAACAAGAGAGCTACAGAATAAAAGAAAAAGGCTTATAGCGTATAAGACATTGTATAAAACATTGTCTATTCTTGGACTAGTTTGTCCTATATTTTGGGGACTTGCTGTGTGGCTTGCGTACATAGCATAAATAAATACGCCTTGGTGCGCTATAGAAATAACAAAGTATTGTGCCATATGGAAGGCCTAGTGGTAAAAATACAATGAAAGGAGGACAGAGAGTTTCGCATAAACAAGGACAAAGCATTCCTGGCTCTCTTAAAGATTTTCCATATGGAGCATTGCTGGACCAAGTACTCAAAGTACAGTGACTACAGTGAAAAAATACTTCATACTATACAGCTATAAGCACTACTACCACTAAACAACACTTCCTGCTACTACTACTACTTGCTCCAACCATTTATAGTTTACTGTCTATACTAAAGGTGCACTGTGTAACGTTTCTGATGGAGGGTCTGTCACGAGCTTCTCTCCAAGGAGATGTCTGTAATGTTCCACCGTATGGCATTACACTTATCTCTACAGAGGCAGCAGGTGACACCACAGGGCCAAGTTACATGTCAAATCTGTGGAGAGGCGAGCCCACTCACATTAAGAATGCAAGTTTTTTAAGTAAATAAAAACCCATGTTACTGAATAAATGCAAGATGGATATGTTTAATGTCATACCGGGACATGGAGACAAGCAGAAGGCAGACCCTCCACTAGAAAAGTTACACAATTCACCTTTAACTATTGCTAATTATTCATCTGTTATTCATCTAGAATAAAAACAAAATCAGTTGCAAATACAAAACTATTATTACAACTACAACTATTACAAAACTGCTTGCTGCTACTACACACTAATATAAGAACCACAAATGCCACCATTGTTTCTCACCATTAGTCCAAATTCTGAGTAGTCTATATTAGCAGGCTGCATTTAAATCACACCATATTGTATTCTCTATATCTCGCCAGAAACAAAGCCTCTTTCTGTGTGGGAGTGGACGGATACAAACACTATAGAGCACATGCTAACGCTGTGCACATTTCGCAAGTACAAAATCTCCTGTGACTGATAGAAACTGCACATTTCATAAGTAGTCAGGGAAGCCCACCAAATATTTAATATCTAACAAACAAGGCAGTGTCTAACAGCTGAGTGAGGATTAGGCCATCTTCCTGAAAGAGAGTCCTTATTTGCCGACACAAATAAACACGAAGGCATATTACCAGATACACAGTGCACAGTGCCAGTGTATGAATGGTAAATTAGCTTTAGATGGATGCTGGGAATGGCTGTGGCAGAGGCAAACAGAAAAAATAAATACAGTTGCAAATGCGGTGGGGGAGATTAAGATCTACACATCGCAAGCCCTGGCAGTAATGGCCCAGAAAGAAATGACAGTATTTAGCAGATTTGGTTTGCAGTGAAATGTGCAAAACCTTTGAAAAACTGGGCTATTTCGAGACTGAGGATGAGCTGCAGTACCGAGTGCAACCACAAGGGCTCAGCAAAGGAACAAATTACGAATATGTTTTGTAAATGTGATGCACCTGTTGAGATTATAATCCAGGAATCTATACCTAATTATCTATTTATTTATTTTATAATATGTGAAACATTCTGTGGCTTGACAACTAGAAAACATGCCCCTGATTATTGACCTATCGCTTAAAGGTTCTATATTACACAAAATTTAACTCATTTTAGAATGTTGTTACCTCCTCAAAACAACATGGAGTTGCGTTTTGTTTCATTTACACATTTTTGAGTAATCCTTTATTATTAGTCGGTCTACATCTCCAAAGCTCAAAATGCTCGGTTCCACCTTGTGATGTCATAATGTGATAGTTTTCAAGTTAACAGTTTTAAAAGGTTGATGGAGTTTGTGTTTTCTGTTTGAGAGGAGAACTCGGCCTAAGCAAGCCAGGTTTGTGTGTTAAACGTGTGAATGAAACAAAACTATATTTTACTATTATTGCTATTGAAGTATATTTTTGATGAGGAAACAACATTATAACACATCAGAAAATAGTGCAATATGGGCCCTTTAAGAGTGACAGTTCTTGAAAGTAAAGATTGTTCATTTGAAAACTGCAATTCTGCATTTTGAAATTTGGATCTACACATTCACATGATTCACACAATGACAAATTCTTCTAATGGAAGATAAACAGGACACAGATTTATTCCTTAACAATAATATGCTGTTAATGCATTTTCAAGTAGCTGACAGACTATAAAGCTTTGCCATCTGTGTCGCAGTTTCTTCCTCTTGGCAGATGCTTCTTGCACTGTTTTTTTTTTTTTTCTTCAAAGCCTTTTTGATAGAGTAGCAGCCGCCACTGGTAAACCGGAAAAACAAATGGGCTCCACGGTTCATGGATGTAGATAGCTATTGTTTTGTATTGATTTCCACTGGCTGAGGGGCTGGTGACAGGGAGTCGCCACTCATCAGGCTGGCTTATTGATCAGCTGAAGGAGGGAAGCGCTGGGGGTCAAGCAAAAAAAAAAAAAAAAAAAGAAAAGAAAAAAAAAGTTGGAATAAAGCCCAGTGGAAAAAAAAAACAAATAGAATGAGTTGACCTGGACACAGTAATTATTGCTTAAAATACAGTCAATAACCCTTGGGAAGAGAAACATGCTTTTATTCCCAGTAAAATAGCTGGTTAAGTAAGACTATCTTCTGCATAGTGAAAATATATATTGAGTTGTCTGGGTCAATAATGCATTTTCAGCATCTTGCTCTTAAAGCCTATACCTCAAGCCCTGGCTCATAGACTGTATACTGTATATAAATGGACATAGATAACCGCATTCCAAATAGAAAGTCACCATGGGGGCGCTTCCGACTCCATTTCACTTTACATTGAAAAAATCGTCACCCCTCTCTCTGTAACTGCTGTAGTGAGCCTCGTCATTTTGGTTTTAAAATGTTTACATTAACCGGTTCTACAAGATCCTGGTGATTTTACTTATTTCGCCATTTTGTCCGTAAATAAAATTATTATTAGTCCTTTATTAATCTGTTTGTACTAAACTGGTAGGCCTTTCAAGATGCCGACATACTGTATATTTATTAGCTGGTAAATTTACTACTTCAGGTTCAGGAACAATGTTTTATATTTTAAGAATTTTTTACCATGGTCACAGTAGGATTTTTTTGACCATTTTTTTTTTTACCATGACCTTTGACAAACATGGTCTACAAAAAACAAATATAGGCTAAATTCATTTTTGTATTCCATGCCAGGAGAAATCAGAAATCCTAAGCAAATTAAAAGTAGTAGGAATATTTGAAAGCATCATTTGAAGTTAGTGACTTGACCCAAGAACTGAAATGTGCCTTTTTTACTCATTTTAGCTGACCCCATCTGTATTCAAAACCCACCAACTGCATGCTATAGGCTAATAATATTTAAAACCTATGGGGTAGCTAAAATTAATATTGTTAAAATGCCGATGTGTGTTGTAAAATGACAAGATATAGACTCTAGTCACTAATAGAAGGGACCATGTTCAACACTTGTGAACGGGATGTTGGGATTTTTCACAGGAAAGTACAAGGCAATCAATAAGGAAAAGTAGCTCTGAGGTGAGCTCCCACCTGAGAATATGACATCATCACAATTTAGAATCTGAAATACACTAATAATAACATAATAACATATTTTCCAACAATAATACATACAGAAACTCCTAACCTTATAACTGCATGTTATCTTTAGTCTCTTGTGTCACCTTAGAGCGCTCAGAGAAGGTGTGGTAGGTCAGACGGATGACATTTTGAACCCCCACCGGACTGAATCATTACAAGCCCCTCCCCTCTGGAAGTGAGGTGACTTAAGCAATATTTCACCCTGACAGAAGGACCTGACTGGAGGCACGCTCGCCACCGCCACCACCACTACTCCTCACCCCTCTTCCTCTTATTTATTTATCCATCTCCCAGACTCTTTCTCTTACCCCCCCATGCAGTCTGAGGCTACGCCAGATTGGATCAAAAGCAGATTGAATTCAAAAGCGTGGAGGATAAAAAAAAAAAAAGTTCTTCAGCTCTAGAGGTAGTATGCCCACAAATCAGTGCGTATGATTAGATATTTCAAACTCGGCAGTTTTCTCTCCCCCCCTCTTGACATTCTGCTTTATGTTTCTAATCACAAGTTGAAAGTAAATTTGTCTTTGGATAACGCTGGAGTGATAGGGCCAGAATCTGAATGTGTCTGCGTAAAAGAAAAGCAGAGATGTTAAAATGCCTGCTGTGTGTCCCTCTATCTGTCCTTCTTGCTCTTAGCTTATCTGTTACCATAGCACGATTTGGTGAGTTACTGGCTTAAGCATTGAGCAAGTTCAGTTATATATTCTCAAGAGAAAGGAATCCATGTAAGTATTCAAGTTAAAGACCCGCTGGTACAAAATTATAATTCTAGTATTGAAATAAGTCATGCTCAATTGATACTTTGCAGTGACATCATGCTGGGGGTAGTTACCATGGTAACACGATGCACACATTAGCAAACACTGCCACAAAGAGTTTTAAGATTGTCTGAAAACTTAGGAGAAAATACAAAATGCATTTAAACTGCACATTTTCAGGAGCCTGTGAAAAAGTTGAGAGTGACTAAATGAAAAACTGTTGGCTAAAGCTAGCTAGTCTGTGACTGTAATTTTAAGCAACACTTCCAACTAAGTCAGTCAGATTGTGTGGCGGCAGTTAATTCACTTGGTAAGAGTGTTTGTCCATTGATCCGAACGTTGGCAGTTTGAATCCCGCTCACGGCATAAAAAAACATGATGTTGTTGTGTCCTTGGGCAAGACACTTAACCCACCTTGCCTCTAGTGCCTGCGTACACTGGTGTGTGAATGTATGAGCTGTTGTTGTAAAGCAAGCGCTATATAAACGTGAATGTGTGAATTAAAAATAAAGATCAGATTTAAGTCTAATTATAGTAACAGAGATTCAGATTGAGTAGTACCCCCAGTTAGCATCACACCACCATGTTAATGTTAATGACATTAGCTGCAAAATATCAGTAAGTTACAAACCTGTGTCCTTTTTGGGTCAGTCCCTAGCTAATATAAATAGACTGGAAGGACATCTGGTTGAAGACATACAGTAACCAATTCCCGAAACAGTAAAAAATATATGATATCAAAAAGAACAGTTAAAATACTTATTGAACTACATTTGAAGCCTTATAAAACCTAAAAATTGGGGTGAAATACTTTTATTTTTTACTCTTTAAGTACATTTTTAAACAGGTACTTTAATACTTTTACTTGAGTAGATTTTTTTCAGGTGATACGTTTACTTTTACTTGAGTTTTTTTTTTTTTTTTCCCTCCGGTATCTGCACTTTTACTTAAGTAACAAAATTGTGTACTTCTTCCACCACTGATATTTACAACATGTGTGCTACAACGAATGGAAAGACTACAGCTATTTTTGCCTTGTATTAAATAGTGTTAACACCTCAATAATAATTCCCCTATTTTTAAAGCTGTTATTTTGGTCTTTGTTATAAGCTCCATTATCACCACAATTTGAACCCACTTTGCCAATGAATAATTTTTACTTTGAAATGTTTTTTGTAAGTATTTGAATGACCCTTATCAGGCCACACTTGCACTCTATCTATTTTCAGACCTCCAGTATTACTTATTCCAATCATCCTGTGAAGATTTTTTTTTTTTCTTTTCCTTTTTTAGCCAAAGCTTTTTAAACCTGGCTCATTTGACCCTGTGTTAGCCATCATGTTTCACCTCTCCCTCTCACCCCTTTTGCCTTCTGTACCCGCACAAATTAAATGACTTGGAAATAACAGGCGTGTTTTGGCAGCCGGTCTCAGCCTCGTAATTCTCTCCAACAACTGAGGCGGATTACCTTTGGAAGCCACCAACATGGATTTTTTATTTATTTTTTTTCCAGCTGACAGAAGCCATATTAAAGGTGCACTATGTAACTTTTTTGTTAGGGGTCCGTCACTTGCTTGTTTCTATGGATATGTCATTTCTGTTGTCCTGGACCCCAGGGTTTTAAGGGCCTAGAATCTGACCCTCTTCCTATTCATTTATATTCAGAGTGGGGCCATGTGAGGCTTTATGTCCCAGGCCCCGCCCCCAAATTTCTGTCGACGGACCTGCCTAGGAAAAAATGCATTCTGACTGTAAGTGGGGTTATCTCGCCACAGATCTGACTTGTAACAGTTTCATCTCTGGTTTGGTCTCCATGAAGATAGAAAGGTTTAATACCACACTGTGAAACATTCCAGACAAAGACATCTCCATAAAGAAAAGCATTTGACAAACGGACCCTCCACCAAAAAAAACAAACAAAAAAACTTACACAATGCAACTTTAAATCACCATCAAGACTCCTCCCTCTTGTCTTGCTGCTCGCCAAGGGGAGGACATTTTTTCCTGGGTGGTCTATGCTATATCTCTTTGGGGGATTGTGGCTTGTGTCTTCCAATTGTGTTCCTCTTGTCTCTGCTGATTTGATGTCCACTTTGGTAGTTAAAGGTGAAGTACGAGCAACATCTCAAACGATTTGCTTTGAGATTGTTCATCGAGCTGATCATGGCGTCCAAACGAGGAGGAGACTGTGAGCCGCTTGGGATCTTAAGTTGCCTAAGAAACAAGCAACCCCCATTACAGCAGAATGTGTTTCTGAAACCACAACTGGTCTGCTTTTGTCAGTGTGCTGTCACATGCTCTCCTATTAGTCTCTGCTATGTTTACTGCTACTTCCACTACTACAAATGCTACTGTCAATATACCACAACTACTATAGTTGTGGTATATTTAAATACATATTCAGAAAATATAAGCTTGGAAATTGAGGAAATAAAAAATGGTTCTATTTGGGGTATATATTTGTTTTATTAAAGGTATATTATGTAACTTTCTGGAGGTGGCACGTCACATATGAATCATGGAAATAGCATGTTTTATGGCATACTGTTGAACATTATAGCCAAAGGAACAAAATTTCCATGACAACTCACGGGAGAAGTTTTTCATCTTTTTTTTTTATTTTAAATTTTGTGGCCACATACTGAGGCTTTAATTAAACATTCATAATACTTGTACATTTGTTTTTTATCTTAAACTTCCTTGCTAAAACTTTAGCGTTGGCTAATGCTACAGCTGCCCTACTTTTACTTAAAACTCTTCCAAACTCTCCCACCATCGGAAACCTAATACCATTTGCCCAGATCAATTAGGCTGATTGGTTGGGGCTCTGTCTTTGCCAGCCCAGGGGGTTGGCAGTTGCAGACAAGTTGTCCAATTAAGTGAGCACAAGCAAGATGCCAATAATGGCTGAATAATGGGCCTTAAGGGGTGCATGATTCATCTCCAGTGTTCAGCACTGGGGAAGAAGCCACCGTGAGCGTAAAACCATAGATTTCTCTTTTCAGATTAAAATCAATATAGCCCCCATGGCTTTGACAATGCTTCCAATGAGGGATTAGAGTGTAAAGACGCTAGTGTACTGGGTCCGTGCCAATAGTTATTTTCAGAACGACGCTCACAGGCGGTTTCAGCAGATCCAGAAATGTCAACAGCTGCTGTTTGGGAATGGTAATTAGAATTGAAGTCTGGAATCTTAAATTGCTGCAGTATTGGGTGTCACGGTAAAGTACATTATAAAACATCTGTATTGATCCCAATTGAATCTAGTGCATCGTGACCTCATATTGTGAATTGACTAAATTACATTGATTACAGCCTTAATCAGCAAAGTCAGTTAGGACTATAGAGTTTATAGATTTGCTTTCCTGCACAATCTTCTATTGCAATTTTTTCCAATACCAATTCCATTTAAACAAAAGTATCCCTGTAGCCTCTGTAGCAGTATCTTGTACTGATATTTCAGATAAAAAGGTATGTGCATATTTTATATATCGCATTTATTTTATTTTTATTATTTGTTGGTTATTTTGAAACTACTCTTTAAAAGTCCTACATTACACAAAATTGACTCTTGTGAGCTTTAGAATGTTAGAATGTTGCTATCTCATCAAAAACATACCTGGAATTGTGTTTTGTTTCATTTGCACAAGCTTGAGTAACCCTTTACTACATCTCCAAAGCTCAAAATGCTCTGTTCCACCTTGTGATGTGATGAAGCGTTTTAAGTTAGCATTTACTTTTTACCTTTAGTTCAGCAGAGATGGTCAATTCCAGGGCTGAAGTTATCCAAATGATTCTACTGAAGGTGTATGGAGTTTAAAAACACAGTGGAGCACTTCCTGTATTAACACATGACATCACAAGGTGGAACCGTGGATTTTTCAAGAACTCTGCCTAAATATGCAGTAAAGTTATGTGTTAAACATGTGTGAATGAAAGAAAACACAACTCCAGGCATGTTTGTGATGAGAAAACATTATAACATAGATCAGAAAATGGCATTTAAGGCCTATAGACAAGTATGGAACCCATTTGAAAGAAACAAAACGGAACAAACAAACAAACAAAAAAATATATAAAAAATAAAAATAAAGTGAGAAATAAATGTACACCAGCCCTTTTAGTTACAGTCTATTCTGAACTAAAGCTAACAATTTCACAATAATTCTTTATCTTTACACAGTTACTACCATTCAAATTGAAATGGCATTGTTCCTTTATAGTCCTACGTCCTTTAATTCTTCCATATCCGCCTGTCACCTCTTAAATAATGGCCCATAAGTGTGTGAAAGGCTGCAATTTCCCCTGACATCGCATACAGTGCCTATTTTCCTCCCTACTCACTCAATCGGCGATGTCTTTTGTTGACGCATGGGCGAGTGGCAGGTTCCTTAATGCCACATGTAAGTAGCTGTAATTTAACTCATCGGGTGGGGCATGTGACAGCAGCGTGTTTAATCTCATCCCTGTCTCTGTGCTTGTTAGTGCCATCACCTGATCATAGGCTCCAAAGTGGGAAATGTCACGGGGAGCACAAAAGGGCCATCCAAAACGCCAATATGACAGGGACAGATGTGGCAGGGACAGGCTGCTAGCTAGCTCTGACAGGGTTCTTTTATCTGGCTGCTTCCCCTGGCGTACGGGCGATGTAGATATTCATGATGAAATTATGCGATTATGAGTCAAAGGGAAAATGGAGGAATAATGATATCGTGGAATGCTATATAATTGGAAACTTTCACTGAAGAAGTATTGTTAGAAAGAATCTATTGAGAGATTCCTTGGCAGTTCATTGAGTTTTTGTGCCAGTTGCAAGCCAAAGTTATTTGAGCAATTCCAAAGTACTTAGTTTTGGAAGTAACTTTAATCCAGATCCAGAATCAATGGGAAAAAAGGATCAAATGGTTAACTAACAAGTTGTCAGTGGCTTTCCCCACCTGAAGGCCAATAAAATAATGCAGAGGTGGGTGGAGTTGCTAAAAAGTTTACTCAAGTAAGAGCAACGTTACTGAAAATAATATTACTCGAGAAATCACTCAAATAAGAGTAAAACAGTATTTGGGAAAACTACTACTCAAATAGTAGTAATTTAAATATGAACTGTAAACTGTAAAATCTGATTTATAATTTGAACTCAATGTAATTTGAAGGACAGGAACTAGGAACTATTAAAAAAAAGCTTAAGATATGGTATTTTCAAAGTAGGAACCAATGAGAATGAGAAGTAAAAATATTATATCAGAGGGGGCAGTGCAAGAAAAAGAAACAAACGTTAAATATTGTCATCATAACAATATTTTTTGTCACTTGTTGACAGTGGGAAAAGTAACCAAAACTCAAGTAAGAGTAGTGTTACTTCAAAACTCAAAGTAGGAGTAAAAAAAGTATGCTGCTAGAAAAATACAGTTTCTTTAAAAATGGACTCAATTAAATGCTATCCACTCTTGACAAAATGTATGAACAGACTGGAAAATAAGATAATAACTGTGGTAATAATAATAAAGATTTTGAATATTTAAAGGTTCTGTATTAGGCAAAATTGACACAAAATTTGACATTAGAACATAGATCAGAAAATAGCGTAATATGGGCACTTTAAGTTTTTGTTTATACCTATATTTTCCCTTCCAACCACACAGGCACTTCTTCTTGGTAAGTCCCTGGTCTGTTTTGCACTCGCTCCACGTCGGCTGCCTCTGAATCCTCTGAGTACATGGGCTGAAAGGTGGAACACGTAACCGTCCGGGATCTTACTTTTCCACCTCTTTCTCTCTCCATCTCTCCTCTCCTCTCTCTGTCTTTCCTCTCCTCTCTCCCCTTCTCCATCCCAGGTGATTGTCTGTGCCCAGCCATGCACAGAGCACATCGGGGTCAGCAACAAAACGGATGACACTAACACGCCCGTTCCCCCGGTGCACACGTTCCCATGGCGATACCGGAGCTGTCAATCATGATGGCCTGGGAAATGTGTGCGTCAGGGCACCAACAAGCTGGAAATAATACAAATCTTCTGTTCTTTTGTGCAGACATCTCCTTCCTCTGTCCGTACCTGCTGCAGCCTGCTTGTACATTCTCTTTTCGGGATGCACGCCAATCCCTTCTGGCAAAAAAGTAGACATTTCTTTATCTGTAAATGGAAGCTGAAAATGCCAAAATAAATTGTACTTTTTGCAGGATAATTTCTATTTCCATTTGAGCAATATTGTAAAAGTTTGTTGTTAAAGGAAAAGAAAAGTTCTGTTTTCTTGTCATGATTTGCTATTTTATAACCAAGGGAATATCTTCTATTTTGAAGTCCACTGTGTGACTTTTCCGTCTTATCTCAGTCTCAAGAAGTGGACTAAGGGAGTGTGACGTCACCCATAGAGTTCGGCTCCAGTCAAATGAGGCTCACGATGCTAGCAGTTATAGGACTGATTTTGGAGCTGTATTTCATATTTTATTTAAGGACAAAATTGCGAAATATAAACACCAGGATCATGTAAAGCGGGTGAATACAAACATTTTAAGACCAAAATGACGAGGCTCATGGCAGCAGTTACAGAGAGAAGGATGACAATTTTTCAATGTCAGATGTCAAAGTCAACTGGAAACAGAGTAGAAGAAGCTCACTTCCTATTTGGAATGCGGTGGCTAGCGGGTTAGCTATGCCGCCGAACCAAGTTGCAGGTCAGAACTGTGAAGAAGTATAGAGATATGATTAAATCTAAGTATAGCATTGATCATATTTACCATACAGGCAAAGCAATAACATTTCCATTCAGACCAACAGATGTACTCTATGTTTTCTGGTATTGAGGAAGCCAAATTGAATTATACAATATTTAATAGGGCTACACGAATTCCAGTTTATTTATGAACAGAATGACCAATTACCTTCAACTATAATGGTTTAATAATTGGATCTAACTTGCTTCTAACGCTTTCCAGAATACAGCACGTATACCGACTTTATGTAGTTGCCAGAAAATCATTGTTTCGCCAATTTATTACCTCAGAAAGAAGGGGAGCGAATTGCGTACAAGTGTTGAATCTCATTATATGTATTTGAACATCAGGCCAGCATGAGATTCCGCTGACCATAATGCCATGCAGTTACCAGCACGGCATTATGGGAGGAAAAAGCAATTTGCTGTAGCAGGGCTCAATGGCCTCATGAATCAAGCCAATACGGACAAAGCAGCCTCAGTTAAGAGACCAGCACCAGCCGCCTGGAGATTTTACTTAATGTTGTTCTGCAAGAAAAAGTGTCTCCACAGTATTTTCACTGTATACCACCAAGTGTACTAGCAATCTAAATACTGTTTTATTTAACAGCTCCACTATGCTCATGCCTGGGACCTTTAATTATTTCAAGTAACCTTCATTATTGTAAAGCCATTTTCTGCTGAAGGGTCTGCCACCTGCTTCTTAGTGGAGGAGTTCCTGTTTTGCCTGGAAGTAAGAATGTTTTTTCAAGGTATTTTTGAGCAACAAAAAAACAAAACAAAATGAATGCTAGAAAGCTATGTTTAATGCCATACTGTGAAACATTCCAGGCAAAGTTATATTCACCATTAGGATCAACAAATAATGTAATTGAATAAATGTAAGGTAGAGCTCTTTAATGCCATACATAACAAAAAAGTTACACAGTGCACCTTTAAATTAGCACATTGAATAGTGGCAGAGTGGTTAGCAGGCCTCTTTGTGAAATGGTAATAGCCTAAGAGTTTGTTTATAAAACGTGCAATCATAGGAATAACATTAGGCTGTCTGTCAAAGTCCCAAAGTAACTGGAACTGAGTTTAGTTACTCCAAAGTAGTACATGCATCAAACCACGGACATGGTGCTGTTGCTATGGAAACTTATGGAGTAGGTTTTGCACAAGCTTTTTTTTTGGCCAATCATTCTATTATAAAAGTGGCTGTATAATTGTCCATCACCTGCTGCTCTCCATGGAGATGTGCCAAGAATGTTCCACAGTATCGCCATAAACTGATGAATCCCTATGGAGATTTCAAAGCCAAATTACAGATCTGTGGAGAGGTGAGCCCACTCACAGTAAGAAGGGATGTTTTTTTTTTTTTTTTTTTTTTTTTTTTTTTGAGCCATAAATAACACCTGTAGCTGAATAAATGCAAGACAGATTAGTTAAATACCATACTGTGGACAAATAAACCAAACATCTCCATGGAAACAATCTTAAGTTACATTGTGCATCTTTAAATGAATGATCGTAAGGATTATTGTATGCGATTTCTATTTACATTACAATGTCCCCTTCAGCTCCTCGACCAACTTCAGCAATGTCACTTAAGCTTATCACACCTCTTACTTTATTACTGTCAATGTCCTCGTGTTAGCCATGTCGCTCAAACTGCTAATGGTAATAACTGCAATCAAAACACAGGCTCTAATGCTACTATTAGCGCTGATCACGCTAATGAGGACACTACCTGGGAGGTTGTTTGCCTAAGCTGTTTTCCTGCACTTTGCCCTTTGGGACCAGCGGAAAAGGGCCCTGCATCTTGCCGCAAAGCTCCCTGTGTAGTCCCTGAATTGTCCTGACAGGCCTACATGTGTGTCGGCTAGCTGCTAATAAACGCGCTAATTATAAGCAAGGGGAATGAGGTAACAGCTAGCGATCCTCTTGTGGTTTAACAGTGCATCCTGACTCCAGTGGGGTGCCCCCTTGTTCCCAGGAGGACCACGACTTGCCAGCGACGGCACTTTCTAAACAGTTATTTTTCATTCCTGTTGCCAAGCTGAAGGCGCACCAGGGTGAGCAAGGAGGAAGTAGGAAGTAAATGTACGTGTTGTTCTTTGTCGCTCCCCCTGGTCTCTCTGGGTGACAATTAAAAGCTTAATAATTTGGCACCAATTAGGACAAATTAAATGTCTGATCTATGTTATAATGGTGTCTTCTCATCAAAAACATACAAGTTGAGTTGTATATAAGTTTGGGTTTAGCACACAATCCTGCATATTTAAGCTCTGTTCCACCTTGTGATGTCATGTTGTAATACAGGAAGTACTACACTGTGTTTCTAAACTCCATACATCTTCATTAAAAGAATTTGGATGACTTCAGCCCTGGAATTTTCATTCTCTAAACGAAAGGTTAAAGGTAGCTGTTAGCTTGAAAACTATTACTATATGACTTCACAAGGTGGAACAGAGCATTTTGAGCTTTGGAGATATAGCTAACGCAATAATAAAGGATTACTCAAACATGTGTGAATGAAACAAAACACAACTCCAGATATTTTTTTGATGGGGTAATGTAATAAGATTATAAAATTACGTAAAGCTCACAAGAGTCCATTTTGTGTAATGATCAATGTAATTGCAAAAAGACTCAAAATAAGACAACATATGACACAAGTCGGTTGATTAAAGAGAAAAAAAGAAAAGAAAAGTACAGCCATGTGGGTGGATGGAACAGTTGTGGGACCACCTTTGTAATACTAAATCCCATTTGTAATCTGCTGATATTGATTTGGTGTCTGAGGCGTGCATTTACAAAACAGGAGGACTATAAAAAGCAAAGTTCTTCAAATGGCTGTAACACCACACCGCGATGCACAGTTAAATAGAAGGATAACGCTGACAAGAAACACGACAGCTTGAACCACCGCTGAATGGTTAAAAAACAGGAGCCCTCCCACCACCATTTTGGCTCAGTCTAGCTTGGCAGTTGCCCTTTAAGAGTGAGAGTCCAATTGGAGAAAAGGGAAAAGCCCAATCCCCAGTTTGGTCATTAAAAGTGCTTTTTCGAGAATGGCATCCATCTGCTGTTTCCCCTCATTACTGCCGTGAGCGATGGCGGTAATGCTGCTAAGTACGGGACTGGCGGGTTGTCACGGTGACCCCTTGACCTGGGAAGTGGACACAAGACTCCTAATGATGCCAATGTGTGGACAGACGTGAGCCCTGGGTTTTGCAGGTTGGACAAGCTAGGTAGACATTGTTACGGCTTGACTAATGTGTCAAGTGGAAGTAAAGGACTATCGAAGTCATTGCTTGTTTAAAAGTTAATACTACTATGTTATTGCCAGTACCACAGCTACTATTACTATAGTACAAAAGGACAAAAATAGCAATGAATATAGGTTTGAAACAGTAGTAATTGTAGTGGTTAAAGTACAATTAATCCAGGCATTCAAGAAAGCATTGCTCATTGCCATTGTCTGGGTTGCTTCCTTACCGCACCCCGGATATTCCTTTGTTACTTTTATAACCTATGGACAAAAAAAAAAAGAAAAAGAAAAAAAAAACAACAACTTGAAAGTGTGAAAATTAGTAATACGTCATTGCCAAAAAGCTAAGCCGACAGTGACTCAGCAAATGCCGCATTCACTAGGGATAAAAGCTTTTTCTGTGGAAGCCATTTTGTTTTCAGCACTCCCAGCGTGATTCTGATTCTTGAATGTTCTTCCGACAGTTTCAGAATTTCCAGTGAATTGGCCCCTCCCTTGTTTGTTTTTCTAGGGCTGCCATTCTCATTATAAAGTGTAAGTGGGAACATGACTCACCCAGTTCTTCAACCCAACCACTAACAATGCACTTTTCCATCCTAGTAACTAACAACTTTGTATTGGCTTGGACATAAATCTGCTTATGCAAATGCAGAGATACTGGGAATTCTATTAGAATGAACTCAAATGAGGATATATTAATCATATTGAGATGGCGCAACCTGTGTGAGTAAAATACACAATACAGACCGGACTAATGAACTCCTCTCCTGTGCTGTCTATTGTATATAATGATAGTAAATAACGTACAATGTGTTTAGTAATAGCAGTACAAGTAGAAAAGCCAAAAGTATTACATTTTATAATAACCATTAACTATTTACAACCTTAATAAAGCATGAAAAGAGTAAAAACGTATCAATAAATCCTTCTATATGTTTCATCACAATTTTGTTAAGATAAGATAAAATAAGATATTCCTTATCTTATCTTATCTTAACTACACATAGTACAAGACTGTAAAGTTTATGTAGAAGTTACTTTAATGGGTGAGCCTTATGTCCCTATAAGAGTAAAAACAATTTTTAGAAAATAGCCTTTGAAGTTAGTATCTCCCATATAAATCTATAGAATCTATATAAATGTGCAGAGTGGACACATTTTTGTTTCCACATGAAATCTTGTATGCTAAGAGATCAAAAAACAGAAGAAAAACATGAGTTTTGCCTGCAGTGCCTCTCCATAAGGCATAGTTATTTTAAGTGTTGCCAAAGTACTTATGTGTCTTATGTTTAGTGTCTTATGTGTACTGTTGACACTCATTTGCTTTACAATTTGATGCATTAGTTGTTGTCGTCTCAGACACAGTCTGCTTCTGAGTAATACACATGTAAAAAATCACACATTCACACATACCGGATCTGGTTGGAACTATTGTGGTAGTGGGCAGTGTCATTAGTAGCAGGGGGTTGTCTTTGAGATGAGATATTTCATAATAATTTGGTGTAAATTGTTAATCGCTATAGCAACTGTCCTACTTTTTCGTCACTCTGAAACCTATGGATTTGCGTATGGATGCAAACAGAAAATTCTGTCTTCCTCCTCGGCCCTGTGTTCACTTTTTTTACATACACCCTCCAATATTAATCATATTGTGGCGGTGTATACATGCGAGAAGGAAAAAAATCCACTGTATGGTATGAACTAATGAGCTCATACCTGCTCCATCTACACCATCCTTGTCATTTTTGCAATTTCCACCAGCGCATCTCACTTTACCTGCATGCACTGTTGTTTTCCTTCCTATTTGCTTGTCTCCCTGCATCTATCCCCGAGGCATATCCCAGGGAATCCTACTGATGTGGTGGCTTTTTATTTGCAGTGAAGTTGATGGAGAATATGGGCTTCCTTGTGGCAAAAAAAAGGCATACGAGGTGAACGGCAAGCAGGTGATCTGCAGCGAATACAAGACATTATAAAGGAGGGCAGGCTAGTGTGTGTTAGCGGCGCTAGCTGGTGACTTTTTAGCCATTGTTTGGGTGACATGGGCACAGCCGGAGCACTGTGGCGTATTCTACCCTGAAGCGATACAAACAAGGTTCCAGCCCACAGAGCCCGCGCTGGAGCAGATCTATTGTGTAGCCCTCTAGACAGAATGGAAATATGATTTATAGAGTTCTACTGTACAGCACTGTGCACTATGGAAAGTAGTGAGAAGTAGGATACTTTTTTCTTATTAGTATTTATAGTTTTCTGTATATATGATTATAAATATTACATGTATTACATTGATCAATACTTTATTCATTAGCAACTATCATTAAGCAGCTCTGTGTACTATCTGCATGTAATTATAAAGCCCTTTACTGTTTGAAAATCAGGAAGTGTGCAGTTAGCATGTTAGTTGTTATTATTATTATCATGACTTAGACAAACTTTATTGATCCACAAGGGAAATTATTTAGACACAGTAGTGCACACATCACAATATATTCTAATAACACCAGAAAAAATATAAATGGTAATAATAAAAAAAAAAAAAAAGAGTAGCAAAATAACAAGAGACTGGTGTTAAATAAGGCATAGTTATATAAATTTATATGTACAAGTAAAAAAAAAAAAAAAAAAAAGTAGAAATATAGTAATACAAATACATCTGTCAGGTATATACAAGAGGTCGTAGGAGAAAATACAAAGATGCAACAGCGATTGACATGACAGAAAGTTATCTATTATATACTGTTTTGTCTGCATCTAATTGTAAAGTGCTTTACTGTTCATAGTTGTTATTATTACTATGACGGCAACATTTTTCTCTGGCACTTATTGTGGTGAGTGAGGAATAACTTTTGAAGCACTGCAAACTCTTTACGTTTTCATCTTTACATCAGGTATACCACCTTTAAGTAACCCACTTTTAATGGAACATGTTATTCTCAAAATAGCACATAAAAGTACTACTGTGATTGACAAAACACTGCTGGATGCTATGAGTGGTCACGTTGCTAGGGAAACCCATCCACACCAGTATGCGCTAGTTCCGCTTGACAGGGACACAATAAAAAGGGCACTTTAATCCCATAAAAGACTTCTTTGTGGTATATGATGCCTCGGTACAACGCTCTGCTCCACTCCGGCTGGTAATTATCAGTGTCTGCCAATGTAATACCTCATTACAAAGTACTGCAAGCGCTAAGGACAAAAGTAGTAGAAAAGACCAGGGAGGAAAGTAAGCGATGAAGAGGTATTATTATGGACCCATTTGTCTGAAACATTGGGTCGGAGAGGTAGTGCCAGAGCTTGCAAGAGACTTTAAAAGCACCGAGAAATTTAGGTGAGATTTTTTTGCCTGTTAGAAATGGACTACTTGGCGACGGCATGCAAAATTAACCAAAAGCCAGTCCCAGAGAAAAATGTAGCTGACTACTTCAATTCAATTTCATTATTCTACCTTTAATTACTTGCCCAATTTAGGCTATTGCGTGGCTTGATTAAAATGGACACTATTTAATAACCCTGGCACCGGCAAAAAAGAGAACGCACCTTGAAGATGGAATAATTAAAGCAGGACCAAGATAAGATTCATATCAGGTCCCTCTAACAGGCTCAGTGCAAATTGGATATGGGCTAAAGAGGGACAGGGAGGTGTGGGGGTGATGGGGACAAGCAGCAGTGGGGTAAAACTCCACATTAGAAAAGTGAAGGATTTAATTGGCAAGTATAATTATTTTATTTATGAATTTGTTTATTTAAAAGGAACAGAACAGAGAGCACTGTCGCCTCCAAAATAGCAGCCGATGCCATGTTCATAGTCCATCTGTAAATCTATAAGTTTCCATTAAAAAAAGTTCCATAATTCAGCAACAGTAAGTATAAGACAGTTTATTCATATCATGCATATTCACCATATAAGGTATCTGCTTTTCATGTACCATTTGATGATTTTTTTTTTTTGTATTATGCTTATTACCTCCGCCAAGGAGGTTATGTTTTTGCCTGCGTCTGTCTGTTTGTTTGTTTGTTTGTTTGTTTGTTTGTTAGCAAGATAACTCAAAAAGTTATGGACGGATTTTGATGACATTTTCAGGAAATGTTCCTAATGGTAAATCCAACAGATGATAAAATTTTGGTGATGATCCAGAAGAAATCCTGGATTCTGGATCACTTTGAAAATTTTGTTAGCATTGCGTTAAATGGGGCTTGGCGGAGGTCTGCGCTCTCTGAGTGCTTTTCTAGTTTTGTCATGGTTTTAATCTAATCTATCTTTTAATCTCACTTTTTTCTTTTGACTGGGCAGTTGACATTAATCTATTACCAGCTGTATTTAAAAATTATGAATTACAAAATAATAATGTTTTCTTTTAAATTGTTAATTGCTATGCTAATGCCCCCAATTTCTCATCATTGTGAAACCCATGGATACATTACCTATACTAGTGCCACCAAGGTTTGGCTGTCACAGTACCACCAGATCTAAACCAGGACTAACCATGGACTATTCCAGGTCGACTTTAGGGCTAAACCATGTCTAAAAGTGGAATACATAATTTCCATGATGGCTCCAAACAAATAAATGACAAAAAAAGTGGATAAAATAAACTAACTTAGGCAAACCCACACGCTGTCCAAATACCATAGTTTGAGAAACACTGACCTATACTAAACCATTCTATTTTGATTCTATCCATCTGTTTATATGGCGCTGTAGATGGATTAGAAATCAAGCTGCAAATACTGGCTGTAATATGGATGATGGGAGCGTGGAGCAGGTGCACATTTCTTATTAATACGACCCGTGTAAAGCTGTGGCAACTCCCCATGTTTAACACAGCTGAATGGTGAAAAGTGTCCCTAATGTGGTGAAGGGCGCCAGGATACAGGGGGTTAGTGGGGTTGTCCAGTGTAGAGTCCCTGGAGAGAGGCTATTTTAAGAAAGGGACAGCGCTGGTCTTGGTAAGAAATGAGGAGATAGAAGTGGGCCACGACATTTGCAGTGTCCTCCACATGCATGCTATAATGTGAAATTAGCATGAGGCGCATACATCGAGTTCTAAAAGATTTTTGCATTTTAAAGCCTGGTTTAATGATTCCCAGTGGATGTAATTTTGGAGCACAATGCTAACAAATGTTGGAGTCTGCACTTTTTTGTTAAAGTTTTAATCATTTACCATATGCAAAGAAATGATATAAGGCACACTAGCTGCAAAACTGTGTGTGTTTGTTGATTTATTTTAAATAAGCTTAAGGTATAATTATTGTCAGGTTTTGTCAGGACTACAGTAGCTGAATACTTAAAGGTCCTGTTACCTCATCAAAAACAAGTTGTTTTGTTTCATTCACACATGTTTGAATAATCCTGTATTATTAAATGCTGTTCCACCTTGTGATGTCATGTGGAGGAGGTACCTTTTACCTTTAGTTCAGTAGAGATTGTCAATTCCTGGCCTGATATCATCTAAACTAGCCTACTCTTGGAGTATGGCTGGTGTAGGAGTTTAAAAACATAATGGAGCACCTCCTGTATTACCACATAACATCACAAGGAGGAATAAACATGCAGAATCTGTGTGTTGTGTGAATTAAACAAAACACAACTCCAGGTATGTTTTTGATAACAACATTACAACATAGATCAGAAAATAGCGTTGTATGAGACCTTCAGTATATATTTCATCCCCTTTGTGAAATGATTTATCCATTGCTAGTACTACATTAAAGCAGTATAGTTCCATATTACACAGCCATTTTTAAAACATTTAACATCAAATTAAGATCACATAAAATATAATCTTGTATCTCTCTGGCATTTCTAGCATATAACCATAACTTGGAAAGGCAGGCTTCTATAGGCTTATATAGGCAGTGTCCATTGGTGTCCCATGGAACAGCCCCTAACCTGTGCCCCTGTCGGTAGCACCTATAGTGAGACCACACGGCTCGTTAGGCTGGCAGGGTCCATCGCTCCTGTCGTGTATTTACCGCAGACTCAGAAACACACACAAGGGCCTGCACCAATGCTCTGCTCTGGCCCACAGCGTTACCTACAGCCATTTTACAACTCCCGTTCACCAGCACCTACCCCCCACCAGCACCTCCCCCTTCGTGCTCCCATGTGACTCACCAACAATTACTGTCATAGCAAACTGGATCAAACAGGGTCAAAACAGGTGATTTCTGTGATTTCAATTGCCAATAGGAACAGTAGTGTTATTTGGAAACAAGATTGTTTAAAGGTGCACTATGTAACTTTTCTGCTGGTTTCTATGTAGTAGTAGATGTTGTTGCTTTTCCTGGAATGTTGCACGGTATAGCATTAAACTTCTATCTCCATGGAGACAGGGTCATACAAGATCAAATTGCAGGTGTCTGATGCTTGTTTTTCAAAATGTGAAATATAGATTTACGTTTAATGCCAGGCAGTGGAATAGTAATGGAATCTGCTTGGAGGTGGTAGATTCTCCACCAGAGGGCAGTAGAAAGTAGAGGTAAAAAGTAGTAAAAGTAAAGAAGTAAAAAAAAAACAAAATGTAATGTAAAAAACTGCATGGTGTCAGTGCAAAGTATCAGTTAGTAATATGATTCTTACTACTTCTACTGCTCTTTTGGCAGTATTCCCACATATTATTACTGCTAAACTACAATAACTACTTCTCTGTCAATAGCATAGTCTTTACGCTGAATATATCCGGTTATGAGAGCTGGTGAGGTCCTACAGTTCACAAAGTTACTGTGCAACACAGCGCAGTGTTAACAACAGAGGAGTTTGTGAACGGGCCTTCATCACATCGGTAGTCCGTCCTCAGATCTGTGAGTGCGTCAGGGCCTTTCTCTCCGAGCCTGTGCTTTCACACCAGGAGTCTGCACTGAGAATGCAACATTAAAACTAAAAGTTATTACTTTCACAATCAAATAAAATATCCCAACATGATAAGGTTGTAAGGGAAATATAGTTATTGATGTGCTGATGGAAAAATTTTAAAGATGTAATTTTTCTGATTTAGCGTCTATCTGCTTATCTTATGGAGATTTTGTTTATTTGGTAAATCTTCATGGCTTTACATCAAGACACCACTCAGCCATTCACACACCAGTGTAACACAGACACAGGGGGCAAGGTAGGTTGTGTAGTGTGTCTTGCCCGAAGACACGACAGCAGCATTCATTTGTGGGAGCTGGAATCGCACCGCCAACCTGTGGATGAGTAGATCTCACCACTCTACCGACCTGCCATGAATGTTCCACAGTATAACATTTAACTAATACATCTAGTTTTTGCAATTACAAGAACTTTGCATATATTTTAAATTTCAAAACCTGTAGACAATTTGGTGACAAAGTTATACCCAAGTTCACTACTTTGTTAAGTCATTGCTCTGCAGTATTGTCAAACTTGATATATAGTTGTAACAGTAGTTGTAGTAATATTCACCAGTTCCTCATTTTGGCAGGAAACACTCTTGGCTGAGGGAAAGACTAATCCTAAAAATCATCAGATAAGATATTCCAAACTTTTCTACTCAACATCCATCTTAATGCAATATTCATCAAGTGTGCCAACAGTGTAAAAAACCTATTTAAATTTCATGTGTGGTAGTTAGCGGCTTAATCTGTGAAAGGGACCTCCTCGCAAAAGCAATCAAAACGAGCGATGCCTGGAGAGACTAATGTAGAGAGATGGAGCTGGGGAAATCACAGCATGCTACCCCTCGTCTGGGTCAGCACATTTGAAGTTAAAGTCAGCTCTTAAATGGGCCTTCAGACAGTCTCAAATGAAGCAATGACCTTTACAAACTTTACTGTCTGAGATGAGCAGGGAGTCGTGGCGCTGGGAAAAAAGTATCGCCGCTCCCCGCTAGCTTCTAATTGAAATGTTTCACAGTTGCGATGAACTACTGAGATGTTAAAATTAAGATGTTTTGACTTTTCCCTTCCTGCTGTAAAAACAAAGTCTGCCCGGCAACAGTTTTCCAAAATGTGTTTATGTTGAAATCGATATAGATTAGGTTTTCATCGATGTCCCATATTGCACAAAATTGACTCAGAGTTGTGTTGTGTTTCATTCACACGTTTGAGTATCCCTTTATTATGAGTCTGTCTACATCTCCAAAGCTCAAAGTGCTCTATTCCAATTTGTGATGTCACGTAGTGGTAGTTTTCAAGTTAACAGCTACCTTTTATCCTTAGTTCAGTAGATATTAGCAAATCGAGGGCTGAAATGATCCAAATGATTCTAGTGAAGGTGTATAGAGTTAAAAAAAACAGAGTGGAGCGCTTCTTGTATTACCACATTACATCACAAGGTGGAATGTTTGTGATGAGGAAACAACATCATAACTTAGATCAGAAAAGGGTGTAATATGGGCCCTTTAAGAACTAAATCCTAACTTGACAACAGAAAATGCAGGAAAAATGCAATCAAATATAAATTTCTTTCCAAAATTATGCGTATTAGAACACACCATCTCAACACAATACCTCTTCATACGTAGTTTACAGAAACTTCTTTAACTTGACTGTAACCTTCTCAACAAACTTCCAAAGATCTTGTGGGACTTTACGAGATGGATTTTGGCTCTCTTCGTCCCTGTACTGTATTCCCTCCCGGGGTTAGCCAGTGCATGACTTATTTGTTGATGCTTTGGCTTTGAGCGTGTGTGTGTATAACGCGCACAGGTGGAGTGGCACTCATTGGAGACAATTAAGCACCTTGGAGGCACTCGGCCAAATCGTCCCTGTCTGTCTGTCCCTTGTTGCTGTGGCTGTTGCCTTCCTGCCCCTCTCTCCCTCCCTCTGTCCTGTCCGACGCCATGACAGATGATTATTCAGGGGGAGCTAAGGGGTCGTGGCCTGACAGAGGAGGGCGCCATCAGCTGAGATAACCATCGCCGGACACGGATGGTCGACAGCAACTTGGCAGATGAAAACAAAAACAAGCATAAGGCAAAACTTCTCAAAGGCATGCTAAGGTTTATATACACCAGTCACGATGAATACTACTATATATCGAGTTATTGTTCAATACATGACAGATGGGGTAATCATTTTTGGGTTTGAATTTTATTGTGGGTACTTTCTCTAACTACTGGGGAAATCTTTTGTTATTTTTCTGAACTATAATGAGATTTGAGCTTCTATGACTCATTGTAGAAACAACTATACTATATAATGAGTCATACATAACTAATAACAATCCTTCTATGCTCCTGGGTCTTCATGTGCTAATGCTAAAAGTGGTGGAGAATACTTATCCATTAACAGTAGGCTAGGAGATGAACGCTAATGTACAGTCAAAGTCGGACCAAACTTGTTTAGTCTGCATTTGACCCTTTTACAAATATTGAAGCAGGATCTATTACGCTATTTTCTGATCTGTTATAATGTTGTTTCCTCATCACAAACATAGTTGGAGCTATATTTTGTTTCATTCACACATGTTTAACACACAAAACCTGCATATTTAGGCTGAGTTCTTGTCTAAAACGGAATACAGAAAGTGTTTTTTTTGTGTTTTTAAACTCCATCCACCTTCACTAGAATCATTTGGATAATTTCAGATCTGATATTTCCAATCTCTACTGAACAAAAGGTAAAAGACACACAGTAAACACACAGCACGACACAAACTCTACTCAAAACTATCCCTGCTCAGACACTGCCGAGGTCAGGAGGCCCCTCTGGTTCCCCACCACGTCTCAAGTGCTCACTAATTACAAGGAGCTGGCTGGTATCATCATATGCTCTCTCTAATTGCTGGAATATTTTAGCAGGACAATAATACTTTCACTGTCACATGGGCGAGATTATGGTTCAAAACTGGAAAAAAAGAAGAAAAACTCAAAATGGGGATCGACCATCAGGCAGGCCAATTATCGCTTGTTGAAAATAGTGGGTTTCATTTCTTGGAATCATGTTGAGGATGAATCATTTGTGGGGACCTCGATGTTGACACTGCATTCAAGCGATCACCACCACCCCTACGCCTCCTTCTCTCACCAACAGTTTAGTGTAGCTCTCGTTTTGAGGGCTAATTCCGCTGTTTTCATTTCACTGGGACAAGCTTAGTTCTAACATATATTAGTGTTTGCCTGACCAGCCTGTCCCTTCTACATTCTGTTAGAATCCAGAAGAGACTGAAACCAGACAGTAGAGCGTGAAAAACCTCCGTCCAAATTTCAGAGGATCCAACCACAGCTGCTAATTTCTAGCACACGTCTCTCAAATACTTAAGACATCTTCTCTCAAAATTCTCTTAACATTCAGAGCAAAATATATAACTTCTTTTACCTGAGATAGTAATAGTTTGGTGCTTTGATCGTTGAATCTCTAAAAATCTACACTGTTTCTCGGTCCTATTATGTAATTTTTTCTCCCTTTTTTATGTGCAAGTAGCAATTTTATTTTTTTTTGGAAGCGAAGGGTGCATGTCTCGTCTTGTCTTTGTAAATTTTTGTCAAAGCGTGTGGTTCTGGCTGCTCAGGTAAAATTAGCGTATTGGCAAACATCTCCCAATGACTCTCTATGATAAAATATGTAAGCTAAAGTCTCCAGCGCCAACCGTCTGCTGAGTGTTCGCCTCCACATATTCGCTCTTCCTTAATGCACTGACACTGTTAGCCCCCTTGTGTTTTACTGCGCGATAAAAGCTGCGGCTTGGCCAACGCAGCTAACGCCACACCTTTCATTTAAGTTCAGAGTAAGTGCAATGGACCCAGGGTCAAAGCCGGGGCACCCACATGATCGATGCTAACCTGATTAGTGACACTATAGTGCTAAACCAGATTCTATGCTGGCACCCTTTTGGTTCAAGTTATGAGCAGTTTTTCCCATCACACACCGCACAAAGCCGGTAAAAGACATGTGCAGGTTGGTGCTGGACTGCCCATTGACGATAATTAGTTTATGAGTGTGGACACGATGGAGTGGGAGATGTTTACTGTCAGCAGCTATATCATCTAACTGTCACACATGAGCTTCTGTGAAATCCAAACAGCTCCACTATTGGCCTGTTCATTTGCTGACCTGCACCTTATAATTAGATTAGATTCTTAAATGCCATCCCTTGTAAACAGCCTGGCCATCAGAGCTATTTTTGAACACCGCCTGTAATAGAATTTAAGAAATGTACATGAGTTAATCAATTTCGTGTGCCTTATTTATCACGCAGACTGGCCATACTGATACGCTGTTTGTAATGTTATTTATTTTAAAGGTGAACTAGTGGAGGGTCCGCCACCTGCTTATCTCCATGGAAATGTTATTGCTTTGTCTAGAATGTTCCACACTTAAGATTAAACCTATCCATCACGAGTCATCACGTGGAGAGTCGCCCCTATTTACAGAAGGAATTATGGTATTTTTGAGCAATAAAAACACCTGCAATGAATAAATGTTAGATATGTTCAATGTCATTCCATGGAACATTCCGGGCAAAGCAATAACATCTCCATGGAAACAAGTAGGTAGCGGACCCTCCACCAGAAAAGTTGTGAAGTACTTTAAAGTAGCAAGTACTGTGATATTATTTACTTGACTTTCTGATTACAAAGTGCCAAAATAATTTCTCTAACAAAAAAGTTACTCTATAGACAAGTAAAATTAAACCAAAATGTGTTCACTACAATTGTCCTATCTTACAACTACTGCAACAAGACCAATCTTTCTTTCTTCTTCTTCTGAATAATAATAATAATAATAATAATAATAATAATAATAATAATAATAATAATAAAAAGAAGAACATAAAAAACACAACAAAATATAACCAAAAGGGTATATACAACTCTCTCAAGAACTACACGCTCAAGATCTTAGCCAGGATCTTGTTCACCTGCATGGAGAATCAAACTTGTAGCCTGTTTTATCAGAGGTGAGTGAACTAGAATGCTAGCAACCTTGTGTACAAAGAAAAAAAAATACTTGAATGAAAAGCACTTGTGCTAGCGTAATATGTTAATCCTCTATCTTTATCCGAGACGACTAAGGACAGTGTATGGCATCTGAGGTGAATGACCTGTTGACATTTACACGCCGAACGCACAGCAGTATCCCAGAATCCCCCGCTGCTCGTGTACTACTATACTGTTAACCCTGTTTGACAGCACAATAGGAAAAGTCAGGCCTGGTAAGGTTTAGCCAAAGAACGCTTTTCTCACCTTAGCTGCTGGTTTGTTCACACTAAACATGGTATGAACACCCCTATTAACACTTAGCCCGGGTCCTATGATGCAACTTTTTTATTAGACCAGCGCCCTCCTGCTGTTGGCGTGGCTGAATAATACTAAAATATATGGCATAAATGGTAGTGTCCTCCTTTTGTTTATTGAATCATTTAATCACTAACAACATTAGCACTTGACGATGTGCGATATACTTGACAGAAGCAAATAATTTTTACAGGTACAACCTGCAACTTTTAGGTTGGGGGTCCGTCGCCTGCTTGTTTCCATGGATATGTCAGTGCTCTGCTTGGAATGTTCCACAGCATGACTTTAAACAGCTCTGCCTCATATTTATTAAATCGTATTTACATTTTAAATCACGGTATGTATGAATAAAAATCCTATCCCCATTAATGCACCAATGTTTTACAACCTATCTTGTACTGTTTGATTGTTTTTAATCTTTTTTTAATTGTGTGTCTTAAATGTTGTTTGTACGGTGTCCTAGAGTGCCCAGAAAGGCGCCTTTAAATAAAAAGCATTATTATTTTCACTATTATTAGTATTAAAAATAAAATGATAAATAAATCAATGCATATTAACAAATAAATAAAATAAATTGAAATAAGAAAAATGTGCGTTTGATAGGACCCTCTGCTTGAAAACCGCTGGACTATTCTACCCACAGTTAGAGTTGAGCTATTAAAGGTTGGCCACCATTATTGGGTTATGCGTGGAACTCTCTCTGTGAAATTGAAAACTGTGGAAAATCTATACTGTTTTTCAATTAATCAACTCTACAAATTAATTCCGCGTCGCAAAGACAGGCTGGATGGAATTTCATCTGCAGTAATGGCTTAATAAACATAAAACTAATCAGCGCTGGCTCCAAGTTAGAACAGAAGGACTCTGAATCCAACTCATTTGTTACTGGCATATTTCTGTATTCTTTTGAACACTCTTGCATTCTTTTTAACCAAGCCAACTCCGCTGCTATCACACAAGCACATGCAAATCCTCCACGCTAATAAACCTGGAATTTTTTTTTTTCTTCTTCTTCCTTGGGAACATCTGACGCCAACATCATAACACGGAGCTAGCAGACATCGGCAGAGTTATGAGTCTATTATTAGCTCGCCTCCTCCCCATAGAGATGGCACTGTCAACATAGATGACTGGCTTCTAATTGGATACGGAATAGGGCGCGTCCATGTAGCACATGCTGCGGAGCGGGTGTCCAGTAGTGAGACGCAAATTCGCGATTTAACAAGCACCTCAATGGAAACGCTACTGTTTAAAGATGCATTGTGTAACTTTTCGGTTGGAGGTCCGTCGCCTGCTTGTTTCTATGGAGATGTCATTGCTGTGGCTGGAATGTTCCACACTATGAGATTAAATAGCTCTATTTTACATTTATTCAATTATATGTGGTTTTATAGCTCAAAAATACCTAAAAAACAAAAAAAACAAAACAGGTATTTTGACTGAGCATGGTCGGCTCTCCATAGATCTGACCTGTAACTTGGTCTGGTTTGGTCTCCATGAAGATAGAAAGGTTTAATGCCATACTTTGAAACATTCCAGACAAAGCAATAACGTTTCCATAGAGAAAAGCATTTGACGGACCCTCCACTAGAAAAGTTGCGCAATGCACCTTTAAATTACTACTATGATTTTTTTTTTTTTTACAATTTTTTTACAATTTTGTCTGCCAGGGTTGAGTCAAGACACCAGTGGACCTTTGCCATCTGCACGTGTTTACACAAAAACGTAAGGCACACTAAACCTAAATTTTTCTTACTCGCAATTCCTACAGTGCAAAAAGCAATATCTAGGTAAGTTAAAATGACTCAAATTAAGAACGTTTTGACTTTGAGTAGATTCAACTTGACAAGTAAAATTATCTACCCATGGATTAAATGTGCTTTTCTTAGGCAACGTTAAATTGTGTTTCTTATTTTAAGTGCAAAGAGTTGTTGTTTTTCTTATCTTGAGTGTAGAAGATTTATTTTCATATTTTAACCACAAAACATATTGTTCCATTGATAGATAGTTTTACTTGTCAAGTGATTTTTACTCAAATAATGCTAAAACTTTCTTAATTCAAGTAATCTCTACTTGGCTAGATTTTAGTTTTTGAATTTTCAATATTTGGTACATAGTAATACTAAAAGAAGAGAAGAGGAAAAGGTACTATTTAAAATACTACTACAATGTCACTTGCTTGTCACCGTGGAGATGCTATTGGTTTGTGTGGAATGTTCCACAGTATTGCATTTTAAATGTATCTCCTATCTCCATAGAGACATGCAGGTGACACCATCATGGCCAGGTTTCACGTAAAATCTGTGGAGAAGCAATCCCACTTACATAAAGAATGCATGTTTTTTTTTCTTTTTTCTTTTTCTTTATTCTGACATTAATGCAATACTGAGGTACATTTCAGGCTAAGCAATATTATGTCAATGGAGATAAGACCCTCATAGTGCACCTTTTAAATATTTGGGGAAAAAAAAGAAATGAGAAGAGTTGTTTCCACCACTGCAAATAAGTGAACCAAAGAAGATTTCCCTATCTGTATGCTGCTCAAACAGTTGGCATGACATTTTCATATAAGTCCTAGAAGGTTAAAAAAAAAAAAAAGGGCAAAAGATATCATGCAAACATTCAGAGAAACTTGTATATAGAGCCTGGCAGTGGTGGATATCTCTATGCATATTTACACTGTCCATATATATACAGTCACAGAGCACAACAGCTGCAAACACACAGCTCCTCCACTGCCTCAGAACAGAGTGGATCACAGGAAATATGGAAGGTTTTTTTTATTTATTTATTTATTTTTTCAGTTTTTGTCTCTCCGTATTTGATATGTAATGCCGAAAGAGTTGTCAGTGAGGGAAAAGCTACTGTTTATATTACTACTATGATTCCTACAATTTCATAGTTATAGCAACGACTACCAAACCAAGATGTAACTGATAACAGTTCTACATTTGAATCTGAGGTTGTGTTCCCACTTGGACATGCGCCACATCACAATTGGGACTAATCTGGGACCAAATCAGGAACTATACCTGGGCCAGATGGGACTAAACCAGGACTAGAGTAGGACCAAACCAAGCTTACATCATTGCTCAAACCACAATCAAATGAGTGTGCGCCAGACTGTATAAAGAAGTGGACTAAGGAATAGGAATAGGAATAGATTTACAGAGATAATATTGAAATAAAAACGCCAAGCTCATGTAGAATGGGTTAATATGAGCACATTGCTGCAGTTACAGAGAAAGGGGTGATCATTTTTCAATATAAAGTCAATTGGAGCCAGAAGAGCCCCTACGTTCACTTCCTATTTGGCAGTTAGTGGGTTAGCTATGTCCATTTATACATATAGTCTACAGTGTTGACCATGATGGGAAAGGTAAATTCGTGGAGAAAACTGAACCCAAAACAACTAAACAATACAACATTTTCATAGTCTTTAATATAGTCCTTTTCGGGATGCAAGGCCAGAAGTGTGTCAGGCATAGCTTTTCATTAGGGAAAGTGCCTCCTGATTCTTCCCTCTGCTCTTTTTGTTTCTCATTATTATTTTTTGACCTCTCCACAGATTACAGCCAACACAATCTGCTGCCTTATGCACAGCAGTCATACGATGTAATAACTCTAAAGGACTGGAGTGTGCCAGGCTTGAAGAATGGTGCCTCCTCACACCCACACCAGAACCCATCATCTATCTGCTCTCATCACCTTTGTCAAAGGATAAACTTTAAAGCTCACAGACACAAAAACGCAGCTCAACTTCCATTCTTCAGTAATCGCTCAGCAAAAATGTTGTTTATGCACTTCTTTTAATGCTATTCAGTGCTGCTCTCCCTTTCAAGCAAACTGCCCTTGCTAAGAGAAAGTGGTGAAATGTATGTCTATGTATATGTCTACACAGAGAGTTTGAATCTATGTAAACTCATGTGTAGGATTAACTTTACCTGATTTTGTCTGTTTATTTCAAGGAACTGTGGATCGAGTTCAAGGTGCACTAAGAAACTTTTCTGGTGGAGATTCTTGGCTCCATGGAAATGTTATCTTTCTGTCTATCTTGTCTCATCTTTATCTCACTTTATTCAATTTAAACAAGTGATTTTACAGCTAAAAATCCATTGAAAAAAAAAAAAAAAACATGCATTCTTAAAATCTCCAAAGCTCAAAATGCTCTGTTCCACCTCACCTTGTGATGACATGAAGCAGTAGTTTTAGCTACCTTTTGTTCAGTAGTGATTGGCTAAAATTATCCAAATGATTCTAGTGAGGGTGTATGGAGTATAAAAACACAATGGAGCACCACATTACACCACAACCATATGCAGGGTTTGTGTGTGAACGAAACAAAACACAACTCCAGATATGTTTTTGATGAGGAAACAACATTGTAACATAGATCAGAAAGCAGCATTATATGGGCCCTTTAAAGCACAGTTTTACTACCTCTATTACTAATGTTGTACACAAATATTTCCAGAATGAATTGTACCACACACGAACAGCTCCTACAAATATTTCCACTTTTACTTTAGTCCATATTCTGAGTACTTATTTCATCAGCGCTAAGACTTCACTTCCATCATCAGGCATCCATCGTTTTAAGAGCCGGATTAACTTGTGTCTTTTGACATGGATTAAGTCTAATGAGAGGTCATGACAGCCAAGTACTTTTTGGAATTGCTCTGCCAGACTAAGTCCAAGATAATGCTCCAAAATCGCATATGAAATCAGCCAAACGCATGGGTAGTAATAATAATAACACACCAAGGAGGTACTGGAAGAGAATACACAATCAAGAGATGCCTTCGGATATGCACTTTCCCCCTTAAAACCATCTGCTGTGTCTGCCGCTAATCCCAATAGCATCTTTTGATTAAGATAAAACCTTGCTGAGGTATTAAGGACCTCATTTTGGGAGAATCAAAAAAAGATTTGAGCGGTGATTTACTGGATTGGGGAACAAGGTGAGGCTGGTGTATTTATGTGCCTGTTGATGCGTATAGTGAGTGTGCTGGGGTGTCCTTGCAGTGTCGGCCAAAGCGGGCGGATTACGGTGATTTATGCCGGACCGCCATGACACCGGGCGCGACGTCGTGTAGGGTGATGGAGCTATCAGTCATCCAGCCCCTCCCACAGACCCAGGTCCGTCAGGGAAATTATAAGTCATAACCAGGGTTGGCCTAATATGTGTGTGTGTGTATTTGGTCTTTGGAGTTTTCGTCATGGCAAGAGACCATTTGTGATTATGTGCTGTATTTCATAGTTAATTTTTTATTGGTGTGACTTAGAGACCAGCCAGTATGTTTTTGTTTTTTTCATGGCTGATGCCGATACTATTGTTTAGAATCCAGAGTAACCAATGGCCAATAACCTCTGCCGATATTTTTTTTGGCAAATTTTTGGAATCAATTTAGATTTTTTTCCTCTAATTATGTAGTTTAAATTAGCTACAAACTCCTCCCAAGTCTTTTTTTTTTTTTTTTTTTTTTTACAATAAACCTGTAAGAGAGCTGTTTCGACACATTTTGTGCAGCTATCTCTTCATATTAAAGTGTTAATATAAAGCTTTATGTGTAATTTCTGGGCAGCACATTGACCAAAACAAATATTGGCCTGTGCTGAAGATTTAAGGCCAATAGCCAAATATTGCTGAGAACTAGCAGTTTAAGCAGTATGCCCATTTACCAATACAATACAGAATCTGTTAACACTATAACATAAATTGCTCATATTTCTATGGTCAGAAGTCTTGAACTCATTGAAAATTTCAATTCAAAATCAAATTCAGCTTGACATGTAAATACCCCCATCATGGCAGACACTCAACTGTTTCATACGGTGGATAATTTTGGCCTTGTGCGTGGACATGATAACGCGAAGAGAGGTGGAGAGTGAGAGCGTCATATAACTGGATAATGACTAGGACTTGTGTGTGTGAACCCAATCTGTCACTTCCAACAGAATTCCAAAATCAAGTGTACATAGTGAGTGGGAGGCAGGCAAACAGTGGTACTGTCTGTAACATCACAGCACAGAAATACTCATTAGCATACAGCCACTATGCCATAAATGGACTTTGAGAGATGAATTCATTTTGTCTACTACAGCTGGCCATGATGTTATCTACTGGAGTGATAATAGCCACCATAAGTCACGTTATATGCTTATACTGTATGTCACCATTTTGTGAGCAAAGGTATGGTTCAGATTTGAAAATGAAAATTGCCTACTATAGCCACCTGTTGCGTGCTTACCTGTATAAAACAACAATTGTCCAATGCATGCAAATTAAAGATGCAGAGACACTATCCTGGATTTTAATGGGTTTCTTTTGTTATATTTTATTACACTAGCATTGTGATGTTTGTATTGTTCTGTGATTTAAACATTTGTATTTAGTTTATTTATTAAAATGTTTTCATAGTACTACCATATGTCCATATATATAGTTTTCTTTCTCAAAATATTTTATTTTACCTATAATTTATTGGCCCCCTTTTTATTCTTTTGATCGTGCATAATTCTTGTCTTTCCTTCTTTTTTTGTTTTGGTTAACTGCTGTTGTTTTAAATGTGCTTTATAAATAAATTTGACATTGACAATTAATGCCAAAGGTTAATGCTATACTGTGGCACATTCCTGGCAAAGAAATAACATCTCTATGGTGACAAAGCAGGTAGGAGATCCCCCAATATAAAGTTACATAGTTCACATTGAAATTCATTGCTTAAGTGTGTTGTTTTGATTCATTTATTGCTCGAAGTAGTAGCAGTACTTGTAAAAGTAGTAGTAACCTTGGTGTATTTGGGTAAATCTGGCACAACATCACATTTATCCACTTCATTATTCACAAGCACGCATTTCAAAAGCTGGCACTTTTAATTTCAAGGTGAACACTGCTCCCTTCTTACGTTGGCATTCCTAGTCACTTCCCCTCCGTCTTTACCCGCCTGCAGCTAACACCTAGCATCTATCTTTGCTATAATACTTAAGTATAAGTACACACCCGCCTTGGCTGGAGTTCCCTCTTAGTCTCAACAGCTCTTTGTATTGTATATTTTCCACATGCTGCTGGCTATGCACACCTGCACCACCAAGCGATCCCTCTTCCTTATGCAGAATACGGGCCTGTGGTGTGCCAGGAGTCGCCCGGTAACATCCCTTAACAAATGCATGTGCTTGGAGGGAGTTAGCGGTAATGCTGTGTTTAAGACTGCCATCGGCTCATTGCGATGCTTTCACTTAGAGAGATGAAGAGATTTGCTTAAACGTAGTCCGGTGCAGGTCTGCTTATTTGGGGGGCATTGAGCAGGGATTTCGGCTGCATCATGAGGATTAGGGCTGTTTATATAGTGGAGTTGCATTGTCTTTGTTTTTGGTTTTCGTGATATATTGTAGGTCGTTTTAAAGGTGTATTATGTAACTTTTCTGGTGGAGGGTCTGTCACCTGCTTGTTTTTGTCGAGGTGTCATTGGTATGCCTGGAATGTTCCACAATATGACATTAAACAGCTCTACCTTACATTTGTTCAGATGCAGGTGGTTTTATCAAAAATACCTACAAAAACAGGCATTCTGACTGTGAGCGGGGTTGCCTCTCCACAGATCTGACCTGTAACTTAAGGCCGCCACACACTACAGGAGAATTTGCCCAATTGAGGCTGCGATTTGCTTCTCCCTGAGTTTGGAGACGCGTGACCCAACTTTGTGTCTTTGTGTGTGATTTTGTGTGCGGTGTCAGACCGTAACCACTAAACGTCAGCAACGCTATGGTAACAGCCAATAAAACAGCATCAGAGGCAGAGGAGTGACAGACACAGAGACGCAAGATACAAACTTAGTAAATAGCGAAAATAATAATTACTCACCTCATAAAGTTGTACATTTAAACTGCAAATAATGACACGCAGTCCACAAAAAAGCGCTATTAATGCAGTTTGAAGTGTTCTTTAAAAATAAAAAGGCGAAAGTAGTTCCTCATGTGTGTCTGTTTACATCCACGCAGTGCACGGATTGGGGTGACGCTGCAGATTAGCGATAGTGACTCGACTTCCTATGTACTTTATCTCAGGCCTTCTGTTCATTAAAATCATGTATCTGAAGTATTACCACATTTAACAAATAATAACAACACAGGTTTGACTTGCATCAAAACTAGAAGTACAATGCTCTGACTGTGTACCCTGTGGTATGCAGCCATATCCCGCAGTCTTTGTGATCGGAGATTTCAAATCTCATAAGATTCTCCTTGTCTGTGGTGTGCGCTTTTTGTTGCCCGTTTAAAAATCGTTTAAGACCAAAAAACCATGTAGTGTGTGATGGCCTTTAGTCTGGTTTGGTCTCCATGATGACAGAAAGGTTTAATACCATGCAGTGAAACATTCCAGACAAAGCAACAACATCTCTATGAAGAAAAGCATTTGATGGATGCTCCGCCAGAAAAGTTCCACAATGCACCTTTAAGTTATTCTTAGTGTACTCCCAGTTGTTAAAACCCCTCGTGTTTGATCGTGATGACTAATGACTGTTGCTAAAACTTTAATAGAAAATGTGATGGGAGCTGCTTTGCCAATGGCACGCAGATGGATTCTTTTAAACACTTAAAAAGGGCAGTTCTGTTTTCACTCCATCTTCATGTCGGCAGAGTTGACATGTGAAGCCTGCAGTCTAAAGCCACATTTGTTAGAGAAGGAACTTGGCAAAACAATGGGCCATGTCAGCTCCTCAATCCTGCCCTGACTGTCGCTCATTAGTTTGCCCAAATCCAATTGGCTCTGCCCCAAGGAGACACCTCTGTGACTAGTTCCACAAAAGTCCACTGAAGTGATGGCCCCGGGGTCTGCTTTCTGCTACGGACAAGATAAATGCTATTGTTTTAGCCCCAGAGCCTGCCATTAGTCTGAGGGGGCATTACAAAGGAAAGGCCACCAAAAGTCATGTGGATTGGAGCAGTTTCACTTCAAAACAGGTGTAGACATACATATATATATATATATATATATATACAAGGGCCCATATTACACAATTTTCTGATCTATGTTATAATTTTGTTTCCACATACCTGGAGTTGTGTTTTGTTTCATTCACACATGAACCCTGCATATTTAGACCATTATTTCTTCTCTCTAACAGAAAACACTCTTTTCCACCTTGTGATGTCATGTGGTAATACAGAAAGCACTCCATTGTGTTTTTAAACTCCATACACCTTCACTAAAATCATTTGGATGATTTCAGCCCTGGAAATTACATGAAACAAAACTAAACTCAACACAACTTCTGGTATGTTTTGGATGGTAACAACATAACATGGCTAGAAGCTCATGAGCCAATTTTACATAATAGAGGACCTTTAATGACAAATAGTAAACAAGATTTGAAAGCATTGATGGAAGAGATCATTTGCAAAACCAGGTTAGTGCTATTTCAAAAAAAGTAAAGTATACTGAGCCATCCAACACTTTACTTTTTGAGGTGGTATGTCACTTGCATGACTCCATGGAAACAGAAAGTTAAAACCATACTTGGGAACATTATCCATGGAGTTAGATATGTTTTATACTATACAGAGTAATATCATAGTGAAAGGAACAACATTGCCATGATATAAGACAGGGTTAAGAGTCAGTTTTGTTGAGATGCAAGCCTGTGCTGGCAAGGATTAAAAAAAAAAAAAAAAAAAAATGCTTCTATTCTTTAACTTAATAGTTACACAGTGGTGCTTTATATCGTGAAATCACATCTGAGACTATTGTCCAACACAGGTGCCACATACTGCAACTTGACCCCCACTGTATTTAATGGTATGTTTTGACTCAGGACTAACTACGTATTGTGTTTTCAACGGAGGACCTGATCTGGAATATCTTACAGGAAGCAGGGCGTAGGGGCCTGGAGCCATCAGACCTGCACAGGGTTAGCACTAGCTCTTTGTGTTCCAACAGGAGCTGCCTTTTCAAGCCTTCATAATGCACTAATCACCAGACAAAGGCCAGTGAGTGTGTTTGTGTGGAGTATGCGAAAGCCTGGGGGGAGTCTGTACACCTGGGAGTGCTGTAACATCTCAAAGGGACTGCTACTGTGTTTACATGTTAATTGTATTTAGTTTACGAGTGGGAGAAAACTGCATTAAGTACTTTCTAGATAATACACTTTATGCTTTTGTGGGTGGAACACTTTATAATAATTACACCAAATTAGCGGTAATAAAGGATATAGAAAGAAAATATTTATTAAGAATGATTCAGGCTTAGTAATTACAAGTACACAACAAATGTCTATAGTGGTCTGAATATAATACAGTAAAATTGCAATTGGACACCTAGTAGTAGCAATTGTAGTAGCAGCAGCAGTGGTGGTAGTAGTTGTAATCATTAAGACTATTCATTCAGAGTACTTTGAGGTTCTCTGGGTTAAGGTACTAGTACTTCTACAAATAGAGTCGTTAAAGGGCTGTTATAATGTTGTTTCCTCATCACAAACATACCTGGAGTTCATTCACTCATGTTTAACACACAGAACCTGCATATTTAGTTCTTCTTTCAAACTGAAGCTGTTTTTAAACTCCGTACAGCTTCATTAGAATCATTTGAATAATTTCAGCCCTAGAATTGTCAATCTCTGCTGAACTAAAAGTAAAAAGTAGCTGTTAACTTGGGTGCCTCTCCACAGATCTGGGGCCTCATTTATAAAGCAATGCGTAGGAGTTGTCCTAAGCTAGTGCATACTCCTAGTGGCCACCAAAGACGTGTGCCACGCAATCTCCAAATTTAAAAAATGCTCTGCGCGCTCTCAACCACACAATCTGTGCTTTATAGAGTCCACCTGCAGCTAGAATCTGCGTAGGTGAACCCACGTCACGTCACGCCCTCTCCACACCTCCACTTCTCCATAAAAGGAGCATGCAAAGTGACTCGTGAGTGAGATTTCCCTAAACATGAGCCGATAATCAGTGGGTTTGTCCGAGACACACGGGACAGAGAGGGAGGGGGACGCTCCACGCAGCACCATGCAGTCACGTCAAAGGCTTAAACAAGGTTTTACAAATAAATACAAAACAAAAAGTAACAACAATGACTCATCTTTTAATTTAATAATATTTCATAATATTTAGGCGGCACATCTTTGCAGATAAAGCTGAATTGTTTTCTCGCTGTTTCAAGAGTTTTATTGCTATATTTTTAAGTATGCCTATGATATGTCCATGGGGATGGCCCTGTTGATGCACATATACTAGTAGATACATGCACACGGTGATCTGAATGGTCAAAGAAGGGGGCTATGAGGGGGCTACGTGCGAGAGATTCAGATGCCCTCCCCAGGAGAGCGAAAGGAGCGAGGAGTACGTGGATTAGCGGTCAGGGGACGAGCGCTTCAGCAGGTAGAGCACAGATTTGGCATGTCAAACATCAGATACATATCAGGTGCTGTTATTCTGCCAATAATCTGCCAATAAAAGTCCACACGAAACATCCAGACTTTGCTTACCTCTGTGAATGTGTGGGCCTGGCTTGAGACAGGCACAGGCATTATTTTCTTTATGCTGTCAGAGAGCAAGCTCTCATTTGCAAGAGCTCCCCATTACACAAAAATGTAGGGAATATTTAGAGTTCGGGTCAGGTTCGGCCGGTAGGTTTCATGTCATGCGCAGACTTTGGGACACTCTGGCGTTCTGTGTTTAAAGAGAAAAGTTGCATTTAATCCCAGTGCTTCATTAAACCAAAGCATGGCTCCTGTGCTGCGTCCGAGAGAAGAATTTTCTCTCAGGTCAGGGTCATTATTTCATCCTCTCTGTGTTGGGTCACAGCCACCCTAGACCTATAGAAGTCTGTGGTCACAGTGTGGACTGCGGGAGACCCAGCGCTGCACCGGGAAAGTGCAAGCACTCCTGTACGAGTTCCAAATGTATAATTTTGTTGAGAATAATGAGTGTTTTGGCTAACCTCTGCTTAAATGCACAATACTGAATGTAATTATTTTATATATGTGGATTTTCTGATGATTTCCTGATAAACACTTCCTCAAATTATCTTCATTTCTGCTCCTTGAGTGTTGCTTTTTCCCCGTGTCTCCAGACTTTGCGTAACAATGATTTGTGAGTAAGCGAACTTTATAAATGAGGCTCTTGACCTGTAACTTGGTCTGGTTTGGTCTCCATGATGATAGAAAGGTTTAATACCATACTGTAAAACATTGTAGATGAAGCAATAACATCTCTATGGAGAAAAGCATTTGACGACCCTCCACCAGAAAAGCTACACAATGCACCTTTAAAGTACACTGCAAAGAGGAGTAGATCTTGTATCGCCCTAAAATAAACCCAACTTGTCAGCTGGTTGTTTTATTTTGCCGACATGCACCCTATATTCTGCCACATATAGTGCTGACGACATTTCATTTTAGCACGGGGCGAGAACTTTGAGCTAGCTCGAGGTTGTGGGAGGAAGGTGAATGAGGTAATGCATTTTTAAAGTCTGGTGAAAAATTGTCCCTGTCGCTGTCTTTTTTCGCGATTTATTCCGCGGTTAAAAATAAACTATGGCTAAAAGAGACAGCACAATGGGGTAAAAGCTAAAAACCCTTTAAGTGGGACAACAATGCATAAGCAAGCAGCCTCACACTAGCAAAGAGAGAAAACTGCAAATAGACCAATTTCACGGCTGCAGTAAGAAGGGAGCTGAGATGCTACGATTTTAAGTAGGCTGTGCTCCCGGTCTCATAAAACATGTAAAGCTCTATTGCTGACCACTGTATGAAATTCTCGTCTGGTTGTCGCTAGGGGATACAATGTTTGATGGAGTGGATGGACAACCTTTTGTAGAAGAAGAAAGAAGTCAGTAAATGGACGCTTGCCTTTGACAAAACCACTTTGTTCTCTGTTAGACTACTGAAGACACACTGCCAAATTTGTTCGGGCTAAGAAAATAATGAGCTTCCTTCTCGTACCCTGAAGTAGCAAAATATAGAAAATTTCGTAGAAGGTCTTGCGCATATGGTATGACTGGTCGTAATTGTATCCATGAGCGCCTCTTTTGAAATCTGACCCCAAAAGTAAAGCTAAATGAAATTCTTCAAGCCAGGAGCTCAAGAGGATATCGCCCCTGAAGGTTGAGCGAAGCATGTATGAGATGGTTTATGAAAGCTTCTAGAGGCTAAGAGGTCAAAGTTCACACCGAGCACCATTAAGAAACGTCGACACAGCTTTACCGGTAGACAACTTCTTTCTATAAATCATTCTCCTTCCATCTCCCCAGGCACTCCCTCCCTCCTTTTCTGGTGGATTTCAGCTCTTGCCGTTGTAGACGCCATATTAGCTGCATCCGCAAACACATAAGACTTGCGGTGCTAGAGAGAAAGTGCCAGCATCCTCCCTCCCCCCTCCTCCTTTGTAACAAGCTTTCATCTATTTTTATAAGGCGAAAAAAGGGGAATTAAAAATAAGTTGGTGGGGCCTCAAAAACCCCCACTGAGAACGTGATTCATTCTCATGTGCTGGCATGTGAAAACGTATAGGAGCGATGATGGAAAACTCCATGAGATATAGGTCTAAAGTGCTTCAGGCATTCAGATTTGGATTCTCTTTTGAGGCACATATTAGATTTGAATATTGTGAAGTTATGTTATTTAAGAAGTAGGGATGCGCCGATCCGGCTTTTTCTGTTCCAATACAGATATCAATACTTTAACTTTAAGTATCTGCCAATACCCGATATTACCTGATACCAGTGTAGGGTTGGAAAATGGCACTTATTTCTGTAAAACACAGTTAACTTATCCCACAAGAGATCCAACTGTGTTTTGTTAATGTCATGTAACATTCAAATAACTACTGAACTGCTTTGTATGAATAAAAGTTCAAACTTTATGAAATGTTATAGGCCATTATAGTCTTATTACATCCACATGAAGGCCCCAGCATGAAATCTGCTTAACAGATATCATGGAACCAATGTCAAGTGTCGTAGTTGATATGCGATACCAGTGTCGGTATTGGTGTACCCCTTAAAACAAGCATATAGTGGTAGTTTGCAAGTTAACCACTACCTTTTACCTTTAGTTCAGGAGAGAAATCTGAAATAATCCAAATGATTCTAGTGAAGGTGCATAAAGTCTAACAACACAGTGGAGCACTTCCTTGTATTCCCACATGACATCACAAGGTGGTTTTGACTGAGAGAGGAAGTCTGCCGTGTTAAACATGTGTGAATGAACCAAAACACAACTCCAGGTGTGTTTGTGATGAGAAATTATAACATAGATCAGAAAATAGAGTAACATTTAACACACAAAAAAAAAAACAAATTCTTTCCCCCAAAGTATGAACTGAAATGTGCTCCAAACCACACCCTTTTACTGACCATATCATTGGAGAATATACATTTTAATTTAGTTTAAAATGTGAGTAATCGCAAAGCTCTTCACTGTACTGACTATTCTGTTTATTTACTCACACCTTGCAGATTACAGCAATAGAGGCACTTTAAATTACGCGCATCAGTTGAAGCTTTCTAAGGAGCCTAATATTAGCCTTAGTTAGTCTGTTAAATGTAAAAGATGCTAATAAGCCACACACTCTACCTCCTCCATGCAAACATGCTCATTACCATTAACTTCCTACACAAAGCCCTCAGCAGCACAGTCTTTATTTGCTCGTATTTTGACAGTTTTTGCCGCATTCAGCCTCTGACTCATCAAACCAGCCCGATTAAAGACCAGCGTCAAGTCAGATTCCTAAATAATACGACCTAATTGCTATCAATTAATGGCGGCACTCCAAGCTGCTGACAAAAAGCCCCTCTATAAGGAAAATCAGTTTTGCAGTCGTGACAGTCTAAGAATCACACCCAAACCAGACAGAGATGAAATAAAAATGTTTTGGGTTGTGCTCTATTCAAATGCGTTCTGTGGAAGAAGTAGTGGGTGGAAGGAATAGATAGAGTAAGGGAACAAGAAAGGTTAAGCTGCCACGGCATTGTGTTGTACATGATATTAAAGATGGCGTATAGGAGTCCAGGCGAAAATGTACGCAAATTTCGATCTCACCCCAAAGGTCATGAGAGGGATAACACTGAAACACAGCTAATTCTACAACAGCTAGCTACATCTGGTTTGGGAAAGAAAAAAAAGAAAAAACACACTTCTTTTTGTGTTCTGTCTGGTTTCCGTTTGTGCAAAATGAAATAGTTTCTGTGTATGGGAGGAATTTGCTGGCAACGGAGTTAGTTTTTAGTTATTATTAGGGATTAGACAAGATACTGCACATATGAGAAAAATGATCTTGTGAGATTTATGAAGTACTGTACTTAAGTAAAAATCATATTATTTGTATCTGTACTTTACTTAAGTACATTTTGAAGTAGATGCATTTTACTTTTACGTCACTACATCTGACAGCAGGTATCTGTACTTACTACTCCACTACATAGGAAAAGTAAAAGTATTTGTAGTTCAAGATCTGCTGAAAAGGCTGATGGGTTCATTTTTAACAAGTTTGTAGTTTGAGCAAACAAAAATATACAAATAAAAACTAGCTAGAAAGAAACAAAACAATCAATTCATTCATTTCTGTTGAACAAAATTCTGCACAAAGCTTTATTAAATCCCAAAATCTGCGTGAAATACTTTTAGTTTTTACTCTTTAAGTGCATTGTTAAACAGGTTTTACATAAGTAAAAGTATAACTTGAAAAAATCGACTTATCTTATCGGTATCTGTACTATCACTTAAGTAAGAAAACAGTACTTCTTCCACCACTGCTGAAATGCAGACAAAAATATCAAATAATGAAATATGAGGCCAAAATCGGAAACTGAATCGAAAAATGCATTAGGAACAATGCCAAAATCTCGTCTTATCTCATTCTTGTGGACCCAATCTCGTATTTCATATTGTGGAAAATGTGTCTCCCCCCACCCCTAGTTATTAGGGGTGGGGGGAGCGTATGTGTAGGTGGATGTTATCTGCACATAATATAGTTAGTTCAGCAGGCGTATGAATGAATCCATGAGCGGTCCCAGCTTGGTGCCGGTTTCCAGGATGTGTGAACACCTGAATCTTCTTGTTTATTTGCTGCCTTTTCCAACAAACTCCCCCAAGTGCGAAAAGAAAATGAATGCCTTTCTTTTTTCCTTTCTTGTCTTTGGCTTGCTCTCACGTTCTCATATGCTCCCATTGCGAACCTGGCAAGCCCCAACATATGCACATAAATGTACCCAAGGATGCGCTGGTCCGATATCGTGTTTTGTTTTCCGCTGAGGAGATAAATAAGTAAATAGTTTGTGTTGCTGGCATGCGAGGCAACCAGCTCCGTCTAGGCTTTACAGGCCACACACTGGGAATGACATGGTAGCCAACTGCGCACCAGCACGGCACACCTGATGCTCCAAAGGCAGGCTACGGCAACTACGATAGCTCACTTCGGCACAACCTGTTCACCTGAAATGCACCGCGGTGATTTTCCAGACAAAAATGGAGCAGAAGCTGAGAAGGAGGAGGAGAAAATAAGGCAAAGGAGGGGAGAACATGCCCCAAAACAGTGCATCGGGGAGGGTAAGGGACGAGACTGGGAGGAGGTCCTGGGTGCATGCCTGAAGAGGTTTAATTGTCTTGAGTAAATACCTGATGCGCGTTCTAAGGCCAAGCAGAGGTATCAGTGTGCAGTCAGACAGAACATTATAACCACCTGCCTCCTATGAGTACTTGTGATATGAAGAGTTACTGCTGTCTCATTTGTGGCCACAGATGCAACATATTGTAATGGGATTCTGAAAACTCCTCATCAGATAATCACTGTCAAAGCTAATTGCTATTGGAGATCCTTTGAGTGAATTCTTTATTTTCAAATTGCTACAGTTCTGTACATGTGATTTGAAAATTAAAATTCTGATTTGAAGTAATTTAAGCACAAAAGCATGCTATAATAATGACAACATACAAAAACATTCACTATTCTTGTTTAGCTGTGCATGACTGAAACCTTTACCTGTCACACTCTTCTCTCTTCTCTTTCAATCTTAATTTGATGATGATTATGTATGTTTTGATTTGTTTGTATTGTGATTTTAATTTGTTAGTTTAGTTAATTAGTATTTTTTCTTGTAATTGTGCTATACAAATAAACTTGCCTTGCCTATTCCATGTGAGTGGATCTCTCCTTTACTGTGGTTCTTCTCAAGGTTTCTCCTGCTTTCAACTGTTTTTTTTTTGCTGACAAAACGGGGGATGATTCATTTGTTGCATTTTCTATGAAGGCTGGTTAAATTGCCAGTCTGTTATTGACCAGTGTCTGTTTTACTATTTGATTTTCTAACTTTCTGTTGGTTAAATCAATGATCTTGGATCTAAGAGGCAACTTGTGTGTTGTGATTTTGGGCTTTACAAAAAAAAAAAAAATCTGAATTGAATAAATAAGACAATCTGGGGCATTCACTGGCCATTTAAATATTTCTCTTCAATGTATAGTAGACGTTGCATATTGTAATCTATCTATCTATCTCTCTATCTATATCTATGTCTGTCTTTCCCTTGCTCTCTCTCTCTGTCTATCCTCAAACTTTAACACATCAAATTTGAATAAGCATTCACCCCGTGTTTTTCATGTCACCTTGTGTGGTCATAATGTTACGCTTGATTGGTATGTAGTATGGGTACCGCATATTAACAGCTGCTGGAAGAAAGCCATTTTTTATTGTGAATATCACCCATTTGGATGCTGTCCAAATTGCTATAGTCAATGCTTGGTTGAGTCTAAAAAGGCACCAAAAACGTATCAGCTGTATATGACTGTAGGGCCCTCATTGAAAATACAGTTGTGTCGCCATCTAACAGAAAACCCTATTCTCCTCTGCCTTTTTTCTCTCTCTCCCACTCGCGCCTTTTCAACTGCAGCGAGCGCAATGTAAAAATATACAACAGGCAAGCGTGTTTTAAAAGCCAAAAAAGAAATCAACACACATATGCCCCGCTGAAACAATATGGCCGACTTACAAGAGCAGGTCCTTTCATTGCGTGAGCCTGACAGCACCACTTTTAAAAGAACGGTACAGAAATTGAAGCAATGGAAGGATTTTTTTTCTCTCTTCTCTCTTTCGTCTTTTTTTTTTTTTTTGCTTGCACCAAATGGCCTCCGAAGCTGTGGCTGTGTTGTGTGATGTTCTGTGTGTATTGGTGTTTATAACCAGCTGAATGGCTTTTTTAATCTTTGTCAGGAGTGGCTGTCAGGATGCCTCTAGCTCCCCAGAAACAGCACCAGTAACAATTCCATTAGACACAGCTGGACCTCCACAATGCTTTGCCTTCTTTTGTGTCCAACCCTGGAGTTGCGCACATACAACTGTACTGTTAGGTTGCTTGCTGTCTCCTGTGCTACGAAAAGGGTGATTATAAGGCTAAAGTTATGCAACATTTCTCTGGTTACGATCGCATTAAAGGGCCTATATTACACTCTTTTCTGATTCTTGTTATAATCTTGTTTGCTCACCACAAACATACCTGGAGTTGTTTTGTTTCGCTCATGTTTAACACACCAACTCTGCATATTTAGGCTGAGCTCTTCTCTAAAACAGAAAAGACATTACCGGAAGTGCTCCACTGTGTTTTTAAACTCCACACACCTTCAATAGAAATATTTGGATGATTTCAGCCCTGGAAATACCAAAGCCTGAACTAAAAGTAAAAGGCAGCTGTTAAAACTACAGCTCCATGACATCACAAGGTGGAACAGAGCATTTTGAACTTTGGAGATGTAAACAGACTAGTATTAAAGGATTACTCAAACATGTGTGGATGAGGTAAGAATATTCTAACATGGCTTAAAGCTCAGAAGAGTAAATTTTGCATAATATAGGACCTTTTAACACAATTTAAAGTGGCTGACCCAAATAAAACAAAGCATGCAAGTTTCAGTAGATAACAGGAAGCTAGTCTCGAGGTGTGTAAAGGGTCAGCTTACAGAGAAACGTGTTGCGTACTGAGTAGGTAGGGTATTGATATGAATTGCAATGTGCGGTAAAGCAAGGCCACAGTGTCTATGGAAAAAGATCTTACTATTCATTCTCCATTACAATAAACCATCAATATCTCATTGAAGCTGCACACTATCAATGCTGTACAATATAGTAACAGTTAAGAGTTATGCTGAGATTACACATGTATGCTGTTGTTGTGTCCTTGGGCAAGACACTTCACTCACTTTATGAATGTGTGAGTGACTGGGGATGGTTATGATGGTTATGATGCCCCCCCAGGACAAATTAGATCAGAAGTAGATAGGTGTGGAGGGAAATAATTATGAATATAGAGTAGCGCTTTGAGAGGCTTGTCAAAGCATTGTAATATAATTGAAAAATGTAGAATTGCGTTAAGTCTACCTTAGGTTTTACTTTGGCCCTCCAGTCTGGAACACACAACAGGACACCATTAACTGAAAAACTATAGCTGTAGCTGTAATTTTATGACTTTACGACACAAATCATCTCACTTGTTGTGTAGTTCCAACTAAATCAGCTCTTTCTGGTCAGATTGTGTTCAAATAAAGCTCAGGTTAAGTCTAACTTGAGTATCAGAGCGTCAGACAGAGTAGTGCTTTCAGTTAGCTTCTCACTCCCAGGGAATACTGATGACATCAGCTACAAAGTATCAATATAAATGTATCTTATCACTTTTAGAATAACAGATCCACTATGATTCCCATCTGTACTGCAGTGCTTCGTATCCATATGCTGTCAGTTACTTGTAAACAGTAGAACTATGCCCTTTTTCTCCAAGAGCCAGACTTTGGACACTCTCGACTGAAACTGCAGGTGCACTCAACAGTCCACGAGTGTGAGACTGCACTGTATGCGACACCCGCCGATGATTTGAATACCTGCCCGCTCCAGCGCCACAGTGATCAATCATCTTCCCGTCAAAAGCCACTCCCTGCTGGGGACTTGATCATGCGTGTAACCACCATCCCCTTCTTCTCTTCTCTCCCCTTTCTTCCCAATCACTCTATCCTTCTCTAAATTTCATCTTTTTTGGCTCCCGTACACTCATTTACTCTTTCCTCCCTACGGTCACAGCGGGTTTTCTTGTACGTTCCTCATCCCTCGCCATCTCCCTTGCCCCAGGACAGTGCGTAGACAGAGCTGGGGACAGATGGAAATGAATACGAGACACGCTTGGCAGACCCTCGACTCGGGGCAAACATGAAAGACAATGCCATGCTGTGGAGATGTGTTAAAACAAACCGTCGCTAGCTACTCAATGTGTATTCAGGGTGGTCCAGAATGGATAACTTAAATTAATGCGAGTACAGTGACCTTAGGGAGGAGCTATGATAGACGTGGGGACTCGCTGATTGATAGCACTGCATAATAGCGCGCACATACAGCAGCTACAACCAGGCTTACTCCAACCAAGTTTGGGGAAATCAGACCTAAAACCAGTGCCTGTGCAGCTCCGCTCTTGAAATATGAATGGTTTTAATTAAACAAACTCGCGTTGCCATCTGGCCCCACAATCTCGCTCAGCCTAATGAACACACTTCCACACATGCACCAGCACACACGCACATTATTAACCAGCCTGAGCAATGTGTTGCAATGGGTGTAAATAGGCAAAAACGACAAAAAAAAAAAAAAAAAAAAAAAAAAGCAGGGAGTATTTGGAAAATGATAAAGCTGCTGCAAGTTCGATTGTGCAGTTGAGTTGATTAAAGTTTGATTGCAGGATGAAATGTTTTTATTTCTTTTTTTTTTATTTTTTATTGTGATATTAGAGACAATATAAACAATAACAGACATTAGACTTTTTGACTTAAGGGAATAGAGAGTGCATACATCAAGGTTTGAAGACAATAAGAATGGCCTCTGTTCTTCTTATATGGGAGTATAAATGTGTGTGTGTGCAGGGCGGTAGACAAGGGGGACAAAGAGGTCTGGTGTCCTGGGCCACAGGGTTTTAGGGGCCCACAATTGGACCGTCTTCCTATTAATTAATATTGGAAGGGGGCCCATGTGAGTCTTCTTGCCCCGGGCCCCCAAATTTCTGTGGACTGGCTTGTGTGAGCGTGCATGTGTGTGTGATTATGAGTAGGTAAATAATAAAATAAAACAAATAAAAATAAAAAAAAAGAAATGGCTTTATTTTAGATGCCCTTCCTGCTCCCAACAAGTCAGATATCACAACAGTAGTGTGAGTATTCTGAGTGTGTGAGCATGTTGGTTAATCTGTTTATCTGTATTGACCGATGACTGTTTCATTGTTTGATTTTCTAATTTTCTGCTGGTTAAACTAACAGTTTGGTTAAGCCCTGTGAGATGACAGCTGTTGTGATTTTGGGCTCTACAAAAATGAATTGAATTGAAAATTTTGTGTTTTGAATTGTGAAGTTCCCGTTAACTCACATATTTTTGAGTTCCCAATATTATAGTTTGCTTGCCGTTTGTGCATTGTTATATGTTGAGAATCCACCTAAATCCTGAAAGAATATAGACTTGTATCAAGACCATATAAGAATTTTTTTTTTTTTTTTTGTACATTTCTGTACCTCAACTATCATGTGGTCTCCTACTTTCGGCTCCTTTGTCAGATCTGAGTCTTTTGGATCCATTCAAGTCAAAGAGACGTTCGAAAGACTAGCTCTTTTATATTTATTTATATGACAGAAGCCAATGTGCGAACTCTTTTAACTACCATCTAATCACAGGGAGAAATGATCAAGGCTCAGGTTTGTTTAAAATGATTTGAACTGAAAATGAGAGCGTTTACCCTTTGAAATCATGAAATTCTAAATAAGACGTTGCACTACAATAATAGTTATTACAAAACTAACTCTTATTAAAATGCTGATTCTTGTGTAGTGTAAAAATACATACAAATCTGGAACGAAAAATATTTAATTCTTGAATAAAAATGACATCCGGATCACTCATATTAAGGAATCGTTATAAAGACCCGACTCGCTCACAAACACCACATCACAAGTACTAGTTGGATTGCACTTCCATTGTTGGGAATAAAAACACGGCACGCTTCCAACAACACCAAGCATGTGTCCTTTAGTGGGTCCTCGTATTTAAGTACAATATGTCCAGTATTTCCCTTTGTAGCTGCATAGTCGGTCCCCAATACCGGCCTGAAAACTGCTGTGATTCTTGTCTGTCTCCACTGTGCGTGCTAGCCAACGGTAAATGATGATGTTTGTAATCCAACAGAGGTACCCCGAGATTTCTCAGCAGGAGAGGCAGGCACAAGATAGAGACTGTGTGTGTGTGTGTGTGTGTGCGTCTGTGAGAGTGTGTGCATGTCTGTGCTGGTTGGGGCTGGTTGTCTGGCAGCCAAAGTTGGAGAATGAGAGAGAGAGAGGGACGTGGGTGGAATGTTAACGTTAGCAGCTAGCGGGATGTACTATTACTCTCTTAGCAGCTACAATAAATTTGCACTATTCATCTGTTTGCAGCCAGCATAAACAAAATCAGCCTCTGTACAATGCACTCTATGATATAGCGGTAAATACAAGTTGAGGACTGGAATGGATTTCTACCGGGCTGTGGACAAACAACAAAATGTGCAAAATAAAGTAAGACTTTTGAATACAATTTATTTTACCATTTTGTGCCCACTGGATTAAGACTGTCTTGGCATGTAGCGATTGTTCTTGGCTTCTCATTCTGACTGGAAGAAATGATTTGGATTCGCTGTAACGATATCAGACAAAATACCAATCGACATCTCACACTTTCTTTTATTTTCCTCATTGTTTTTTATTTATTTATTTTCACATTTGTAGATTTGCGGCGGTAGGAGCCATTAGCGACTATGTGTCTTAGGTAGGGTGCATCAAAAACAAAAAACTAATTAGCTGTTATCTAGCCAAGTTAAAATGACTTGAATTAAGAAAGTTTTATCATGATATGAGCAAATTTCACTTGACAAGTAAAATTATCTACCAATGAAACAACAATTTTCTGTACTTAAAATATGAAAATAGAACAAGATTTCAGTGTATGAAAACATCTATTGTTATCCAAACTACTTTAATGGTAAGAAAATACTGTAATGGTTTATTACTTGCAAAATACATCATACTAATACTAATACTATTAATAAAAAATATTTCCTCTCATTCATTCATTTCAGACACACTAATTTCCAGGTAAATATATTAAGATTGGAATATAACCCACAACCTCAGCTGAGAATGTAAAGATGTGCTTTATTATCTTTGTAAGAAGAAAAATCCTGCAGTAGTGTTTAGAGTAGAAAGACATGGCTGGACACTTAAAAAGGCTCCACCTGGTCTGGGACTCCAACTTTGAACCTTCTTGTGTGGAGGCTAATCATTACAGTAATACAGGAAGTGCTTCACTGTCTTTTTTAAACTCCATACACCTTCACTAGAATAATTTGGATGATTTCAAGCCTGGAGTTGCTGAACGAAAGGTAAAAGGTCGCTGTTAAGTTGAAAAGTACCACTTCATGACATCACAAGGTGGAACAAAGCATTTTGAGCTTTGGAGATGTAGACAGACCAATAATAAACAAAACACAACTCCAGATATGTTTTTGATGAGTTAACAACATTCTAACATGGCTTAAAGCTCATAAGAATCAAATTTGTGTAAAATAGGAGCTTTAAACATTATATGCAGATGATAATATAAAGTATATGGAAAACCACTTGGAGGTACGATGACTTATTCTTGCTCATTCTCTGCAAAACGACTAAAAGCAAAAGCATCGCATCCATTTTCAAAGAATCATTTTTTGCATTCGGCATCTTTAACCTATTGATTAAACTCATTTGCACACACAGTAGCGTTGATTACATGTGCACATCGTAGCCATTGGCAGCACATTATAACATCTATAATCCTCGATGCAAGGGCGTTCTGTAGAGGTCAGAGGTCGCGGCATTACATTAGCCCGATCCTCTATTTCGGTTATATGGATTGAAAGGGAGATAGAAATGACAGGGTGACCTAGTGCAAGAAGGCTGTATGGCATTCTACATTGGTGTAATACGCTGAACATTATAACATTACATCTCCAGGGCCTCTAGCTGTTGATTCATATGAAAAGACACCTCATACATCTTGAAAGGGCAAGGGTTTTTGAGGTAAAAACTGAAGAATCCGCTATCCCCCAGGTGATGTAACGATCACTAAGAACTTATGTATTTTTGACCCTTCAGTAATGCTATATATGTAGTTGTGGAAGACCTTTTTAACATCTATAACGGCCTAATTGAGCGCTTCACTACATGCATTCAGCGTGGATTAATATATGATGAATACCAGAGTAAGCTTATGAATAAGTGAGAGGCCCAGCTGTGCATTTGGAACTCAAGATGTGGTAATATGTAGTGATAGAGAGGGCTCAGTTGTGATTTAAAACTACTATTTATTTCATTATTCAGTCTACAAAACACATTTAAACTCTATTACAGCTAATTATTCTTTTCATTGCACAAAATGCCTTCAAAAGCATGCATTCTTGTATCTGTGTGCGTCACCTCTTCACTGATCTGACCTATAACTTGACCTGATCATGTCACCAGCTTGTCTCAGTAGATAGAGTTTAATTTGATCAATAAAAACGTTCATGAACCTGATTACTACAGTTAGTTACTGTTGCTATGATAATCACATCAAGGTAAAAAAAATAAATAAATAAATAAAAAAGTTGCAATATCTCTAATACATGTGCTAAAATGCCAGTATAACAAAATGCAATTGATTTTACCAATTCCACAGTGGGATTGAGTCTTTTGAACTTCAGTAAAAATTTGACCTCAAAAACTGTATTTTCAAATTGGAATTCTAATAAAAACAAATTTCATCTAAAATAGTGTTCAACTTGGCATAATTCTTCAAGTGACCCTTAATATTCTGCTTTAAAAGTTCTGCTGAAGATGGAGAAGTTGTTTTGCTGGTGTTGTTTTTGACATTCCCCGTGGACAGAGGGAGCAGCCAATAAAAAATAATAAAGTTCGAAAACCTGACCTTGATGAAGGAGATGGGGGTTGAAAAAATAAAACTTGGTCCCTGCGCACAAGTGTGGAGAGATGTAAGATAGGCCTGTGCAAACATGGATGTTGTCTTTCTGTGCCTTGGTCCATAAGGTGCCTGCATGGATATGGCTTATGAGCTGTCATGTATTCATATGCGTGAGACAGACAAGATGCTCCTGCTAAAGCTAAGGGGCTAATAGTTCTAGCAACAGTGCTGGAGAGAGCTTTCAGCGTACAGAAAGAAAAAGGGTACTTAACACTTGTTCTCTTAACCTCTTGAATGAAGAACTGAATATGATCAGTGGAGATAAATATTTGTTTTTAAAAGTCCTCTTTTACGCACAATAGACTCTTGTGAGCTTTAAGCCATGTTAGAATGCTGTTACCCCCTCAAAAATATACTTTTGTGTTTTGTTTCATTCACACATGTTGGAGTATCCCTTTATTATTAGTCTGTCTACATCTCCAAAGCTCAAAATGTTCTGTTCCACCTTGTGATGTCATGGAAGTGGTAGTTTTCAAATTAACAGCTAACTTTTACCTTTAGTTCAGTAGAGTTTGGCAATTCAAGGTCTGAAATTATCCAAATGATTCTAGTGAAGGTTTATGGAGTTTCAAAACACAGTGGAGCACTTCCTGTATTACCACATGACATCACAAAGTGGAACAAAGTCTTTTTAGTTTGAGAGAACTAAATATGCAGGGTTTGTGTGTTAAGCATATGTGAATGAACAAAACCCAACTCCAGGTCTGTTTGTGATGAGGAAATAACATTATAACATAAATCAGAAAATGAAAATAGCGTATTATGGGCCCTTCTGCGCCATTGGCCTGTCTAACCACCACCAACACGCACGTAAACACCACATTCGTACTAGGCAATGTGTGCGAAGTGTTTTGCCTAAGAACACAACAACAGTTTTTGCCATTTGCCTTTGTTTTAACTTCAAACTTTATTATTACATGCAAACAAAAACAACAATCCCAAACTTTAGCTATGAACCCTAATAAAGTGCCAAATAAAGGGAATAAAAAGGAAAAAAGGGCTAAATCCAATCTATGTTTTGATGGCTTTACTACCCCCTCAGCTACTCTCTCTGGGTTCACACAAACACTCTGACCACCTATCATGCATGTAAATGTCCAAAATTACCTGTCGCTAACAGCACCCCGGCTAACACTAAGCCCAGGCGCCATCTGCTAACTTTTGTTCTCCCCCTCTCCCCATAATTTTCTCAAGTGTTTTTGCACAGTGTCAAAATGTCTACTCTGTGCCTGGGTTACAACACAAGGAGGAGTGCTAATGACCGCTCTTACCTCCCCTTAAGAGGCCACGGCGGTTTGCCAATATTTGCCCTAACCTTTAGATGATTCCATTTGTTTTACATGCTCAAGTGTGGAGTGAACTAGCCGAGCGGATAAGAGCATTGTGTCCACCTCAAGGACACTTTCCAAGGAAATTTAAAGCTTTTGTGTTGACCAGGACTTTGTTTATTCTCTCTAGACCATACGCTTCATACTTGTTCTGTCTCAGAATAATGTAACTTTTCGGTTTGGGGTCTGTCATCTTTTTGTTTCTATAATAGATATGTCATTTCTCTGCTTGGACTCTTTCAGAATATGGCAAATCTATTTTCACAATATCACATTAAACAGATCTTCATTTATGTAATTACAGGTGTTTTTATAGCTAAAAAAGAGAAAAAAAAAAGCTTTCTGACTGGGAGCAGAGTTGCCTCTCCACAGATCTGACCTGTAACTTGGCCATGTTTTGTCTTCACGATAATAGAAAAGTTTAATGCCATACTGTGAAACATTCCAGACAAAGCAATAGCATCGCCTTGGAGAAAAGTAGGTGGCGGACCCTCCAGCAGCACAGTTATGCAATGCACTTTTAAAGGGTTTTGCTAATGATTGTATACAAATATAATCTGAATTGTATCTGAAACCGAAATTGTCAGATCTGTGAAGAGATGGCACTCAGCATGTTGTTTGTTTTGGATGATTGATTCATAAATTGACCTTGACTTGATTCCACTAAAACTCTTTGCTATGCAGCATCTTTTCAATTGCAAAGCCAATTCAATAAGGAAAATGCTCAAATTTCAATTTATGCTAATATATTCACTCATATTTTCACAAGGCAACATGTAATCTAGGCTGTTTTTTCTTAACTGTTGGGTAAATCAAAATGTTTTAAACAATACTGAATAGGAATGATTTATTTTGTTCTGGTATTGCATACACTGTGTTCTTTGCCAACAGTGACACGTACAACTCTATCTGAAACCCACATCTGCAAAGTTACAGCGAGGATAGAGATGGGATCTTTAGGAGATTTGAATATCTTTATGCTAAGCTGCAGTGGGAAAGCCTGCGCACTTAGGCTTAGCACTCTCAAGACAGCTCCTCCTTGTTAAGCATGGCCTCAGACTGCGACACTATGAATGGGACCATTACCTCCATCTCTCAGTGCACACACAGGCGCACCCGTCCTCACATATTTGGGATCTAGTTGAACTAAACTAGTGCATGTAAAGTACGCGCTTCCACCGGGAGACAGTGCAGCACCCCAGGACTGCCACAGCAATCTTCTCCAGCGCTCCTGCTCAGATTGGCTCCACTGCAGTTTCTTTACTGCATCAGTTCCATCTGCTGATTAAATCAAAGATTCACTCAAGACAAACCCACCGTCTGTCCAACAATCCAGGTCAGGTCTTAACCCCCTGTTGTTTTTCTTTTCTACTTGATCCATACAAATAAAAGTCATTCACAAGGAGTGCACAGGAGATTTAACCTGAGATGAAATTCAGCTGGAATTGTAACAACGGCCAAGACATAGTGCAATATAAAAGAAGACAAGACGGCATGAAGGGTGTTGATTTAAGAGAATATGTGTCTTACATATATTCCCACATGTAGCCCCTTTGATCAAATAAGCCTGCTGTTTCTGAAACAGAAACAAAGCCTTTAAATCCAGGAGCCCCTTCTACATGATGCGGAATTTTAGGTATTAGGCCTATTCAAAGGAAATAACTGCTACGGCAACACAATCCTCACGCTGCTATCTGAAGCCAAGAACTGTCAGACCACAGCTAAGCCACAGGACTCTCAAAATAAAGGGCTTCTGTGTGTGTGTGTGGGTGTACTGGAGCTAGTGTGTGTGCTATGTGATGCACTATATGTTTCCTACGTCTACAGGCTGTCTAAGCTTTCTTTAGTGTTTGCCCCTACCATTTTCCATGTGCTCTGCCTCACCGACACTGCCATCCGGCGTGGTCCTCTCGTAGCTGTCCTCAGGCAGGGGCAGGGCACCCAGCCGGGGGCCTGACGAGCTCTTGCTGCTGGGCGTCTCCGACTCATCCAGGCCGCTGTCGTAGCAGCTCTGCAGCGATCCCTGCTGGTGAGGGTCCTGGGGCTGGCTCACCACCGAGAAGGTCACTCGGCGAAATGGCTACAAGAAAAACCAAACGCCGCGGGTCACTCAAGGGACTGTTTGTGTTCAGATTAGAGGAAGTGGCATCGTCTGGGTTTGAAAAAGCTTTAGGTGAGCATTTAGGTAAGCAGGAGAATATAGGTCAAAATATGGGTAAAGTTGTTGGGAGAGTCAGGAAAAGGAATTGTAGGAATTTAAGGGCACAAAGAGGAAAGCCTTACCTCTAAACTAGCTGCACTGTCACTTTTGTCATCCAATCTGCTCCTTCACAAAAGCTAACAATGACCTTTTTACCTCAAACAAGGTCCTGGCTTTCACTCACCCTGAAAACCTTCAATGGGAGGACCTTGTAAAGGGACAAACACGAAAAGCGCTACCCTCACAAGACACTGAGGCTCAGGGGAGAGGCAGGCACGGCAGCTGGCTCAACCTGTTAAATACAACTAAGACCACGGCACTGCCACGGCCTCATTTGTCGTTTTTCATTTGTACAAAGAGGCCAAGGTGAACAAGGCTCTGCTGGAGATCTGAATTACCAAGAGAAAAGACAAATACCTGTTTTCCATAACACGCATTGACTAACAAAGACTTCTGTCCTACAAACCTTGTGTTCATGCTGTTTATGTTTGTGGATAGCTAAACAATTGAACACTTGATCAGAACTAAGCCGGCTACTCCACTATCAATGCTGGCTCCTATAGGCCTGTCACGATTACGAATTTCAAAAGCACAATATGTTGCTTGAAACTGCTTTATGCCTCTGATACTAGAAAAATAAAGCAGGATAAACCATTTTCAAATATTCATTATCATTAAAAGGCATGAACTGTGACTGATAAACAGCAGAATAATGCAATAATTACACATAAAAGTGACTTATTCAACCCTCTACAGCTCAGATCTCATTGTATTAATGAATCTTCCCTATGAATACAGCAACATCAACTGTAAATATGTAAATAGTGTATGGATGTGGTGACCGAGATTGAATGGGACTAGTTTTAGTTTTCGATTTAATGGATAAGTGATTGCATTAATACACATTGTATTTTATTGGCATGTATGCCATGTATCACACCAACCTGTTTTGGGAATGAAGTTGGAAATCAGCCTGTTATCTTGCTATAACCTGGCACAAACATATTACCTCTTTGTGCAGGTCAATGTTTTATGTGCATTGCCCCTGATAAATACACAAATAAACTAAACTATTACAACAAAAAATAACAGAAATATCCCCACTTTTGCAAAGAAAATGTACACACGGTAAATACTGAGCCCCAAAATGTATGTTCCAAATTTCATATACTGAGCACTAATTTGATATAGTAATTATCGTGACAAGACTAGTTCCCTGCGATGATTTTGAAGCCAGAGACAGAATGGTAGGTGATCAGAACAGAGTGAACATGAGGTGAGGAATGGCGCTCCCTGCTTGCTCATTACCTGGATAAATAGCATAACAAATGGCTAACGCTAGTCATTAATTTCGTACAAACACAACCAAGCAACCTTCCTCCGATCTGCCCCACCCCCCTCCTCCTCCTCTTCCTCCTCCTCTTCGCCTCCTTGCTCCGTCATCGGCATTAAACGCGACGCAGACCCATTACTCAACCATTTCGTGTTCCTCCCTCTCCCTCCTTCTTTTTGTTTAGCAGTTGTCACACCTGATCAAGCGTGCTCCCTTGTAAGGCCCAATGATAACTTTAATTTGTACATCTGCCCGTAATCAATCTTGGAGCTTTGGTGGTTGGATAGGGGAGACTGACGTTGAGTGTGTTTTGCCAAAGCTTATCTGCTGACAGGTACTAGGTGTGGAGTCTTGTGTCTTTAGCGGAGAATGATAAATGAAGTGACAACAAGGGGTGGGGAGCGAAATGCAGCCGGTGATGACGTGCTTCTCGGGTCAGTTTTGTTCTACGTGTTCTCTTTCTGTGCAAAAGTCGTACACTGTGTCACTTTGTTGGTGGAGGGTCCGCTACCTGCTTGTCTCCATGGAGATTTTACTGCTTTCCCTGGATGGTTCCCTGGTATGACATTAAACATATTAATCTAGCATTTATTCAATATGGGTGTTTCTATTGCTCAAAAGGACATGAATTCCTACTACGAATAGAAGCTTCTCTCCCTTGTGATAGATAGGTTTAAGCTATACTGTGGAACATTCTTGACAAAGCAGTAACATTTCCATGTAGACAAGCAGGACCCTCCACTAGAAATGTTACACAGTGCACATTTAAAGGGAAAGTATGCAATAAGGAACTATCACCAATGCATTCTTATTATGAATCATACAATGGTGTACTTCAAATGTCTGGTGTAGATTGTGTGCTAAAGATTAACTATAACATATTTATTCTGACACATTGGTATTTTTATTGGGCATTTTTTTTTTTTTTTTTTATTGTAGGAGTACATCTTTCTAATCTGGCCATGACAAAACTAGTCAAAAGTTTCTGTGACTAGGTTTGGAAAACCAATGTTGAGAAAGTGAGTTTGAAAGTGAGATATCATCCACTGTTGTCCTAACGTCTCCTTCTGATAAGGTGAGAGATGCATGATAAAAATATTCTGATAAGCACACCCAAACTGCTGCTTGAAATGATTCCTCTTGGAGTATATTATAATGATTATAGGAAAAGATATGCACATATTTTCCCACAAAGTTCCTCCTTTTTTACTTTAGCCTTGTTCAAAAACAGCTCACTGACAAGAGATCACAGATAAGGCTAGACCTACAACCAGGCTCTCTTTTGGAAGAAGATTTTCTGTTTGATAAAACAATTTCCCACAAGCCACTGGGAGAAGTAGATTTCTGCCTTGCACATTGAGCACGCGTGTGTGTGTTAGTGAATTAGCATTTATATTTCTACCCTGTTTCTTTTCTCTGGCTGGCTGGCTAACACAGCAATCTTGGCAATAAATCATGTTTCCATGTAATTACAATCAACACTCAACAAATGAATCAGTATAAATATTCATGCAAATTTCACTTGGATAGTCAAACATTTGTTACATAATTAAAAACGGGCATGCAATAGGAATGCTACTAAGTATAATAACGCCTGGAGGAGATGTGAAGCTAATAAATTATGTTTCCTTATATGTGTTTGCGCCGTGAATATTGTAATGAAAACTCCCAAATGTCACACAATTATAAAACAGGTTTAAGATGCACAAGAAATTCAATTACGTTTTAAATATATTGCAAATGGAGTTAACCACTCTGCCACCGTGCACCTCTTAGAAAAAATATTATCATTTTTCATTTAAAACACCAATGAAACATAAACAAATGCATCAGTTTTAGTGGAGGCACGATATTCCTTGGAAACCACATTTTCTAATGATACAAATTAAATGACTGTTGCGCAATGAATTGCTGGCGAGACCGCAAAGTAAAGAAAAACAATTGAACGGGCCCCAACACCTTAAGAAAATTGAGTTCGGGCAAGAGAAAAAAATAAGTTAAATGAACAAATAGATTTTATTCACCTGATTTTCCCCCCTTATTTTCACTGGAGGCAGAGTGAGATGGAGGAGAGAGAAGAGGAGGGAGGGAAAGCTAATTTGTTTGCAGACCAGGGATGGAGTTCATGCAGGGACCGCCGGAGGGTTTGGATTAGAATCTGCAGCAAGCGCAGTCTCCACGGCGACCTTCGATCTCGCCATTCTGTGTCTTTTAAATAAATGAATAAAATAAAACAGTCATTCCTTCTTAGTCAATTTTCTTTAAACCTATCCGGGTGCCACGAGGGAGGGGAAGGGAGGTGTGTAATATGCGAATGTATTTTGAGTCGAACCAAATATATTTTTTTACTCTTCTGACCAAGGCCTAGCTAAATTTGTGGTGGAGTAAACAACCGTGATACTACTACTACTACTACTATCACCACCATCACTACTACTACCAGTACCACTACTACTACAACTACCAGTACTACTACCACTACTGCTACTACTACTGCTACTACTACTACTAATAGAATTTCTTACTACTAATGCTATAATACTACTACTACTACCACCACCACCACTATTACTACCAGTACCGCTACTACTACAACTACCAGTACTACCACCACTACTACCACAACTACTACTGCTACTACTACTACTGCTTCTACTACTACTACTACTACTACTACTACTACTACTACTACTACTACTACTTCTACTACCATCACTAATACTACTACCACTGCTACTGCCACTACTGCTACCACTACTACCACTGCTACTACTGCTACTACTACTACTACTTCTTCTTATTACTAATACTCTACTACTACTACTACCTCTGCCCAATGCTACAGCTGTAACTACGTGCTTATAGCTAACAGTGCAATCATTATGACTAAAATCATTTACAATTATATATTATACATACATACTGCTACAGCTTCCACTACAGCAGAGGGAAATGCAGCGCATGTTTCATTTCCCTTTAATCTATCCACTTTAGGGTAGATTTGTTATTCTCCTCCATCGGACTAATTGTAATTCTGTACTTGCACGGATCATTATGTATTTCCTGAATGCATACAATGGTAAAGTGGCACTAGTAGCTGTAAGGTGTCTGAATGCGCCCTGCCTTTTGGACATTTTTCACTTGCGCATACCCAAAGCCTGTTTACTGAGCCTGACCGAGTCCACCTCCTGCATGACCTTGTGACCTCCCGCTCCACTCAGCTGTCAATCAAACGGAGGAGTAACCAGGCCAGGAGAGCTCGCCAGCACATATAAACAAACACATGTAATGTCATGACCCTCAACAACACTGTTTGATGGAATCACACCAACTTGTTTCAAATGACAAAGCCAATGTAATCAATACTTCCTTGTCATATATCAAATGCAATTAAGTGACAACAACACATATATATAAGTTTTGGGGGAAAAGTTTGACACAGGGCAGTGGTGGAAGATAAAGTAAAAATAGTATAAATCTTAGGTATCTGTACTTTACTCAAGTAGATTTTAAAGTGGATATTTTTACTTTTACTTCACTACATTTGAAAGCATGTATTCAGTAAGTATTTTTATTATCGTGTGAGACCTGCTGAAAATCCCGAGGGCTTTATTTTGAACACATTTGTAGTTTGAGCAAACAAAAGGATATAAATAAAAAATACCAAACAAAATTCAGCACAGATCTTTATCAAAATCACTACATTTAAAGCCTTATAAAACCAGTGCAAATCAGTGCAAAAATATTTTTACTTTTTACTCTTTAAGTACATTTTTAAATGGGTACTTTAATACTTTTACTTAAGTAAAAGTAAAAGTTTCACATGACAAAAATGTACTTGAGTATTTTTTTTCCACTACATCTTTACTTGGGTACTTCTTCCATCGCTGACACAGGGCAATATTAAAGGTGCACTAAGTATGTTGTTCTTTGCCAGGAATGTGAAATAATTTGGCCCTAAACTGTGTAGTATATATACTATCTATACCATTATTTTGGATGTTTTTATTGCTCAAAAGTACCTTGAAAACATACATTCTTACTGTAAGTAGGGTTGACTAATAAATTCGCATGGTGTTGTTACCTATACTTGTCTCTATGAAAATGTATACGTTTGATACCACTGTGGAAAATTCTAGTTAAAGCAATGACATCTCTATGGCGACAAAGACCTTCCATTAGAAAGACCTTCCATCAGAAAATTACATAGTGCACCTTTAAAGCTACACAAATCCTTCCGGGGTCTGTGTCCCAGGTAAACAACTTAAGCAGTAAAAAAAAATAAATAAATAAAATAAAAATTTCGATCATTTTTTAGCTAGCAATTCAAAATAACCACCACCAGATGCCACCAAAAACGCAATCCACCAAATGAAAAGCAGATGTTTAGCCATAGCGAGACTTCTGGCGCAATCCCACACCCCTCATCCCTTGAGTACACACACACACACACACACACAAACACACACACACAAACACACACACATAGTTTGACCGTTCCCTATACCGTGCCAAAAACAGGCCACGACCTTCTTGTATGTCTTTCATTACGACTTAGCTCTGCTTTGCTTTATCGTGACCAGATGCAGGGACCTCTTTTTTATAGGGTCCAGACAGCCCCAGGCCTCTTTTGGGTGTACCCCTGATGGAAAAGCCAACCGGTGACAGACATGGGTGAGTGATCAATTCCGTCATCCCAAAACCTGACAATGCAAACACGCCACAGGTCCGTTGGAATGGCAGCGATAGACCTTGGCACTGGCCTATATCCTGGACACTAAAGGGGAAACACATGGTACCGCCCGGACTGACTGAACCTGGGGCCAATAAAAACAGCAGTCCGCCACTCATGTCAATAAAGTGTGACCTCTCGGATTTGATTTTCATTTCCTCTCTCCCGCCGAACTAAACATTGCAGAGTTTGGGGAAAGACTGACATGTAACTTTTTGCTTTTATCTAGAAATCTTGAAGGAATAACTCACATACTATTGTTACTGTCAAGGCTATGGGGCCCAACAATGAGCAGTTTTCAAACAACTTTCAGTTCGAGTTTCTTAGTGTGTTTTGTGTTTGTTTATGTTCTTTCATCAGACTTTTTAGAATTTAATTGGTATTCATGTTTTTTTTGTTGTTGTTGTTAATTAGTCTGTCTAAAAATGCTCTGTTCCACCTTGTGATGTCATGACGTGGTAGTTATCCAAGTTAACAGCTACCTTTTACTTTAGTTCAGTAGAGAGAGGCATTTCCAGAGCTGAAATGATCCAAATGATTCTAGTGAAGGTGTACGGAGTTTAAAATCAGAAAATAGCATAATACGAACCCTTTACTTCTACCTACGTACTCTGAGAAAAGTTGTGAATAATTTCTTCTGTAATACTGAGGAACATTGAGGCATTTTTTTCTTTGAACTTCCCATGATCTATTCTGGCATTTACCATTGCAACGCCTTGGAAGAAGTCGGCATTCTGCTTTCAGCTTTATGCTCAAATGAATTACACACATGTCTGTTTCAATACAATACTGTCTGAAAATGAACAGGTATGGCTGGGTTGGAGGATTTCTTTGGCATGTGGGATTATATTGGTTACAGTACATCAGCTGCACACAATGGCCGCTTGTATTTACACTACAACGCTAACTCTATTTAAAGCGTTCAGTCTGAGTGCTTGCCTGGATTTATAATTAAGCCCACATTCAGAGCTGCCTCCGGACAGCGCTGAGGGCAACAAGGGCTACCGAGGTGTGGTTGGTAGGTTAGAGTGTGCAATCTCCAGCTCTAAGTACCTTGGGCGGGTGGCAGTGACCCACTACCGTGAACCACAGGAAGCAATTGTGGGCTGGGGCAGGACTCAGAGCGAGGAGGGCAAAACGTAAACTACAAGGCCAGTGTCTTATTGCAGTCAAGCGAGTAGGAGAGGTGGAGGGATAGACAGGGGGAACTCTGAGTAAGTGAGATGGGGGTAGAAGATAAAGAGGCCACAGAAGACAGGACAAAGGGAGAAGAGGATTTGGGGTGACACCTGAGAACTGCGAGGATTGCCAAAAGTGCCAGTCGGTAATTAAGACGGCGTGCTTCATTTTTAATGGGCTACCAGACAGTGACCCGTGATACGCCACCTGAGACCTGCCTGAGTGCCAAAGAGCTATGTAAAAACAACTCCACCACTTGCTGGGGAACACTAGCCTACAAATTGAATGCACCTAATGTTCCAAATATATACAGTGGTGAAAGTTACATTTACATTGATACTTGATACTTAATGTATTGTTTTTTTTTACTCAGATTAAGTAAAACAAAAAAGGTGGAATGGACAAAGAAAAACGTAAAATTTATTTACCTTTTTTTTCTTTTTTTTTTTTTTTAAGATTAAAGGTACACTGCATAACTTTTCTGGCGGAGCGTAAACATCACCTTTTTTCCATGGAGATATTATTACTCAGGTGGCACTACCAGATCAAGTTACAGCTCAGATCTGTAGAGATGCGACCCTGCTTGTCAACAGTAAGAAAGCATGTTTTTCAAGGTATGTTTGATCAATAAAACACCTGTAATTAAGTACATGCTGGATGCACTATTAACACCATGCTATCAAACATTCCTGGCAAAGCAATTACATCTCCATGGAGACAAGCAGGTGACACGGACCTTTAAGGAATGTTTTTATGCTTGTTCATTTTTTTTTTTTTTTCAAATATAGGATGCATGCCCCAAAATAACCCTATTTCACAGTACGCTTATGCAATGCATGTGACCTTTTTTCACCCCTGGTTCCGTATAAGCAGATGCAACATGCAAAGTGTAATCCAGCCCAGCCGATTCAGTGATGTTAGCACGATAAATGAGACAAATGCCCTCCAGGTTAATGTCTGACTGGAAATCAATAGCAATGGGATCGGGTTGGATTCAAGTTCTGTTTGGGTGCTTCTCGGTTGCTCCTTATTACCATTTTAACAGCTAACAGCACTCCTATGCCTTGGTAATCTAAAACAAGATAGTACACCAACTGCAGGGGGGGATGAAGTACTCTATTGTGTTACTTAAGTTAAAGTACAGATACAGGGGCAAAAAATTACTCAAGTAAAAATATTGCCAAAAAAAATCTACTTAAAGGTGCATTGTGCTTTGCTCCATGGATATGTTATTGCTTTGTCTGGAAAGTTTCACAGTTTGGTATTAATTGGAGACCAAATCAGACCAAGTTACAGGTCAGATCTGTGGAGAGGCACCTCCACTCACAGTCAGAATGCATGTTTCTCTAGGTATTTTTGAGCTATAAAAGCACCTGTAATTGAATAAATAAGTAAGTAGAGCTGTTCAATGCCATACTGTGGAACATTCCAGGTAGAATATTGCGGACCCCCAACCAAAAAGTTACATAGAGCACCTTTAAATAAAGAACAGATACCTAAAAATTGGTATCTTTTACTTTTGTACATAGTTACCTTCCAACACTGGCCAACTGTTCTGGTGTCTCTCAGGTGTAATAAGCCCTGCGAGCCACCAGAGGGAATTTTGATGAGCATTTGGTCCAGGTCAAGTTGAGTTGTTGGCAGAGGAAAGGGCCGCTGCTGTGTTTGTTAGTGCATCCGCCCACAGATTCTTTGGTATCATGTCTTACCCTGACTGATAGCTTTGGCCCTGTCAAGCTCCACTGCTCCTCTACACGTTCCATCTTCTTTAAGCTTCAAACCCACTCCGTGCATTCCTCCCAGGTCAGTCTCACACGGACAAAGAAAGAAGAAACAATTTTTGAAGAAAAGAAAACTGCCCCAAAAGAAGCAAAAACAAAGGCGAGATAAAGGGAGTTCTTGTGGGCTTAGAGTTTCTGTGCATTATCGGCAGAGTCAACAAAGATGCATGGGGCTTTCTTCTCCACTTGTTCTAGTCTGGAGTTTGACTAATGCAGTTTTTCATATCCTTCTAGCCCATAAGGTACAGCCTCACCTTTTGTGCCGATATATTAAATCATAACAAAAGAGTTGCATACCATCATGCATGTTGTGCAAATACAAGACAGACCAAGTTTTAGGTAGTATCAAGAAATATAGTCTCCCATGAATGCTCAGATCAATGACTGGCAGTGATGGGAAGAATACTTTGAAAATATATTCAGTTACAGAACACTCAATACCTGCATTAAAATGTATTTTTTAACATATTCTGATAAACGGCCCAAACAGAGTACTTTATTCTGAATACGCAGAGTTGCATTTAAATGATAGGGTAAACACATGTTTGTTTATCACTTATTTTACTAACTGGAGGAAAAAAAATTACACATGTAACTATATTCTAAATACCACTAAATGAAAAAGTAACTGTATTAGAATGCATTTACTCAAAATTAATACTCTGAATCAGGGGAGTCGACAGGGGGGAAACAAAGGGGTCTGTTGTCTCACACCCCAGCATCTTAGGGGCCCAAATTTGGAACTATATTAGAGGGGGGGTGAGTATTTTTGCTACATGTATTCAGTTACTTCCCATAACTGATGACTGAACTGCATTTATACCTATTTCATACTACTCTCTATTGAATCATTGCCATATCAATGCTACAAATCTATCTTGTATTTTTTATAAGAGAATTGCACAAGGTCATACAAGCCACATGGGCCCAACTGTTAGTAATAGCATTTTAAACACCTTTTAAAAATACTTTTATTACCCAAGGTGCCGACATTATGAGCAACATGGCGCGGCCTTGTTAAGAGTTGATGATGCTATTAGCGCTCTCTGGTCAATTTAAAATCGCTTGCTTGTGTTTTTCGCACTTCACTTTAACGGCATTCCAGGCACATAGCAATCAATTAAAAATGCTTTGTTGCCTTCACTGCATACTCCTTCTCTGGAAAAAAAAAAAAAGAAAATAATATATGCTTTTGACCAGTACAAAGAGAACCAAAACCAGACTCTAAGTGTGTCCCCATTGCAAGCTTGAGTTGTGCAAAGTTGGAAAAAGTCCTCTCCTCCAAAAATTCTAGAGGGACAAATTGTTAGTCTTAAAGCTTGGGCGTTGTGAGCAATTTTGGAAAAGGGAAAAATAGAGCACAGAAGCGGCCTAAGAAAGATGTTGAAAGAGTAAGGGATAGGATGATAAGCAAATAAGAAAGTGGCAGATCATAGCATTGGTCACTTCATTTTGCTTTCTTCAACCACATCCCACTTTGGTCTTTCTCTTTTTCCCCAGTGCTTTTTGGAGGAGGGCCATGGATAGCACTTTCGTATTAGCATGCGCCACATGAATACAGCCGGAGAGGAAGAAATAAAGGCGGGAGAGAGAGAGAAAGAGAGAGGAGGAAAAAAAAGACATCACACATGGCTACTTTTTTAAACTCGGGCTAAACTTTTAATTGCTCTTCAAGTGGCGGATTAGGCCAGTGGTGTAACAGAGATACTATTCTACAGGGACACATTCTGAACATCCTCGCAAGCTTAGTCCAACCTTTGACCTGCTCTGAATGGCAAAAGAGAAGTGCTTCATTTCTTTATTTTCATGTCTTTGATAGCGTTGAGGGGTGCCTTGCGGTGTTGAGTGACAGTGGATTAGTTTCAAGCCGACAAATAGCACCCTTCTGTGGGATTTCTGCTGGCCTAGATGAACACTAGCCCTCGTGTCATGTAACCGATAGCAATGAGTCTGAAAGGGACATAAAATGACTTCATAATTCATAAAGGAAGGTCTTGTCGTCTGCCGAATGTATTTTCTTTTATGCCCGGGGACATTTTTGTGGATCTCCAAAGCAACATCCTCCGCCGTCAATCGCGAATTGTGTTACATCCGCTCATTATGAATGGATGGGGCCTTCTCTGGTGTCGGCCATGTTAGACCCACTGCTGCTGCTGTGTACAGAAGTGCAGGGAGGACTGGGGCTTAAAGGTGCATTGTGAAACTTTTCCGGTGGAGGGTCTGTCTTCTGTTTGTCTCCATGGGGATGTTACTGCTTTGCCTGGAATGTCCCATGGTATGACATTAAACACATGTATCTACCATTTATTAATTAGGGGTGTTTCTATTGCTTGAAAATGCACAAATTCTCTCTGTGGATATGGTTGCCTCTCCACAGATCTGGCCGGTAATGTAGCCTAGAGTTGTCTTCCTTGAGATAGATAGCTTTCATCTCTAACGTGGAACATTTAAGACAAAGCAATAACATCTCCAGACGAGAAGGTGACAGACCCTCCACCAGAAAAGCTGCGCAATGTAACTATATTATGCAAAATTGACTCTTGTGAGCTCTAAGCCTTGTGTTACCTCATCAAAAACATACCTTTGTTTCATTAACTACTATTCGTTAACTACTAGCTTCTACCTTTTGTTCAGTAGAGATAGGCAATCCCAGAGATTAAATTATCCAAATGATTCTACTGAAGATGTATGGAGTTATGTATGGAGAACACAGTGGAGCACTTCATGTATTACTAGATAAGAACTCTAAAGAAGCCTAAATATGCAGGGTTTGCATATGTAAATGAAAACAAAACACAACAACTCCAGGTATGTTTGTGATGAGGAAACAGCATTCTAACATAGATCAGAAAATGGTGTAATATGAGCCCGTTAAGGTTTCAGCCTCAACCCTGACTTGAATGTTTCTTACAGTCTTGAAACACATCTTCCGATCACGTTTTCAACATTTCTTTCTTTTTTTTTCTTCTGTTTCTCAAGTAAAGTGACAGCTGAGCGGCACAGTGCAAGAATCCCCCCCTCCCCCTTTGCTCGTTCACCCATGCGAGGCCCTCTTGTCTGTGTGGAAGTCTTTGGCAATGTCGTGCCACTTCGTACGTCACCCAGCCGTCAAAATCCAACTTTGGCAAGGAGGGGGGCATATAGGTGTCACATGTAGGGAGCCATCATGTCTCTCCCAGCATTGTGTCTGACCAGCTGCTCACTAACTGTCAGCCTGTGATTGGCCCAAGGGTTACTGCTAACACTAGCTTGTGGTGACACAGGTTCGGGTGTCAGTGGCAAAAAGTCGAGGCATCGTATAAACAATCCTGGTAGATTTGCAAAACAGTCTACAGCCAAAACCTTTTAAGGAAGCGACAAACAAGGAAAGCAAGGTTATTTGGCAAGGAAAATGGAGGTAGATAGAGTGAGAGATTTAGAGAAAAGAGGCCTGAGAGAAAATGGTTTAGATGTTGGTTTTAGATGACTTGATATGTTATTAAAGGGCCCAGATTACACTATTTTTTCTGGTCTATGTTATAATACTGTTTCCTCATCACAAATATGCCTGTGTTTTGTTTCATTTACACATGTTAAGTGCACAAATCCTGCATATTTAGAGATTTTTTTATCAAACGGAAAACAGTCTGTTCCACCTTCTGATGTCATGCGTTAATACAGGAAGTGCTCCACTGTGTTTTTAAACTCCATACACCTTCAGTAGAATCATTTGGATAATTTCAGCCCAAGAATTTCTAATCTGTACTGAACTAAAGGTAAACGGTAGCTGTTGTCTTGAAAACTACCGCTTCATGACATCACAAGGTGGAACAGAGAATTTCTAACTTTGGGGATGTAGACACACTAACAAAACAGTATTACTGACACAAGTATAAATTAAACAACACACAACTTTGAGTATGTTTTTGAGGAGGTATGAACATTCTAACACGGTATAAAGATCACATGAGTCAATTTTGCGTAATATAGGACCTTTAATGAACATTTCACACGCTAGTAAAATTTTGTAGAATTTTATTTTTTTGTTTTAGTAAATTAGAAAAGTAATATAATAATAATAATAATAATAATAATAATAATAATAATAATAATAATAATAATAATAATAATAAAAACTCTGAGTGCTATATGACAATGAGGGAATCTGGCTACCTGTATCAAACATTCACACTGACTATAAGAAAATCAAATGATAGCATGTACCAGACAACACAAGAAGATGATGATGAGGCAAAGGAAATGGTGTGTATCAACTTTAATATGTTTGATAAATTATTGTTTACCATGGTGAGACTGTGCTGACAGATAACCCACATTTAAGGGATCAAGGCTGCCATCCACACAGGCGAAAGGGAAGCCGGAGATGGATGGGGGGAGGTCAGAGAGCATATCCAGCTTCTACACTAATGAGCCCTTCTATTTGGCAATGATTGCCTGGGAACATATCATTCATGTGAGATACACTGCAAAAAGTAATATCTAGGTAAGATTAAAGATGCACTGCGTAACTTTTTGGTTGGGAGTCTGTCACCTGCTTGTTTATACGGATAAGTCATTGCTCTGCCTGCAATGTTCCACAGTATGACATTAAACAGATCTACCTTAGATTTATTCAGTTACAGATGGTTTTATAGCTAAAAAATACCTAGAAAAATAGGCATTCTGACTGTGAGCGGGCTTGCCTCTCCACAGATCTAACCTGTAACCTAGTTCAGGTTTGGCTCCATGAAGATAGGAAAATTTAATACCATACAGTGAAACATTCCAGACAAAATAAAAAAAAAAAATCTCCATAGAGACATGCATTTAACTGACCCTCCACCAGAAAAGTTACACAATGCACCTTTAAATTACTCAAATTAAGAACATTTAACTTGATTTGAGTAGCTTTGACTTGACAAATAAAATTATCTACCAATGGATGCATGTCTTTCTTGATTCAAATAACATAAGATTTAGTTTCTTATTTTAAGTGCAAAGAGTTGTTGTTTTTCTTATCTTCAGAGTAACAAGACACATTTTCGTATTTTTAGTACAAAAAAAACATATTCCATTGGTAGATAATTTTACATGTCAAGTGAAATTTGCTCAAATCAAATATACATTTTCTTAATTCAAGTCATTTTAACCTGGAAAAATTAAACTTTTTGCATTGTATAAGTAGTCTATCCCTCCTTCTGTGTGTGTATGGATGTGCTTGTATTCTTTGGCAGGCACTAGGGGGAGCCTCAGTGGGCTGAAATGAATGCCAAGTGTCACAGAGGTTTCAGACTCGCTCCTTACATGTCCCATACGCCACCTGTTACGGCCAACGCTATGCAATTACACAGGCAATTATTACAAATGAGTAATTAAATACTATTGTAAGAATAAATAGACTGACAGTGAGAAGGGAGAGAGCGGAGGAGGTTGTAAAAAAAGGGCCCTAGGCTAGTGAAAGTGATGATTAAGTGGTGAGAGAGGAATAGCAAGTGGGACTAGATGACATGCCTGGTACATGAAACAATTTTGAAAAAAAAGAAAAAAAAAAAAAAAAGAAAAAAAAAAGGAAAAATTAACTTTCAGTTCAGTTCCAAATATTTTAAAATGACAAGTGGTCTTTTTTTACCCAAGAAACTATTAAGTATTTGGTTTTGTAAGTTAAAGGAGCACTGTGTAACTTGGAGAGTCTGCTGGAGAGTCCATCATCTGCTTGTCTCCATGGAGATGTGACTATAATGTTCCACAATATGGCCATAAACCAAATAACAGGTTAGAATTAGTTTTTTTTTTTTTTTTTAATATATTCTGAAGTTGAATAAATGCAAGATAGATTAGTTAATATACCATACTATGAACAAGTTAAATCAAAGCATTAACATCTCCATGGAGACAAACATGTTGAAAAGTTACACAGTGCACCTTTAAAGTAGGAAAACACATGATGCAGAAGCAGTGATACATTTTTCAGATATCTATTCATCAAATTGACTTCAACCCAAGCAAAACATGTAGTAGATTTACATTGCTGTAGTAGTCAGTTCTTTTTAATTGCACTTGAGCCACCTCTGGCCTTTCCTGGCTTTATGCAAAAGCTCGGCAATGTGAAATATGTAAATCACCCACAAACACATAAAGCTCTTAAACGTTTCCCACACCACAAACTTGGCATCAAAGATACGCCCCATTTAGTCCTGTCATGTTGCCATCTCTCAATCCTCGTCCATCATCTCCACTCAGACCTTATCTCCAAACTTCTCTCTTTTCCTGTCTGTGTCATCCTCAATACCTCCCTCTCTCCCGCGCTATCTTTTGGGAGATCACAGAAGGTCAAACCTCCCTGACGTTTGATGGATGAAAATGGAATTAAGATGAAAGCACACTTTCAGATAATGAAGATATGCAGCGGGAGATTAGAAAGCCAGGAGAGGCTGCAGAGGTGCCGACCAAATTAATATTAAAATTTATGTGTGTTTGGCTCCAGCCTCGACAATCCCCATGTGTTCTTTTTTCACCAGGGGGCCCCAAGTCGAAAACATAACAAAAATTCTAATGGGGTTTCAGGGGGAGCTGTGAAAATGTGTTTTTCCCATTTGACAGTCCTCATTTTGTCTGATGTTGGGAATACAAAATGATTTACAACACTGCCATTCAGGAAACGGAAAAGAATAGCACGGGGAATAGAGAACATGTGCATATGAGGCTACGCGTGGAGTCTTGAGGCACACGTCTGGACACTTGCTGTGCGTAGAACGGAAGCCTGTTTGCATACCTCCATATGCCCTGTTCTATGTATTTGCATTTTGCTTTGAAAGGCATATGATCTGCTTTACACAGAGAGACGCACACATATGACAATGCAATCTCTGCATCTCAGCACTTTTGAAAGGAGGCTGGATCAGCATGTGCCGGGGAGATAGGCACGACGGATAAGGACCCTTGCCTTAGCCAGCTTCAAAGGCACTGTCTATCACATCTTGCATCGCCGCATGATAGAACTGATATGTGCGCTAATCCGTATGTAAAGTAGATCTCTCCTACCAAGCCACTTCTTTGAGTACACTTCGCCAACAGCCTTTCCTATTCTTGTCAGGGAGAAGATCCACAAAATAAAGGTCTCAAAGGTGCACTGTGTAACTTTTCTGGTGGAGGGTCCATCAACTGCTTTTCTCCATAGAGATGTTACTGCTGTGTCTGGAATGTTTCACAGTATGGTATTAAACCTTTCTTTCTTCAGGGAGACCAAAACAGACCAAGTTACAAGTTAGATCTGTGGAGAGGCAACACTGCTCACAGTAATACTACTTGTTTTGTAATGTATTTTTTCCCTCCACCAGAAAAGTTACACAATGCACCTTTAAACTTGACAAGGAGGTCAACGCGGTCGTCAAATTGAGTTTTTATCACCATCGTCTTTTAGCCATAATGAAATAAATTTGATCTTTTTCAGACTTTGAGCGCGTCATGCACGCTTTTATTTCGTCACATCCGGACTCCTGCTATGCACTTTACACTGGGATGAAACAAAATGCACTTTGTTGCTTCAAGTTAGTTCAGCTGCCCTGCAACTTTAAACAAGGATCAAAGAACATGAGCACATAACTCCAATTCTTGCATCTTTGCACTGGCTTCCTGTTTATTTTAGAATTGACTGATTTTAAGATTTTATTGTAAGTTTTTAAAGCTTTGAGTGAACTGGCCCCACAGTATACTTCGGGCCTCATCCAAATTTACCAAATCCAAATTTCACTGAGGTCTCTAGCTTTTAACACCGCCCGAGTTGTGTGGTCCTTTTAATATTTGTTTTAACTATGTTTTTATATTAAATTGTAGATTCTTTATTTCTCTATGTGCAGCACCTTGGAAAAACTGTTTTCGTTTATGAAATGTGCTATAGAAATAAAGTGGACTGGATTAAATTAGATAGTCAGGGAGAAAGAAGATCCACATAGTAAAGGTCTCAAGTGCAGACCCCAGACTCTATTAAAACCCATTACTCAGTTGTTGACAGAGCTGTTATTTCACAAATCTGAAATGGGAAATTTGATACGAGTTTCAGGTTGTTTTGATCTCTGCTGTCAACACATATTTTATCAATTTATCCTGTTAAAAGTTCAGAAAGATTTCTGAATTTGCTATTAACAGTATGACTTTTTCGCTCCCCTCGGTACTACCCCACAAAATAAAGTTTATACAAAAGAAATAGGAAATGCACTTCAATTTGACTGTGTTTTTGTCCTGCTTAAAGCTGCAGGCTGTTCTGTCTTATTGACTAGACAAGGAAAGAAGCAATGTTCAGGTTACATGAACAATTACCAACAATGAAGTCCTTTGTTCGGCATTAGATAAACAGGTAGAAAATGTTATCTTCTTTACTAAAGGTTACAGATAGGTCAAAGCGGAGTAATTACCGGACACCTGCTCTTGTTTTTCACTTTAGAGCTGTACTGGTGCCCTCCTTGTGCCAACTATTCCCCACATAACAAGTGAATTCAGTGTGCACCTATCACCTTACCGGCAGCTGGTATCCAAGGACTAAAGCTTCGCCGGTGAAATGGCGAGGGAGACACAGGGTTGTTGTGCGAGCTCTGTCTGTGCGTCCAAGGGGCAGATGGAAGAGATCTTGTTACATGTTGAAAGTACGCCCCCCCTTCCCCGCTACCTCCAACCTCCCCTTCTTCTTTTCGCCCATGCAGCAGGTGAATGCAGGTGTCTGTGTGCACGGTGATCCTCCTTCATTCCACAGTTTAATCAAGAGAAGAGCCAAGAAGAATGGCGCTATTGAAGTAACGTAAACTAGTGGAGAAAGATAGACGCATACCAGACACCCCCACCCCCACCCCTCCTCCATGGTTCTGCCATCCTAAGTCCGTTAGCAGCGCCTGGTGAATGAGTGAGTGTGTGTGACGGCGGGGGTCAATGATTCTGAGATGGCTATTGATTTAAAATGACGGATAATGGCGATGAGTGCTAAGAACGCCACGGTGAATCACGTGCTGCCTCATCAAGAGTGTATGATATCGGATCAATACAGGAGCATGAAGTTGGGCATGAGGACGGGGGAGTTTGGGGGGGTTGAGATGTGTTTGTGATTACCATGAAGAAGACTCGCAGTGTCCTTGTGGATTTTTTCAGCGACTGTGGGGAAGAGTAAAGCAGCTTTGTCTCCCTGGCACGTTTTTTCATTCATTTTTGCTTTCATATTCTCCTCCCTCTGTCACCCTAGCCACAACAGAAGCTCTTAAAAAAAAAAAAAAAAAAGAAAACAAGCTGACATCACAACTCAAGGCCAGACTGGAGGCTGTCACACAAAATAAGTGTAATGGTTGACACTGGGTAAATATGTGATTCAATAGAAGGACTTTAAAGGTGCACTGTGTAACTTTTCCGGTGGAGGGTCCGTCCACCGTCAAATGCTTGTCTCCATGGAGATGTTTCACAGTATGGTATTAAACCTTTCTATTTTTATGGAGACCAAACCAGACCAAGTTACAGGTTAGATCAGTGGAGAGGCAACCCCGCTCACAGTCAGAATGCCTGGTTTTCTAGGTATTTTTGAGCTGTAAAACCACCTGTAATTGAATAAATTTAAGGTAGAGCTGGTTAATACTGTGGAACATTCCAGGCAGAGCGATGACATATCCACAGAAACAACAGGTGATGGACCCTCCACCAGAAAAGTTACACGATGCACCTTTAATTGCACCATATAAAGTAGTATCTTACACAATGCAGTCCTTGTGGATTTTTAAATGCACTGTGAGGTAGAGAAAAAAAAGCAGTTCCTTCTCCCTGGTGCATTTTTTTTTCTTTTATTTTTGCTTTTATATTCTCCTCCCTCCGTCACCCTAGCCACAACAGAAGCTCTTGAAAAAAACAACCTGACATCACAACTCAAGGCCAGAATGGAGGCTGTCACACAAAAAAGGCAAACATCTATTTAATTCGGGCTCATATTACATCGCCATTTTTCCTCCTCTTTGATCTAAGAACAATGGGTGAGCTTTGGCGTGGACTGGGCCCCTTCCAGAACCATTCCGCTTGGCTGTGCTCAGTTTCTGATGAACAGGTTTTCTCCCTATTCTCAGCCTTAGAAAAAGGGAGCCAAATCCTAACAGCGACTCTCAGCACCCCACAGCACTAATGATGGCCTTCATCAGCCCGGCTAATTTAACCCCCAGTGTAAATTGAGTGGTAGAGGTCATGGGGGGAGTCGAAGGAAGGGAGGGGGCTGTTATTCATCTAAATCTGAAACTGTGCTAGCTTTAAAACAATAATCAGTTCTCTAGAAGGAGGAAAAAGGCTGTGTGGCCCATATTTCTTCGCTAACAAGAAAACTGGGAGTTTTTTATTCAACCACACTGCATACCACACCACATTATGAATTTGGGTCATCACAAAAAGAGAAGATTTCTGTTATTCTTCCAGTGTTTACATCTACCTCTTCTCCTGCTATATAGTCCACTCACTCTCCTTGCATTGAACTTCACTGGGTGTTTTTTTTTATTTTTTATGGGTAGAATGAAAAGCAGGTCAGGCATAAATGACATCTCAATAAGGTAAGTAGAATACAGCTGGAAGGGGAAAAACGTGAAGTACTTGGTGGCCATGTAGTTAGCATGCAACACAACACCACACTCAGGGAGAGAGAGAAATATGCAAATTGGTTTCAGAATATGATTTCAGGTGCTTGCATTGTAGTCCGTGTGAAAGCCAGTCCCAAGGGGCAGTTTGGAGGGAGTTTGGGTCGGCCTTTTCCTGAGCTACATCAGCTAAATTTTTTCGCTTTGTTGTGTTATTATGATTTGCACTGCATAATAAACTTGTTAGCAGTCATTACAAGCTGTCACTTATGGAGCCAGTCCCTTTGTGGCCTTTATTTGTATGACACCCACTTCTATTTCAAGCACTCGAAACTGCCACAGAAGTCATAACTTGCTTTGACATAGCAACTTTAGCCAAGTCCCTTTTAAATTTCTATTCTATATTTTTGCTCCTGAATAATGTCATTATAGGAAAGTCATTATACTGTATTATGCTACTTTTGGAGACGCTACTACTGCGTCACTTAAGGAACTGCACCACTCCCACCACATGAACCTGAAATATCTCACTCAGATAACAAATTATCATATATAAATGGACATAACTAACCCGCTAGCCGCTGCGTTCGAAATAGGGAGTGTTCATTGGGATGCTTCTGGCTCCATCATCTCTGGCTCCAATTTACTTTACATTGCAAAATTGTCACCCCTTTCTCTGTAACTGCTGCAGTGAGACTCGTCATTTTGGTTTTATAATGTTCGGATTAACCCGCTCTACATGATCCTGGTGTTTTTATTTCGCTATTTTGTCTGTTAATCAATGTAGCATCGCTGAGCTTCATTTGACTGAAGCCGAACTCTATGGGTGACGTCACGCTCCCTTAGTCCATTTCTTTATACCAACTATGATCTTGATGCAAATTAATTGCCGTTCCATCCGCCTCACAGTACCGTGCCAAGTTTCAACCCTCCCATATGTGATCATTACTATTAACACATTCGTTTTTTCAAGCTCCAACAACTTTTCATTTTACTTCCATCTGTCTGCAAATTTTACCCATCAACCCATCTATCACTGTCAAACCCACTCCCTAATCCTGTCTGGCTATACTTAACGTGCTTTTTCTGGACTTATCATAATGCTAACAAGCTGAAAGGTAAAGAAGAACAAAAGTAAAAGTACAATACTATAATTTTTAGGTATCTGGATTTTAATTTTACTTTTAATTTAGACAGTGGATATTTTATACTTTTACTTCACTACATTTGAAAGTAGGTATCTGTACTTTCTACACCACTACGTTTTAGTTTGAGACCTGCTGAAATGGCTGAGACTTATTTTTAGCACATTTAATTTGAGTTAACCTCCCAACTTTGAGGAAACCATATCACTCAAAATCACTACATTTGATGCTTTAATAGTTCTAAAACTCTCTGCAAAATACTATACATGTCTACATACTTCTACTTAAGTAGATTTTTTCATGCAATACTTTTTCTTGATTAATCTTTTGCCCCTGTATCAGTACTTTATCTTAAGTAACACACTTGAAGACAGACTGTATTGGACTGGTGAATGTACATATATGTGCTGAATGTTCCTGAGTCCTTGTCATCCATGTTTCCACTAATGAGTTCAATTTCAGCCTACGTTCCTTATACTGCTTTCAACCTGGCAACCTCTCTGCATTGATCCGAACAGCGTCACATCTTAGCTTTCTGTACAGTGTGGCTGATATCTTGTTAAATTTTCATCAAGTGGGGAATTTCACCTCTTCAGGACACATTCTAAGCCCGGGCAATTATATAGTCAAACAGCGACATAGCATGGTTTTTAATTCACTTTCTATCTCAGTTCTTCTTGCAGTTTAGTCTTTTTTTATGAAGTGAAATTAGCAAGATGAAATTAATTCGCTTCAGTTCTCATAGCAAAATAAGTGTGAGTGAGTACGGCTATGAGCTGGAGATATTTGTCACGGTGAGGGACAAGAGGACACTGGACAAACTGGTCTCCATCATGGACACTCTTGCTCACCCATTGCACCAGACTATAGAACTCATTTTCAAACAAACAGAGGCATCAGACTGGGCCCTGGGTACTCTTTAGCCAGAGCCCAGTGCAAGAAGGGCCCCCTCATTAAGACTTCATATTTCACTAGACAACATGTAGTGTGGGCCCATCAAGATGATTTGTATTAGAATTTTGTAATACCCCTGCACATACATTCATATAATTATGCCTTATTTGACACCAGTCTCCCGCTATTTTTGCTACTTATTTTGAATTTATTATTACCATTTATATTTTTGCTCTTTGTTATTATAATATATTGTGAAGTGTTAACTACTGTGTCCGAATAATTTCCCTTGTGGATGAATAAAGTTTGTCTAAGTCTAAGTTGTGAGAAGGATCGTCATGGTAGAGGTAGCAGGGGAGTTGACAAAGGAGATTTCAGAGACAGGCCACCCAAACGCACATGAATAAAATAGTGTTGGTTTTAAAGTGTGGTGCAGCTAAATGGGAAGCAACCACAGTCATTTGCTGAGTACAGATTTTGGTCAAGGACAATTCCCCCGGTAAAGAAACTGAGGATATGATAGCGCCACAGTGGGTTGGAGATGCAATGAACTAGAAATTTTGGCTAATTAAAGTAACATTTAAGAGAGTTTGCAAGTTCTGAACTATTAAATATTTCATTGGGTTTACATGCAGTAAATATATGTAATGGTTGACACTGGCTGAATAATATATGATTCAAAGTAATCAAGAAGGGTTTACTTAATGGCGTCAGAAGTCACTGTGTTTTGTAACAACCAAGATCTAGAATAGCATAATGTTCCTGCATGCAAGGAGACAGAGGACTGGATGGTTAACCTTCTGATAAATGGTCCAAAAGAAATATATTTTTATAATTGTCTTATAATTGTATATTGGGTTCTTTTGCCATATACAGTGGAGGAAATAAGTATTTGATCCCCTACCAACCATTAAGAGTTCTGGCTCCCACAGACCAGTTAGACTCTCCTAATCAACTCGTCACCTGAATTAGACGCCTGTTTTAACCAGTCACCTGTATAAAAGACCCCTGTCCACAGAATCAGTCAGTCAGACTCCAAACTCTCCAACATGGGAAAGACCAAAGAGCTGTCAAAGGATTTCAGGGACAAGATTGTAGACCTACACAAGGTGGAATAGGCTACAAAACCATAAGCAAGAAGCTGGGTGTTAAGGAGGCAACTGTTGGTGCAATTGTTCAAAAATTTAATACAAATAAATACAAAATGACAATCAGTCGACCTCGGTCTGGGGCTCCACACAAGATCTCACCTCGTGGGGTTTCAGTCATCGTAAGAACAGTGAGAAATCAGCCTAGAACTACACGGGAGGAGCTAGTCAATGATCTCAAGGCAGCTGGGACCACAATCACTAAGAAAACCATTGGTAACACTTGGACTAAAATCCTGCAGTGCTCGCAAGGTCCCCCTGCTTAAGAAGGCACATGTGCAGGCCCACCTGAAGTTTGCCAATGAACACCTGAGTGATTTAGAGAGCGATTGGGAGAAGGTGCTGTGGTCAGATGAAACCAAAATCGACCTCTTTGGCATTAACTCAACTCGCTGTGTTTGGAGGAAGAGAAATGCTGCCTATGAACCCAAGAAGCATGGAGGTGGAAACATTATGCTTTGGGGGTGTTTTTCTGCCAAGGACACAGGACAACTTCACCGCGTCAACATGAGGATGGACGGAGCCATGTACCGTAAAATCCTGAGTGACAATCTCCTTCCTTCCGCCAGGAAACTGAAAATAGGTCATGGTTTTCTTAGTGACTGTGGTCCCAGCTGCCTTGAGATCATTGACTAGCTCCTCCCGTGTAGTTCTAGGTTGAGTTCTCACTGTTCTCATGATCATTGAAACCCTACGAGGTGAGATAATTTTGTGTTTCTTAAATTTTTGAACAATTGCACCAACAGTTGTCACACCCAGCTTCTTACTTACGGTTTTGTAGCCCATTCCAGCCTTGTGCAGGTCTACAGTCTTGTCCCTGAAATCCTTTCACAGCTCTTTGGTCTTTCCCATGTTGGAGAGTTTGGAGAGATTGATTGTCTGTGGACAGGGGTCTTTTATACAGGTGACTAGTTAAAACAGGAGTCTAATTCAGGTGATGAGTTGATTAGGAGAGTCTAACTGGTCTGTGGGAGCCAGAACTCTTAATGGTTGGTAGGGGATCAAATACTTATTTCACACAATGAAATGCAAATCATTTAATATATTTTTTATAATGTGATTTTCTGGATTTTCTTTTTGATATTCTTTCTCTCAATGTTAAAGTAAAGCTACCATTAAAATTAGACTGTTCACTTCTTTGTACAAAATCAGCAAGGGATCAAATACTTATTTCCTCTACTGTAAAAACAAACTACTTTTACTTGAGTTTTTGTTTCCCTCTGGTATCTGTATTTAAGTAATATAACTGGGTACTTCCAAACAAACAAACAGACAAACAAACAAAAAAAGAACAACTACATTTGGCTCAATTTCAAAAGCTGCATTATCCTGTATAAGGGCAAGATCAATGAGTTCTCAAAGGGAACACCAACTAATATTAGATGTTTAGGAGATGGAATCAAAGAGAAGAGGCCATATTCATTTGCTTTGAATACGACCTCTTTGAATATGAGCATAAGTGAATGAAATAATGGTAAGGTTAGAGCTCAACTTCGCCTACTACAAGACCATGGTGCAGCTGTAGCAAAAATGAATAGATAATTAGCCCATGTGAGAGTAGAAGCAGATAACAGTGTTGTATTTGGATATGACTTGTAAAAACATTTTTTTTTTTTTTTTTTTTTTTTTTTTTTTACAATTTAAGGCTGATAAATCACTATCATCTTAAAAATGTATTTTCTGAATTGATTTTCCATTTCTCAGTTTGTGTTGTGTGCTAGCAGGAACCGTGGATCTGTGGATCTCAAATGAACACCGATTCTGCCGGTTTACCCAAGATACAGCTTTGGAACTGGATTAACAAGCCTCCATCTCGCAGTGCAAGATCTTTGATTAATGCTGCTTCTACCTTGCAGCAATATGGTAGGAAAAAGCCTTAACACTGGGAGATCTTCTGCATTGTACAATTGTTACAACCTGTGAATAGACAGTAAATGTTCACTGTTGTGCAGTGATTCAAATGTAGGACACGGCAGGAGATGTGATCAGGCACTTGCTGTTTTATTTTTTTTCTCCCTCTGCTGCACAGCGAGCCATGGTTGGATTTAAGAAGATCACAACGCCTTTATCTGCTTAAGATTGTGAGTGCAGTTTACGTAAACACAAGGATAGGGCTGATCCTGCCTCCATACGTCTCTGAGGCCGGTTGAGGTCATAGGTCACCAATTTGAAAGCAGTGATTATTAGCAGTGGCTATCCCTACTGTGGACAATGATGCACACTAATACCTGACCTAGTGGCCTTGCTGTCTGCAGGCCTGCTTAGAGCTATTGATTGCTTCTTGGGAAAGGAGTCTTGGGGTTAGAGATAGCAGAAGAGATGGACGGCCGTAATGTTAAAATTTGACCAAAAATCCGCCAACTGCTGGTCCCTGCTGGGCTAATTTAAGCAGGCGAATAAGAGAGGAAGTCCAGGCAATCTGGCATTATAAAGAGATGCTCCCTGTTGCAGCCAGCAGGCTAAGGCCGTCACATGGACAAATGGCCAATATCGAGTCTGTCAAAACGCTTCTGAAAATGCAGGAGGTTTACCTCGCAGTTTCTCAGATGAAATTAAATGTGTAATACTGTGTAAAAAGTCAAAAATATGTTATGAGGTTAGATATTTATGTAATACAGCTGCTTCCTAGATCTAGTCTTTATATAATAGACCTAATATATATATATAATATATCTAATATAAAAAGACCATTTCTGATAATGTATCTAAATACTAAACTAACTTTGCTTTATAGACGAGTTGCATATTTATCACTGATCCATAAAAGGTCCTATATTACGCAAGTGACTCGTGAATTTTTGTTGTTATAATGCCACGCTGACATTCAGGTATGTTTTTGATGAAGAAACATTATAACATAGATCTGAAAATAGCGTAATATGGACCCTTTACGTCTTCATTGCATAATCATACCAATGCCTTAATGGAGATCTGTTGAAATCTAGTTTATGGTTTGAAATTCCATTTATTTTTGCCACATTCTACCCCTACTCTTTGTCGATTCTTTAAAAACCTGTGTCAGACTTTTTCCCCACTTTATTTCAGATGCAACCAAAACGACACGCCCATCCCACACATAGCCCAGATCTGTCCATCAGCCGTGCGTTTAGCCAACCTGCAAGAACTGGCCCAATCAAAGCTCGGAGTCGAGTCTTGTCAGTCACACATTAGAGCGCCAAGCCAACACGAGGGAGAGGAGGAGATGAGGCTAAATGCTTATTACTGTCTGTGAAATCTCAGCCGCACAGCAACTCCCACATTCACCCATAGTACACTAGTTTCTGATCTGCAGTATGTTATAATATTGTTTCGTCATCATAAACATACCTGGAGTTGTGCTTTGTTTCATTCATGCATGTTTTACACAAATCCTGCATATTTAGGATGAGTTCTTCTCTCAAACAGAAAGCATCACAACTCTGTTCCACCGTGTGATGTCATGCGGTGATACAGGAAGTGATCCACTTTGTTTTTAAACTCCATACATCTTCACTAGAACCATTTGGATGATTCAGTGCTGGAATTGCCAATATCTACTAAACTAAAAGTAAAAGGTAGCTGTAAACTTGAAAACTACTGTTTCATGACATCACAAGGTAGAAGAGAGCATGTTGAGCTTTGGAGAATTAGAGTTATTAAGAATAAAGGTTTACTTAAACATGTGTGAATGAAATGAAACAAAACAAAACACAACTCTCAACTCAAGTATGGTTTTGACATGGTGGAACAGAGTGTTTTCTGTTTGTGGGAGAACCTACAACAAGTTGTCAGAAAACTTTTTACAACAGTCCCAAATTTGGAAAAATCTAAGTAGATCAGAAAATATGCTCTTGACAAACTTCACTGTAATTTGCAAGTTTACACACATTGTAGACAAGTTATGTTTACAGTTCTCCAAATTTACTGCCACTTTCGCAACTCAGAACTATAATTTACCCCAAAAACTGTTTAGAAGAGTCACAAACACTATTTCGAATCTTCCAAAATACTCCACTCGTGGCTTGTACGATTTGGCATGTGTCTGCAAAACCCTAAACATTTACATTGGTAATAAAGAGTGGCTTTACAAACAAGCGCCCACGCACACAGCACATCCGAATGGGAAGGACATGGCGTTTAAATGGATGTGACAGTAACACAGACAACCCTCCGCCAGCGCCACATCTTCTTACAGACTGGCTAAGAATCCAAGGCTCTCTTGTCTTTCTCCCATGTGCGCATTGCTGTGGAAATAACAACGTGCTGGCATATTTGTCCAGCAGATGTAGCTACTTTACACTTGCCGGTGAAGATGTAATTTGCAGCGCTTTTGTACGAGTGGCGACACGAAGCAGCTGCCACTCAAAACTGCATTTGATGGTTGTTTTAAATCATACAAGACAAACACTGGCGGTAATTAAGATTGCAGCCAGACAGAAAAAAATAAAAATAAAAAAAGAAGCATGTTTGTGTATTGTTCAGCTTACTAGACAAAAGAACAGATTTAGATAACAATGTTGGTCCTTGAGAATTTTTGATATACATTTTTTTTTTTTTTTTTAATTTAAAGGTGCACTGTGTAACTTTTCTGGTAGAAGACCTGCCAGTTACTTGTCTCCATGGAGTTGATGCTTTGCCTCCAGTATTCCAAAGTATGGCATTAAACTTTTCAATCTCCAAAGAAACAAGAAGGAAATGCCACCAGGCCAATTTAGAGGTGAGATCTGTGGAGAGGTGACCCCACTCACAGTAAAAATGCATGTTTTTAAAGGTGTTTTTGAGCAATTAAAACACACATAATTGAATAAATCCATCTTATATATCTTACAGCCAAAGCATCTGCATGGTAGTGGACCCCCAGCCTGAAAAGTTGGTCACATTTTTATAGAGAGCTTTTTCCACCTTCAAGGCACTCAAAGCACTTTACGTCAAGGAACTACACACCCGTTCACACACAGTTAAACACCAGTGTACACAGACACTGGGGGCAAATTGGGTTAAGTGTCTTGCTAAAGGACACGACAACAGCATTCATTTGTGGGAGCTGGAATTGCACCGCCAACCTTCAGATCAGTGAAAAAACACTAACCAACAGAGCCACTGTCAGTTTAGTTATTTAGTGCAGGCGTGCATGATCAGGAATAATAATTTTCAAAAAATGAGCTAAATAAATAAAATTGGCAAAATTAGTATTTATCGTGCAACTATTCTACAATATTCTTTGTCGTTTATCCTCAACAGATGCTGCCATGTTACAGTCGCTGTAAAAGATGAAATTTGTAACCGACTGGCAGTGACTAGCATCTGCCTCTCAAAAAACTATTTGTTAGTATCTTTAAATCATGCATCATGCTGGTGGTAATTAAAGCAGCAGTCTAACATTGGAAAAAAAAAAATACACCACATTTTTACATTTGCAAAACCATATGTTCTTTGGCAAGGAGACGATTCTGAAAAACTCTCGTATCTCTGTAAGCAGCGTTTCTGCACTTCGAGAACTGACCATCAATGGCGTCGCATCTCCACTCAATCTGCTCACTGTTTGATCTGGGGAGCCGGAGCCAAAAGAATAAACAAGTTGATCACAGAAGGATTTTTGCATACAAGAGCTACTGCAAAAGAGATACAAAGCAAACAAATACATGTGCCAGGCCGTTCCAAGGATTTTTCTGGGCTGCGTAATTAGGCAACATTCATAATACATGACCAGAGGGAGCGAGGGGAGGAAGACGAGAGCGATGAGGAGGTAGACGAGAGCGCTATAGTGATTGGAGGTGGTGGCGCTCGTGTTTGGTTTGTTTACTAAGGCTTGTTGGGTTGTTTGTGCATCTCTTTACCTGGATACAATTTGCATGGTTATATTTCTTAACATTTTAAAGGTGAACTCCATGGAGATTTGACTGGAATGTTCAGTGGAATGGCAATAAACTAATCTATCTAGCATTTATACAGTTAACAGTATTATGTTATGCAGATTTGACTCTTATGTTATATGCTGTAACCTCATCGAAAACATACGGAGTTGTGTTGTTTCATTCACACATATTTGAGTAACTCTTTATTATTAATCTGTCTACATCTCCAAAGCTCAAAATGCTCTGTTCCACCTTGTGATGTCATGAAGTGGTAGATTTCAAGTTAACAACCTACTTTTTACGTTTAGTTCAATGGAGATTGGCAATTCCTAGACTAGAGGAGATTATCCAAATTATTCTCGTGAAGGGGTTTGGAGTTTAAAAACACAGTGGAGCACTTCCTGTAATTACCGTATGACATCACAAGGTGGAACAGAGTATTTACAGCTTGAGAGAAAAACACAGCCTACATATGCAGGGTTTATGTGTTAAACATGTGTGAATGAAACAAAACACAACTCCAGGTATGTTTGTGATGAGGAAACTACATGATAACATAGAAAATAGTGTAATATTGGCCCTTTTTAAGTTTCTATAACCTGCACTAGCATTAACTGACCAAAGCAAGACTGCCAATCTGCGCAAACATCTCTGATCACCACCATCAATCACTCACCACACTGATTCAAAAGGAATCCAAAATCGTTGCCAGATCCAATGCCAAATCCCTGCAAGTCGGTAGCGAAAAGGCTGAACAAAAAGAAGGCAACCACTATTCCACCTGCTTGGCTTGATCCTCTCCCTCATTGATGTCTGGCGTGTTTACCCCAGCTTGTAGGCCTATTTATGTGTCTCTTCACCTGACAATGTTGTGTGTGTATGTATGAAGCAGAGGCAAGGGAAAGAAAATGTCTTGGGCCTTTTCATTTGACACTAGCGCACCTTCAAACAAACTACCTAGGGCCCCCGCGCACACCCATAATCCATTCAAGGTAGCAGGCAATTTTCATTATTGACTGGTGAGAGAGAGAGAGAGAGAGAGAAAGGGAGAGAGAGAGACGGGGCTGGAGAAAAAGGAGGGATGGAGAGAGGTGGAGGAGAAGGGTTAAACGAGATGGAAAACAAAAAGAGAATGGGTCGAGATTGGAAGCCGTAAAAGCGGGGATTGAGAAAATACATAGCAGATAAAGTGAGTGAGGGACGGAGATGCGTAGAGTTGGGAGGTGCTATAGGGAGGCAGCACCCAGGAAGTGGTTGTTTATGGGTGACAGTGCTGACATTTACAGAAGTGCAAACTGTCACTTTAAGGCGTCGCCACCCGTGCATGTAAACAGAAAGATTAGAATGGATTTTGACTGTAACACAGTGGATGGCCATGTTAGGGACCAATAAATAGCTGATTTGATTGTTCTTAAGCTTGGCATTTTGTAAGACTTGTATTTATCAAGTCATATTAGAGTTGCCAATAATTTTACTACTGTATTTTTATGAGCTTTTAGTCACGTTATACTGCTGTTACCTCATCGGAAACATATCTGGAGTTGTGTTTTCTTTCATTCACACATGTTTGAGTAATCCTTTATTATTAGGCTACATCTCCAAACCTTTTACCTTTAGTTCAGTAGAGATTGGCAGTTCTAGGACTGAAATCCAAATGATTCTAGTGAAGGTGTATGGAGTTTAAAAACAGAGTGGAGCACTTCCTATATATGCAGGATTTGTGTGTTAAACATGTGAGAATACAGATATGTCTGTAATGAAGAAACATTATAACATAGATCAGAAAATAGCGTAATACGGGCCCTTAAATATGCACTACCTTCAAATAAATGGATTTTAAAAACATTTTGAATCCTAGATGAGCAATTTTTATTTATTTATTTATTTATTTTTTTAGTGAGTGTATTGTGCATTTAAAACCAAAGCAGGATTACTTTCTAGAATCAGCTTTAACTCACATACAGTATTCTTATTCACTCCTCAATAATTCACCATGATATTTTGAACCACTGTTTAACCTGTAGTACCAAACCAGACTTGAACATTTGACATTATGACAGGCCAGACCTTGGCGCCACACCAATCAGTTCTGACCATGAGCAAAGGAACAGAAGGAAAAACTAAAAGGAAAAACACCACCATCCCTGCTCTATGTTTCATCATCTTTAAAGTTGAAAGAATCTTCGTCTAGATCTACGGCGTGCTACAGCCACTTGTCATTTGCGCTTCGACTCCATGTATCAGAATTTAAAAACATGGCAGGTGAAATTGGCAGGGAATTCTGGGACGGGCTCATTGAAATGCAGAAAAGATGACGCAGAGAAAACCAGGGGCTGTAAGGGGAGGTCTGGTACTCGAAATAAATCTCCCTATGTGGTATATATAATCACACACAGCTTCAGTGTTTAACTAGAGACATCATGGCTACCTCTGAAGTGGTCCACCTCTTATGATTAAATAGCTTCTGTGTGATGTGATGAAGACTGGGGGCAAAACTCTAGTCAGCGGGGAGCATCCTCTGCCTCTCCATGAACTGGGAAGTTGGAATGAGCCAATCGAAAATGACCGAAAAGATTGAGATTCGAGTCTAGTTTGCGTCAGTTTTCTTCCTTGTAACCAAAGCAAGCCTCTGAGAAATGTGTGAATGTTGTTTTTTTCCATTACAAAAAAGGGAGTTGATTTGTCATTGACTTGTGCTGTATAGGAGAGTGACAGGGTGGCCTTGCAGGGGAGAAGAACCTTTTGTGATGTTGACGAGGTTAGCTCCATCCCCCGCTGAGGAACTGTGTGTCATCTTGTACTGGTTACGCAGGGAGAAGTGTGGTAAAGATCGTGCCAAATAAGGACATAGCAGAGTTGTTCGTACGTATTTATTTTATTTTATATCATTGGATTATTTAGATTTTTAGTATAAATGTAATAGTGGCGGTCAAGTATATTTTGTTGTCATGGTGATTATGTGTTTATGTATACTAAAAATGATCTTATTAACCCAGAACTAGGGTTGGGTAATATGCCAAAAAAAAATGATCACAGACTTCTTTGGGACCACTAAAAAGGTTTGAGTAGACCTGTCATGAAGCATGATATATTGATTAAGAAAATATAGACTATAATATTGAACCTACTTAATACAAAGCAGGATAATCCCAGTAAACTAAATTTTAAATATACTGTATCATTAAAAGGCCTGAGCTGCAATTAGTAAAGAGCAGAGTAAACCAATAAGTAGTCATAGTTATTTATTCTAAAAATGGCAAAAAAATTTCCCCACTTTTGCAAATAAATTGTACACATGATAAATATTGAGCCCCTAAATATTTGGTTTCAGCTTTCATATATTAAAGGACAGGTCAATACAGTAATTAGCGTGAATGGCTTAGGTTTCAGCAAATGTCAAAACACTGTAGCTGAATGAAGAATTTTCCTGCCAGTCCAAAATTGGGGCAAATAAATAGGCTTATATCCATAGGCTTGCTTGGTGATCTTTCAAGGTAGTCTAAGGTAAAAAAAAAAAAGAAAACAAATCTGCCAAGTCACTTCATAATTATCTATCTGAGCTTTCCAAATGATGTGTCCTAGTTTAACATTCACAGCATCACTTCCTGTTTTCAAATCCCATCCGCTTCCTTTTATCTCATCCTCCCTCTTTCTCTCTCTCTTTCTCCTACACTTACCGGGATTTAAGATTATAATTCCTGTCTTCTTTTTTTTCTGGCTTTACGACCAGGGCTATAGTGGCCCGAAGTTGCTTCTGTCAGCACAATAAGGGCCCATAATGGATGCTAATCAGTCAGCGAGCGTGGCGGCTATGGCTAGCTCGAAAAAAAAAAGGAAAAAAAAAAAAAAAGGGAAAGAAATAAAGTGAGGGATCAGGGGAGGGGGCTGGCTCCTCCGCTGCTAATCTCAGCTAATGGCTTGTGCCGAGCCAGGAGAGAGCTATATGCACTAATAATGCAGAAAGGAGGGATTGGACGCAAGGGGCGAGGAGAGAGTGAGGGGGTCAGTGGAGAGAGAGAGAGAGAGATAGAGTGAGTGTGTGTGGGAGGGGGCAGGAGGAAAAAGAGAAAGAGAGTGAGGGGGAGATGGAGGCAAGAAAGAGGGATCAAGAGAAGGGAAAGGAAAGCAAAGTCAGCTTAAGCACTAGGTTTAATAGCATCATTATTGTGGTGCGCAGACTACGGTTGGGATTTGGAGCCAAACACACACTCACTTATATGAGCAGGTCAATTTAAAGACTGCTCCGCTCAGTACATATAGAGGCAAGAGTGCTACAGTTATTTTAAAAGATTATTGACAGAAACGTCCGTGGTGACCTCACAGGAAAACATCTGCTTTTATAGGAGACCTGTTGCAACCTGAAACCTGACGGAGTGTTAATATCAATAAAATGACAAATAAAAAGCTCTTTACCAAGCAAATAAATAGGTTTGCCTCTGCTGCTGGGAGTCAGTCCATTCATTCATAATGTGAAGTGCTGAAAATCACAAGTGAAGTCTGTGACATTTTGTTACCATCAACATGATCTAATTTATATCGCTCACAGCAACCACTGAAATGCTCTGACAGTCTAGATGGATATTTTCTAAATGCAAAATGGTTTTATCAAAGCAGGAAGAATGAGTCGTGTTGTGATTGGGGCCTGTGCTGTGATTGGCTGGTGCAGTGCATTTGGCCAGTGTTGCAATGAGCTGTGTGCTTTGAGGGATTGGACGTTTGTCTAAAGGGATTAGCTCAGGGATAAGCAGAATGTTTCCCATATCTGTTTAGCCTAACTGAGCAGAGACACAGCATCAGTATTTGTTTGTTGCCTGGCTCATTTTCCATTTCCAAATATATTTTTATCCTTTTATCCCTTTTTCATCATCTGCAAGGTTATGCAAGCCTTGAGCAGCGGGCCTGAAAGCCTCACAGCAAATGACCGTTGTCCGCTGCTCATGAGCACGGCCCAGGCCTGGGATGGACCAGCAGGCGCTCTTTTCTCATTACTACGCCAACACACACAGATGGCCACGGCCAGAGCAGGGGATCACATTCATTGGACAGCACCCAATGGGTGAGCCATGAGCCTCCCCACAGTCAGGGACAACAGTAATTGGGAGAAGGAAGCTTGAGATAAATCTGAACGGCAAAGTACGCACAGTTCCTTCTCTATGCTGACAAATGATGATGAGGTACATAAGAATGAAATTAAATGTGTCCAGAGGAATGGCTTTCTGTCATTGCCAACTCAAATCAGAGACATAGCGTGTTTCAACTCAAATCAGAGACCACATTTCACTTAGTCCTGATAGGGACATTTATCTACATCTGCTCACATTTGAAATCATTCTCACTGAGGGACCACAGATAGATGATGTGCTGTGTATTTAACACTCTTTGCTTTGCTAGACTGGTCCTAGTCAAAAGCAGCCTGCAGTCCCAGAATAGAAATAGGTCAGGTTTTAGCAGCAATGGAAAAAAATAGATGTTTTCTGTAGCATGTGAATAAAGCAGCCACACAAAAGTATCCTCTGTGTTTGGGCAATGGATGGGTGACTTACAGTACACAAAGGCCCATGAAAGTAGGTGAAGAGTATTTGAAAACTGGTGCGGACAAAAGAGCTGCCAGAGATTATGAAGTAATGTCCAGTAAGAGCTAGTGAAGGCCAGCTTAGTCTTTGACAACCAGAGAGAGATGATAATACTAATACTAATACTAATACTAATACTAATACTACTACTACTACTACTACTAATACTAATACTACTGCTACTACTACTAATAATAATAATAATAATAATACTAATAATAATAATAATGATGATGATAATAATGATAATAATAATAATAATAATAATAATAATAATAATAATAATAATAATTATTATATTTGTCAATGATTGATTGTAGTATTAGCAGTTTTATGGAGTTTTCTTTTGGCTTGAGTGGTAAAAACAAGTCAGAACCTGACTTGTCTTAAACCAGAACCTGTCTTACTCAAATTTCCTTCACACATTCATAACCAAAACTTAAAATTCTCAAAATTTGCATCTCTGTCTGCACTCTGCACTTTACACCTCCACTCTCTCCATTTGTAAGAATGATTCATGTCTTTTAAAACACCAAACTCCCATTGATCACAAAGACTTCCCCCTGTCACTCCCCTCTGAGATTTCTTCTGTACCTCGAAAAACAAAGCTAATGCTATCAAAAGGGGCTCACCGTGGAACTATGTGCACTATTGTAAACACACATGCACTCCCACCTGCCGAGACTGACTCCAGGCAGTGTGTCAAAGCGCCTGCTCCATGCTTGTTGACAGTCAAAAGGTGTAGGTTTTTTTGTTTTTTGTTTTTTTTTAATGTTTTTATTGCTGGTTAAAGGTGCACTGTGTAACTTTTTGGCTGGGGGTCCGTCACCTGTTTATTTCTATGGATATGTCATTGCTCTGCCTGGAAAGTTCCACAGTGTGACATTAAACGGCTCTACCTTACATTTACTCAGCTTTTTTTTTTATAGCTCAAAAATACAGGCATTGACTGTGAGCAGGGTCGCCTCTCCACAGATCTGACCTGCAACTTGATCTAGATTGGTCTCCATGATGATAGAAAGGTTTAACGCCATACTGTGAAACATTCCATTCAGAAAAGCATTTAGCGGACCCACCACCAGGAATGTTCCACAATGCACCTTTAAGAGTCAGAGGTGCAATATATGTATAAATAGCCCCCAATTCCAAAAAAAAAAAAGGTGTAAAATGCAAATCAAAACAGAATGCGTTTTCATATTTTCAGATCTTAGAAAAGTGAATTTTATTTACAACCAAACAAAATAAACAAGAAATCAGGATTTGAAAATTTGATATTTGGAAACACTTTAGAATAAGTCACCACTATTAAGTAGCAATACTGTAATAATTGTAATATAATCACACATATTTACTGGAAAATGAGAGTTATGGAGATACGGCAATTCATGCTATTTATAATTGCAACAAGATGATGTGTTTAATGTAATTGATATTGAAATGATACTTTGCAAATAGTAGTAGCAAAAAGTTGAATCCCTGGGTATCTTTAAAAGTGCTATTTAAAGGTGCACTATATAACTTTTTGGTTGGGGGGTCCGTCACCTGCTTTTTTCTATGGATATATATAATCGCTCTGCCTGGAATGTTCCACAGTATGACATTAAACAGCTCTACCTTACATTTATTCAATTACAGGTGCTTTTACTGCTGAAAAATCCCTAGAAAAACAGACATTCTGACTGTGAACGGTGTCGCCTCTCCTCAGATCTGACCTGTGCCTCGGTCTGGTTTGGTCTCCATGAAGATAGAAAGGTTTAATGCCATACTGTGAAACATCCCAGACAAAACAATAACATCTCCACGAAGAAAAGCATTTGACGGACCCTCCACCAGAGAAGTTACACAACGCACCTTTAAATGTTTTCTTTATTATTATAATTACGTAGGGATTATTCAAAAGTGTTACAAGGAAGTTCATGAAACAAAATAAAATAAACAGCTACGTGATGGCAACAACAAACTTTAAAAATGCTGACAGGGTGAACAAAAGGCAAAAAAGGTGGTGGCACTACTAAACACTCATTTTGCAACTAAAAATGTCCATTGGCAACACTGGAGTGAGGGCGCAGGCTTGGTATATGGTAAAAGTAGTATAGTCTCTGTTATAAGTATTGCATGTATGGGATGCTTGTGTTGTTGGGGTCCTCGAGCGGCACTGCTTTAAAAACAGGCAAGATTCTGTAGTGGAAATCAGGATCAGGAACCCGTCCAGAAGTCAACGTCTGTGAACATACAAGAAAAGAATCCAAATATAAGCATTGCGTCTTTATTTATTTTACATTTTACAGTGTCTCAGCTTTTTTTTTGGAATTGGGTGTTAACAAAAACGAGAAAGTTTAAAGTTTGTTAGTTGGTTTGGTGGTCTGTGTGACGACAATGCAAAGTTTTCATTAGGGATGAACTGATTCGATACTGGTAGCTGGATATCGGCACCAATACTGAAAGATTTGCGGGATCGAGTATTGGCTTCCAAATATCGGTTCAGCAGATATCCTGGCTGCACATGTGAATTGATGTAGCGAGACTATTTCCTGGTCTAGTTGGCCTAGAAATTCTCATAGTGTTAGAGCAATTTTTTATACAGAGCTGTTCTGTAGTTACTTGAGAGATAAATAACAGCTACATGAAACAAAACTGATCCAAATGTGTTATACTTTTTTATTGTTTAAAGGAAATAAATGCTGTTTTCAATCTCTGGTATCGGTTGATATCGACTATCGGCAGATTCTTAAAGCTGTGTAACTTTTCTGATACTTGTCTCCATGGGGATGTTATTTCTTTACCTCTAATATTTCAGTATGACATTAAACTTTTCAGTCTCCATAGAAACAAGCAGGAGACGCCACTGGGCCAGTTTACAGATGAGATCTGTGAAAAGGTGACCCCACTCCCACTAAGAATGCATGTTTTTATAGGTATTTTTGAGAAATAAAAACACCCATAATTGAATAAATGCTTCTCATGTAAGTTTAATACCATATTGTGGAACATTACGGACAAAGCAAGAGCATCTCCATGGTAGCGAACCCCCAAGCTGAAAAGTTACACAATGCACCTTTAAAGCCATAGTATCGAAATTGGTATTGGGAGAAAAAAAAAGCTGGATCAGTGCATCTTTAGTTTTCATGATTCACGTCTACACTCTTAACGAAACATCTGTAATACATCGTGGCCTCCTGTTTGTCTGTCGAGTTTTTTCAATCCAGCTCCTCAATTGACCAGAGAATGAGTGAATGTTATCATTTTCCGTGCCCTTGACCCACGGACAGACCGCGGCAGATTGAGAAAAAGATGGAATGAGCGGACGGTGCAGAAAACTTGATAAAAAAGAGAGGAGAAGACAAGCTGCTACTGATATGAAAAATACTAGTACACAATAGACACACCAGTGAGTAGTGCAGAGAGGAGTTTTGTCAAGTTGAGAAAATTGTGTTTTAAAGATGCACTGTGTAACTTTTCTGGTGAAGGGTCTGTCACCTGCTTGTTTCTATGGATATGTCATTGCTCTGCCTGAAATATTCCACAGTATGACATTAAACAGCTCTACTTTACATTTATTCAATTACAGGTGGTTTTATAGCTCCTAGATACCTAGAAAATAGAAAGGTTTAATGCCATACTGTGAAACATTTCAGGCAAAGCAATAACATCTCCATTACACAATGCACCTTAAAGTTAAATGATCGGGTTAAAACGCATGTAGAGATGTTAGTTTGCATTGTTAGCATGAAGGTCTAAGTTTGATTACAGTTAGTATCACTTCTAATCCAGGTTCAAATCCAAGGTCAGTTCTGTTAGCTATGCATGACTATAAGCATTTTAACTGCACTCTTCTTTTTAAGCTTTTTATTTAATTTTATCTATTCACATTTATTGATATGTATTCATTTTGTTATTTTAATGTCTTTATATTCTGTAAGTTTGAAGTAATTTGTGTACAAATTGTGCTGTACAAATAAACTTGCTTACAATAACAGTTGTTAAGTATTGCACACTTTACAAGCTCAAAAACACTAGTCTGGAGTTAAAGTAAAGGTCACATTGTTCGAAGATGAACTTTGGGTCACTGTGTCACCAGATAATTTGTCCAGTGGTTGTTTTTGTCTTTCTTGTCATAAACTTTTAAAATACAAAGCCTGTTTACAGTTAAGATAAACATATGTTTTAGAAGACACAGCTGACATGTAAGCTATGCATTGTTATGTGGTGTGTCATTCTGTAAGGTACACAGTGTTCTCAATATTAAGTAAGTACATTTCAAAACACCAACATTTAAGAATCACATACACTACCAGTCAAAAGTTTGGACTACTCTCTACATTTGATATAAAATCAGAAGACATCAAATATATATGAAGGAAGATGTATGGAATTATGTAGCAATATAAATATTTTATAACCAAATCCTCAAATTACCACCTTTTGGTTTGTCAAACAATATCTAATTTACTTTTTTTTCCCTTTACTAATTGCATATATCTTGCATTTATCATATATTTGATGTTTTCTGTATGCATCTAAAATGTATAAAGTAGTAAGAAAAAAGAAAAAAAGCATTAAATGAGACAGTGTCCAAACTTTTGACTCATGAAACTTTTTTTTTTTTAAATTTGTGGTTATTATATTGTCTTTTAAATGTATTTTTCCATGCTTTTTTTAAACTAATAATCACATAATGAGAGCCTGCCCCTGCGCTCCTGGTCATACACAGTCTAAGCATGCAGCCATCAAACAGGACTTTAACCTGTGTCTGATCCTATGACCTCCAGCTTGTAGACGGTTATCAGGAAACACGCCGAACGACACGGAATTCAAAACATGTCTGCAAAGTTTGAAAGCCCCAAAAAAGTTGCTTAACATTGCCACGTTTTATCTCCCCTTGCCTTCACTTTTTGACACTATCGGGTGATCTAATAGGATTTGGGTTTGCACACACGGGCACGCACGAGGCCCAGGCACACATTGTGTCTGATCTGACTGGTACTGAGGTGACACCCCGCTGGCTGTAACGCTCCAGCAAGGTCAAAAAGGCGACTGCAATTCCACGGGCTTTTCAACCACGTTCACTTGTCTTCTGGGGCAGATTAAAGACCCTCAAAAACAGCCCGTGACAAAGAGGATGTCAAAACCCAATGTCACCTGGACACAGAGAGGAATCGGTAATTGGAGAGTAAAGGAGGAAAGTGTGGAGGAATTATGACATATTAAAGGGCTCATATATGTTATTATAACTGTTTTCTGATTTAGGCTATAATGTTTCTTCATCACAGACATACCAGGACTTGTGTTTTGTTTCATTCACACATGTTTAACACACAAACACTGCATATTTAGGCTGAGTGCTTCTCTCAAACAGAAAAAAAAACCCCACTGTTCCACCTTGTGATGTCATGTGGTGATACAGGAAGTGCTCTACTGTGTTTTTAAACTCCATACACCTTCACTAGAATCATTTGGATCATTTCAGATCTGGAATTGCCAATCTCTACTGAACAAAAGGTAAAAAGTAGCTGTTAACTTTGAAAAAAATTTGAGCTTTGGAGATGTAGACAAACTAATAATAAAGGATTACTCAAACATGGGTGAATGAAACAAAACACAACTCCAGGTATGTTTTTGAACAACATTATAACATGGGCAAAAGCTCACAAGAGTCCATTTTGTGTAATATAGGATCTTCAAGTAAAAGATCATGAAATTTTGCACCATTTTAAAAGACTAAAATATCTGAAATAATAGATGTATGAAACCAGGATTAAAGCGGATTATATAAACTACAAGTTTTAACATGTACTTAACCATTACCGGCGACTTCAGACAAAAGAAAGGAATGTCAGTGTTAAGTACTTTAATTACTACTTAGCATGTCACCACTTTGACCCAACCTCACTCACATGTTTTTGAAGATGAGTAACAAAAAGCCTTAGCCAGCTCGGCTCCAGATCAAGACTAAACCAAATTGAAACTAGAACTAGACCAGTCAAGACTAAATAAGGATTAACAGCGCCACTATAACAAATTGTGCAATTATTATGAGGAGAAACCTTGTGATTTTGTATTATTATTCACAATAACTGAACTGTGAAACTCTTAACCCACTCTGTCTACCTTTCTGAATGATGCAGGAAAGTAATTGTGACTCAAGCTGCCAGACTAGACTGACTAGAAATTCTTATTTTGTCTTCTGAAACGGTCACAGTGAACATTCAGTTTTTATTTGACCTATATAATCTCAATTTTGAATCATCTTGACTTCACAAAGCTTTTTATTTTTATATATTTTATGTATTTTTATGCATTTTTTATTCATTTATTTTGGATAATAATTGTTTTGTTATTTTTTTATTTATTTGAATGATTGCTTTTTAAAAATGTGTTCGTTTTTGTATATTTGCTTGTCTTTCTGTGTGTGTATGTTAAAAGCAAATTAACATTCTGACATTTTAAACACTTGAAGATGAAACCAATACATTACTAATCAAAAAAAGAAAAAAAGAGGGCCCTCCCCTTCCCTTACCACTGCTGCATCCCCCCTTCGGACCCCCCAGCAGCTCTAACATATGGTGCTTTAGCTGCTGCTGCTGTATGCTACATGTCTTTTTCTCCTATAGCCAAAGGCGCTAAGAGGCTAGCACAATTCTGAAACGCCACTGATGTCAAAAGAAGGAATAAAACTCAACAGCTCTCACCACTGCATTAAAGACGCTCTCGACGCTCTCGTTGCCATGAGTCACTAAAACCCCACTAACTGCTCTATGCTGAAGAACGGACAGAAGAACGTAATATGAATAGCGGGGAATATTTTAGAATAATTTCACAGTTGGAAAGCGGTGAATGAAAAAAACAAGAAGGCAAGTGCACTTTGAAACACAATGCTGCTTATGTCCCAAGGAAGGATACCTGTTCGTTGAAACCAGCGTGTAGCTTTTGTCCAAACGTCTCCCGGAACCTTTGCAGTCTTTTTCACACACGTATCTCACGAATGATAAGGTGATGGCCTCTATTTATCCTCACTCCATCTAACCCATGCTGCATTCTTTAATTCCACACTTTGTATAAAAAAAAAAAAAACAGGCTTTGTAGAACTGCAAAAAGAGGGGAGTTCAAGAGTGGCCAAGGCACAAGATGAAAGAGTAAGACTGAGGGCAAAGCGCCACTTCAAAGCTCATCGGACAATGACTTTAAGAGACTACTTCTTACTCAGACTGAAATTACATTTTACTTTGAAACAGGGCACTTAAAAGAAAATTGTGAAAATTAATTTACTTTTTTTCCCCTCTTAATATTCGCTAAGTAGGTGCAATGAGCAGTTTAATATTAATGCAACAAAAAGACAGCCTAATGGAATCTTTTTCGTTCATTTACGGAAATCATGACAATCAAATTATATTCTTGAAGATCTGAAATAAAATATCTGGTATACTTTAAGAATATGTCAGACTAAATTCAATGAGTAAAACTGGATAGTTAAGGTTAAGGTCAATGTTTATTTAAAACTTAAAGGTGCACTACGTAACTTTTCTGAAATGCTCCACAGATGATCAGGTCAGGTCTGTGAGAATGCATGTTGTTTTTTTCTTTTTAACACATACATAGATACAAATGATTCAATACGTTTAATGCTATTCTGTGGAACATTCCAAGCTCAGCAGTAGTATTTCCATGGAAACAAGCAGGTGACTGACCCATTGCAATGAAGGGTGAGTCAAATGCAAAGTCTAAATATACTGTACATAAAACCTTGTAACATTTGCAGGACAAACCTTGGAGATTAAACAGCTCTTCCTATATTGGCTATGGAAGTCTGACATGTTTTTCTGTCGTCACATGCTGTCTGAATAGATTTGGTGCTGTGACTATTTCTAGCAGCTATATTTACTTGGGATCACTGTTATCCTCACAGTCAAAACATTAGCATCACATTTACAGCAAAGACATCCGAGACAAAGACCTCTACTAACAGTTTAAAGGTCCTATATTTAAAAAAACAAACAAAAAATTGGGATTTGGAGTTGCGTTTTGTTTCATTCACACACACATTTAAGTAATTCTGCATTATAAGTCTGACTAGTGATTTGTGATGTCATGAAGTGGTAGTTTTCAAGTTAACAGTTTACCTTTTGTTTAGTCGAGACTGGACATTTTAGTGTTAAAATTACCAAAATGATTCTAATGAAGATGTATGGGGTTTAAAAACACATGACATAAGGTTGAACAGAGTGTTTTCTGTTTGGGAGAAGAACTCAGTCTAAATACACAGGATTTGTGTGTCAAACATGTGTGAATGTAACAAAACACAACTCCGGGTATGTTTCTGATGAGGAAACATTATAACATACATCAGAAAATAGCGTGACATGGGCTCTTTAACAACAATATGTCAAAACCATTGTTGATATAGGCTATTGTGTTGAATAAGAGATTTCCTGATGATCAGATGAAAAGCAATATTTCCATTCCTGTCCAAGAGTCTGTTTGGGTTAAACGCTTGACCTCCGACCTATCACCTAATACTTCATCAGTAGATTGACTTTTCCTTGGCCATTTGGATACACGACTAAATCCTACCAGGTTCATCCAGATGGCCACCATCTCGCATATATGACGCCACATCTGCTTTTGCTGCTCTGCGCCTTTAATATTTCAAGGTTGTAAGCCTAATACATGCGTGCGCTGGGACATTCAAATCCACTTCAAAAGGCAAAGGGTGTGTTTAACCGAGAAAAACTGGCAATTCTCTAAAAAAGTTGGTTTAGAAATGTAACTGATTTACTGAGATACAGGACTACATTCATACCAAACCAAACTATACAACAACTCACCCTTATGTCATAGATAAACCTAACTCTACTGAACTAAAGGTAAAATGTAGCTGTTAACTTGAAAACTACCACTTCATGACATCACAAGGTGGAACAGAGCATTTTGAGCTTTGGAGATGTAGACAGACTAAAAATAAAGGATTACTCAAACATGTGTGAATGAAACAAAACACAACATACTCCAGGTATGTTTATGATGAGGTAACAACATTATAACATGGCTTAAAGCTCACAAGAGTCAGTTTTGTGTAATATAGGACCTTGTTAAGGATCATGAAATTTTGCACCTTTTTAAAAGAGTAAAATATATGAAACAATCGATTAATGAAACCAGGATTAAAGAAGAATTTACCATTATTTGTATTACTATGTATCGATAATTGATAGTTGAAGTCAATATAGTATTTACTGTGACAGGCCTACATAACACTGAGAACTCTGGGTGTTTGAGAAAATAGAGACTGTGCTGATGAGTAGTTTATCTTTGTATGTTAGTATCCTAGCAAAAAAAAAAAAAAAAAAGCAGTGATAAATTGACACTCCATTTCTTGGCCAAGACAATTCTTTGCTCGGCGTGTGTTCCCTGGTTAAAAGCAGAATTATCCACAAAAACTATTCTAAATGCACAATTTTGTTTAAAAAATGAGCTGCAATAAATAAATAAATAGCAGAATGAAACACTTTAGTAGTTAGTTTGTATCTATAATGAAACATAGAAGCTCAAAACCTCATTTTAGTACATATACAAACAGTACCCACAGTAAATATTGACCTCCAAAAATGACTTTGATCTATCATGTTTTGAATGATGATGCTAAGAAAAAGACGAAAAGAGGGACTGCAGGTGAGTGGTTTATCTTAAATTATCTTATCTCATCTGTATGTTGGTATCCTAGCAAAGAAATGTTTGATGTTAGATGTTACAATTCTTTGTTCAGCGTGTGTTCCCTTTCTGTGCGGCCCTCACATCCTCTTCTTCGTCTTTTGTACCATTGACACGCTTGTACGTTGTGGGTGCCTTTTTTTGGTAGTGCTATGTCATGATCAATTTAGCGCTCGGCACATGACGGCCTCTAGCGCCTCCAAGGATTTTAAGGACTTTGTGTGCAATCCTCGATTGCCTGGCTTTTCTCTCACTCTCCCTCCATCTCTCCCTCTCTCCAAGATACAAAGTGGTCATTTGTATTCTTATCCCACTGTGGAGTGAGATTGTGGCCTATAGCTTCTGTCTCTGGCGGTAGGTTAAGGAGGAGAAAGGACGGCTAGCCGTGACTGAAAGTGGCATCTGAGAAGGTATATAAAGCAGCCAATAACTGAACACTGAAAAGTAGAATGAGTTATAATGTTAGAATACGTGAATAATGTTAGAATAAGTGAATAAATGAGTAAATTTAGGCTAATTTACGCTATTGCAAGTTCAAAGGGTATGATAAATACAACGTACAGTACAATGTTGTTATCCATTAGGACGAGGCCCGGGGATGCACTGATCCAGCTTTTTCAGTTCCCATACGGATTCTGAAGCTACGGCTTTAAATATTTACTGATACCGATATTAAGTGATACCAGTGCAGTGACCAAAACCAGCATTTTTTTTTGTATATAAAGAAAATTAAAACAAGACAAAACTAATCCAAATGTGTGAAGGACCTGTTATTTATCTCTCAAGTAACTAACGTAGCTTTGTAAAAATAAAAGTTCCAGCTCATTTTTTTAGTATCACGTCAGTATCTGATACCAGTATCAGATCAGTGCATCTCTAAATAGGTTATTCAACAATACTGAAGTTTTGTGTTCCATTTAAAGTTGAATCATGTTTTGTTTTTTTTGGCTTGGGAGTGGTGCTCCAGGTCTTGATAAACCAATGCAAAGCAGCAGGTGTACCAGTTGTACCTAAACAAATAGCAGATTTTACCTCACAGTGTACTGATACCCAGAAATTAAAGCGTCGGATCAAGTTTTTAAATATAAATTAGCAAGTATCAGTCCTTGTCAAAAGCATCACTCCAAAATTTGCATGTATGCTACTTTGAATAGTCTTTGTGTAGTCCCCGTAAGTTCAAGGTGACGATCAGATCAACATCCCTGCTCCTTTGTTAGCTCGCTTCCGTGTTTTGCTTTTTGTTCAGGCATTTGTTCAGGCGTGAAAGACAGAAAGAAAAGACAGAAAACCTAGTGAAGCATTCTGCAAAAAAAACACCATACTCAATCAGTGCTCATTTGTTCAAAGACTCTGAGATAGCGAGCTCATTGCCTGCACACAGAAACACAAGAAAGTGGGAAGGGAAAATGTTGTGTCTAGTCCGCAACAGTATATTTGTACACCTGCTGCCAAAAAAGCTACTACAAGTACTCTGTGTTCTTCGGTCGGAAGTCTCTCATTATTTGAGCTTAAAAAGGCCCCACAATGGTCAGACGGCTCTCTGTAATGAGCTGAAAAACATGTCCGCTAGTTTCCTTTTGCACTCTTCAAAATATAGTCAAATACTAAATAGCTGGGGTTAATATTTCACCAGAGCGGGGAACAGGCTGTAGGGGACATTTGCAATTTTACAATCTAATGCAAGCAACGCCACTTCAGCCAAAATATGAGTTTCTGCTTGAGTATGCAGTTTGAAGCCATTGGCGAGGCTGTGGCTGCAAGTTTTATATTTGTGTGCGTGCGCGTGTGTGTGTGTGTGTGTCTGTGTGTGTTGCATCTTAATAAACTCTGGGCCAAACAAAAATAAAACAAAGACGAAGTTTAGTCAAAGTCAGGACTACACCTGGTCTATAAGAATCCAACATTCAAATCCATATAAAACAAACCAAGCCCAAATATTACACTGTTTCTTTGAATGCCGTTCCACTGAGGTAAGAGTAGAGCAAATTGTTACCCATACTACGCTATTTTCTGATCTTTCTTATAATGTTAGTTCCTCATTAAAAACATACCTACAGTTGTGTTTTGTTTCATTCACACAAACCCTGCATATTTAGCTGAGTGCTCCACTGTCTTTTTAAACTCCACACACCTTCACTAGAATCATTTGGATGATTTCAGCACGGGAATTGCCAATCTCTACTGAACAAAAGGTAAAAGATAGCTGCTAACTACCACTACCACTGCATGACATCACAAGTGGAACAGAGCAGCAATAATAAAGGGTTACTCAAACGTGTGAATGAGACAAAACACAACTCCAGGTATGTTTTTATATAACATGGCTTAAAGCAGAAGAATCTATTTTGCGTAACATAGAACTTTTAACGATATCTCATGATTTCTCTCTCCTTCTTTCTCCCTCCCTCCTCAGTCTGATTTTATAAGCGCCGAGCATGCAGCCCTTGTGTGGAGGCCAACATTAATTGTATAATGCAGTTTGCTATAAAAATCTCCCTCATTAAACTCACCTGCTATTAATGAAAGCGCTGAAGCAAACACATTCCTTTGGCTACACAAAACAAAAAGTCTGGACACACAACTGCCTTTGATGTACTGTGGTAACCTTTTGTCATGAATTTAAAGGTGCACTATGTAACTATGGTTGGAGGTCCATCACTGTCTAGGTCATAATGTTCCACAATATGACATTAAATAGATCTATCCTGCATTTATTCAATTACAGGTGGTTTTATTGCTCAAAAATACCTAGAAAACCAGACATTCCGACTGCGCCTCTCCACAGATCTGACCTGTCACTTGGTCTGGTTTGGTCTTCATGAGGATAGAAAGGTTCAATGCCATACTGTGAAACATTCCAGACAAAGCAATAACATCTCCATGGAGAAAAGTAGGTGGCGGATTCTTCACCAGAAAAGTTACACAATGCACCTTTAAAGTAGCCACTGCATTCCAATTTGTGAAATAAACTTCAACCTGATGGCACAGAAGTAGGCCTGTCACAGTAAATACTATATCGATTTATATGTTAGATGGAACAATAATGTTTGAGGGCTAGTATTTATCGTGGTCCTTTTTCTTTGCACTAGTGGGGATCTTTTTGTTATTTTTATTTATTTTTTTGTTGCAATACAATGAGATCTGAGCTGCAAAGGGTTGAATAAATGATTTCTCTGACTCGGATACAAACTAAAATGGGTTAATTCAGCTATTTATTTATTAAGGTTTGTGGGGTTTTTTTAACCGTTTCAGTGTTAAAGTTTATCATCTATATTTTCTTCAGCAATATATCCTCGTTATCATGGCAGGCCTATACAGAAGCAGGTTTTCAAACTTAACTGGTAGCTGTTTTTTATTTTAATTTGTCTGCATTATCTAAGTACAGCATTTACAATTGTGTGTCCAATGATTATCGTATACGGCCGCAAGCCCAATCTGTAGCCTTGTTTAACGGATTGCGATCAATACGTCATGTTATGTTTGCCAATGCTGGTCCCTTCCCATAGCAGCCAATCCCCAGGTGATTCACAGTAGCATTACTGTCAATAGATCAATATGACAAATATTAAGCGTGTTTATTTATGTTTCTTTTAAAGGTGCATTATGTCACTTTTTGGTTTTGGGGGTCTGTCGCCTGCTTGTTTCTATGGATATGTCATCGCTCTGCCTGGAATGTCCCACAGTATGACATTAAACAGCTCTACTTTACATTTATTCAATTATAGGTTGGTTTATAGCTCACAAATACCTAGAAAAACAAACATTCTGACTGTGGGTGGTGTCGCCTCTCCACAGATCTGACCTGTAACTCTGTCTGGTTTGGTCTCCACGAAGATAGAAAGATTTAATGCCATACTGTGAAACATTCCTGACAAAACAATAACGTCTCCACGAAGAAAAGCATTTGACGGACCCTGCACCTGAAAAGTTACTCAAGTTTATACATTTTTTAATTATTTATTTTTTCTTGATGTTTTTTAAGTTTACAGAAGTTAGTGGCAGTGAGTCTATTCCTACCGGATCAGGTTAGACTACCATCAATAGATTAAAGGAGAGAGACCAGCTATGCCTCTGTACGGTTGGCTTAAATTACTGTTTTTGTCAATGGAGTCTGGCAGCTTTGAAGAGCGCTTAAGGGTTTGTGTCTGGCAGCCGGCTACAGCACAGGAAATAGCCCAAAGTAAGGCGTAAATTCTATGTGGTTTGCAGTTTCCCTTAAAAATCACCAAATCCCTCATTTCCTGAATTTATTTGCTTGGTTAAAATGTGCAAGCCATATTTTATCCCAATAAAGCACCACAGATTGGGAGCACTTGCAGTCATCCATCCCAGGCATTCGACTTTTGTTTAAATTAGAATTCTTGTCACTGCTAGCTGTTAGCCGGGGTAATTAGAAAAGGGAAACAAACATCATTAATAACCAGCACAAAGTTGTTTGCAGTCTGAAAGCAAGAAAATTAAAAGAAAACCTGACCTCCAACAGAGCACTGCCTTCTTTTGTTACAGAATTAACCAACATATCTATTCATTTGCTGTAGAACCCTATGGCCGAGAGAATTAACTGAATTTTGCTAATATAAAAGAACATTCCACATTTAACAAGACTAGTGAATTACATTTTTTATCACACATGAGCTACACAGAAAAAGGCAAATAATACTAAATATTTTTTTCTGTTTCTGTGTTATTTATTTGTGAAAATTTCAAATTAATTGAGATCAAAATGAAAAAGGGAATGCCTCACAGGGTGAATGCTGTTGGGATCAGATTGTTTATTTGACCATTGATTAATTTTAATTTCGATGAAAAATGTACTGCCAAATGTCTAAAAATATATCTGTGTAACATTTCTGGTGGTGTGCTCTTCACCTGCTTGTTCCCATGGAGATGTTATTGTTGTGCTGAAAATGTCCTACAGTATGGCATTAAACTTGTGTATCTCCATGTAGACAAGCACAAGGCCAAGTTACAGTCAGATCTGTGGAGAAGCGACCCGGCTCACAGTAAAAAAATAAATTCAAGGTAGATACTTCAATACCATGCAGTGGTAAAAGTTACATAACGAACCTTTAAAATATTATTGTTCATACTTTTATCTTAAAGGTGCACTGTGTAACTTTACTGGTGGAGGGTCCTGCTTGTCTCCATGGAGATTTTATTGTTTTACCTTGATTATTCCAAAGTATTGAAATAAACCTGATAATCACAGTGGAGACAGGTTAATGGTCAGATCTATGGAGAAGCAAGCCTGCACATCGTAATTCATGCTTTTCAGGTATTTTTGAGCTATAAAACACCTGTAATTGAACAAAGGCAAGGCAGATAATATTAATGCCCTACTGTGGAACATTCCAGGCAAAGAAATAACATCTCCATGGAGACAAACGCAAATAACCCTCCATCTTAGAAGTTACACATTTTTGAACGGCCTGTATTATCTTTTACCATTCCTAACAACATTGTCCCATTTGTTCTCGGCTTTATTGCTCCTTGTTAGGCTTTGTATCTACATGGCTTTGATTTAGAAGAATTATGGCCCAAAGAGAGCAAGTCAGGGGAGAAAGACGTGGCTTATTGTGCACAAAGCCCCTTATTTGGACTTTTGCGAGGTGCAGTGAAAGCTCCCTCTGCCAAAATGAGATGTAACAGCAAAGACGTAGACATGAAACAGTTTCCAACAGGACTGCGTTGCCAGAAGCTTTTGAATGATCCAGAGGTCTAAGAGAAGGTGAACCCCAGACAGTGTTCATCTCCCAGGCCCTGACATGTGTTGACTTATGGCTGTGTACACAAGCTAGCGTCTCCATGTAGCGCCGCATGCATCAGGAAAACCTATAGGCAGTCTAGTGCCGTGATAGTTTCAGAGATGGGGCCATGACAGCTGTGAAAAGACAAGGTCCATGCGCGAAATCTGTCTCGCTGAGCTGCCTTTTTTGGGCAATGTGAGGTCCTAAAGAATGTTACTATGAGAAGCACACTGGTCGACCTTTCTGTTGTTGCTCTATGATTCAAATTGTTGTTTTGTGTTTTGTGGCTTGTGGCTACGTATGTAACAGACTCCTTTAAAGGTCCTGCATTACGCAAATTTGTGAATGAAACTTAAGCTATATTTTTGATGAGGAAACAACATTATAACATAGATCGGAATATATCATGAATAATTTGATATTTTCAGCATTTTGAGTAGAGTTAGTGATGAATTGGACCACACAAGTCAGTAATGAACATACAGTACCTCTTAAATCATATTTTAAGATCACAGTTGGTTCTTTATCAAAAACTCTCAAATCCTTGTGTTTGTCTGGTGCTGGATCTTGTCTCCATGGAGATGTTATTGCCTAAAATATCTCATCATGCTGACAAATGGAGGATGTCACTAGGCTGAGTTACAGGTTAGATCTGCAGTGAAGTGACCCCTCTCATAGTAGGAATGCATTTTTTAGCAATAAAAAATACCTGTAATTGAATGAATGCAAGATATAGAAAGTATGTGGAACATTCTAGGCAAAGCAATAACATCACCATGGAGACAAGCAGGAAATGTTACATAGTGCACCTTTAACATTCTTTTATCAGATCAACTTTGGGAACAAGATACACAAATATACCTGTAACTGAATTAATACAAGATGGATACGTTTAAAGCAAGTATGTGGAACATTCTAGGCAAAGCAGTAACATCACCACGGAAACGAGCAGGACAAGTTAAATAGTGCACCTTGAACATTGTTTCATCACCTTAACTTTGGGAACAAAATATTGACTTTGTTTAAAAACTACCACCCACTAACTTGTATGCTCAGGCTGAATTATGCATTATAAACATATCATTTTGAAACATAACTCACCTCAACAACTTTGCAATTTAATTGCCTTTACACTTCATAGATTTCCAGTGACAACTTTGCAACTTTTTTGTTCATCTCCTGCAATGCTAATTTGCAGTATCCCTGAGTCACACTTTAGAATACCTGTATATGGAACCGTCTCACAATCCCGACCCCCGCTGCTTTCATGTTCTTGCCTTAATTGCCTGTCGACTGGAGCTCCACACATAATTACGTTCTATATGCATATATTATTTCAGTTCCAGTGACATTAAGACTTGCTTCTTTGTGTCTTTGCCAATGCATGGAAAACTAGGGAGCCTCGAAGTACCATAGTAGCAACAGGCCTTCTGCATAACACTTTTTTTTTTTTTTTATTTGTAGTATTTGACTGTGAAAATGGCAAAAGGATGCATGAGTCACAGTGCTGCTAGACCATCGTCATCGCAAAGGTTTTTTTTTTTCTATTTTTATTTATTAGTTTTGCTTAAGTAATATACAGTGACCTTTATTTGCAAAAGAGGGTAACTTCAAATCAAGTAAGTAAATAAATACAGACAGGAAGACTTCATTTTCATACAGTTGATATTGCAATGATTAAAAAAAAAAACAACTGCTTTTAGACTTGATAAAAATATAAGTTTTTTGGGAGAAATAACATTGCTTTTTGTCAGTGCAAATACTTGATTAATTGAGCCATCTATCATTAAAGAATCTACAACAACTACTTTGCATTTCTCTGCAGACATGAAGGTGATTTGCATTTTCGGTCCTTACTTGCAATGATCCAGAACCCATAAACATGTAATAAATCTTGTGACTTTTTTTTCCCCTTTTTATTAGAGATAGGCTGATGTTTTGTTTTGGTTAATGCGCTGCCTAAAAAATACACACAAAGCTTTGTATGAACACTTTAATATAAAAAGATGGCAGCACAAAGCTTCACTACACAGCTCTTTTATAGGTTTGTGCTAAAAAAAAAAGAAGTTTGTAGTAGTAGAAGTTTGTAAACCAAAAAGTTACACAGTGCACTTTTAAACATCTAGGGACATTTTTTATATATTTCTTCCAAACACTTAAGTATTTCTTCTAAAAATACCAACCATCAAAGTCCTAAATTTCTCACATGGCTCTCTTCTGCCTGAACTAATTTCTGAAGATGCATCAAAAGGTCTTAAGAAAACATCTTAGACTATGAAAAAACTGTGATATGAGCGGCCCACCTGTTCTGTCTCTCCATCTTCTCAAACTGCTTGCATTTCTAGTTATTCAAAATAAAATAAAATACATGCGAGGTGGAATGACTCTATAATGACCCTGTTGTACCTGTGAAGGAGGAAGTGCTTACTAAACTTACAAAAATATAAAAATCAGACACATGTAGTTTAAGATTCATAATTCTTTTATACTACATCGTTTATACCACTTGTTGGATTCCTCAGTGAAAACCCTTTATGAAAAGTTACACAGAAGTCACGATAAATACTAAATCAACTAATTGTTCAATACATGATAAATGAAATAATCATTTTTGAGCGTCAATTTTTGTCATGGTACTTTTTCTTTTTACTACTGGGAATTCCTTACAACCTCTTGTATATAGCTGAGATATATTTGCATTATTATGTTTCTATATATTATTTTTACCTGTACATATACATTTATATAATTATAACTTATATGACATCAGTCTCTTGCTATTTTGTCTACTTATTTAGAATGTATTATTATCATGTATATTTTGGCTCTTGTGATGTGTGCGCTACTGTGTCCAAATAATTTCCCTTGTGTATCAATAAAGTTTGTCTAAGTCTAAGTCTAATTTTGGGTTAAAAAGCATTTGAAGGACCCTCCACCAGAAAAGTTACACAATGCACCTTTAAATCTGCTCCACGGTTTGGTTTCAGTATTATCGTTTGTCGTCTATATTTACTTCAGCAATATATCGCGCCTCAAAATTAGTTATGCAGAAGTACACAACCGGATAGCCTCACCCTCCAACAAGAGACTTTAGCAGTACACAAGCTGTCAATCCATGGAAGACAAATAAGCCAAGGAATTTTCTGTGTATTTAAACGTGACACCTAATTATTTTTGCATTTGGTGCCATTTCGCAGAAGAATTCCAAGGATCATTGTGCCACTAATCCAAATCCACCCACAACTGTTGGAATAATAATCTTCTTGAGCCTCTGGGGAGAAACAGGCCCAGATACTGATGACTGGATGGTTTTCTTTAGCTGCTAAGCCACTGGAAAGCACCTACGTTAGATATTTCTAGTATTTAACAGTTCTTCTAACGCATACTTTTACTGCAATGTGAAAATGCTGGATCTATTTTATTCTTTTAGTACTGCTTTTACTTATTGTTTTTGTTGTATTTATTATTTTATTTATTATTTTTATTCATTGATTTTATTATTATTCTTTTATCCATTGATTCTATTAGTTCCTTTTTGTTTGAACTCTCTTTTTAGAGTTAATTTTTTTTACGCTGCTATGTGAAGCACTTTGGAAACTGTTTTGTTTTTAAAATGTGCTGTACAAATAAAGTTGGATTGGAGATCTTTTACTAATTGTAGAATCTATTGGTAACATGGTGGTGGTAGTAGTACTGGTAGTAGTAGAAACAGAAATAGTAGTAGTAGTAGTAGTAGTAGTAGTAGTAGTAGTAGTTACTTTCTACTTGAATAGCTTTGTTTTGTAGTAGCACAATTTATAACGTTGACTGATTGTTGGCACAGTCTGAGGTTTCATGAGGTCAAGCAACATTTCACAATGTGCAAGAAGCGTGGCCTTGTTATTCACCTACAGTCAACTTGAAAGAACTCCCAGCATGCTTTGCAACTTTACATTATTCCTTACATCAAACAACAGTAGAACTATCACTCACACACCAATGTATCAGAAGAAAGCTATTTCCAACCACCAACCATGTTTATTCCACCTTCACATCATAATAATTACTCCGCTTAATTTTTCTTTTTGTTATTTATTCTCTCTTTTGTGGTTTGTAAAACGCATGTCTGAGTGTAATTAGTGATCACTGAGAGGAACAAGAAAGACCTGTTTTTGTGGCGCAACTGTTTTTCCCCCGAGGGACCAATGCCTCACGCAATTTGATTCAAGGCTGAATCCAAACACACTAGACCTTACCCACTGTGTATTTACAACTGCAGCTACAAGCTCCAAAAATAAAAGCCAGGATTTCTGCAGGAAGGTTGAGATACTGGTGGTCATTGCTCCAAAACTTGACATAAACTATAACTTTTTTTTTTTCTTTTTTCATGCATTTGTTGTTTCAACAATAGAGCTTATAACAACAATATGAAGAACATGACTGACTGCTTTCCCATTGTACCCCTCTAAGCTAGCGTGACAGGTTTAGGAAATGGTACAAAGAAAGTCAACAGACAGACTGTGTTGTATAAAAGGTAAGTGACGTCATGGCAACAAAACCATTATATTACAATAATTAAGATGAGTTTAAAAGGTGAGGAATTAAGCAGGACCTGTCAGAGTCTGGGAGGATTGTCAAAACTATCAGAAATCAGATACTAGTCAACTTAAAATAGTATCGAAACTAGATACTTATTTGAGCAAGTATCGATAGAGAGTAACATGGACAGAATCACAGGATCACAGGACAGAAATGAAACTTTCCTGAATAGCTTTAGAATAATCTTGAGCTGTTTAAGATAAGAAGTATAAGAGCATATAGACTAGTATACGCCCATGGACCACTAGGGAACCTACTATGGACAACCAAGGGATTACAGATTACATTGTAAAATAAAAAGTACTATGACTTAATGTTGAAAATTACATTCTGTTGTTTAAGAGAATTATCATAGTGGTATCGGAATCAGTACTGAGTATCGAGTCTATTCCACAGTATCAATATTGAGTTTGAAATTTTAGTATGTTATTCAACCCTGAATATACTGTAGTGCAATATTCTCAGTAATTCTGTGACTCTTTTACATAAAAATGAAAACTATTCAATTGAAACTGGAGAGACGGATTTTCTTTTTTTACCACTGTCTTGGCTGAAAACCCGCTACAATCAAAATAACACACAGCATAATAGATTGAAAAAATAATCAACCACCACGAAATCACTTATTCACACCTAACCCTGAAGGAATAATGGTAAGTGCCCATGCTGCAGCTCCTCGGTTATTGAGGTTTTAAAATGAGCATTCATAATAAGTGGGGTATTAGGTATGGATTTCCTGTAATGGCAGTTCCCGACAACGGCGATGCTCCCCGTTGTGGCGTAATGGACGGCAAAGGGATCAATGCAGGATAAACAGCAGGCGTCCATGTTTGAAAAGTTACTCAAACAATCGCCATTTCCAATCTTTAATAACGCTGTTTAGATAGAGCACCCGCTGTCCGATGACTCCTCATGCCACTCTCCTCTCCTGTCAAGCTAATGGACAATAATTCTTTAAAGGGCCCATATTATCCTATTTTCAGATGTGTTTTAATGTTGTTGCCTTATCTAGAACATACCTGGAGTTATGTTTAGTTTAATTCACATATGTTTAACACAGAAATCCTGCATTCTTAACTTAGTTCTCCTTTCAAACAGAAAACACTTTGTTCCACCTTGTGATGTCATGTGGCAATACAGAAAGTGCTCCATTGTGTTTTTAAACTCCATACATGTTCACTAGAATCATGTGGATAATTTCAGCAAAGGAAATGCAATTTTCTACTAAATCAAAAGTAAAACGTAGCTGTTAACTTGAGCTTTGGGGGTGTAGGCAGACTAATAACAAAGGATTACTCAAAGATATGTGAATGAACCAAAACTCAACTCCGGATATGTTTTTGTTGAACATTCTCACATGGAGTAAAGCTCACAAGAGTCAATTTTGCGTAATATAGGTCCTTTAATTAAAAAGCAAAGATCAAGTCCTTACGTCTTGACTTTTTACGATTATGTTTCAGTTCAGGGGTCAATGCTCTATTTAATTTTTCAGAAACACCCTGCTTTAGCAAGATGCACAACCCTTAATCTCACCACACTATATCTACAGCAACTAATAGCTGTTTGGATAAAGCACCTGGCTCTCTGGCAGCTCCTCATCCCCCGCTCCCCTCCTCTCCTGTCTAGACGGCCATCCCTGTCAAGCTAATGTATGTCGATTAGATAAAAAAACACATTGAGATACACAGTTTATACCAAAGCCAAACACTTTTCTAAGACTCGTAAGATTGATGTAACCCAGAGTTTGACTTCACAGGTCACGCTCATTATTTCATTTCCCTCTTTTGAAGTACTATGTAAACTTTTAAAATCTGCTGACAGCCCTTAAATGTGCACTGACAAAGAATCACGCAGTGCACCTTTGTTCTCATATACAGTCTACTATATTCATCTGAAGCGCTTTTTTTCCCCTTTATTTTGTTTATCGTAACACATTCCTGACCTTTCCCTGCGCTAGCAACATCTAAAAAAGGCCATTTTGCACAGTTTTGTTCCAGATCCGGGTTGAATAAACACACCGGGAGCATCTCCAGGAGGGCCAGCTGTGTCTCAGGCTGTACAGTAGTTTAGCTGGGGTTGAGTGAGGATGATCTGGTTAATACTTCAAAGTTACGAAGGGCGTTGGACAGTGGGGAGTCTGGAGTCCACGGGGGCTGAACAAAGAAATTCGGAGGGCTTAAAGCTATTTATTTGAGTGTTTGAAGGATTAAATTCAGTGTGGAATACAAATAACCATTTTTGTCAAGAAGTTCAGCTTTTTGTAAATTTGGCCTTTTCCAGGAGAGTAAGATTTCTTTAGCGGCTTTGAAATGAACAGCTGAAATACACAGAGATTCCGATGCCCTATCAGTTACTACAAAAATGGCTAAAGTGTTTCTTTTGACTAATGATCTTGCATTTTCTGAAGTGCCAAGATTCCAGCATGAGCTTGAAATCCAAGATTTTTACTTTCAACAGCTGAAATGTGCTTGGCATTTGGATACAATTTTGGATTAAATTTTAATTACTTTTTTCCACTAGCCAATTTTAGGGCAAGGTCAAATCAGTGTTATTTAGCAGTTAGCTTAGTTTTCAACAATTTAAGCAATAAGTCATGTGCTGTTACAGTACTTTACTACTACTACAACTACTACTGCTACTACTACCATCTGTATGTATTTAATTTTGTTCAAAAATGGACCTGTAAAGTTCTTGTAAAAGTGCAGAAATTCAACTTTAAAAGATTGAATAACCCTTAAAGATTTTTCATGATACAGGAAGAGTTCAGTCTGAGTTCAGTGACTATTCCTGTAGAGCACATGAGCAGTGGCCTCTATATTAACATGTCCATTCCAGATGTATATAGATAGTCACAGTTAGCCCCAAAGCCATTCTGGGCCATGATGAAACAATGACCCAGGATCTGCCAAATTTAGCGTCATGCTAGGTCTCGGCGGATAGCATCTCCATTTGGGCTGCAGTGGCAAGTGTGACCCCCATCTCTGCGCTCCTCACCTCTGACTAATTGAATCAGGCTGCTGTAAAAGGAGTCCAACTGAAAAGCCCAAGCTCTCATATTTTCTATTGTACTGTTAAAAGCAATGGAAATGAAATCACCTTTTTGCCAGATCTAAGAATCTTAAAAAAAAAAAAAAAAGTCTTGTGGGCATTCCCTGGGAAATATGCATGACAAATCTTGCTTCTCTCCAACTGTCGCCCATTCTTTCTCACAGCCTTGTCTGATGCATGGTTTTAATTAGAAAAAACAGCTGAATAAACATTAAAAATGCATGAGTGAAATTGCCGCGAGTTCTACATTCTTATTTTCTCTTACAGCCTTTCATTGGATCTACCAAAACAATGTTTAGGCAGTGCGGGGAGCCTTCCTAGTGTTAATTAAAGGTTTTGACTGCGAGAGGGACCACACTGGCATCAAAAAGGCCTGACACGGACAGACACAGGGGGCGCTCAAGGGAAAATGCAGATTGCTAATGCTGTCCTCATCAGTGAGCGAGATTTAAATAGGGCTTTGAGGAGTCTGGGCCTAATAATGAGTCGGTAGTGTGCATTAAGGAAGCTGAGGTAAACAGGGTTTAATTAGGAAGAGGAGAGCAATGTGGGACAGATGTTGTGCACAGGGATCACACTGAGACTGTTTTTGTTTGTGGCAGAGCTGTGGGCCATGTCCTCCAGAGAGACAGAAATAACTGTCACTGTACGGTCATGTGTAATCCTCAAACATATTCTGTATACTGCAATATACAGAGGTAATCTTTATCTGGGGCACAGGGTATTTGGTAGAATAACAGAAGAAAACAGTTTGTCTGTGTAAAGAATTTAGGGTTATAATGTCTGTGTAATCCCTCAGTCATCCAGGTAGGATCAGCAGCAAAAGAAAAAAATAAATTCTGTCAACTGAACAAAAGTTTCGTTGTTAGGGTTAAATACTTTATAAATAAGGTTTGCCTGATTGATCTGAAATGTGATGCTTAATGAAAAGGCCTGTGTATATTGTGTTTCAAATTGCGCAATACAGAAGACGTCAAAGCCTGCAGAGACGAAAAGAAGAAGAAAAAGGACAGATTATTTCCACCTAATATTTTATTACATAAACAATATACAACTATTCTAACAAGTACCTGCAAAGGATTTTGTGGTATTACATTACTCACCTATGCAACAGGGCGACCTTGTGCTATAGTCATGAGACAAAACAAATAGATGTTTATCTGTTCTAATTGATTGAACCTGAAGTGACCCCAAAACATGACCTGTGCACATTCAAATTTCTCTGCAGTTGCACATTGAGATTCACCAAGGCTGCACCTCTTTAGCCGCCTTCCTTTAATGTGACAAAAGATAAAATCCTTGGCGTTTGTGGTGCTAGCCCCAGTGTGCAGTCCTCGCGCTTCTATTAGCTGTAAACAGTTCACAGGCCTGCAGGGTGAGGCGCTAACAGTTTCCTCTGCTGGCGAAAATAAACTGGGACAGGTTTCGTGAGAATGTCTTCCAGACTTCCCCACCAAGAGACAGCTTAAACCCAACCAACGGGGCTCCACCTGGGCCTGCAACACTACTGAAAGTGTCAAAACCCCCATCGTACGGCCAGTGGCTAACACGGATCAAGCACTCGCAAATGCTGTTTCGGGGAGGGTAACAAAGGCAAACAGACCTAAGGCGAGTTTTATAGAGTCTAAGCCTTAAATAACTAGAAGAAGAGAGGGAGGGGAACAGAAGAGAAGAGAAGAGTGTGAGAATTGTTGCTTGAAATAGCGGGCGGCATGTTAAGACGAGACAGTACAGGTATAATGGGGAAAATAAATTAACAATATCTCTGTGAAACATCTTGTGAAACATTACATTTGATCTGACAGGACCATTATTACAATTTATATTCGGTTTAATTGTTATAATCAAGCTTTTAAGATAACCATTTTTTTCTTTTTAATTAGTTTTCAGTGCATTTATGTTTTATTTTTGCCGAAAGCTGTTACTGCCAGAAGTAGGAATTGTTTTCTAGTATTTTCTCCTAGTACTGTGTTGCTCTAAAAACAGATAGGAAAATATCCAGTCTATAAAGGCCAAGTGATGAAGAGGATGACAGTTAGCAGTAAGCGACACGCAGAAGAAGTGCTGTTCTCGAAAAGCAACATGGCAGGATCACACAGCTATTTTTCATTCACACTCCTCTGCATTCACAGACACAATGATTCCAAAAGGTACCCCGAGCCCCAAGGAAGCCTCCCAGCCAACAACGTGCACGCCAATTTCTCAAATCTGTCACTTCTTTTCTGCTCACGAAGGCCTACCTCCGCCTCTCTATTGTTGTTGTCATTGTACTATTGTAAACACGTGAGGCAGGGTCGTCAATTTTGCTACCCACAATGCATCACTCCCCCCAGGCCGCACCACGAGTCGTCATGTATGAATAACTGTGGATGTCTGGGGCTATACACTGGAAGACATGCTTGCACACATTGTTTCATCATTTATGGTTTTATTCTTTTTATTTATTTATTTTTTCTTTTTCCACACACCGTTTTCACAGCTAGAGGCTATTTATAGACAGGTAAAATTTACTGCTGAAACTGCTTTGACCACAGTTCCCATGTTTTTTTTGAAAGGTGTCCAGACATAACAGTGAAACTGAACTGCAATTTCTCTGTGGTTTTTTGGAGACTGTTTACAATACGCCTGGGAGGGGTTACCTTAGAGGAAGAATATACTTTGCATAATGATATTCTGAGCCAAATTTGACCTTAACTATTTCAACACACTGCAGATTACGCAAACACTACTACTTTAGCTATATGTAGGTATATAAATACATGTGTTTAGTATATTTTAAGTATAGTGGATGTAAATCTGAAGGAAGGATATGCATGCGAACATAAAGAACAAGGCATGTCATAGCGTTAGCCATGCTCTCAGGATCACTGCACAAAGATCACCTATTTTGTCCCTTAACTGTAGTTGGAAAGCCTAGCTCTTACAAACAATCTAATTATTATACTAAACTACTATTACCAAAAGGAATAAATTAATCTTACTCCATCACTCTAGGTCATTAACAAGTCATTTGCATAGTTTTAGTGATAAGGCTTATAGTGGCTGACCACGATTTTTGTCATTGTAGTTGAGTAAAACTTCAAACAGGAAGTGCACTGTTAGCAAGCTAGTTGTTATAAGCTTTACTATGACGGTAAAACTGAGCTCTGGTCTTTAAAAGTTGGGAAATGTGCCTATAAACTCATTGCTGTTAATAATCAGGATCTTAGGAAGAGTTTGTAAAGTGAAAGGTAACTTTGGAATTCTGTTTTTTTTATTATTTTAACAGTAAAAAAAAAAAAAATAAATAAATAAATCACTATATTCTTTTAAAGGTGCACTATGATTTTTTTTTTTTTTTTTTTTTTTGGGGGGGGGGAGTCCCTCACCTGCTTGTTTCTATGGATATGTCACTGCTCTGCTTGGAATGTTCCACAGTATGACTTTAAACCTTACATTTACTGAATTGAAGGTGGTTTTATAGCTCACAAATATCTATAAAAACAGGCATTCCGACTGCTAGTGAGGTCAGTAATGCCATACTGTGAAACATTCTAGACAAAGCAATAACACCTCCATGAAGAAATGCATTTGATGGACCCTCTACCAGAAAAGTTACACAATGCACCTTTAAACGCTGATTTCTTTGTAACCCTGCTCCAACTTCACAGCTCCAAAACGTCTTGTCATTTAAACTGTCACTCCATAAATCTACTTAACGCCAGCTGCACAAACCATTAATTAGCACTTCCCTTTTGTTCAAAGTTCGTTACCCAACCACCTACAATTTTAAATGCGCTTGATTTAACGTTAACAGTTACCCTTAATTATCTACCATCTCCGCGTGTTCAAGTTTAAATATAGGAGCTTAAAAAGGTCACGGCTGATCATGACATAGTGTTAATAAGTCAGCAGTAGTAGTGATGGTAGTAGTTGTAGTCCTATAGTTAGCAACATCCTAACATTACTATCGGTAATGGTTAATTGCAGTAGCAGTAGTGGTGGTGGTAGGTAGTAGTAGGTAGTAGTAGTTATTAGCAGGTAGTAGTAGTATAGGAGGGAAGTTTGAGCTGGGCAAAATGGCGGCACAAACAGGTCACCACTGATCATGACATAGTTTGTGTTAATTAAGTCAGTAACATGTGGAAAACACCAGGGGCATCTCCATCCTCGGCTCCTCTGCATCCAGCCCCGGTCACACATACACACCCAGACTGTCACATATGTGGAGTCGCACTTCATTAGACGTCGCCGTGCCAGCAGTCATTACAGTGAAGGGGAGACGCTGTACACTATCGCACTGCTGACACACACTTTGAGTACGCGCTCTCCTCGCAGCTCCTATCAGGCCACATTCTAGTCAATCAGTGAGGTTATAATTAGAAACATACCTGTAAAAACAACGTTGCAGTCAGTGGTGGGGAGTTGAAAGATATTGTATTTGGCTATGGCAGTAGTAGTACTTGTAGTGAACATTTAACTGTATTATTATAACAGGTTTCTTTGTAGTAATTCCAGCTTCAATAGTACTAGTAGCCAAATAGTTGCACTACAGTTTTAAGTGTGTAGTTGTGCTGAGTACTAATAACGATTACTTTTATTTTGTTCCAACTTTGGAGTACTACTTCAACCTCTAATACTCTATAGGCCTTACCCCATTCAACTACACTCATACACTCCCTATTGAAGTCTATGTATCTTTACGCTATCTGAATGGGGCCATTGATATGTGGATGTTTTATTGCTCATTTTCTCTCCTCAGGCTCATCGGCTATGGGATGAAATATACAAGGCTTGTTTCATGTGTCGTTAAGACTCATGGCTATTTGATACTGAGGCATAGTGTTTGAAAATAGTGCATTCCTACTCGGCTCAGTGCATCAATAATAGACCTGACCTTGTAATGCTTGTCTTTCTTGTGTGCAGAGCTGTCGTGTGACTCAAATCTTTTCAAATGTTTTGCTCGGACACATTCTCACAGTAAGAGGCAGTTAGAAGGGAGCAGCAGCACGGCGATTGTGTGTCTGAGGTGAAAGACGCATTTTAGAGTATAAATAAATGAGAGTTAAGTCAAGTTAGCATGATGGTATTGCATTTTTGTTGAGTTAGCTTCTGTTACTACAAAAATAACAGATAGTTTCTTAGTTAAAGGTGCATTACATTTCTTGAATGTTCCACAGTCTGGCATTATACTTTTCTATCTCCATGGAGACAAGGGGTAATGCCACAAGGCCAAGTTAAGGGCCAGATCTGTGGAGAGGAGAAGGAAGATGTATTTTTCAATGTATTTTTCAGCAATTAAAATCAATGCAATGATTGAAAAAAATAATGCAATTGAAAAAATAAAAATAAAGTTGAATGCCATACTGTGGAATATTACTGACAACCCTAACCCCTGCAAAGTGATAACAAGCAGTAGTGTCACCTCAACCAAAAAGTTGCGCAGTGTAGCTTTAAACACGTTGTTATTATTTTAAATTGTATTTATTTATTTAATTTTTTATTGCATTCTCAGAGTGGCTCTCCACAAGATTGACCTGTAAATTGGCCAGGTGCTCCATTGTATCGAGTAGAGATATAGTTAATGCCATACTGTGGAATATTTCAAGGCCAATCCAAGGCAAGTCCATTGCAAAGCTAACACAACTGATGAGTAACACAGCAAATGCACTTTTTGGGATGAACAGCTCAAAAAGCTGTAAAAGTGTAACTCTTTTGTTACTTTCTAATCTTGTTTTCATCATCAGTTAAGTTGCCACGCAGTAAACCACACCTTAGACTGTGCCAACGCGCTGGCCTTGAATTAAAGAGCAAACTATTGTGCTAACATGGATGTTCTTTAGCTGTCTCATTTGATCTCATGAATCAAGAACTCAAAGTGTGGAAAGACATAAATTACGGTTCCCCACCAGGCCTTGCCACACTGACTGGATGAATCTAAAAAGAAAGAAAAAAAAAGCTGCCAACAGAGTGAAGAGAGACGTTTGAAATGCACCCCACTAGGCCAGGTGGTGTTATCAAAAGAGTTTAGGCGAACAAGGATTCCCACGCCTCAGCCCAAAACTAAAGGCCAGTGATGTTAAAATACCGTGACCTTTTTCCGAAAATAAGAGAGATTTACTTTTGGCAGTAAAAGGTCCAAATTACAAGTAGGGATGCACCGATCAGATTGGGTATCAGATATCGGCACCGATACAGAAAAAAATGCTGGATTGGATATCAGTTTGTAAATATCAGTTAAATCAATATCCTGGTTGCACAAATAAATCAACTATTTACTGGCCATAGTCAGTCCAGAAATTCCCATAGTGTTTGAACTTTTATTTACACAAAGTTGTTCTGTCTATTGTTACTTGAGCGATTAATAACAGTAAGCACCCATAACACATGTGGATCAGTTTTGTCTTATTTTATTTCTGTTTAAAAGGAAATTAAATACAGTTTTCAGTCACTGCACTAGTTTTGGATATCGGATATCAGCAGATACTTGAAATTATAGTATCGAAATCAATATCAGAATAGAAAAAGCTGAATCCGTGCATCTATAAAGCCGTGACTGTACTGACCTTTACCATTTATTTGCCATTTATATATTTTTTCCTCTTTTTTAGTATATATTGTGATTTGTGAACTATTGTGTAATAAGTAATTTCCCGTGTGGATCAATAAAGTCTCCACCTTCAAGAAACTGCTCAAAACTCACCTATTTAGAACAGCTTTTAAACCATGCCTATATTTTGTTTCATTACCTTGTTTTTTTTATGTACTTTTTTTTAATCATTGTTACAAGTAATGAGAGAGTGCCGGAAAGCCTTTAAGAGTGTAAGTCCACGGGAGATCTTGCACTGGGATAGGCGGGAGGTACATCGCCATAGTAACTACATCCAGCCCACCAAGGATTCCTAAACAAACACGGGGCATACGCTCTGAACGGCAACCCTCGCTGTTCAAACACATTCACGCTGGGGCAGATAACACTGCCATCTTTAAACATAAATTACAAGCTCTCCGATTGTCATGTCATGTCCCCAATTCACGGAGATGGAGAGAGCTGCTTGGCCTGAAAAGAAAAGCTTATTCAAAGAGATTCGAAAAGAGAGAAGGAACGAAAGACACACGACGTAAATCTTTCAAATGTAGAAGGACGTGGAGGGATGGGGGAGAGGGCTCTTTGTATGTTAAGCACATTTGAGTTGACATCAAACGCCGGGCCGCCAATTGGCTTCACAGGGGGGTAAGTAATCCTCGCTACTCAAACATTTGTGGAGGAATACTGATGGCAATTATACAGGAAGTAGCTCTGGTGTGTCTATGGCGGAGCTTTCTAAGGAGCTTCCATGATGTGACCACTTCAATGAGCTTGTCATATTCCCATGGAGACCACTAGCGTCTGTTACAAATGAATCATTACACACATTTAGCTGTGATTCTCCGAGCGGAGTTGTTATTATTCATTGTATTGTAATTATTATAAGTGGCGAAGTTTAAAGCTTGGACTGATCATTTCTCTTTCCAAATTAAAGGTGCAATATGTGCGTTTCTGTTGTTTACAATGTATATATATTGTGTATGTGATTATCGTTTCTCTCTTGGCACAAACTCAAAGTAAATACAAATCAATCAATATGTAACTTTTCTGGTGGAGTGTTGGTGTCCGCTACCAGCTTGTCTCAGTGGAGATGTTATCGCTTTGCCTGCAATGTTCCACAGTACGGCATTAGATGTATTTATGTTGCATTTATTGTAATATGGTCTAAAATACCTTGATGATCATGTATTCAATTAATTAATTTGATTTGTTTTACATGCACATATTCAAAAGGAGTAGGTCGAAGTTTAAAAAAAACGTATCGTGTTCTACCCCAATTTCAGGTCATGTTTCAAAATCTTGTATTCGTACTATGAGGGGGATTGCTACTCTACAGTTCTGATTTATAACTTGGCCTCGAAATCATACCTGGAGTTGTGTTTTGTTTCATTCACATGCGTTTGAGTAACGCTTTATTATTAGTCTGTTTACATCTCCAAAGCTCAAAATGCTTGGTAGGTTTCAAGTTAACGGCTGCCTTTTGCCTTTTGTTCAGAAGAGAATGGCAATTCCAGATCTGAAATTATCCAAATGATTCTAATGAAAGTGTATTTAGTTTTAAACACAATAGAGCACTTCATGTATTACCACATGACATCACAAGGTGGAACGGAGTGTTTTCGTTCTCAGATTGATGTGACAGTTGGTGATCTGTAACAACCCCTCATCAAATCTTATGTTAATTTCTGTCTTTTGCTTTAACCCAATCAAGGCCTACTAATTTTGTCATTCAGCCAATCAGCTTTCAAGACTCCATTATCCTGCCAGGTTAGCTACAGCATGGGAAGTAGAACCAGCAACCTCAGAAGTTTCCCAAACAAATCTATCATACTCTTCCTTTGTAGCATCACTGACATCATCACTTCATCATCATCAAGGTCCGAAATTTGAGTCCTGCAAGTTGTGTACACGTTGCCAGTTAGTCTAATGAGCCATAATATTGAGATTTAAATAAGTACTACACAAAGAAGTAAATAAATCTCCCAAAATATGTTCACAGATCTGATATTACTTAATGTCGTGCTTGTCTAGCTTTGAGCTCAGTCAAATATGGAATTGTGGTGTGTTTAAATGCTTTTGTTTACCATTATTCAAATTATTTTCCCGCCTCCAGACATGTCAGTGTGATTGATTTCCTCACCGCTCCACACTCCCAGACCTCATCAGGCCCAACGGCCAAACAGCGACAAATGTAACAACACAGTCCCTATTCCTAGCCGGGCTCTCCATGGGCTCCTCGCTCCCCCCCAAGGCAGTTCTCGCTACTGACTCCAGTCTGTAATTTACAATTGTGTCCCAAGCGTAGCATCGGAACAACTCAAGAGTAAATGAACTACTGTATGTCAGCTATACTGGCCTTTGGTAGCAGCCCTTGCTGATTATGTCCGTGCATTTCTTGCTATAATCGCAAACTCAGCTCCCAAAATGCAATTATTCACTGATATGGTAAGCAAAATGACCACTGTGAATTTCCATTGACCAGTTTGATTGACTATCTGTAGCAGTTACTAAGAAAGCCAAAAAGATGGAGGGGAAAGATGGTCTGCTCCTCCATAGATGCAGTGAGAAAAAGAGTAAAAGGTGAAACCAAAGCTAGATAATAAACAGGCTATAGTGCAAGGTTCCGCAAATCAATATCTGCAACCATATTAAATGTCTGGGGCTAGTCAATCCGCAGAAGAATTTGTCTGACTAAAGCCGGCTTTACAGTCGCCAGCACTTTATTTTGCAGTTGCTAAAAGGCCAAGTCTATAGGTATGATGAATATATAGTGGAGTGGAGCTGTAGTGCAGGCCAGTCCATTTAAAGTGCATAAGCTACTGCAGTGCAACTATATACATTTGGAGTTGTTAAAAGTGCACTGCGCAACTTGGAGTGTTATTGCTTTGCCTGGAATGTTCCATGGTATGACTTTAAACATATCCATCTAGCATTTACTCATTAGGGGTGATGTCATTGCTCAAAAATAAATATAATTGCTTCTTTGAATATAGGGCGACGCCACAGATCTGAGTTGTAGTAGTAGTGTATTGCATTAACCTGCTGGAGCGTTCGCCACAAGCAGGTGACGGACACTTAACTAGAAATGTTACGCAGTGCATCTTTAAGTTTAAAATGCATCGTATTTGAAAATCTGGTGTATTCATTAATTTTCAAGCACCAACAATAACATAGACTCAACTTTATTGTTATGAGGTAACTGCTATTTCACCTAGCATATAGACCAAAATCCAAATACTGGTGCCAGTCCCAAACCCACTGAAAGAACGGGCATCTGACTTAAAATCGATGCCACACTGACGCATAAATGAATATGCTAATTTGTCTATGCAAAAGCGTGGGTGTTTTGACCTCTATACCTAAAAGGCCAAAAGGAAAAACACTGTAAAATTGGAATAGATTTTTAAGGCTGCGGCATCAATAGACTATTGATATAAGCTTCTGAATGCAAATGTACCAACATACAGGCAATACAATAAATCAAAGTTATATAAGATTATATAAGGTATTTGGTATTGTGTAACAGCCTAATATTATCACTAAACGGTAGCCCCAGACAAAATCTTTTTTGTGAAATCATGCCCAATCTCAGATGTCAGCTGCAGTACGAGTTACAAATGTGAAAACTTCCCGTACCAAGATATAAGCTTCTGAATTCAAATATGCTAACTCAGAGACAATACAGTAAATCAAAGTTATATCAGGTATTTGGCATTATGTAACAGACTAATATTATTACTAAACAGTAGCCATAGACAGAATAAGTTTTTTCGTGAAATTATGCCAAAACTAAGACGTCAGCTGCAGTACGAGTTATAAATGTGAAAACTTCCCTTCCCAAGAAATATCAAAATGAAAAATTTGCATAAGAAATAAAAGACTCTTGGCCGGTCTCCATGCTCCAGCCGATGTGATAGCAGCTAGCTTGTGTGGCGTCTCGTAACTCTGGCTGCCCCGTGACCTTCATTCTTCTGCAGACTCTTCTACTGCCTGACAAGATTTATCACGCTGCAGCTAATAGCCTGCTCTCTGCCAGGTAAGGCCTCATCGATATGTGTGCTCGTCTTGCCCCAACTCTAATGAATATTTCTACCTTTCTGAACACGAGCCCATATGAGCATGTCCGAGGTTGAACCCTATTGGAATATGCGCCTTGAGTTACTGCAAAAGTCAATGCAGAGCTCGCCTGTGGCAAAATGAAAGGCTCTGCTTTTGCATCGCCCATTGTGGCTCATTACTCTTTGTCAATAATGTAATATCTATATCAAAGTCGGCATTTTTAGCTTTAAATTAAGTAACATTTTAAGATATCCACAAATGTCGTCTTTTGAGTCAGAAATAAATCTTAACAGGACATACAGATCCACACATAATTTTGGATCTCTTGTATGTAGGAGTGGCGATAATGGGGAAAAAAAAAACATTTAAAGGTTTAAAGGTGCACTGTGCAACTTTTCTGGTGAAGGGTCCGTCACCTGCTCGTCTCCATGGAGATGTCATTTTCTTGTCTAGAATGTTCGATGGTAGAAATTAAACCTATCCATCTCAAGGGTGACAACTATAGGCTACATTACAGGTCAGATCTGTGGAGAGTCGCCCCTATTTACAAGGAGAATTATTGTAATTCTGAGCAATAGAAACACCGGTAATGAACAAATACTAAATAGATATGTTTCATGTCAAACCATGGGACATTCGAAGCATCTTCATGGAGACAAGCATGTGACGGACCCTCCACCAGAAAAATTGCACAGTGCACCTTTAAGTCTAACACAAAACCTGAATTAACTGAAAAAATGCTGAAATATCACTATGTACCTGTGATTCTGTTTTTAATACTATCTTGTGGCCATGTTTAATAACTTTAATTGTACGTGACATAGTCCATACTGTAATTTCACTCATCTCCAAAAAAAAACCCCAAAAAAACAATTGAGATATTATAAGTTTTTCAATATACTGTATCTCCTACCTGTACTATGCTAAAATATGCACTCTTAGTTACACCTAGCTTCAATAAACACCACAAATTGGCTAAAGTGTTTTGCTTAAGGGCAGAGAGAGAGAGAGGTGTCAAGACTGTACCATTTATTACATTTTAACCTGTGACAATAATGCATTTCTTTAGCCCCCGGGCCTGTGCCGCTGCATGGAGACGTTTTAGTAATAATACAAATATAATGAACTGGCATCCACAGTGGGGTCTGCACAAATGGAGAATATTGGAAACTCTCTCAAGCATGTCAGCAGCCACCACACGTGTGCCTGCCATGTTGTAAGATGAAGAGGCTGAACTGTGAGCCCCCACCCTGTTCAGAATGTATGCCCTCTCGCTAAATCACACTCTACACGCACACACACATATACCCTCACCCTACATGCACACACACAAACACACGGCCTACTTGCACATACATACATACAGTATATAGATCCTACACGCACACCCATACACACAAATACACACACACACGCCACGGCACTGCAAAAAAAACTTTGAAACGGGTCCCCCCAGGCTTTGATGGATGGTTGCTGCGTGCTCTACCTCCTGTTTCATACACACATAATCTCATTTGGGGTGAAGGGGGGGGATACCTGGTGAGAGCCGGCACCAAAACAGGGCTAATAGAAGAGAGTCAAGCTGTCCTCTTCTTCCCCCCATGTCAACTTAAATCCATTAGGACTTACTTAAAGAATACTTGGGGCTGGTAATAGCGGCTATAGCCTTACACCATTTGTAACGTGAGGACCATTCGAAGGCCAAAGTAAATGAGGAAAATAACATGACGTGACAAAAAGGGCACAAAGGGCAAAATGGAAAAATTTCACGCTATTACGAATCCAGGGGTAATGGATT